>CM067365.1:52681325-53308825 GCA_034401795.1 Chaetoderma sp. LZ-2023a
AGAGTGGTCACTAAATAAAGATGGTCTCTTGATACACGTGACACATAGCAGAATATATGGGGGCTTTAAGATAGGTTGTCTTCATCGAGGGATCCGATATGCTACTCAAATATATTACGTCATAGTCAATCGCGTCAAATTTAGGCCGACTTCACAATGGACCTTTCCAGTTTTAGCTATGGCCCGCCCGTCTATAGTTACACTCCACACACGCTTCGCCCGTGTTGGGATCGATTGATCCACGAACGCCATGACTATCAATTTCCAAAAAACTATACATGTAAACTGTTGGACATTTCGAAACTAATTTGACTGGGTGCTGTTGCTGCGAGTCATTCATGCCATAATTGATTATGACGCCATCCTTCACGTCACATAGTTGATTATCACGTCGTATGATTGATGGATAAACTGGAAAAATCCATTATTATGACGTATAACTCTGTCTAAAAGGACAACCACATTTGTGGCTCTAACACAGGTGGACTTTCGAGCAGGTTTCACCGTATATAATTAATCTCTCATATTCGGCTCAGATGACGTGTCTTGACAAAGGTTTTCGTCTTATTATTTCATATCGTGACCACATGTATTCCCTGGGAAATAACGGCTCCAGTAAAATTAATTTCAAAATTTTGGAAAGATTTTCACCGTGCCTGTCGTGAAATTGCGATAATGTGATTTCAACATTGAAATAATTAAACAATTTTTGTGTCATTGCCTGGCATTGACCGATTAGTGGGGTGGACAATGTCCGAAAAAGGTCGGGTGGGTCATGCCGTGATTAACGTACAATTAAACCTGTCCAATGAGATCACATAATGGCCCATCAGTAAGTGGTCAGCTAAGAGAGGCGACCTCTTAATACAGGTCTGTCATTATAGGGTATGCCCTTAGGGGGACATGGTGGTGTTTCCTTAGGATGGGTGGCTAATACTGCCACCTGTCTTATATAACCACTATCGTTGGGGCACTTAAGCCAAGTGGTCCTTTGTTGTCCCTTGTGCGTGTTTGACCACATGTTTAGATGATACGTTGCAGTATGTAACGACTACTGTATTCTAAAGCTGTAATATTAGAAATCTCCTACAGCTGTAATCAGTCTTTCTTCGTTTTTAACCACTGTGTCTTGTCCTCAGCCAAAATCTTTAGCTTCCTCAGGTCCATTCCTGATTTGAGTGTACCAAGTCCTGCTTTCTGGAGGTCGCCTTGCAGAACACATAACCTATTTATGGAATGTCGCCCTCTCCTGGTTTTATATTTGATGGGTCTCAGTAGGACGAATTCCAAGGCTCTGTGGGCGGGTGGATCTACTGGCATTCTTAGCACATGGCCAAACATGGGCCATCTTTACTGGGTAACTTTTACTGAGAGCGGCGATGTATTACACATCTTTCATAGTGCATCGTTGGAAATTATGCTGTCTGGGCATCGATGTACGGTGATGATGAAGAGATGCTTGCGTAACTGGTCAGATGTTACAGGTATATCATGGATACGCAGGTTGCGTACGCGGATTGCGTTGTATAAACGTAGTCTTTTTGTCAAGGGGTTCTTTGATATATGAATCTATAGCAGGACTGGAAAGCTTTGTTCCCAATAACACAGCGTGCAGCAATGTCAGCAGTACTTTCCTCCAGGGTTCGCCCGCCACGAATTGGATCATCAGTTTGTTTAGTTTCCTACTTTGTTGATAGGTCGATCTGGTTGAACTCTGTTTTGGATTCATTCATAAAGAGATCCTCAATTTCCAGTTTACTTGCAGCTATTGGGAGTAGTTCGTCAACGGGTTTATTCTCCTCGTCTATGAAGTCCACATCATCGGCATATGCCATCTCTAGTGGCATACCCAGTGTGTGTATGTATACATACCTGCATGCGTGCGTGCGTGTGTGTGGTGTGTGTTTGTTCTTGCGGAATTTCAGATTCCAATTGAGCAACAAAGTAACAGGTGAAAAGCACAGGGGATAAACCATCTCCCTGTAAGGAGCCGATTGATGTCTCAGACTCTGCAGACTTCACTGACTTGATCGTACTCTCAGCTTGATGTCTGCAAGTAGTAGTCTCACTAGTAGCTCATCTTCATTTCAACTTGCCTGACGTAGTACATCTGGGACCTGTTATGCAAGCATTTAACTGTATCGAAGACTCATGACATGTCAGTGCCAATTTTGTGGAAATCCCAGAGTTTAAACATGACTACCGACATAAGCATGGGATGAGATCATACAATATCTGCGCAGTCACGTCCTTGTTTAAAGCCACTTTTGCATGATCCGGTCAAGTCATCGATCTTGTCCTGGATGTGGCATAGAGTAACATTGAATAGAATCTTATACATACTGTTAAGGTGCACAATGGGCTGCATATTGGCTGCGGGTTGGTGGCCTCTTGGGCTTGGGTAGTACGATAAGGTTGCCGTCGTCTACCTAACCTACAGTATCGATGGGAAGGTGGTGTGTAAAGGCTGAATTGGTCAGGTGCGTGATCGGGGTGATACATGTGTTGATGTACATTAACAAAGTCAATGGTATCTTGTTAATTTAGTGCTCCTTGGTAGATCATTAATCAAAATCACATTGTATGTTGCACCAGAGTCTACATGAAATTTATTTTGTGCAGTGCGTTTTCCAATGGCTCTTTCCGGTTTTATCTATGCCCCGCCTATCACTAGCTAAGCTCCACCCACACCTCGCTCGTGTTGGGATCGATCGATCTCTGAACACCCTGACTATCAATTTGGTGAGGTCTATATGGAACCCTTTGTGACGTAATGATTGTGACGTCATCATACACGCGCTGAGCTGATTAAGACGATGGATGGATACTCTGGAAAGGTGAATTGTTATTGCAACAAATGTGTTGTTCTTTACGGTGCTCTACTTAGTATGATGTAATGGTATTCTACTCCAGTGCTTTGCACCTCAAGTCTTAACACATAATCTGTATGCCACTACAAGCAGCACATTTTATTTATTTAAGCGTTATACGTATAGAAGCCTCACACAGCAACAACTTTCAGCCAAACTGTTCTAGAGATCTTCAGCACTAAATGGATTATTAGATTGTAGGAGCAGAGATTGTACTAACATTCAGTAGGATATGCGGCATTGTACGAGAGGTGTTCAGTTTATTTTGTCACAAATTTCAAATAAGTATTTAATCAACAATAATTTATCACAAAATAATTTCATTGCAGAAGATGTTCAATTTGAGAGCCATGAGCATGATATATCAGTCTACAGCGCTTAGGCCAAGAAGAAAGGGCTTTATTGATCACAGTTTGACTTAGTGCCTTCCATTCGGTTTTGAGAGCACGTTTTAGACTGTTAAGACTTGTAACTTTCCGCTTCTGTAGACGGCGCTTGACAATCCCCCAGATACTAAAGTCCATAGGGGTAGCAACCGGCGACTTCGGCATCCATTCTGCAGGGCTAATGAATTTAACATCGTTCTGCTTTAAGGATGTTAAGCTCTTTCGTGCAGTATGAGAGGAGGCACTATCTTGGTGAAAAACCATGTCCTTCTGTTTGTTCCCTGGGAATAATTTGGGAACATCATGTTTCAAAAAGGGTCTCAAAACATGTTTGATGTAATAATCAGCATTGATTTTCACATTCCGATCAATGAATTTAAGACTGGTCTTTCCGTAATGACTAACACCTGCCCATACCATGAAACCAGGCGCGAAACTGTCACGTTTAACAAACTTCCACTTATCCATATCAATTTGTCCTTTCCTAACATAACAGACTCGCCGTTTTCCGTAGCTTCCACCTAGATAAAACATAGCCTCATCTGTGGGGACACAGTTTTTCCACTTCCCCGCACACAGCTTCAGATACAGCCTCCAGCTCCTCTTCCTCCTCTTTTCAACCTGCTCTAGGGATAGTTTATGAACCAAACATTTTTTTCTCAGTTTTGCCGTGATAACACTGTTTATGGTGTTATTTACGGATCCCAAACCAATTCCTAATAGATTACTCATCTCACGTTGTGTCGGTGGATTAATTCTTGCTATCATTTTCTTCACTTTGTCTATCACTTGTTTTGATATTACAGTCTGATTTTCAACGTAGCAGATTTTCCATGCGTTATATTCGTCAATTGTCGTTCTTTTCCGATGTTATTCTTTACGCGATAAATGGTCCTCACACTGACACTGATATTTTCTTTCAAAAGTTCATTTCTGATCAGTGACGGCGTCATTCCCCTCCTCAAAAGATGGAGAATTATACCCTCCGCTCTCTCGCTTATTTTATGTCTTGGCATGTTGAAAACCTTTAACAAACGAAACAAGCGTGTCGGTAAGCCCGTGGGCTTTGTAAAAAGGTATTGTGAGTGAGACAATTGACCAAAAGTGTACAGCAAGAAATCGTGCACTCTTGTGACAAAATAAACTGAACACCTCTCGTACAACATCATTGCAATATACTTGCTATCGAGCCAGTCAATAGTAGATTTTCAGAAGTAATCAGCTCTTGGTCCGTAGATGGGCACTGATGAAGACAACTGCAGAATCTGTTTTTGGTTCGATTGAGGGGTGAAGAGTTTACCAGTACATACCAGAAATGACAAACTATTTAGGTCAGATCCAACGAATATTCTTTTCAATATCTTGAGGCTAATATGACTGAGAGATATTGCTGCCTAAAGCAGCAACGTATTCCAGTCACATTATTTTCAAAATATTCAACAGCTTTCTTGTATAGTTGTCTTGAAATTGCGACACTGGAATTTCAATGGTTATCTGTCAATGAAATTGATAAAACTATTAGTATTAACCGAGTAACCGCTATGCACACACTGCAACACCATCATTACACCTTGTCGAAAAGACGGATTATTGAAATACAGAAAACCCCGCCATTATATGTATATTTCATGTATATATGTTTCGTGCACTTCGGAAGAAGTTACCGAACAAACTTGAAATTGAAATTGAGTGACCAGTGTTGCAAAGTGTGAAGGTCCAGGCCATGTGCGATGTGCCCACTCCCAATGCCGCTAGCTGTGCGTGCCCGCTCCCAATGCCGCTAGCTGTGCGTGCCCGCTCCCAATGCCGCTAGCTGTGCGTGCCCGCTCCCAATGCCGCTAGCTGTGCGTGCCCGCTCCCAATGCCGCTAGCTGTGCGTGCCCGCTCCCAATGCCGCTAGCTGTGCGTGCCCGCTCCCAATGCCGCTAGCGGTGTGTGCCCGCTCCCAGGCCGCTATCGGTATAAAATTATATTTCCCCTACGATACCATTCATTGCGCTTCAGGAGATTTAAGTTTTGTTATTTTTTCAGAAAAGAACATTTCCAAGACACTCATGTTTTCGTATTTCGTATTTTCTTTATTGCACTCAGGCCGTGACAACGGCATGTGAGGATTATTTGTACATTGGCAATGTATGATTACAGTATTCTGCGGCTGTAGTAGTAGAAACATCCTAGAGCTGCAATCAGTCCTTCTTCGCTTTTGTCCACTGTGTCTTGTCCTCAACCAAAATTCCTAGCTTCCTCAAGTCCATTCTTGACTTGAGTGTACCGAGTCCTGCTTTCTTGCGGTCACCTCGAAGCACGCTTAGCGGATTTATGCAATGACGTCCTCTCCTGGCTTTGTATTTGTTGGCTCCGAGTAGGGCCAATTCCAAGTCTCTCTGTGATGGTGTGTCTCCTGGCATGCGTAGCACATGTCCAAACATGGACCATCTTTGCTGGGCGAATTTTACAGGCAGCGGCGACGTATTACACATCCTGTTTAGTGCATCATTGAAAACTATGCTGTCTGGCCATCGGTGTCCAGTGATTGTGCGTAGGTGCTTGCGGTGGCAGGTACATATTTTATCTAGAGCTGCCTTTGGAGCTGTCCAGCTGTTACAGTTATACAGCATCAAGGATACGTAGGTTGCATTGTATAAACGCAGTCTTTTTATCAAGGAAATCTTTGATCTACGAATCCATAGCTTCCGGAACTGGAAAGCTTTGTTCCCCATGGCCCAGCGTGCAGCAATGTCAGCAGTACTGCAAAGCAGTGAGACCAGGATTTTACTTTCCTCCATGGTTCGCCGTCACGGAGTGGATTGTCATTTTCTTTAATTTCATGCTTTGTAGATAGGTATATGCGGGTGAACTCTGTTTTGGATTCATTCATAAAGAGATTCTCAATTTTAGTTTGCTTGCACGATTGGGAGAAGTTCGTCAAGGGGTTTCTTTTCCTCGTCTATGAAGTCCACATCGTCGGCATATTCAATCTCTAGCGGCATGCCCAGTATTGACACTGGGGGTTGGGTCTTGTGGAATTTTCCCGCACGGATTTCAATGCAGCAGAAAGGTAACACGTGAAAAGCAGAGGAAATAGGCCATCTCCCTGTGGGGAGCCGATTGATGTCTCAAACTCTACAGACTTCACTGACTTGACTCAGCTTGGTGTCTGCAAGCAGTGGTCTCACTAGTCGTAGCTCATCTTCTTTGCAACTGGCCTGGCGTAGTACATCTAGGATCTTTGAGCGTTTAATTGTGTCGAAGGCTCGTGACATGGCAAGTACCATGTTATGGAAATCACAGTGTTTGAACATGACTACAGACACCAGCATGCATTGAGCACATACAATATCTGCACAGCTGCGTCCATGTTTGAAGCCACTTTGACATGATCAGGTGAAGTCATCAATCTTGTCTTGGATGCAGCATAGAGTAACATTGGATAGGATGCTGTTGAGGAGCACAATGGGCTGCAGACTGGCTGGGTTGTGGGGTGGGGTGGCAGCTGGCTTCTTGGGTTTGGGTAGCGCGATAAGGGTGCCTTGGCCTACAGCGTTAATGGCGAGGCAATGCATAAAGTCTGAATTGATTAGGTGCGTGATCGGATTTGAAATAATATCACTTGCATATTTGAATAGTTCAGTGCTCATGCCATTTTCAGGGCTGTAAGTGCCTTCTCAACCTCTGCTGCTTTAACCGGTGTTAGTAATGGCCTGGGATCTCCTGAGAATGTGTGCAAGGGTTCGTCACCGTGGTCAGTAAACTGTTCCCTGAACCATTCTCGAATCGTCTCACCTTTGCCCTGGTCAGTCCCCATAAAGTGTCCTTCAGAGTTGTGTACAACAGGGCTCGGGCTGCGCAAAACATTTTGTGATGGAGGAGAAAGTTGACACCTCCACGCCGGTCTCCTCTGTAAGTACCAACTTTGTTGTGAAACTAAGTCATCAAGGATTGCGGGCTGACATCCGCATACAGAGGTAACTCTGATTATGTCTCACCTTCTTCAAACAAGAAACAGTTCTAGACATACTCGGACGACACACTCATCCTAGGAGCTTACGATAGCTACGTGGAATGTACGTGGTCTGACTGCAACATCAACCTTAGGTGCAGACCGCGAACTCTATAACATCGATATTACATGCATTCAAAAGACTAAAGTAGCTAAACACTCAGAGCAGCAACTCCAGACAGCCCATAAGTTAGCACTTATGGAGTAAAAACAGACCACATACCGGGGTTTAGGCTTCGTAATCGGACCAAGGGACTTGGACCATGCCATTAGTTTTGGATACATCAGTGGTCGCGTTACATTCATCGACCTGGCTATACCAACGCAAAAACGCACCAACATTAAGTGTCGCATGGTAAACGCATATGGCCGAACTACCGAAAAAGTCAAAGCAAATCCAGCAATATTGGATTGATTCCTTCTATGCAGGACTGAACTCCACCATTAAAATCCCAGCTAGATGGCAACTGTTCGTGTGTGGAGATTTCAATTTCGGGCTAGGTAAACTCTGCATTGAGGACAAAAGTTCAGGACTTGGCTTATGCACGGGATCGTATGCAGAGGGCACACGCAATAGCAATGAAGATGCACTGGTGGCATTCCTTAGGTCCAATGGCCTATTTGCCACAAATACGACTTTCAAACACATATGCCGTCACTGGACAACATGGATCAGACACATTGCTAATCGCAAGGCCCCAAAAGGTTCTAAGGTTACAACAGCTGTCTTCAACAACATAGACTTCATACTATGCAAGACAGGGCAAAAGCTCTACTTCGAGATGCGCCTTCCTATGGAGGCACAGACCTCAATTCTGACCATAAGCCAGTCATTACACGCCTCCATATGAATCATCTCTACCTACTGTATAAACGCCATACCAGGCATGAGGGTAGAGTCACCTACAACCTACCCAACCTCATCAGCGATATTGCCACTCAAATGTCATACAAAAAGGCCCTCGGGGAGCAGATAGCTAACATCGACGTCAGCTCCGATCCAAACGAAGCCCTAACCAAAACACTGAAATCTATGGAATCATCAGCTACCAGCACCATAGGTGTTCTAAAAAACAACTGGGCTAGGTATACTGATGACCCTCTAGCAGTAAAACTGTCAGCAGAGCAGAAAGCGTTACGGCTGCGCATCTATCAAAGTTACCAAAGTAAAGACCGCACCAAACTTCGCCAGGAACGCAGTAACATTCTGCACCACATTAGTGAATGCTTAAAAGATCTTGCTATTCAACCAGCAAACGCCCTAGCAGATGAAATATTATTATTATTATTATTATTATTATTATTATTATTATTATTATTATTATTATTATTATACCATCTCCAGCGCGCTGCCGACGCGGGCTACGACAGTGGGACAGCTTACATAATAATGATAATGGTGTTGGTCTACTTGCCCTGACAATGTTTCAAGCAATATTAACAAAGATGACGATGGATGCTTGTGTTGATGGGTAACTTGGGTGTATGATTGGGTGAGAAGATGGATGAATTAGTCTAGATGTTTGATCTTTTTATGCTAGCACGTATTTGGAGAGTGTGATAAGGAGCGGTTTATTGCATATTGCAAACAATCGTTTAGTTTTCTCGGTATTATGGACTTCTGTATAGAATCGTGGTATGAATTTATGTCTTTATTGAATTTAGCGCATGAGAAAAGAAAATCCATCTTATCTTCTATGCAGTTGCATACAGAACACAATCTTTCTGATCTGTCAATGCCTAGCCATATTTTGGATTCAATCGCTAATTTATGGTTAAGCGTTCGGAAATGACATAATGTAGAGCTTCTCGGTACGGTAGGATTTTAAAATATTTCTCAAAAACTATATTCTCTTTGATCTGTCTATAGAATGGCAGACGTGGGGATTGGTTTATGGTTGCTTTACACTCATGGTATATTGTTGTTCGAAGACTCTTCTTGTTTTGGTGATTACGTGTGCGGTGTTTATTACCTCCTGGTAGGATAAGTCTGCCTGACCAGTTGTTTCTAGAATGAATTTGATAGTTTTAATCCATTTGATTTCAATATTTCGTTCTCTTGAGAATTCTAATGTTAGGTATAGTACAGTGTTGATGAAAGTTTCCCATACCCAGCGTACAGCCGGGAATTTCAATTTCAGGGCTTATGTCGTCTGTTTCCGTAGGTTCATTGACTGACTTATATTATTCGAAGAGCTTATATCTATCTCGATTCGTGTATCGTCAGTTTTCTCGTGTGGTTAACTAACTTCCAGAAGGTTTTTGTGTCCGTTTTGTGTAGGTTGCGCAGCTTTGTGTGTAATTGGTGGCGCACGTCTCGCGAGTAGGCCCCTACTGCCTAACTGCTCGTTTGTATTGGTTGCTAGCCTCTTTAAGTCGTCATTGATAGTTGTTTTCAATTTTGTTAACGGGATGCTAATCTCATCTCAAATGTTGTACCTCACTGATAGATTATGATATATAGATTCCATATCATTCATACCCTGCCACATTCCCGTAGCTGTATCGCAATTATTTGCGTTGCAATATTGTGTATATCTTGAACCGTGCTCGCCGCCATTTTGTCTCCTCAAGCGAGGATATATTATGTCATATAAGTGCCAATGTATTACTCGCAATATTATATAATACTCATCTTGTTGAATATTTTGGAACATATTTGACTGGAAATTGTTGCTGCCGTAATACTCATCTTGTAGAATATTTTGGAACAAATTTGACCGGAAATTGTTGCTGCCTAAGGCAGAAACAAATTCCACTCAATTTAGTTCCAAAATATTCAACAGCTTACCTGCATGGTTGCTTTTGCACCACATTGTCAGACTATAGATGACACCTCTATGACTGAGCGTAGGCCTATATACCGAGGCAGACACACTAGGTTTTTTCTGATTTGTTGAAAAGTAAATCATGACAGCCATCATAGGGTGTAGAAACATACCAACATTTAGCTTTTAAAGCCTGAATATCTTTCTTTATCGGGATTATAAAAAGTTACCTGTATAGATTATGAGTGACATATTCGATCACCTGAATAGCTATCAAGAGTGGAGGTTAGTTGTCCTTTAAGATTATAACCTTTTCTAGCTGACTTATCTTTTGAGTCATATTACGTTATATATTCCTATAGGCCATAAAGTGCGCGGTGACAAGAACCCAGATTTATTTGTCCCAGAAATCAACCGTGTGCTAATATATGGAACTATGGAATACTTCATTAATATGACTAGACAAAAATGAAGGCACAGTCAATATTCAGGTCATATTTAATATAATGTCACATATAGCTAGCCATAGTGTGTCTACCTGACGCGCCAAATGTAAGGCGACTTTCGAAGAAGTTTGATTAGTATGATAGACCGGGACAATGCATCCACCGGAGGTAAAGGACTCTTATATTTTTGCATCTGGTGTCATATCTTATTTCCAAAAAAAAACAAAGCAAAAATATGCAAACCCAAAATGAAACGAGAAAAAGAGGGCCAGTTTTAGCGTCATCTCTGCGCAGATTGTTGGAGCACCCCCCCCCCAACCCCCCCCCCCCCCCCCCCCCCCCCCCCCTCCTGACCCAAGACACCACCCACCCATACCGCCTTTTTCAAAATGCCAACGCAACACTCTTGGGCCCATCTAGACAGGCTGCAGAACTGTTGGCGAATTATTATCTTGGTGATATTTTTCTATTTTTTTTCTTTCATGTGCGTCATTGTGTATGTAATGTTTAGTACAGCAATGATGACTACGTAACGCTATGTAGCGCTTTAGAACAAGTTGGCATCTACTAGCTTTGCCGGTGGGTTCAGCTGTAATTTGACATGGAAATCCGTCAGACAAAAGGTGCCCTGCGAGGGAGGGAGGGAGGGTGGAGGTGATTTGGGGGAGGCATGAGTGGTGGGGTGTTGTGGCGGGCGCCTTTCCCCGGTTTACTATTTTAGTAGACTACAGTCACGTCTGTCTACAGCAGACACCTGGCTTTTGAGGGTAAAGGATGGTGGTTGTCTAAGACTGACGGTTTCATGAGCACCAATCTTAAGGAACCACACTCCTTTGGCGCCAAAAGCCTTTCACCATAACAAATGGGTGGTATTACCTGACAAAATTTCTTCCGCGGCCACCTTTTGATGGGCCATACAGTGCCCGATATAGACAGGGTTTGCTGTGACCATGTTCCTTTGCTCTGAAATGGTCTAAGATTCTGCGTCATCTACAGACGACAGAGCTTACAGCAACGCCAAGACTAAAATCACGATATAGGAGCTTATAAAAGGAACTGCAGATTGCTAACGTTGACAGTTCTCTAGTACAATGGAGGGATCTGATTAGCTGACGTCACAATCATAATGCCGTATAGCTCTGCCATTAAAATCCGTTCCTAGTGTATACGGATTGTCTTTATCTTTGATGAATTTACAATTTAATAAACATCTTGGTGGATATTATGAACGTAATTTGCCTGGGAGATGTAGACAGCAACAGCGTGGAGTCAAGTTAGGTTCACAAGAGTCAACAACTTACCTGTTTAGCTACCTTTGCAATTTATATGATGGGATATCAGGATTCAAGGTATATAAATCTATTCTCACACGCGTAAAAGGTTTCACGAGATACAATTGCTATGACTTACCTTCTGACGAATAATATCGTTGCTTTTATCGTCGCTGCTATCGTGCAGCAGAAACCTCTCCTTGCATCGTAATATCGAAGATGACAATTACATGTCTATTAACATCTTATAATTCACAACGTTGCTGCCCTACATTTTAAAAATGAGAAAGACATGCCTTCGCATTACCCATATTAATATTGTACGTCTTTACAACATCACGATACGAATTAATACGAATTCTCCTAAGTATGAGGAAAACAAGTTGCCTGAAAATTGTTGCTGCCTACACCACCAACAACTTTCAGTCAAACTGTTTCCAAATTATGTACGATTTTCCATATTTTATCGAGATTACAGTTTCTCTTATTTAAACATGACTAGGCATGATTATAAAACATGCGAACTTACTAAGAAGGAAATTTAGTCCCAGATATTTTGTGAAATACTATTTCCCTCATTCGAATGCCACCAGCTCACAGTTTGGGATCTTCGACCTATATAAAATACGTGTTTGGGATTAAGCAAGCATATCGGCATGCAGATTGTTCATACTGTCATATGACATGGTGGTGGTGGTGGTGGTGGTGGTGGTGGTGGAGGAGTGGTGTTTGGCGGTAGTCATCGCGTCTCGTGATAACGACGCTGTCACATGCTATCTAAGGGAAATAACTGTAAATAGTTTATCCGTTTGACTGCTTAGTTTTTTCAGATGACATATTCCAAGTTGATAACAATTTGACTGAAAGTTGTTGGTGGCTGAGCCACCAACAACTTTCAGTCAACATGTTTTCAAAATATTCAGCAAGTCCAGAGTTTTCGCTTATTGCCTGGTGGCCTGCAGCAGCGAGCCAGTTATACGCATCATATAAATGTTTATTAACTCGTTCAACTCTGAAACCACAATATCTCAATTCAAGTTAGATTATCTAACTGGTTACAGTTATAATGAACATTGTTGAATATTTTGAAATTACAACCAAACCGGCTCTAAAGTTATACATATAACCCTCCGTAGAAAGACCACCTACCAATGAAGGCCACTTTTGGCTGGTCACTATGTTGGGATTTATGGAGAGGTTTAACCGTACTTTAACTGGAAGTCGTTGCTGCCTGAAAATGAGATTTTACTAAGCTAGTAGTAGTAGTAGTAGTAGTAGTAGTAGTAGTAGTAGCAGCAGCAGCAGCAGCAGCAGCAGCAGCAGCAGCAGCATCATCATCATCATCATCATCATCATCATCAGTAGCAGCAGCAGCAGCAGCAGCAGCAGCAGCAGCAGCAGCAGCAGCAGCAGCAGCAGCAGTAGTAGTAGTGGTGGTGGTGGTGGTGGTGGTGGTGGTGGTGGTGGTGGTGGTAGTAGTAGTAGTAGTAGTAGTAGTAGTAGTAGTAGTAGTAGTAGTAGTAGTAGTAGTAGTAGTAGTAGTAGTAGTAGTAGTAGTAGTAGTAGTAGTAGTAGTAGTAGTAGTAGTAGTGGTGGTAGTGGTGGTGGTGGTGGCGGTGGCGGTCTGGTGGTGGTGGCGGCGGTGGTGGTGGTGGTGGTGGTAGCGGTAACTGTTTATATGCATGACAAATTACTCAAATCAATGATCACTGTCTAATCTGGCAAAAATCCCGGACAAATCCCGGTTAATAATGATCACGGGGAACACAGCATATCAAACGTATCACTCACTTTACAAACTGTGCGACGCGGTCCCGCTTGTAACATCAACGTTTGGATATATCTGTTTTTCGAATGCCAGAGAAGCGCTCGCTCAGAGAGTGAGAGGGAGAGTCATAACTGGGTGACAACATAGAAACGTACTATAGAGGCACACACATCGTTATAACGTACCACTCGTATACCCGATACGGATACCGAATGGAGCGGTAGGGCGAGGACCGTGAAATAGGATGACGAGGCACACACAGAACGCCATAACGGGAGACTTGTTTGTGGTTAGAGCTATAAAAACCGTAAACTAAGTCCACAATAGACGAAAGATCATCATCATATTCGTCTCCAAACCAGTCTCTGGTCATAGTTCGTGCCAGTCAGTTGTTATGTTTTCATATGTAAATTCTTATTAATTGATTGAAAGTGTCATTGTTTGCTCTATAGATAGGGCGAATACGATTAAGTGTACATGTGGTCCTAGGCTCCTTGACTTTCATCATCCAGGTTTGTCATGTTTTCTAGGATTTGCAAGGAACTTTGCAGTTCCTCTAAGCTCCATATATTTGCAAGATTAGCTGCGTATGTAGCGGCATTGACTGTTCGAAGTATGATCTGTTTGATGCCGTTCATGTTGGTACGGAACAATGTAGAGTACGAGGCCACGCCCTGTTGTTCACCAGAATGTATCCTCCTGCAATAGAGCTTTCCAGTTTATCCATCCATCACTAGACGCCATAATCAATTACGTGACGTGTCGGAAGATGTCATAGTCAATTACAGCATGAATGACTCGATATAGTCCGTCTTAAACGCTTAATAGTCCGACACGTTGTACGAATTGTATGACTTTCCTATTTAATAAACATCCTCTCGAATATTTTGAAACTAATTTGACTGGACGCTGTTGCTGCAATAGGCGGCAACAGCACCCCGTCAATTTAGTTTCAAAATATTCAACATCTTACCTGTAGGCCTATATAATTTATGGTCAGGGCGTTGGTGGATCGATCGATCTTTTCGATCGATGTGAATGCATTGTTAGATCAATCTGATAATAATCAGTAGACTACACTTTGTTGTAATAAGTAATACAGTACAGCTCAGAAATAAGTTTATTTTATTGCAAAACAAAAAACCCCGGAAACAGGTTAGTTAGTAAGAAATGGTCTGTTCAATATTTTGAACATAGTTGGATTATAAGATATTGTCTTCCAATCCAATTATGTTCAAAATATTCAACAGTACGTTTTATTTTGTTTTGGAGACATACCACGTTATTTCTGAGTTGTACTGTAGCCCATCTGTTCACACCCACTCAAGAGTGTTTCCAATATCGACTCACAAATTAAGAATTGTTTTTGAGCGAATTCTTCTAAAGCCTACATATTCCTCAATGATGGTGTCTTCTTTCTCTAGACGCCATGGGAGTCTTGCATTAACGAATATTTCCATGAACAATCAAATGCAATTTGTATGAATAATAGATTTGTAACTTTAAACATTGATTTTCGGGTTTGCTTTTTGTCGATAGTTGCCTTGACTGTCAGTATCTTACCTTCCAGCTCTTGTGTTACACGAGCCTCTCGTCATCTTTCTATCTCTGTCATAATTTAGTCCAGCAGGCTTTTCCTGCCAACTTTTCCTTTGGGTGGTGTTAGTAGTCCTAGCTTCTTTCAGGGCGATATTATTATCTGCTGTCGGTACATTGTTTAATGAGCATCGATATCAGTATTTCTAGAATGTCAAGTTCCTCTGTACAAAAATATGTGATATAGGCCTACTCTCCGCGTTCCTCTTGCTATGGCTTGCTTTGCCCCATATAAAAAGGCAGTAGTGACTTATTTCGCTATTTCATTGAGGTCAGTTGAATACTCGTTAGCGAGACTTGCAAATTGCTCGTAGTTAGCCTATTTATAGTTTTGACCACTGAATGTATAATATGATCCGTGAAGTATGTTGTGTAGTAGTATACCCAGAGTCAAAATGATACCATCTCAAAATGATGCCGCCGTAGACCGACAATCGCCGCCGCGTAGACCGACAATCGCCGATTATTAATCTACACGGCGGGCCGCCGCCGTAGACCGACAATCGCCGATTATTAATCTACGTCCGAGTCAAAATGATACCACCTCAAAATAGATATGGGGTAGACTGCGGGAGGTCTATATAGGGGCAACCATGTTTGCCAGTTACCCCCAGGTCCAGCGCGGTACCACACTTCATTCTTCTCAAACATGAACTGCAGGTTTGCCAGGGTCAATAGCAGACCCTCATGTGTCATCGGCGGGGCATTGCTCGAATAGGGTTTGACCAGATGAAAGCTGAGGTCGTCATTTAGGGTGTTGATGTCTGCCACCTCTGTATCCGAGACCTCAATCAATGGCTTGAGGATGTACTTCTTCTTTGGGAAATCATACCGAAACACGATCTTGTGGCCATCTATGTTGCGGCCCAGACGCCCTTTCGACACATCCTTGAGGTCTGTGAGCATCTCCACTCCATCACCACCAATGGGGTGGAGGGAGAATGCCTTTGAGCTTGCTTCGTACTGTAGGGTGAATGACTTGCCATCACTCTCTTCTACCTTGGCAGCATCAACTGCGTACACATCTGCGAGGTCAGTAAGACCAGTCGAGTGAGCAAATATGGGTTCCATAGCACGCTTATAGGAGGGGTTTAAACGAGACATATAACCATTCCGATTGTCCGACTGCTGCTCTCCGGTGGTGAGAACATAATCTCACCCTCTCTAGAGGGGAGACGGGTGGTACAGTACCGTGTAGAATGGGTCCTCTTTGAGGTGCCCCAGCGGGGCACAACATACATACACGCCGATGTGCTACATCAACCTCCGGGTAGTACACACAGCAGCTCACTGGTAGAAGTCGGCCGGTACGTGATAGAGTATCTTTCAGGTGCCAACAGCAACCTATGGAAATCTATCAGTCCTAACCTGTTCACACCTGTAAATCACCTGTTTGACAGCCCCTTCATTAACATATACACCAGCACGGATGAGATATCGGACGCCCATTTAGAGTTTACACTCTTATTACTCATTGACCTGATGCCACCATGATATCATACCAGCAATATCTGGCCTTGGCCGAGATGATGAACCCGATAGAGGATTGCCCCTTCATAACCCCTGCACAGATAAAGGGCTTAAATGAACAGATGCCCACACAGCAACAGATCTGTCAACAAGAAGGAGAGCGCCTACAGCAGGAGCACTGGTATCAACAGAACGCGCACAGGGCAAGGAGGCACAGGGAAAATTTCCGATACTGGCAGGCCCTCCTGGAGGAGAGTAAGCGGGATGCAGGAGTCTTGACAGACGACGATCGGCCAGATGTCTTCACATATGACGATGAGCCAGGTGTCTTCTTAGACGAAGATGAGCCAGAGGTCATACAGTGGGAAGAGGAGATGGCGCGGGAGTATAAGATCAAGAAAGCCATCCAGCGGCGGACCTACTATCTTGGTGATAAGGTGAAGTTCCAGATGTCACGTCTCAGAACACTACCGGCATCCGACATAGTGCTGGATGACCACGTTTTAAGAGACAGCTGTCTCAAGACCAAAAAGCTGGCACGGTTAGCCAGGCTCTCCACAATGAACCCTTCTATGACTCATAAGCAGGTGATGCAGGTGATGCAGGTTTAATCTCTAGGTATACTATGGCAAAGTCAGAGTGGCGGAAGCAACCAGAACTATACCCCTCCCTGACTGCTGACGAGGGCGGTACCCTCCATGGCTGGCGACTCCAGCAGATAGATACCATCAGGCAGAATCTCGTCCATGAGGCAGAAAAGTACGGCAGAACGCGCAGTCGATATAAGACAGCCTACAACGTCCTCGCACGTACAACCACTGCTGTGGGTGTGATTGGAGCCAGTGCTGGTGTGGCAGGTGTGGCCACTCTCGCTACAGGGGTGGTGCCCTCGTCGCCATTCCACTGGGTGGCGTGGCACTAGCCGCCACTGTCTTGGCCACGGACTTGTGGGTGGGGCAGCGGCAGATCACAAGGAGGTTGGAGAAGCATGCTAAGTACGTGACACTAGCACAGAGTATGCTACGGACTATCGATTCGGTTTCAACATGGATATCAACACACCTACACGTAGTACGGGCCATACAGTTGTTCCGACCCTGACACTGCAGCCAGTCAACACGCTGCTTCCCATGGCAGCGCCAAACCTGCCACTGCAGCCAGTCGACACGACACCACTTCCTGTGGCAGCTCTATGAGTGGTGTCAGGCCTAGCTATCGTGGTGCTCGGGATCAGCCTACTCCGCCGCTAGCAAATCAGCTATAAGATTATCCTGACTCTCGTCAGTAGCGGTGGGGACCACGGTGAGACACTGAGCCAGCTTGGCCTGCCCCACAGCCCCTATACACGCTGCCAACATGCACATCCAAGGGCTGGAGGGTTCCGCAGCGCATCCTTTTTCCAGCTCATAGTATCGCAGAGCCTTGTTCAGCTCTGAGTCAGGTGAGGCCATGGAGGTCTGCAACTGCTGGAACACATCTGACAGATACTCCCGAGTGCTCGACGATACTCCCGCCCATGATAAGGTATTCAAGGAAGCAGATCTGCCCGTACCAAATCCTAGATAGAGCTTCACAGCTGTCAGCTCCTCTGTCAGCTCAGCACTGGAGAGCTGAGCGAGCTCATCTGGCGTCTTCTTCTTGTAGGCCTTCAGCTCCCTCCGGAAGACCTCATAGTACTTCTTGCATAACGTGAGCCCGGACATGTTTAAGATGTCTCAATAGAGAGATGAATATTCCTGAGTACCAACCCAGACACCTAGCAGCAGCAGACCGGGAAGATCTTATTAGCTCACTCGACAGGGAACACATGCGTTTAACTGCGTTGTATACTCAGGGCTTAAACAATGACGTCAACGGTACAGATCGTGAAGCAACTGCCCGAGAGCCAGGCGAGTCTTCAGAAGGTGGAGAACCTGCTGCAAACCAAGACACAGAAGTTACTGACACAGGCTTAACCTCTGGCAGTCCATGTCGCCAGTAACGTGGCGGCGAATGTGGCCGTGGTGAAGATGACAGGGGGAAATGAGGTTCTTCCGGCCGCCACTGCAGCTGTCCTCGCTACCGTGGTGAGTGGGGTGGCCGGCCACTGTCTCTGAATAACTCACCCCATCCTAAAGATCGCCCTCAGTGGTGCCGCCTACACTGCCGCTGCCAAGATCATGGGTGAACGTGTTACACTAATTGAGGCCGCGGTTCTAGGCCTCGCAATGAGTGCAATGGCTGATATCATCGTCGCCTATGTTTAACCACTCTGAATAGTGAGAGATGGATGACGAGACCCCTGCAGCATATGAGGCATGGCATGCTGGAGGGCAGTGTGTAGCCCATAGTCGAGCATGCGGCCTGAGGATTGCCAATGCCCAGGAATGGTGGACCTCCCACAAGGCGTTCCCCTGCAGAGAGTGCAAGTACCCTGAGCACTGCTACCTATTCCCTTGGCCGACTGTGTGGTCATCCTATGCCCAACTATTTCACTGGGTGTATGACTAGTAGGTTTAAGCCATCTGTATATGACTATGACTCTGTCACTCACAGACCTAGAAAGCAAAGAGCTAGACGATCTTGCTCACTTGGGCGAGGCACGCCTTGGTTCAGAGGACACTGTTGCCCCTATCTCCTTCCTAGACTTCGATGAGAAGGGAGACCCGTGGGAGATCCGAGGTACCATCCCAGCCCGAGATCTCGTCGGGAACACTGATACAGTAGGACAATCGGCCATTAACAAGGCCAAGACTGTATACAAGGGGATGGGCATCAAAGACAGGGCAGCGATGCGAGGTATGCTCGGAGTCGACGCGGCTGGTGCCATCAAGGTTATGGCTGAGTCCTATGCACAAGACCTGGTTAAGGATCTCCTAAAACCACGGAGCTCTTTCCAACAAGACGAAGAGAATCTCAGGGTATGCACCATCGGCCTGAGCAATGTCACTGTCGATGGCAAAAAAAGGTGCTACCGCCAGCCTCCAGCTACCAGAGGTGAAGAAGTCAGGGTTCTTTGGTTTGCCGTTTAAGCTCACATGATAGTCATGACTTCCCGTGCATGTATCGTACAAATACTGGATGTACTAGACACTGTGGGTGCTGACACAGGCCCTCTACGCTACCTTCTCAGCTGCTGCTGGGATTTCATGCTTGACGCTTCCATCACATCCTTTGTATCTGCCAGAGGTACAACACTACCCACACAGCAGGCGCAAAAGCTGGTGCAGGAAGTACTGCCGTTTAGTCTCCCAGATATAGACGAGGCTACCGCTGACCAAGTGCTAATCATCCTCCATGCGCATGTCTGTACCATTCGACAGTAGGCCGGCCGATGCTGGCCAGATGGTGCTGATCATTGCCCCATCAGGCCATGGGAAAAACATCTTGCTGCGGGCTCTCCTGGCCGAACATCTACACTCTCAATACATCCTTCTGGTGTCTGACTCCACCGCTGAGGCGGTTGACAGTAATGATCAATGGTACAATGGTCCAATCACCAAGACGCAGAACCTGCAAGCCCTGATGGAGAAGCTGCTGGCAGCCTGACTGACAGAACCCCTTGTTCTAGTTATCGATGACCCTGCAATGGACCAGAAGACAGTCACCTACCTCAGCAACATCACCAGGCGCATCCGGCACAAAAAGATAACTGTCTTCATCCTCTTTCAAAAGTACACCCACGAGATCTCCCCGGACATCCACCACAATGCCCGGTTGCTATACTTCAGCTCCAAGTGTGGACATGCCCTGCTCGAGACCATATACGACAGCCTAACCCTCAAGGAGCCCAAAGGGGACTTTATTGCAGGTGTACAGAGGGCAGCTGAGCTGTACCGCTTCATCTTCAGCAACAAGGAGACAGGTGAGCTGTCACACTTCAAGCCCTCTCTGGAAAAGGTGCAGACCGTCACCTACACGCTGACTCCAGCCAGGAAACTAGCCTGCTCTACGCGTCATTGCTGACAGACTGTCGGCCGCAACCTTTTTCGTTCATCAGAAGGCTGAGGAACTTCGTCCGCTACTTTGTCGGAAGCTTGAGGAACTTCGTCAGAAGCCTGGAGGAACTTCGTCAGAAGCTTGAGGAACTTCGTCAGAAGCTTGAGGAACTTCGTCAGAAGCCTGAGGAACTTCGTCAGAAGCTTGAGGAACTTCGTCAGAAGCTTGAGGAACTTCGTCAGAAGCTTGGGGAACTTCCTCAGAAGGCTGAGGAACTTCGTCCGCTACTTCGTCAGAAGCTTGAGGAACTTCGTCAGAAGCCTGGAGGAACTTCGTCAGAAGCCTGGAGATACTTCGTCAGAAGCTTGAGGAACCTCGTCAGAAGCCTGGAGGAACTTCGTCAGAAGCCTGAGGAACTTCGTCAGAAGCTTGAGGAACTTCGTCAGAAGCTTGAGGAACTTCGTCAGAAGTTTGAGGAACTTCGTCAGAAGCTTGAGGAACTTCGTCAGAAGCTTGAGGAACTTCGTCAGAAGCCTGAGGAACTTCGTCAGAAGCTTGAGGAACTTCGTCAGAAGCCTGAGGAACTTCGTCAGAACCTTGAGGAACTTCGTCAGAAGCTTGAGGAACTTCGTCAGAAGCTTGAGGAACTTCGTCAGAAGCTTGAGGAACTTCGTCAGAAGCTTGAGGAACTTCGCCAGAAGCTTGAGGAACTTCGTCAGAAGCTTGAGGAACTTCGTCAGAAGCTTGAGGAACTTCATCAGAAGCTTGAGGAACTTCGTCAGAAGCCTGGAGGAACTTCGTCAGAAGCCTGAGGAACTTCGTCAGAAGCTTGAAGAACTTCGTCAGAAGCTTGAGGAACTTCGTCAGAAGCTTGAGGAACTTCGCCAGAAGCTTGAGGAACTTCGTCAGAAGCTTGAGGAATTTCGTCAGTTTCGTCAGAAGCCTGTTGCTGAAACTTTATCCACTGAGGGTCAGATGGTAGGACTCTCTTCTTCTGGAACTTCTCACGGAAGACCCACTTTTCCATGCGTGACTAGCATCTGCCTTGCGAGCGGTTTTGATGAGGTAGTCCTGGTAGTTATCTGGGAATTTCAGAAATGCTGGCAGATCCCTGTCCAATCTCCTACGCCCTCTTTCATTGAAGATATGCTCAACAGCCTCCTTGCAGCCAACAGTGAACCCCTCCTGCATACCTTTTGCATGACTAGTGTCATGGCTCTCCGCTACAGCAGCACTGACCTCCTCCCTGAAGTAGTTAGTTGCTCCAGACTGGAGGCTATTCAGCATCTCTCGCTCTTCCTGGCTGTGGAGGCTAAATACGGCAGCCCACTTCCCGACCGTTGGTAGATCTTTGGGGTCGACCCTCGCCTTTTGGAGAGCTAGAATAACAGGACTGTTGGTTTGGCCCACAGGTAGGTCGAGTGTCCTACCCTGGGTGCTGTCAAACTTCTGGTAGAGTATCCGAGTCAGGAGTTCTTTTGTACTACGAGCTGGCGCTCCTTCCTCTATGGCGGCCAGTATCTCTGCATCCGTCGTCGGTGTAACCTTGACTCACTCGTGGATAATGTTGATGTCACGAAGCAGGCCTCTGACCCTGTCACAGTGTGACAGTGCACGCCGTGGCTGTCGTGCCGACTGTCATGCCGACTTGTCCTGCTGCCTATAGATAATCTGCTGGAGAACTTTACCAAACATGGCAGCCGTTTAACCCCTCTATATACCCAGACCTTACACATGCTGCAGTATGTGCAACATCCGGATGGGGCTGTTGAACCTGCGACATCGCACCGCACTGATCCTCGGAAGGGCTGCCTAACGGTCATTCGACCCAGTATACACGATGAGAACCCATTGTCCGCTGCTGGGAAGTACATTGACTTTGCAATCTCGGCACAGATCCACGAGATCAAGAGCATGACACTCGAGTTCAAGCTTCAGAGCACAATAGAACAGATGGTAGAGCTCCCGCAGGTTCTGAACAGGTGGGAGATCATGCAGAGCAACAGCACCGTGGACACCACCTATGTGAACGACGAGTACCGAGTCCTAGGTCCGCTGGCTTGTGAACCAACCTATGCAAAGGGAAGGGGGTACAACGCTGTGAGGTTCAATGAGGGGTTCATGGAATTCGAACTAGAGGCAGGTGTCGAGAAGCCTGTGGCAGTTCCACTCTTCACCCTCCTCGAGAACACACACGTGAATCCGGCTGCCATGCATGATAGGCTGTTCCTCCGGGTGTACACTGAGCAGCTCGCAGATGCGATGATGAATGCTCCAAGACTTCATGTCTGGCATGACGAGAATGACCAGGAACTGAAGCAAACAGGTTCCAAACAGCGGATCGTGCATGTGGAGTGAGAACACCAGCAGGTCCAAGCCACTGCTAACCAACGGGTAGAGCTGACATTGCATCATTGTGCATCGGACTGTGTCGCTGTTGCGGTCCTGGTTCAGAAGGGAGGAGTCATCAAGGAGGTGGATAAACTAGACGACTTCAAGCTTGTGGTTGCTTGGACCAATGTTCTTGATGAGATATGCGAGCTGGCTGATTGCCAACTCTACAGACAGAAAACTAAGTCATATGCACTTCTGCGATTAACCAGTGGAAGCGATGACCTGGAGTCGGCACTCGAGGGCCGTCACCACATCAGGGGCAGGAACATCCCACCTAATCAGGGCAACCGGCTCAGCTTCAACATCGGAAACATCATAGCTGGGACTCGCTCATTAGGTGTGACGGTACTTTACTTTGCCTATGCTAAGGTATGCGTGTCGAACACATCAGGTATTCAGGTATTCAGCTTGAGCGTGCGTAGAGCACGACTCCTGTCGTCACAGCTGCAGCTGCCACCACTACTATAAGCTCTGCTGTCTTCTGACCTGTTGATGCTTCATAGTCGAGCGTTGGCTGAGATATCTTTACAGCCTCGTAGTACTCATCGAGACTCTCATCTGCCTCTTTGAGGCTCTGGTTGGCCTGAGCTCGGAGTTGTCGTCGGCGTGCCTCCCTCTATGCTCGAGTGCTTTGCTGTACTCAAACTTCTCCTTAGACAGCTTCTCCATCGCCTGGTTATGATGCTCACGCTCGACCTCTGCCGCCTTCTTGTCGGCGAAGCTGAGTCCCCAGTTCACTAAGGCAAACACGTCTGCATTCAAGATTGCGGAGGCCATGCTATAGACTACAGTTTAAAGCTACTATCATAGCTGTCCCCAGCGATGGGTATTTATGAACCAGAGGCGTATGAAGATCCAGTCGAGGATATAGATGACGAGCACTATGATGAGGAGGATTATGATGCAGACGACTACGATGTAGCGGAAACCGCGGGTGAGTATGCAGAGCCTGAATCCCACAAGCTCATACACAGAGCGAAAGGAATCTATCGCACTTACGTAAAAGGTTCTATCGGTCCGCTGGCAGCAGTTGGGGCTCTGATCACTCTGTTCACAACGAAGGCGGGCGAGATGGTCCGCAAGATCGCCAACAATGCTCTCCATGGTGTGGAGAAGATTTCTGAAGCCATATCAGCCATCGCCTCAGGAGTAGGTACGGTCTTCGGAGTCACAGGCCCTTGGCTACTGTATGTTGCCATAGCACTTGTGGCCATCTGGTCTGCCGAACATTTAAGCCATACTATATAAGGATGGCATCTCTGTACGACCTGGTCAAGACACTTAACTTCTGAGGGTTAGGCGATAAGCTACCATTCAGCGAGGATCCAGCAGAGACTAGATGCCAGTGTACGGAGGTGTTTGAGGAGGTCTTCAGTGATAGTCGAATGCATAACGGCCGTCTGTTCGTCTGTGTAGTGTTCGCCCAGGCTGTGAGTGACAGGACGGGAGTGGACGTCAGTGATACCCTCACCCAGACTGTGCGTGACAGGACAGGAGTGAACGTCAGTGATGGAATCCGGGGGCTTATCAACCATCTTTCTTGAGGAACTCTACTATCAGCCTGGTGGATATTACCATGAGCCCCACCAACTACTCGAGGCTGTACGTCGCAAGGGCCACACCTTCACATTGGAGACAGTTAGCCAGTGGCTCAGCCACCAGGCGATGTAGCAGATATACAGACCTCATCCACGGCACATCAGGCATGCCCATTTCGATGAAACTGTCCCGAATAGAGTTCACCAGACAGATGTTCTATTCCTTCCACACGACTCGGTTGGTTGTAAGACCTACAAGTATGCCCTCACCATCGTTGATGTCGCCAGCAGGTACAAGGCGGCAGTACTGCTCACAGACAAGTCAGCTGGCCATGTGGTCCAGGCATTCCAGGGTGTCTATGAGGCTTCGGAAAATCCCCTCCAGTGGCCAGAATTGTTGCAGGTGGATGAGGGTAAGGAGTTCAGAGGCGATACTGCGGCCCTCATGAGGAAACATGGTGTGGTGATTAGACGAGGTGAAGTTGGTCACCACTGTGCCCAGGAGATGGCACAGGCTGGAGAGCGGTCCAAGGTGTAGGTGAAAGGTTTTCCCATGGTGGTAGAGCGATCCAATACTGAGGTAACTCGGTTAACTGGTAAGAAGCCAGTAGAGGCTATCCAACGATCCTCTGTTGCCCAACCTTCTGGAGGAGCATACACACAGCTGCCACCGTCGCCAAGTGTCTAAGCCTGAGTGATATGGTACTCGATTGGCTCGGTATGGACACCATCTGACAACACATGCCGCTTATCGTAGTAGGCGGAGAGACCGAGTTTTTCCTGTTCATACGTCACCATTCCCTGGTTGCGCATGCGTAGGCCTCGGTTTGCATCTCTGTCCACGCTACCGTTTAGGGCACTGAAGAACCTCTGCCAAGAGACATCGTTCTGATGCTTAGACATACCTTTGGCTGACCATTTCACCTTCCCAGCGAGGCTCTCCATGTAGTAGCACTTGGAACAGAGAGCGATACCACGGTTGCCTTCGAACTCGAGCTTGAACAGTCCCGGAGTCCGTCCAGACCACTTGTCCCAAGCTAGCCACTCACGCTTATGAGCCTCATACTCTGCTCGCATCTCAGGGCGAATGACTTCGTCGAGGCTGGAGGCAGCTATTGCGATGTACGCAGAGTCTGTGTCCATCTGGAGGTACTCGAAGTTGTCACGAGGCACATAGTGATCCAGGAAGTCGTAGTAGAACTCCAGCATCCGCAGCTTCCCGAGCTCGTATACGGCTATCCCCATCTGGAAGGGGCGACGAATGGTGATTTTGGCCTTCTGACTCTGGAGCTCGTAGGACTCGCCGATCTCCTCGAGATCCTCGAACCATGCACTGCGGAGGGCTCTATCCACCGCTCGTTCATCCTTGGTGAAGGTCGTGTTGCTGTGACGCTCTAGAGCCTCGATGAGCTTGCCATAAGCACTGTTGCCTAGTAGCTTGAACAGATCTGCCAAGAGCACTTTGCTCTTATCAACATCTCCTGTGCGACGAGCATCAGTAACATTGTTCACAAACCATTCAAAGGGTCTCTGCAGCTTGTAGTCTATTGTCCGGTAGACAGCTGTAATCTCTAGCCCATGGGCGAGGTACCACTTGAGTGACGGTGCATACAAGAGCTTCCTCTTGGCTGAGAGTGCGCCGCCAAGTTTACTGGTTGTGGGACGTTTCCTACCTGTTTTCTCTAGGTATGTGAGCATCTCAACAGATACTGCCTCAGCTGGAATCTCTCTGTTGTAGAAGAGAGGTGGCATTTCCTCGAACTTCGCCCACAGTGCCTTATGAACCTCTATGTCCACTTCAGCGAAACCGAACCAGTGGTCAGCCAGCAGATCCTTCTTAAATCATGCTACGTCGCTAGCACTGGACCACTGCCATACTGTCTCCTTACCACATGGCATCTCTTTAGACATCGTAGACAAGTACAGAGCATTTGCGTCGTAGCCGAGTAGAAGTTGGCAGACATGCTCACTCTGGCGGATGCGTGTCACGCCTGCCTCGTGGTATCTGGTGAACACAATGCTGGGCCCTCCAACAACCGCATCCTTCAGCATCTCGTAGGCCTCCTTGCCCGGAGAGTAGAGGCTAACATCCGGCATGTGCTGAGCGGTTCCACGTATGAGGTACTGCAGTGACACCCCCGGGAGAGACACTGCATCTTTGAGGATGTCTATTTCTCGTTCTGTGTAGAACTCCCGCATCCACTCTAGGGCTTTGATGAATGGACTGACATCCAGGTTGTTGTAGTATCGCAGCCAGTCAGCGAATGTCCACATTCCGTGCTTGCTGAATGTCTGTTTGCACTGTTTCCACTCCGATAGCTTCAGGAGGTAGCCACCCTTGAGCTTAGACCACCACGCTGGGTAGTCGGGGAGTCCGGGATAATTAAGCCTCTCGGGTGTGTCGAGCCATTCATATGGGAACCATCTCTTCTGCTGTGTACACCCATAGGCTTTGATCCATGCCTCGTAGGAGACTCCTGGGCCAAGGTAGTTCAAGACATCGAGAAACCTAAGCCTGGGGGTGATGAGGAACATTGTCTGGTTCGCTTTCTTGGCGACTTTCACTGTGCCAGTACTGTTGGTCAGCTCATCCACAAAGTTCTCCTTGATCAGGTTTAGGTCATAGCGGCCAGAGTTGAAGCCTAGCACCGGAACTTGGTCACACCACTTGGTAATCAGTCGCTGCTGTCGTTTTGGGAGCTTGTCAGGGTCTAAAGGTATGAACTGTGCCCTGACATCTGTACGGATTCTGTGTGCTCGCCTGGTAATCTCATCCATGAAAGCCTTGATCAGAGCTTCTGGGTCAGCATTGCAGAGGTGAGTTGGCTCACTGGTGGAGCCTTCCAAGGAGCAGCCAACTGACACAGAGATCGGTATGTGGGTACTCTCAATCGTGAGAGTCTCCATAGGATGAGTCTTGGCACCATCTAGGAGTGCCTCAAAGTCATAGGCGATGAAGTGCGGGTATGAGATGGTCCGAACTCGTTTAGGGATGCTTGGACAGCGTTTTATACAGCACTCCCACTGTACCACACGCGTGCATCCAGATGCTCTCAGCTTCTCCTCTCTCAGGACAGTCTTTTGGTATCTTTGTTCGGCATCCTCACCTTGCTGGTGCTGAGGGCATCCATGCCAGAAACAGCCATGGAACTGGTGAACGGTGTTGGTAGTCAGATCATAACCATCTACGGGAGCCCCCCGATCCAACGCTCGCCACCGTGACGACACGCTACATGGTGTATGTGTATACCTCTGTTTCTCAACTCATACCTGACCCAACGAGTAGCCGCTGAACTGGATGGTTGGGGTGGATAGAAGGCTTTCTCATATGCAGACTGTGGTGCATCAACCTTCTTCCCAGGGAACTCTATGGTTGTTTTTCCGCCTGTACAACGGTCAGCATGACGCTGAAGATTCGGGGCCTTTGTGAACCTCTGCTGACAGTGACTGCAGACTAGTGTGTGGGCCAGCTTGGAGATGTTCTTGATATGGAAGGCATGGTGGTCGTACACTCTGATGGTCATAGTGTCACGGTAGTGGGCCGCTTGCCTGATCAGATGCCAGGTGCCCTCTTCAGTTGGTTCATACACGCGAATCCCGATCTTCGCGAAGAACTCTACCTTATCCAACTGATCCATAGAGGTTTTTGGAACATCAGGCATAGGTGCGCGGGCGCTGTAGAACTGTCTAGCGAGCTCTCGTGCAGGAGCAGTACTTCTATCAGGTCTCGCCGCCTGATACACTGCTAGGCATCTCCAGAGACACATGTTATCAGTGTAGGTGTCAAGTGCCACCATACTCTTCTTCTGTCATAGCCAGTCTGGGAGCGGTCCTGTACCAAGCAAATGTTGGCGGTCGATGACAGCCTTGACCTCAACGTTGATTGATCGGATGAAAGCCCACTTGGTGTTGGGTCGATCGATGTTGTCGGGGTCAAGTCGGGCTTGCTCTCTTTCTGCCACCCAGTCCTGAGCTGCTCCTATCGTGTTCAGCCACGGACTCCCTGGAGCGTTCTTGTTGAAGAGCATCACCCTACCGTCCTCGATGTGTCCGATGCGATAGGTGTGGGTATACCGGAGGTAGAAGGCGTTCTGGACAGTCTGCTGGATCTTACCCATGATCTGTCCTGTAATGTCTCCATTGAGGCCTTGGAAGAACGTCCAGCGCACTGTCCGTCTTCCTCTCTCCTCAGCTTCCATCTCACCCAGACGCTCATTGAGAATCTGCTCACCCTCTCGCCTCATGCGCCGGGCTAAGGGTTCAGACCTCCCCATCACTTTCTTAGTCATCCTGCGTAGGGCAGGTAGGCGCTCCATTGGATGGTCTGCCATCCATGTCACTACAGCTTTGGCTCGTAAGCTAGCCGTCACCTCCTCATCCAACTGATGAAGCTCACGCCGCCACTGTGCTTTCTTGTGGAAGTTCTCAGGATCATCTCTGGTGGTCGCTGGAAACCATCCCATCTTCACTGATCATCTCAGTCGAGCTATGAATTCCTCGGCACGGGCCTGTCCGATCATCTGGAGCAGGTCGGCTTTCTTGGCCTTAGAGTAGCCTCTAAGGCCGAATTGCCATGCCATAGAGCGAAGCTGTGCAACAGTAATCATGGTGTATATATACCACTGACTATGCTTGTCTCTAAATGGACATTTAGACCCTGTAATGCGTGCTTGATCACAAACTATACCACTGAGTATGCTTGTCTCTAAATGGACGTTCAGACCCTGTAATGCGTGCTTGATCACAAGCTATACCACAGAGTATGCTTGTCGCTAAATGGACGTTCAGACCCTGTAATGCGTGCTTGATCACAAGCTATACCACTGAGTATGCTTGTCTCTAAATGGACGTTCAGACCTTTTATGTGTGCTTGATCAGCTCGTATACCACTGAGTATGCTTGTCTCTAAATGGACGTTCAGACCCTGTAATGCATGCTTGATCTGCTCGTATACCACTGAGTATGCTTGTTTCTAAATGGACGTTCAGACCAAGGCGATCAGCTGGTATATCACTGTGGTTGCTTATCTCTAAATGGAAATTCACACCATTCGCAGCCACGGGCCTGCCTTGCGTAGAGAGGGCCGCTACCAGGATGGGCTGCGACGTAGATAACTTTTGCCCCATATCTATTTTGAGGTGGTATCATTTTGACTCGGACGTAGATTAATAATCGGTGATTGTCGGTCTATGGCGGCGGGCCGCCGCCTAGATTAATAATCGGCGATTGTCGGTCTACGCGGCGCCGATTGTCGGTCTACGGCGGCATCATTTTGAGGTGGTATCATTTTGACTCCGTACTGTTATTTGGATTAGGCAATAATCTCACCCATCAATTTGATCTAAACCTATATGTGTTGCCGTTATAACAATTTCAACGATAGCAGAGATCTGGTTTTGTTGCTGGAGTAGAAGGCTGTCGAGTAGAAGGCTGTGGACTGGTGTGGTGCACCCTTCAGCTGCATGTTGACATTACCATGTTATGTCACAACTAGTTAGCGCTAGTTAGGAGAGCCAAAATGTATAAGAGGTATATACCTCTTATACATTTTGTCTCTCCTAACTAGCGCCAAGTATCCCCAGCTTTGTGACTGGTTATGGAAGCAACCTGGGACAATGCAGTCCTCCCCTGAGATGTTCATTCTGTAAAATGAGATCTCATTGTTGATCACACATCTCTCTCGTTTTGCAAACCATAACTTTGACGCCAATGGATCTTTCCACTTTTAGCTATGCCCGCCCATTTCAATGTAAGCGCCACCCACATCACGTGAGGGTTGGGATCGATCAATCTCTATCAATTTCAAGAAAACTATACATGTAAGCTGTTGAATATTTTGAAACTAATTTGACTGGGTGCTGTTGATGCCTATGGCAGCAACAGCGCCCAGACAAATTAGTTTCAAAATATTCAACAGCATGTTTATTAAATAGCAAAAACATACAATTCGTACAACGTATCGGGCTATTAAGCATTAAAGGCGGACTATATCGAATCACACACGACGTCATGATTATGACGTCACCCTACACGTCACGTTGTATATTATGACGTCATATGATGGATGAATAAACTTGGAACGGTCCATTGTAATACTCTCCATGTTTGATGCAGTGATAGCGTTCTAGGTAAGAGTAAGGATTCCTCCATTGTGTCATTCTGTCTTGTCTGAAGCTTTGGTAAACTCAATGGACCTTTCCAGTTTTTGCTATGCCCCGCCCATCTTTAGCTAAGCTCCATCCACACCTTGCTCGTGTTCGAATGGATCGATCCCTGAACGCCGTGACTATCAATTTTCAGAAAACTATACAGGTAAGCTGTTGAATATTTTGAAACTAATTTCACTAGGTGCCTATGGCAGCAACAGCAGTACCCAGTCAAATTAGTTTCAAAATTTTCAACAGCATGTTTATTAAATTGTAATTACATACAATTCGTACAATAACGTATAGTCCGTCACTAATTATACGTTCGTGACGTACTTATCTATGTCACTCATGCCGTCATTGAATATCACGGCATCCGATACGTCACGTAGTTAGTTGATTGTGTCAGAAAGGCTAAAGTGGAAATGTTAATTAAATCTGTTATTGGTCCTAAGATAGATCTATCATAAAGAGGGTACGTCAATGTCCTTGATCATTAGATTACGCGAGGATAGCTTCGTGTTCATCACTTCACTGCATTCTATTGCAGGAACTTCAGGCGATGCAGTTTTTGCCTTGCCTTGCCGAGCCGCCAAACAAGCCCGGAGAAATGAAGGGTGCAGAAGACAATGCAGCCCTCATTTCTGGTCCTGGTTTTGCGTAATCGATAACCATTCGCCTTCGTTCTGCCAATGATCATGAGCAGGTCAGCCTCCCCAGCAGGACGGTACAGCCATGTGAAAAGTCAGCCATGGCCATTCTTGATGCATTTTCAATGAGCGAAAGCTCATTGAATGCATCTTTATTGGTCTGGGACACCAATGGTTGAGAACGACCCTTGGACTTCCTAGCAAATGGCCTATTCAGGGCCCCACATTCCTTTACCAATAGGCGAGGAACGCAGATGTACTGATGGTAAACCTGCTCCAGAAAATGGACCCTATTGATTATCCCTTTGGCGACCTTCGGTAGAGAATACTCTGGCTGAACCAAATGATATGCCGCAACTTCCAACATGTCTGAAGTCTGAGTATCAAGAGGAGTGGTAGACATGGCTGAAGAGCCACTAAACAGAGCACTAGCTGCATGCTCTGACATCTGCTCCAGATCGTGCTAAGACCCTTTTGAGCTAGACTAGATAATAGACAATATCATAATTGTCAGATGCCAACCCGATATGGTTGGACAGGCAAGTACCTGCACCCATTCAGCCTCCATGCAAAACGAGGATTCGTCAATCAAAGGACTACCATTCTCGTCTTCCTTCTCACCCTTGGATGAGAAGGTCGCCAACGATCCCTGCTGAGAGCTGTGAACCCTGCTTCTCTGTGGCACCACCAATAGCCATGAAACTTGGCCCGGACTGCAATCCGAACAAAAAGAAATCCGGATGGAGGATGCCGGATGGAACATTGACATCGCCATCTGGCTGACAGACCTGTATGTATCCCAGGGGAGACTCGTGAGATCGAACGGAATCCAACATCTGATAGAGCCGTGGCATGCCAGAATCTTCCATTAGTAATAAATCTTCCTCCTCCGCCATCAGCTCACTGCGAGAGAAGCGGTCAGTGTGTGCTACTCCACAAACCCGGCTAGACGACCGATTGGCTGTCCTGCACCTGCTTGCCATACCAGAGCTCCATCAGTTGATGGGGGCTCACTATCAAGCCATGATGTGGAGAAATGCTCACTGTGCCATACCAGAGTTCCTTCACTTGATGGGGGTGGCCTCACTATCAAGCCACGGTGTGGAGAAATGCTCACTGTGCCATACCAGAGCTCCGTCAATTGATGGGGGCTCACTATCAAGCCATGGTGTGGAGAAATGCTCACTGTGCCATACCAGAGCTCCCTCACTTGATGGCGGCTCACTATCAAGCCATGGTGTGGAGAAATCCTCACTGTGCCAAACCAGAGCTCCCTCACTTGATGGGGGCTAACTATCAAGCCATGGTGTGGAGAAATGCTCACTGTTCCATACCAGAGCTCCCTTACTTGATGGGGGCTCACTATCAAGCCATGGTGTGGAGAAATGCTCACTGTACCATATCAGAGCTCCCTCACTTGATGGGGGCTCACTATCAAGCCATGGTGTGGATAAATGCTCACTGTGCCATACCAGAGTTCCTTCCACCAACTGATATGAGTTGGAAGCGCACTGATGCAGGTATGCAACCTATTTAGTTTAACCGTAATTTTTGTAACCTATTCTGATGTCATCGAGTCCTATCCCAGCTGCCTGTTCGGAAGTAATATCTTGTTCATGTTGCACACACTGCAGAACTCGCAACTGTAAGTGTCGCAAATCTAGCTTAAGATGTGCATCAATATGTGGCCGCAAGATACAGTGACAATAAGAATATATGCATGAATGCAATATAAATCAGAGAAAGTGGCATTGCTCAAAGTAATTCAAAGGTTATTGTTTCGGTATATATTAGTATACTACATTCTACACATATTTGTAACCGAATCCTGATATTTAGCAAACAGTTATCTTTGGTTTAGAGAGTATAATTTAAAGCGGAAATTGCAAGAAATTAAGTAAGCACACAAAAACAATGCTCTTGATATTGCATATATACTTGGAAAAACATAAATCGATAACAATGAGCCACTGTGACGCAAAGTATTGTGTAAACTCAATGGACAGAATGTTTTAAGCTAGACTCCAATTGATTTCGAAGCCCTTTTGGAATATGCAATGGAAAGGGTCAAGACACAAAATTTCAGCTTGGGCACCATCATTTTTTAATTCAGAATGTCCAACTTATTCTAAACAGTTGGGTTCCCAGCTTTTACCTAAACATGCCCTTTAATATATTTTATAGGCGCTTTTTCTGAAGTCTCGACTAGACTAGTGGAGCTCAACAGAAAAAACTTCACCTGGAATACTTCTGTAGATTTACTACTGAAATGAGGTTGCATGTATATTGAGGATTATTTGTTGATAGTGGCCATATATTCTGGACATACACCGGTGTGACTGGGATTGTGGCTGTATAATGTGAATCAGGTTCCATGCATATATTCTCTTTGTGTTTTTATTGCATGATGTGCAAGTGATGCGGTAATCAATGTTCTTATTATACAAATTTAGTCTATGTCCTTTTGAAATGTTTTGTTGTTGCATCATTTTCAATTTCTAGATCAACTAGTTTCCTAATATTAAATGTTCATGTTATTTTACCTCTAACGGAAAAATGGCCAAACAGACCTTGAAAGCTGCATACATTGTGCTGTTAATTTCATTTCTTCTTCCACATTCACTGATAGCAAGTCATCAACCTTGATTTATTCATATTCCTTTGCTTTTCATTCTTTAGTTATGACTCACAACTAATATGCATGTTTCAATGGATGAATCAAGTTTTAGCTATGATTCTCACATCTCTAGCTAAGCTCCACCCACGAATTGCCCGTGTTGGGATCTATCCGTATACGAGTTGAATCTTAATTTCCAGAAAATTATACAGGTCATCTGTTGAATATTTTGAAACTAATTTGACTGTGCACTGTTGCTGCCTATAACATATTCAACAGGATGTGTATTAAATATCAAAAACATACAATTCGTACAACTTGGCAGACTTTATGACAGACTCAACCATGCCATTCGTTATGTAATTGATTATCCCTGCAGCTTACGTATGACGTAGTTGATTATGACATAATATGATTGACTATCCGACTGGATTCCTCTATTGGTCAGTCGGTCAGATTTTTTACAAATTTAGAATTTGCAAAGCTGCCCTGTCGCAACATTCTACTCTCTATACTATGCATGACCACGTGTTTATGTTGACCGTCACAGACAGGGGCGGGGCATTAATTATAGTAATTATCCTATCATGAGAACCTTTAGACTAATTTACATGAAACAATAATGGTAATCTTGCATGCCTCCGATGCATTAAGAGTAAGGCATATACGGAGTCATTGTGGCCGTCGTTTTATGTGTCAAATACATGTACTCAGTGTTATATATTTAAGCGTGGCATTCAATTTTAATATTAATTATCTCCCTTGCTTGTTTTCTGTTGAGTCCTTACGCAATATACAACTGATTTACAACATGGTGTCAGATTGAAAAGAATCCACAGCAACCCTCATAATTGAGAAGACATACAGCAGTATAGAATAATAGAAGTATTGAAGAGCAACATGAATGCTATTTATTTAAGTCCACCAGAAGCTATACCAAGGACACAAGATGCAGGAAACATCTGGAAATAATGGAAACAGAGATTTGAAATTTTTCTGCAAGCATCCAAGAGAGGATGCAAGCAAGTATGACGTAATTCTTCAGAAGTTTGACAGATACTATCAGCCCAAAATAACCATTACCTATGAAAGATACTGTTTCCATCGGCGTAATCAATCTCCTAATGAGAACATCGATCAATAACTCGCTGCTCTAATGTTCCTTTCAAAGAACTGTGAATTTTTGGATTTGAAAGATTCACTAATTAAAGACAGAATGGTGTGCGGTTTAATAGACGATGCAATTCGAGATAGACTTTTACAAGTTTCCGATATAAAGTTAGAAAAGGCACTTGATATAATAAGAGCTGCAGAATCAGCCAAACAACAAAGTAAAAATCTATCTGGATCATTTGCTTGCGCAACAGAGGTAGATGCGTTCAAACAGAGCTGACAGAGGTTTGCAAAAACAATAAAAGACTGATGTTATTAACTGTTCACGTTGTGGTTATAATCATAAAATTCGTTAATGCTCAGTATATAACTCGAAATGTACAAAATGTAACTATACCGCGCATTACGCATCATCGTGTAAAACAAAAATAAAGCCTAAATCTGAGACATTAAAAGACTAAAGTATCTGAAGCTATCACAGAATTTGATAACATGTTTATTGGAACTTTACACATCGATAATGCTACAGTAAGCGAATTTAATGATTGGCACATTGAGCTGTTAGTTAACAATCCATCAGTCAACTTTAAGCTCGATGCAGTCAACAGTTCAACTTTGATTTACTCGCTCCAGTAAACTGCACAACACACCAATCTAATCACCAACTACTTGAAGACTATAATGCCATTTTCAATGGTTTAGGTAGATTTCCACAGGAATGCAAAATACGCTTGCATGCGGATGCTTTACCAAAAGTAAATCCACCACGTCATGTTCCTATGGTATTGCAGGACAGATTAAAGGCTGAACTAGATCGAATGACCAACCGTGGCATTATTCAGAAAGTCAATGAGCCAGCTAAATGGGTGAAATCAGACGCAACAGCTATTAAACCAAATGGTGAATTGCAAATTTGGGAAAATAATCCAAGATGGCCGCCAAATCACTTATCCAACGGTTTCAAAAATAGCAAATTTTATCTCAGAATACCCAAAAACATATACAGAACCAATTTCGGCCTCAAAATACATCAAATAAAAAAATCCAATATGGCTACCAAACATGCTACATTTTGATTGTCCCACATTCATTCCCTCAAGCAGTTTTGAAGATTTTTAAAGACGTTTCTAATAATCAGCCAAAATCCAAGATGGCCACCAGCCAAATTGGCCGATCGACTTCCTTTGAACAAACTTGTATCCCTATGCCCTAAGGACACTCCCTGCCACATATAATTGAAATCAGCCCAGCGGTTCTTGAGAAATCATTTAAAGGAAAAAGTTGATGGACGGAGGACAGACACAATGGACGGTCGCCTGACACAAGCTCACTTGGCCTTTTAAGCCATGTGAGCTAATAATTACTAAAGTAATCCAACATTATCCGCTACCTACTATTGATGAACTAGTTTCGGATATAAATCATGCATCAAAATTCAGCAATTTAGATGCTACATCTGGCTATTGATGAAATCTACTGCCAATCTTGCTACATTAAACTCGCCTTTCGATCGTACTGCTACTTAAGGTTGTCAGTGACGTGTTCCAGCAACAGATGGAATGCATCTCCGGCCTCCCTTGTGTAAAATGTTCAATAGACGATGTGTTTATTTGGGGATGAACATGACTCAATATCAAGGGCAGTATTGCAATATTTACATAAATCTGGCATACAACTAAATAAGACAAATTGCAAAATTCGAGTTCCAGAAGTAAAATTTGTTAGCGTTATTCTCTGTAAAGAGGGAATAAAAATCAATCCAGCAAAAAAAGAAACCGTACAAAATATGTCAGCAACAACCAATACTCAGGAGGTAAAGCAATTTCTTGGGATGGTTGCGTTTGTAGCAAAATTTCAACCATATGTGTCAGATATCACGAACCTGATAAGAATACTTATGAAAAGTGAGATTGAATGGCACTGGGATAAAGAACAAATTGGTGTCTTTAATAAAGTTAAAGAAATGTTGTCAACGTCTCCGTGCTAGGATATTATAACCCTGAACTTGCCATTATTGTTACAGCTCATGCATCCAGTTATGGTATTTGAGCAGCAATTCTACAAGTACAACCAGATGGTTGTAATGCACCACACGTTTATGCAAGTCGGTCGTTGAGTAACACTGAATAGCATTATGCTCAAATTGAGGTGGAAATATTGGCTACAATATATGCATGTGAAAAGTTGAGACAATATTTACTCGGATGACATTTCTGTATTGAAACGGATCATAGTTCACTGGTAACTAGTCTGAATAAGAAGAAAGTTAATGGCTGTCCAATGCGAGTATAGAGGCATGTGCTATGTTTATAGCCCTACGATAATCAAGTAAAATATGTTCTTGGTAAACAAATGTTATTAGCCAATGTGCTGTCCAGATCGTCTCTACAAAATACAAAATCATCACTAGAGGATCATGATGAATATGAACTAGCTCATATTCTAGCTGTCATCGGAAAGCAAACATGCTGAAATTCAGCAAGAAACCAAGAATTACAGAATGCTCCAGAAAGTAATTCAGTATATCAAAAGCGGATGGCCTAGTCATAAACAGACTTTACCATCTGATGTGCAGCCATATTGGTCTTTGCAAGAACTTACATGTGAAGAAAATGTAGTCTTACGGTATCAACTAATAGTCATACCAGAGACAATGCGCGCAGACATAGGGAAAATTGGACCACAGACATCTTGGAATAGTTTTCACTAAAAATCGAGCCTGTGAATGTGTTTGGTGGCCGGGAATCAATCAGCAGTTGGAGGAATTTGTTCGTCGTGTCAGATACATCAACGACAGCAATATTCATCTTCACTGATCATGACTGAAAATCTGGATATACCGTGGCAAAAGGGCATTGCTGATTTATTTGATTTGGACAACGTACACTATCCTCTCTTGATTGATTATTATTTAAACTATCCTGATATTATCCGATTAGCAGATGGCACAATAGCAACAAATGTAATAACTGCGATGAAAATTTTGTTTTTGAGACAGGGAATCGCTCAGGAAGTCATCACTGATAATGGTCCACAGCTCTCATGTAAACAATTTGCTGAATTTGCTAAAGCCTATCATTCCAATAACACAACTACTTCACCATATTTCCCACAACCTACTGGGAAAATTGAACGTTTTGTTCAAACAGTAAAATCACTTTATAAGAAAACTCATAGTTCTGGTGACGATCCACAGTTAGCTATGCTATGCTCCAGAATATCTAAAGGACTATTTGGCGTACATCTCCTCTTTAATGTAATGGAGGATATTCACCAGCACACCTGTTGATGTGTCGTAACTTAAGAACTCTACCATGTCATCAGAGTAAACTTAAACCATCTGTAATTGATAACAATAAGGTTAAATAAAAAATGATCCATTAACAAAGTAAAATGAGAAAATTCAATAATCACAATCGTGTTAGTGATTGCGAACCTAACGATACAGTAAAGAACCATATAGAATCACTGGATGCTATCGAACACCGCGATCATACATCGTTTATGGAGAACCTACTAAACAAGAGTATATCAGTCACCACAGATGCAGGTGCTGCCGCTCAAACCGCCATTCCTGAAACAATGCAACCATCTTCTGACATTATCAGCTTCTATTAGGTATGTTTCAACAAAGAGTTGAAATCCATTCTATAAAAAGGTCAACAAAAATTCAGCGGAATTAAATGTCTTGTCTGTCTCCTGTTTGTCACAGTGGCATTGACCTTATGACCTGCTTCCTAACATTATAGGTAACCATATAGTCAAGTTTAGTTCCAATAGAATAAACAAAACCTGAAATATAAATGATTTGCTGAATGGAAAACCTTAAAGTTAAAAAAGCAGAGGTCAAATAGCAATATTAGAATGGCCTTGATCTTTGAACTGGTGACATCCATGTCACAATCGTGTATGTATGATTACTGTATTCTGCGGCTGTAGTAGTAGAAACATCCTACAGCTGCAATCAGTCCTTCTTCGCTTTTGCCCACTGTCTTGTCCTCAGCCGAAATCCTTAGCTTCCTCAGGTCCATTCTTGACTTGAATGTACCGAGTCCTACTTTCTTCAGGTCACCTCATAGCATACTTAACAGATTTATGCAATGACATCCTCTCCTGCCTTTGTATTTGTTGGCTCCGAGTAGGGCGAATTCCAAGGGTCTCTCTGCTGGCGTCTCTTCTGGCATGCTTAGAACATGGCCAAACATGCACCATCCATGCTGGGCGACTTTTACAGACAGTGGCGATGTATTACACATCTTGTATAGTGCATCATTGGAAATTATGCTGTCTGGCCATCGGTGTCCAGTGATGGTGTGTATGTGTTTGCAGTAGCAGGCATCGAGTTTGTCTTGAGCTGCCCAGCTATTACAGTTATACATCATCAAGGATATGCAGGTTGCATTGCATAACTGTAGCCTTTTTTATCCAAAGCATCTTTGGTCTATGAATCCATAGACTCCAGGACTGGAACGCTATCTTCCCCATGATGCAGTGAGCCCAGGTTTGTACTTTTCCTCCATGGTTCGCCACCACGAAGTGGATCATCATTTTCTTTAGCTTCATGCTTTGCCGATAGGTATATGTGGGTAACCCTGTTTTGGATTCATTCATAAAGACCATCCTATACCATCCTGTATTCTCTTGGTTTAAGCAACCATGTGCCCAAGTTGTGTTCCATTAGGGTTAAGCAATCCCGAAATACATGATACGATTTGCTAAGCCTAAAAACTTCACATTGAAAAAACCCAGTTTCGCAGAGGTCAGAATGACCGTGATCTTCGACATTGTGACATCAGTGTCAGCATGCTGCTTGTTAACATTATAGGTAATAATGTATCCAAGTTTAGTTCCAATGGGATTATCCAATTCTGAAAGATAAGTTTTGGCACACGCACAAACTTAACATTAAAACAGTTTTGTATCAAGGTCACAGTGGCCTTGAAATTTGACCTTGTGACTGTAGTATCATCATGCTGCTTCCTAACAGTATAGGCAACCACATAGCCAAGTTTAGTTGCAATGGGATTAACTGATCCTGAAATATAAGCTGAAGTGTTGCTAAACGCAAAAACTTAACATTGTTGACACCGTCGCAAGTCGCAGGTGAGACAAAAATGATCGTAAACAACACATGCCTGGCCGGAGGGTATACTTTCCAATGACACGTTATACACTATGTGCAATACAATTTCACTGTCAGTGAGTGGGCCAGCAAAAATGGTCTATATTTGGCAATTTTCTTGAATGCCACAAGACTCCCCTGCACAGAGAGCCTTGGAACCTGCTGTACTTGGTGCCAAAATCTGCAATGCTCGTAGAGGTGGCCACCGCACAAACCAGTGCGCAATGTACCGATCTAAAAGCCAGACTGCGTACACTGATGATCAAAAGCAACCTGATGAAGCTAACTCACAATGGGGACAGGAAATATACGACAAAGGACTGATTGCAGCTGCAGGATGTTTTCCAACTACTGCAGCCGCAGAACACACACATACACGTTAAAGTCGAATGCGACTCACCGCCTGTGTCATAATGTAGAAATGACATTTAATATTGTGTAATGGCGACCAAGGGTAGTATTGTAGTTTTTGTTGTAGTATGCTTAGTTTCTCCAGTACAGTTCCCATTAATGTAGATTTTTTAATTTTTATGTCAATATAACGAAGGAAGCTAATATAATCACATTTACATAATTCATACATCTGTAATTCCCATATTCCTATTTACTTTAGTATTGATGAGCTCACCATAGTACCGTAATTTGCATGCCATTTCCGTTGACGGTTATTACAAAAATAGGTTCATATTTCTTTCTATTTGGCTTTTAAGCTATTTAACTCACAATAGAAATCTTTGCTTTACACAAAACAGTGAAATTTTAATCCAACCTGTATGAGATACATTTCTTCTTCTGAAGCTACTTAGAAATTAGAATGGCAGAACCTAACAAATTTGGCTCCGACTTCTTTCAAGAATGCGACTTCAAATTAGAGATATACCATATACCGATTATCTTCAGATGTTCCAATGCATACTGCATTACACTGTACCATCTTGCTACAGCAGATATTTTTTATTTATATATGGTTGCTTGATGGGAGGTGATTTTGTGGGTAAGATCAACTAAAGATCATTAATCCAATCTTAGCCATGTCATCGCAATCTCTAGCTCTGCTCCACCCATGCGTTGTGCATGATGGGATCAATTTATATACTTTGACTCCTGAATCCCAATTTCACAGTAAATGTACAGCTAGCCTGTTGAATATTTTGAAACTAATTTGACTGGAGGCTGCTGCTGTCTATGACAGCAACAGAGAACAATAAAATTAGTTTCAAAATAGTCAATAGAACGTTTATTAAATGGTAGCAACATACAATTCGTACAACTGACAGACTATTCAAGGTTCATGACATACTTAGTTACGTCATAAATTACATATTTTGAGTATGGTATCAGCCTACATATGACAAAATTGATTGTACATATACTTGACTGACAAATCAGATTCATCCATTTGTATGGTGTTGTATAATACACAATTATGCATAGTATATTACATATCTTAATCGGACGATTGGGTGACAAAGCCTGATGATGCACATTCATGTGCAAAAGCTTGTCAAAAAAAGTAAGTCTTAGCTACCATCTTTGAATCCTGTTCTAAGGATGCTTTTGAGTAGTTGCATATCCTGCATGATTAAATTTTGCCATTTTTGTGAAATACCATCTCTAGATATAGAGCACACTAGTAATGTTAGCATAAAGGCACTTGCAAATCACATCTCTTTCCATTTGCATCATTAATTTAAAACCCTGTCAGTTCTTGTATTTTTAGTCATTGACATTCACAAAGTACATACTGTATTGTTCTTTGAAATATGTCTCTAGCGTGACAGAACCCAAAAGGCATTCGGGTCAACTCAAACAATACTTCAGCGCATATGGATGGTTATTTGTTTGCCTGGTGTAACACTTAGTAATTACAAGTATGGCATAATTTACATCCAAATGGCAACGAGGACAATAGACATGGATTATTAATGTTAAATCAATAAATGAGATTATCATTACCATATATCAATTTAGCCATGAAAGAATGACAGTATTTGCATACTTACCACTTCAGCATGGTAGTAATCAGGGCTGGGTTGATCATTCAGCATACTAGGTATTGTACCTAGGGCATACAAAATTTATGGTGGGGGCGGGGGTATGACAGTTAGGGAGGGTCTACGGAATTTGAGGAAGATATGGAAAACAAAGCTATGGGACAACCCTGACCATGCCTTTGTTTTTCCTGCGCTTTGTCAAATTTTGTAGGCCCGCTAACTGTCTTAGGTTTACCTAAATTTCATGGAATGCAAACCAACTTAATTTAGTAGACTATAAAACGATTAAAATAAAAAACTCGTCTATATTTATGTAAATTATGTTGAGAAAAACAGATGGCCGGATTAAAAGAATTCCGTGAGGATTCTGTTTTGACCATAACATTGGGTTAACCTAACAGGATCCTAGTAACTATGCCATCCTTAATTCAGCTTTGGGAGCAATAACTGACTTGGACATATCTGGATTGATATGTTTACTACATTGAGCATAGCAAGGAAAGTGGCATATCGGCTACTTCAATGGTGTATTGCAGCAATTAATCACTTGTTTCTGCCAATTCAATTTGACCTGGGATCAATGACTGGCTTGGTTCTGTTACTTCAACATGCCATTTGTGAAATGAGATAATTTGTGCACTTGCTATTTTAATATGTCATGAACAGCAATGACTGGCTTGGTATACCTGTTACCATAAAGTTTAAGTTTATTAATTCTTGTATACATTTAGTGTTAATTTAATCGCTGAGATCTAGTCATGCCATATCATTTATACTGCAATCGCAACATTCATTAGCTCTATTATAATGAGCTTAATAAATACATTTTTATTGTCAATCACTACCTGTTGTTCTTAATGCCTGTGCATTTCAACTCTCAGTGATGTTTTACAAGTACATATATATTTTTTCTCTGATACATGCTCTCTCTGTCTTGGCATCACACTCAGGGTGGCATGCTGGGGAATAAGTGATGACTGGTAGTAAAGTCACCGGGAATAAAAGCAATGAGACGGGTATGTGGGGGTGGGGGTTGTAATAAGGGAATAAATGTGATGCACCGGCAGAAAGCAAAATAAGAGCACAGTTTAATATAAATTAACTAATTTATTTTCTTCCATTTTGGTGATAATGCTATAATCAATTGGATAACAAAATTATGACCACAATTTGAATGTGATTATAATAATAATAATTCAAGTCATATTATTATTAGTGTTAGTATGGATTTCTCAGATAAACATCAGTAAATGCAGCACATCTTTGAAAAATAAATTAACAATTTTTTACATTAAATAAGAAATGTGTACATCTAAGCAACATAATCTACAATTATGGAAATAAAATAACAATTGCTACATTTTGCTAAAATATTTCATAACAATTTAGCTAGTTTTATCTAACGAGGTGGATTTCCTCAAATCTCACATCTACGAAATGGTCTAACAATTGAAATTTGTATGGCATTTCAACCAATCAATCAGATCTCTGTTCAATCAATCAGATATATTTTCAACCAATCAGATCTCTTTTCAACCAATCAGATCCCTTTTCAACCAATCACATCTCTGTTATTGCAGTAACTTGCTCAGGCTAGAACACATACTAAAATGCTGAAAACTTTAGTAAATCCAACATAATGGATGAATCCAGTTTTAACTATGCCTTGTGCATCTCTAGCCAAGTTCCTCTCACCTGTATTGGGAACAATCGATCCTTGCACTCACTGAATCTCAAGAAAACTATATAGGTAAAGCTGTTGAATATTTTTAAACTAATTTGACTGTGTGCTGTAGCTTTCTGTAGCAGAAAACTATACAGATAAGCTCTTGAATATTTTGAAACTAATTTGACTGTGTGCTGTTGCTTACTATGGCAGCAACACTGCCCAGTTAAAGTAGTTTAAAAATATTCAACAGAATGTTCATTAAATAGTAGACATAATTCATACAACTGGTCAGACTATTAAGTGTATGTGATGGATTATATCACGTCATTCATGACGTAATTGATTATGACATCAGCCTACATGTGATGTAGTTGATTATGATGTCAGATGATTGATCGACAAACTGGATTCCTCCATTTGATTAAAAGAAAAAGTATCATAAATTCTAAGTTCTATCTCTATTGCTATTACCTGGCTATGCTTATTAGCTACCTGAAATCATATTCCTAGATAATATTAATTTACAATTCCACATACACTGAAGAAAGCACCAATTGACGTGTTTCCTACGAACAACCAACATATAAAGGATACATAGTGGTGGCTTGAAGCATATAAAGTAAAATCAGGGATATGTAATTAGAGATTCCTTTCATCTATGCTTTCCAATAAATACTATATCAACCGCTTTCGACCACAAAATCCCAGTCAGCTTTAAATCAACAAGTTCAACCACAAAAGCCAAGTCGGAATTACAAGAGTCCCAATTTCCCAGTCAAATTCGTTTCAAAATATTCAACAGGATGGTTATTAAATTGCAAATCTGTCAGAGACATGCAATTCGTGACCTTTCAAGCTTCATGACGGGGCTTTAATAAGTTGTTATGATTGTGATGTCAGACTACATGTGACATATTTGATCAAGACATCATATCCTTGAGCGACCGATTGCATCTCTCAATTGCTCAGCCTCATTCACAAAAGAATGGATTCAAATGATTATTATTCCTCACAAACATCAGTGTTATATAAATATCGTCAAAATTGTAATTACAGTAAGAGACTAATTGTTTAAAGGAGAAACCCTATACTAACTTTAAAATGTACTGTCTGGAATAGATGTATATATTTAATGAGTTATTTTATAATAAAAATACCATCACAGAGGCACAAAGTGATAACAATGATGATGATGATTCTGAGGGAAATGATAAGTACATTAAAAGTAGTGATTTGAATGTTAAATTTAATTTAAGTACTCTTATGACATATATTACTAATATGCATATATAAGGCAAAAAATAGTAAAGCTTTGAATAATCACTTTACGGAGATTGCATAGTGATAATATGAAACTATAGATCAATAATGAGATAAGCCAGATCACTACGGCACTGTACAATCTACGAATAAATAAAGAGAGAGAATCTATGTAATCTATAATAAGCTCGGTCACAGTGGGGAATGTATTATCTGAATACTGAGGTGTCATCTGGCATAATGGCAGATCTTTCAAAGAAATAGAGGATATTATTAATCTAAGCCTAAACCTAACACTATAAAAACACGCCATACTACGCCCATAACCAACCTAAATTCCATTGCCATTTCTGTGATAACTGTCATTCATTTTGCAAATATTTTTTGCAAATAATTTTTTGCAAATTCCTTTTTGCACAAAGTATTTTTAACCATGCAAGGAATATGCTGTTGAATATTTTGAAACTAATTTTACTGGGAGATGTTGCTGCCATTTATCGAGCCATTCATTCCAGTGGTCAAATTTCAAAAATCCTCTTGTCCTGCAAATGGACATTTCGCAAGACCAATGCAAAGGCCGGTTCTGGCCATTAAAGAGTTAATTAACTGATATAATATACAAAAAGAAAAAAGCCAATTATGCAGATGCAGAGCGCTCTGGAACGTTTTCCATTTTCATATTTCATCTGTCTATAAAAAACTTACTGATTTAAATAGCTAGTTGCTAATTTTTCTAGCATCACGAGAGAGTCAGAAAAACTTTCTAACATATAATACTTGATACTCATGTATTAAGATTTCAAACAAATTAAAACCATACCGCAATAAAAATAAATATCTTATTTCAGATATCTATGATGACAAACATTAATATATACAATAATCAAAACAACAAGCACTAATATTCAAATGTTCAACGGAATATTCACTGCCTTAAGTAGGCTTTAGTATTAGTAAGTTCCATCATTAACTGTCTCGCTGCTGTAAGCCACCAGACAATCATTTCAAAGAGCAAAAACTTGTGAATTGCTAAATATTTTGAAAACAATTTGACTGAAAGTCTTTGGTGGCTCAGCCACCGATGACTTTCAGCCAAATTGTTTTCAAAATATTTAGCAGTTCCAGAGATATTTTGCTTTAACCCTTTAAGCCTTGAATTTATTCAAGAAAATTCAATTTTCTCATAGAAAATGTCTATTTGCAAACCAAGAAGATGACCGAGCCAGTCATTGAGCCAGTCATTCCAGTGGTAAATTTTCAAAGAGTCTCCATTTGGTCTGAAAATTGACATTTCTCAAGATGGCTGCTGATATAAGGGTTAACAGCAATACATGATAGCTGATAAATATCTTGAGCGTAATTAAAATGAAACAGCAAATTTGTTTCAAAACATTCAACTGACGAACAAATTTGCCCAATACTGTGTCGTTGATAAATTTATCAATCAGGACACCATGATATCAAATATGCCAATTTTGGAAAGAATGCAGCTGAAAGCTGTTGCGTTTAAGGTTTCGACCCCTAAATTGGCACACAGCTTTGGGTCCCGACGAACATCCCATGTTTGGAGAATATTTCTCCAGTCGAACCAGTTATTAAAAAATGTGTCAAAAGCATCCATTTTGAAACCGATGTTGTTGAAAGCTGTTGATTTAGTTAACCCCAAAATTTGTATACGTCTTTGAGCCCCCTGTGCAGGCTTCCATCCGAGTTTGGAGAGAAGATCCCTCCATTAGAACATTTTTGAAAATGGTCCTGACAAGAACAAGGAGTAGCACTCCATGCTCGCATTAAAAGTTATTGGTAGAATGCAAAGATGATACTAGTAACAAATTCATTAGCTAAAGTTCATTTATGTGAGAAAAGCATGTCAAATCTTTAAAAACGTTTGACAAATCTCTCAATGTTGCAATGATACCTCGTCACTCTTGTTTCCCTCTGTTTTGAAAAATGCATTGATATCTAAGATCTATGCTGTCCTTACTAGCAACATATTTCAAGGACATTATTGTCTTTTAAATGGATAACAGTTTTTCTTTCATCAGATCATTCTAAGTTAGAAGAACAAGTTAATATTTACATTCTCTATACATACTGAGAGAATTAACTACATTTGATAAATCTTGTTATGTACATTATCACAAAACAAATGACTTAAATATGCCCCAAAGTGAGAAGCATATCTTTAGATATGGAAATGTTATTATAAAACTGCATTCATATGCAAATTAGTATCTATATCAATTCAGATCAACATAATATGGCCATATCAGTGTTATATAAGCATGTGTTGGTGGCTCATCACATGGCTTAAAGACTGCAATGAGAATGAATATTATAATACTTGTGTTTAATGATGGCACTTTAGTCTTTAGGAAGATAAGATTCTTTCTCTCTCTACTATCCCACAGTGGACTATCTTCTGGGATGTCGTGAAATCAATCCCCGCGTCGGTGACGATGCTGAAATTTGAAAGACAAACCATAAAACTTACAGGATGTGACTATATATTCCCAATAAACACTGTTTATTGGGGTTTAATAGAATTCGAATGCGATAACATCATTGATTTTTTAATTGATGAATCAGTCTTTACAATCCGGGATGTATTTTTGGATTTTGTAATCATTACTACAGGGTTTGTACTGGTCATGGAAATCCTAGAAAGTCATGGAATTTGAAAATTTAAATTCCAGGCCTGGAAAGTCATGAAAACCAGCATTTTTTTTTATCATAGATCATGGAAAAGTCATGGAAAATGGTATTCATGCAAAATAAAAGAAATCTTTTAGCATACATTTTAGCCATCACCTCAATAATACAATAAAATTATGGCAACAGCTAATCAAACAAGGCTTTGGATTTGTTGTTACAAGACACAGTTTATTAAACATCTTGCAGAATAAAGTCAGATCATAATTTATGTAGCTACGTCATAGACACAAATCTCCTAGATATTAATTCTTGGAGGTCATGGAATTTTTGGTCATGAAAAGTCATGGAATTTCAAACACAAAAAGATATACAAACCCAGTTACTAGACTAACAGAGATACAATATAGCTAAGAAATAAGTTAACATGTTTCCAAAACATGTTAGTTAATAAGAAATGTTCTGTTGACTATTTTGAACATAATTCATTGGAGGACATTGCTGCCTTTTAAGTAAATCATTATCCTTTCATGACTTATTCACATTTCCCAAAGAAACACTCTGACATGAATGTCTAAGGTTTTGACCATAAAATATGCTCATTCTCCTAGTCATGTGTCGATCTCGGCTTGGGTCAGGTCGGTGGCTGTCCTCATCAGGTTATCAGAGTCCCCTTATAACGTTGTGCCTATGGTGGTAGCTATGCATGAGGTCTGTTGGCGGAGAGTATCATGCGTCCGGCAGTCCTGTAGGATATGGAGTTTGTGTGGAGGTGCTATAGGTTTCAGACGCCTGATTGCTGCACTTATCCGGGTAGTCCTATTCTTAAACTGATATTCTTTGATCTTTTTTGTTGCATCATGTGCATACTCTCTGTTGATGTACCCATGATGAGCCTCTTTCCATTGACTCTTGTATTTGTGTTTGATGAGGGTTTTGGATTCACTGTAACTCATGGGTGCTATAGGTTGTTCGCTCTGACTCATTCGTTTAGCAAGTCTGTCCACCACTTCATTTCTGGGGACTCCACAGTTAGTTCGTACCCACTGGAGAGAATTAGATATTGTCTGCTTTGTTGTCATCTGCCATTTGCAAGGTTAGGAGTGAGTCAGGGAGGAGGCCCATGTTTTGTCTATAGGCTGAAATATGATCAATATGTTGGTGTGTGGCCTAGATCGCCAGCAGTTCAGATTTGAAATTAGACACATGTTCACTTTGGATATAGATTTTCTCTATTTCCTTGTTTGCAATTTTTATGTAGATATCTGTGCCTTCATTAATAATAGCACCTTCATATGAGCCATTATATATATATGAGTGCTCTCCTCTGCTATGTATAGTGGGTCATGTAGTTTGGATCGACCGGTCAGGTACCGGCTGTACCAGCTAAGCTGGGAACGCCGCCCGTCCTGGATTCGTTCGCTGAACATGCCCCCCTGGGTAGAGCTATAAGCGTATATGAGCCTATGAGAGAGATCGCGTTATAAAAAAAATGACTAAGTTCGTTAAAGTGCATAGTGCGCATGCGCACGCTTAATACTATTTTTGACAGAGCGCGTAATTTACGACCAAGATAGGATGACGCCTGAATCTGGCATTAATCAAGACCAGAATTTTATGGGCTTTCCAAATATATAAACCATTTCAGAATCCACGGAAAACCCCGTTTGATTATCTTTAAGGTATTGCCGTGACGTCATAACCACGTTTACGCAGAACTTCTAGAATGCTCTAGAACATTCGACTGTGTTATTGTTAGCTGCACGCTGATTGGCTGTTGCTCGACCGATGATTGGTTGGAACCTGTGCCTGTGACGTCACGAGTAGTACAAAAGGAGACGTACTCCAGGGCTCGAAAGCATGCTCGGCCAACCGCTGATTAGGTTGGACCTGTGTCAGCTACAATCAATAAGACAGGTATTACGCAGATCATTTCGGTCTCTGTCGGTTTCTCTCCCATAGCCAGCAGTAATCCAACCCACCGCACTATAGCAATTTTGTATCTCCCGTTGTTGCGGGAGCATTTTTGGAACTTTTGGATATTGTTCACGAATATATCAAGAACTAACTCGGAACACGAACTTGCGGTGAGGCCTTTCCTGGCCTGAAAATGTGATTCTACAGATGTAGAGGCAGCGACGTTCTTTGGTGGATGACTCGCCGGATCTGCCGGCCACGCCAAAAAGTTTTATTCAGCCATCTCTGCACTGATGTTGTGCAGGTTTATCTCAACTTTTTGACCGCAGCAAAGTAAACTTTGCCCGGTATGTCTTCAGAGCTGGCTGACGTACCCTGCACCATTAAGCATAGTTATGTATCTTCATCCACATTTAACAACCCCCGCTTATGATCGGGTTGTTGACAACTTTCATCCATACCATCGGTGTATGGGAACTTTCGTCATAGCAGTAATGTTATTGTATCTCTTTCTGACTACTCGTTAGACAGTCTATATTGTGATTACAGTCCTGAGTTTGATCCGCCCCCGTCATGGGCTGCTTGCGGGAATCCTGTTTGCAGAAACCAGCATGCGGGAACTTTCCAGCTTCCAGGGAACTCATCAACTCACGTCAAACCAAGGGTGACGTATCAATTTCGGTAACATGATAGCCCAGGCTTAAGAATGGATACCGATTATTCAAGCAACTATACTTGATATTTTAAATATCCCGTTAATTACATCTTTGATAATTATATCGTATCTGTATAAACGGTCCTGATGACTAAAAGGCACCGCAACGGTCTTAGGACCGCTAGTTATAATTTCTGTATCTGTTTATAGTTATTCTTATTTTCTGTAAGGTGTTTTTGCTAACCGCACCGTAGTAGGTTTCTCAACCTGTACTATATATATTATTCTGATCATTTCACATTGTATTGATTGTTCTGGTTAGTGTATATATGGTAAGTGGCCATCAGTTCATATGTTTTGTTTATTTGTAGAAAAATATGACTGCAGTGCACGTAGGAAACACAATACAGCAACATTTATATATGCAACACTTTCTCCCGCCACCAACAATTTTTCACTGAGGTCGCTGTCCGTGTTATAACTGTTTATCCCGGCATGCTACCGACTAAAAACGTTTCCTATTCAGCTCGATAGGATAGGTTTAATATAATTAGAGACAATTTCTTCGTTAGGAGATGCGTAGTGTACGCCTCTTTTCCGGTAGTTGCGATAATTTAGCCCCGCACTCCGGTACGGTTGTGTAAGATTGGCCAACATACCTAAAGGGCCTCATATTTCTAAGTTATTGTCTCTCTTCATGTTCCACTAAGCCTTATGGCTTCTCAATTGTTTGGATGTCCCTATCCGCACCATGGACTGATCCGACCCTGGGAAACTATTGGGGTTTCCGAGCGGTGATGGCCAGGGTATGGTGTCACACACATTCCCCGCGTATCTTTGGAAACTCAGTAGTTAGTTACCTTTGCCAATGTAGGAAAGCACTGCTAAAACATATCTTAATTATTTTCTTTAATCTGCAGAACAATCCTCCCGCACCGCAGTGCATAACTGGGCAACTTGTGCTTAAACCTAATGCCAGGTTAAAAAGTTAGTTCCGTAGGACCTGGTGACGGGCGAGATGCGCATCCCCACCGAATTCCGTAACAATGTCTGGGCATGATATTCAGATCTGCCACGCCCTCACGGGAAGGACATTTACGGTGGGTATTCGTCTCCCTTACCCCCACCATAACGATAGATTAGTTGCCTAAAAATGCTTTTGTGAAAAGTAACCAATGTCCTGTGACGTTTTATGTGGTTACGGAGCGAGATGTCCGGATTCTTATCCAGCTCGGAGGTCTTGCAAAGTGACATGTATGGATTAAATAACCAAAATCATCAGGTAACATGTCACCAAACACAGGTGATTTAATGGTCAAGAGAGAGAAACATGGCTTTTGCAGCGGTATTTAGAAATTAGCACATTCATATGAAAAGAATATTTTAGAAAACTTATCACGTGAAATACTGGCTCTCTGACAGCCAGGCGCTTCAAGTAGTAATACTCCTAAAAAATGTCTCCACCTGGATAAAAACGAATTCTGCTGAATTAAATGTTGCACCCGTCTCTTGTTTGTAAAAGTGACCATGACCGTTGACCTTTGGAGACAAATATTCTAAATTCTGGTGCAGGCGGACAATTTTCTAAACATTTATCAGCTTTGTTATTTTCTACACCAAAAAACCAACTATTTATTGCGGACGCCTGTGAAATTCAAGTCGGATGATTTTCAGCCACAATGAAGACATTTCAATACTTACTCGCTCCCAGTGTTTCGACTCGATGTTGAAGACTGCTTAGTCTTGTCATATAATTTTCATCTAGTGACTGGCTACTGGTCACTGTAGCACCGGCATGACGACGATTTGAAGGACTGTGAAGTACATCATATGACTCATCTGTCTCAGATAACAATTTCCTAGAAAGAGTTATGGAACGTTTATCTTAAAATAATTATATTGGGATTTGTTCGTTAACTGTCTGACTGCTGTGGTTTTTGCAGACAACATTCCTGGTGTTGTATCTCTGGACGGGGTAAATATTTTGAAAACAATTTGACTGAAAGTTGTTGGTGGCTAAGCCACCAACAACATTCAGTCAAATTGTTTTCAAAATATTCAGCGACTCAAGCGTTTTTGCTCAATGAAATTATTGTTAATGATTATCCTTGTTTTTAGAGATCACAACTATCCAGATATCTTTAGATGTCTGACAAAGTCACAGTCACATAAATAGTGAATTTACGCTAAATTATTTGTTGACTATACATATCACCAAGCCGGTTATAATGGCATCTACAATAGCCTTAGAAATGTCTATTTGCAGAGCAAGAAACTAGCATCTTAGAACAATGAGAGTATGTCCTACTGTACAGTACAGCTCATAAATAAGTTAATAAATTTCTAAAACAAACACATAAACATGTGAGTTAGTCAGGAAATATGAGGGGAAAGTTGCATATTCACACAGCTGTTGCATAAGATCAGTAACGACCAGGTGACCTGAAGGGTCTGGTCCTTTGAAGGGAAGCGTAGTAGGATGAATTTTTTACAGCCAATGTTTGCTGGGTATTGTGGTTACAGACTGACTGAAGGCTCCTTCAGGTATCTCCATACTGTCTCTAATGATGAGATCCATAGTAATTTGCTTGAATACTATATCTCAGAATGAGGCAAGAGGAGGGTTAATCCAATACCCAGTGCCACTGAGTAGGTCATTAAGCACAATGACAACCTCATTGGCTGATAGCTATCACATGACCTTGTTGATAGAAACCAAGACTTCATTCCTTTGATGAATCCAGTCATATAATCCCGCTTGAGGCAGATCCATGAAGAGGCAGATGATCCTATAACGACTTGACTCTGAATATCTGACTAAAGCTGAAATAAAAAATTAACCTAATTTCTCTACATTATATGACGGGAAATTTCTTTCAGAAATACCCAAATATGTTGAATTCTGACATCTGGGTATAACCTAAAGGCTGAAGATTACAATGAATATCTTTCCTGAATATGACTATTCTAACAAGATATGACCATTTAAATGCAGCCTCAAGGCCCCCCCCCCCCCCACCCACCACAAAAAAACTACATTACAACCTACCTCCTTGCTCAAATAAAGATTTCAACATTGAACAAAGGCCGGAGGGAGGGAAATTTTTGAGCAAAATTGATGTAAAAAATAGAAAGAATGAATACGAAGTTAGTAATAACAAGTAGAGAAAGATATTACAAATGACAGTAATTCCTCAGAATTACTATCAAAAGTAACCCTAATAGAAAGGGTAGAGACGAAAGGAGGAGAGAAGAAGTGGTTCATCAAACGACCCTAAGAAGACAGGGGAAGATAATTCATGGCAAATTTTGTTGGTATCAACGATCCAACGTGAAATAGTATTAAATAGGCAGGACGATCAATGGCTTCTGCAAATGTAACCCAAAGATGTCTATCATCGGATCATTTGGTGACAGTACGAAGTTTGTAAACATTAAGAGCTCTAACAGGGCACCAGACAGCGTCACCTGGCAATAAGAAAGAAAGTTTATGAATTATAATGGGTTAACCCAAGAATTTGACTGATTGAGTTTGGACACAAATTCAGCCCTCGGATAGAGAATAATGCTATTAACTGTAATTTGAAATCTACCCAATTCAGCAGATAAGGCCTGAATTTCCGAGACGGCTAGCTGATGCTACTGCTAATAAAAAGACTGCTTTGAGAGAGAAGATTTAAACCAACAGAACCCAAGTGTTCAAATGTTTCCCAGTGAGAACCTGTAGTACAAGAGAGAGGTTCCAAGAAGGAAGGGGTTTCTTAATGGGTGGACACGAATAACCTATACCTTTAATGAGATCATGAAATGATTTTGCACTTGGATCGAAGGGTCAATAAGGCATTTGACGAAAGAGTTCAGACTAAACCGATAGGATCTGACAGTGCTGATAGCTTTTACTGATCCAAAAAGGTAAGCCAAAAAATCTGTGACCTGAATCACAAAGCCCTCAGAGGGCAAGATAGAACAGTCTGAACACCATTTCTTAAAAAACTCATATCGAGCCTTATAAATGTTTCGAGTGGAAACTCTGATAGATTTTCAGAAGTTCTTGAGATCTGACTGAAAAGATTGATGAAGGAGGGGGCAACTCAACCGTTTCCAGGCTGAAATGTGAAAGATTACTGGGTTCTGAGGGATAATCTTGCTTCTGTTGTGACAAGAGATTGTTGGAAACAGGTAATAGAAAAGGGAGATCTACAAGAATGTCCAGGAGATCCGGAAACCAAGATTGTGTCAGCCATAACGGAGCTAATAACAGGATCACACAAAGATGTAGCCGGATCTTTCTCAGGACCAGAGGAATGAGAATCAATGGGGGAAAAGCATAAGCAAACATGATGTCCCAAGATTGGGCTGGAGAGTCGACTGAAAGGACCATCTCTTCCAGAAAGGGAGATATGAAGATGGATATCTTTCGGTTCCTGAGAAATTGACTTGACTACAGCCTCTTCCAATTCCTATTCCGTTTCTGGGATCCCGAAAGGACGAGATAATTGGTCGGCCAGAAATTTTAACTTGCCTGGGACGTGGGCTGCATGGAGAGAATTGTTGTAGGCTCTGCACCAGTGAAGCATTATCAAGGACTCCTGGAAGAGAGACACCGACGTGATTCCTCCCCGATGATTAATGAACTAGACTACTGTAAAGCTGTCCGAGCGGATAAGAATTGATAAACCGCATATCATGGGATCCCCAAGGACTAGGACATGGAAAAACAGATGACAACTAAAAACGGTTGACATGGTAAGAGGCTTCCAGAAGGGGCCAAGTACCTGAAATGTTCCTGGAATCCCAGATTGATCCCCGTCCTTCCAGGGATGAGTCCGAGAAGAAGATGCTTGAAGAGATGGAATGTGTCACAGTGATGAGTTTGTGTAAACAAATAACCTGAGGAAAGGGAATGAGTTGGATCACCTAGTAGTAGAGATTGGATGTCTTTCCAAAACTGAGACTCATAAGATGGAATATAATGAGGGAACAAGGAACTAGAGGGTCCAGATAATAGATCCCAAGGAACATGAGGAAAAGCTGAAAGGCCTTTTCTTGAAATAGGCCCCAAAAACACCTTTTCCAGCGACACCATCAGGGCTATAATATGAGGAAAGACATGGCCGAAATGAACTGGCCCACACTGAAAACATTGGATAGAAGATACAAGGGCTGTAACAATGATAAGGAAATGAAAAAAGCTTCCTGTGGACAAGATCGAAAGGGATTCCTAAGTGAGTGAATATCTGATTTGGAGATAGGCGAGATTTCCCCTGTTGACAATCCATCCTAGAAGACATATTCGGATAGCTCCTGAGACGTCCGAGAACAGAGACATAGGGAATTATTCCTTGAAGAGTTAATCGTCTAAGTAGACCTGAAGTGAAAAAGGGGTAAAAATTAAGACAAGCAGACATGAAGAAAGATAAGGGTGAACACGAAAGGGGGAAAAAACAAGACTGACAATTAGGAAGTGGAACTGCCATACTAGGTCAGGGGATGTGATACGAAGAGAAATTTTGAAAGGAAGAGTGAAAAGGAACTAGAAATAAGTCTTTCAGGACTAGAGAAAGGTCCATAAGCCTACCTGAAAAGAAAGAATTAAAGATTGGACCGAACCATTATCAAATTGGAAGCCATGATGAATGGTCAGCGTTCTGAGGAATCTGAATCCCATGCCTGAAGATTCACTGGTAATGAAGGAACTCTGATCCAATGAGGAATAAGTGAAAAAAGAGAGGGTGGGTCCTCCAACAGAGAGGGTAATGACCATGAGCAAAAGTATTAACAATACATCGATCAAAATCGAAGAAACCCAATGGACCTAGAAGAGGGATAACCGACTTCCTCCAAGGATAGAAGGCAAAATTGAGAGCATTGCTAAGGAGAAATCTATAACTATGGAAAGGATTGTAAGCAATCCACCTCCAGAACAAACTTGGATATTAGAAAAATCTCAAACTCACAAGATGCACAGACCAGAGGAACCTTTCCATAATATGATATCTTTGCAACAAATAAGACAAAATATGGAAAGACCACCATTAAGGATGCTTAACAATTGATTCTGAATACAAAATGAAATGTTGTGGGCTCCGCACCAGTGAAGCATTATCAAGGACTCTTAGAAAAGACATCGACCTGATCCCTCCCTAATGATTGATGAACAATACTGTGAAATTGTCCGAGAGGATAAGCATTGATAAACTGCGTAACATGGGATCCCAAAGGACTAGATAAAAAATAAATCAAGAAGAACTAATAACAAATGGGATAAGAAGCCTACCAATGAAAGATATACTTGTGAGACCTAATATCTTAATAAAGAAAGATATAAATGAAGAATAAAGGATAAAGACCCTCAATATTCCAATTAGGGCTAGGCCGATAATAGTTAGGATGCTTGATAGTTAAGATATTTCTTGAGTTATCTCAGTATTAGTCCAAACTGTTCATGAGTCTGTTTAAATAATTTATGATGTTACAATGAGATCAGATAGATAGTCTACCAACCAAATCTGAATTCGGCACCATGGCACACGTGGTCTGGTAGAAAAATGCCAATAGTACCAGCTGTTAGGGGGATCTATAGTGGTCATCACCAGGGTGGATGTAGGGTCTGAAATTATTAAAATTCTGAAAAAAGAAAGGTCTGAAAATAAAGGTGCAATTATTCTTTGCAGAACCGTTTCCATGGTAACCATAATCAATTACCACAAAGAAATATACTTCATTTTAACTATCATAACTTTCTTATTTTTGTGGTTAGAAAGCCAATTCTGGTGTTAAATTAAAGGTCTCATAGTCATCTAACTAACGATAACATTTATTCTTGTTTTGTGAATAATTTGCATATAATTATGACATCACAAACATAAAAAATTGTAATTTTTCCCATATTTTCATGTTTACCATAATAATTTTGTAAAGATTTGTGTTCTGGTTCGTATTCTGATAGCTCAATATTGTCCCATTTATTAAAAAATATGTCTGGCTTATCAAATTGGTACATTGAATGGGATGTGTGGTTTGGAAAATATTTAATACATCATCTTGGAAGTCATACCCTAAAAGTCAGCCTAAATGTAAGCATAAATTTTGATGCCGCTCCAACCTCGGTAAATGCGATTTCTTCGCAGAATGAATCATTCTATGAACGCAAGGACGATGTGTAGGTCAGTAGTGTAGGTCAGTTCATGTTCCATGTCATTAATCTGTATCTGATTCACAGGACGAGTCATCTATATTCAATTCACGGTTACTGCAGCTGCCAGCACAACATTTACATACATCAGAACACACTACATGTATATCATCTTTGCGACACCTGCATCTCCTTGTTGAACAATCCGCTTGGCACAAACATTGTGTAAATGCGAGTATTGCCTCAGGTGCTGGAGGGAGCATCATCATACATGGTAAAATGGTAACAGAGTTATCATCCGGAAACCACTCTGCCGCCTACACGCCCGCCCGCCCCGACGGACGGCGGCATTACATAATAGCCCGCCAAATTTTTTGGCAGGGTATAAAAATGGAAAGGTCCATAATGTTTGCAGGCCAACGCAAAACTATTTTTGTAAATTTACCGCTGAAAATTACAAAAATAGCTTTCTGCCCACAAGACAACTACCGAGAACGTGTTTGACCAGGTTGACTGCCAAAGGGGAAATTGTTAAGTAAATTCAATCTTTTTTTATTAGCCAGCGTCTATTTGCAGGACAAGAGAATCACAGTTTTGAAAATTTACCACTAGAATTACTGGTTCGGTTACCGAGCCAGTCATTCCAGTGGCAAATTTTCAAAAATACTATTCTCTTGGCCCGCAACTGGACATTCTTAAGACCATTGTGGTGGAAGTTTCTTGCCAGCTTGATCATTAACGGTTAAGGTGACACAAGAATGGTTAATATAGTTTCTACAATATTACAAACATAACTCACCTTTTTGCTGGCGTTACACTATTACTCTTCCAGTTGTCTGTGGAGAGAGATGTTGCTATCCTGTGCCCTCCCAGACCAGCCATATCACGTGTGGGCGGGGTCAGGTAAGCTGCACCTTGAGTGCGCAAGGAAGAAGTATATTCTGTGTGTGGTGCTGCACGGGGTATAACAGTACCATGAGGCGGTGAGAATGACTGGTCGCCGGGAACATAACCTGCGCACAAGTTATAAAAGACTACATGACAGATGAATTCTAGGTAGCTAATATGTTCCATCTTATCCACAACAAGAGAAAGTCAGCTGGCATAGCCCCACACCCACCCCAACATGTGTACATCCCCCACATGAGTGTTTCCAAATACCATTTATACATTAAGTGAATGCAAATCAGTCATGCATAAACGATGCGTACACTTTTAACATTAGCCACATCTTTGGGTAGTGTACATAACTCTGTCATGTTTCAAACAATTCTCTCTCAAACTATAGGATGAGTGGCGGCGACATTTTTGGGATAGACGGATGAACCTACAGACAGACAGGATAGATGGATGAAAAATTTGTTAACATTAGACACACATCTTTTGGTGGTGTACAACCATCCGATAACCGAGTCAATCATTCCAGTGGTAAATTTTCAAAAATAGTCTTCTCTTGGTCTGCAAACGGACATTTTCTATGAGAAAATTGGAATTTTCTTGAACAAATTCAAGGGTTAAAATAGTATACCACTTGATGAATCAATGTCTATTGAAAAACTCAAACATTCTTGTAATTCCTGAAAATATGTTAACAATTTGAAAATCATTTTCATTATGATAGAGTCTGGATGCAATGATGGCATAGAGCAAATCTGTAAGCTTTTATTGACATTGGATAAGCCGTTGATGAATTAAACATTGATTAAGAACTTTAACATTTACTTAATTCTTGTTGCAAAATAAGGAAAGGCCAAAGCCCCTAAAAATATAGACAAAATTTGAAAATCGTTTCAATTATGATAGAGACTACATGCAATGATGGTATAGATCAAACCTGTAAAATTTATTAAGATCGGATAAATTCTTGAGGAATTAGATGTCCAATCATTGAAAATCGTTAACATTTACCTAATTCTTGTCACGCCGGACATCATTTGGACCACTATGTCAAGATCATCTGCTTCGTTATAAGCTTGACAAAAACCTCTCTTAACCCTTTAATGGTCAGATTTGGTCAACAAAATCAAAATATTTTGTCATTCGATGTTCATTTGTAAGACATGAGACTATTTTTGAAAATTTACCACTGGAATGACTGTCTGGCTTATCGAGCCAGGCATTCTAGTGGTAAATTTTCAAAAATTGTCCTCTCTCGGCCTACAAATGGCCATTCCTCAAGACCACTGCAGAGGCCGCTTTTGTCCGGCTTGACCATTAACGGATTAAATGATAGAAAACAAACAATAGAGTGATCTATTTCTAGTTAAGCTCCGCCCATTTACAGCTAAGCTCCGCCCACTTTGTACGTATCAATTTATATACTTTGAATACTGAATTCCCAGAATACCACTTTCAAGGTAACTGTACAGGAAAGCTGTTGAATAATTTCTTTTTGTACAAATTGTATGTCTTCGATGGATTTACAATTTAATAACCAGTCTGTTGAATATTTTGAATCTATAATTTGACTGAGGGCTGCTTGAGGCCTATGTGACGTCAAGCTAACAAGTGACATATTTGATTATGATGTCAGATACTTGAGTCATAGATCAGTTCTCTCCATTGTGTGTCTGTCTGCCTAGGCTAGGCTGGATTTGACTAGGGCCTTTTACAATAGGCCATATGTAAATTTTGGGTACCTACAACGTTATGTACTCTTTAAGAAACTGCCGTCTATTCTATAGCTTATGATAGCATTGAAATCAGCTTCTAAGATACCTTTTGATCTCATCTAAATATGCATACAATATGCATGAAATTTCACAGTGAATTAGAAATCAGGACATATATGCGCTCGCTAGTATATATACAGTACAGCTCAGAAATAACTTAACAAGTTAAAATAAGAAAAAATGTGCTGTTGAATATGTCCTCCCTCCAATCCAATTATTTTCAATATATTCAACAGAAGATCTCTTACATTATGTTTAGAATTGTACACAAATATTTCTGCTTGTTTTGCAAACACCTTCACTTATTTATGAGCTGTACTGTAGTTGGAGATACTTAGTAATGCTTTCCTAGCACAAACCTTGATGAAGTGCGTGGTTGCTCATAACAACAGGGGACCCAACCTTTGTTGCTCGTCTCCACTTCCTCACCAAGAAATGCATTCTGTAAAATAACACATTCATGAAATACACTAGTATGTGATGTGACCCTTTAACGGTCAAGAGTGGTCAGGAAAATTAAAATTTCAGCTCAGTGAACGCCTATTTGGTGGTCAAAAGAAGATTATTTATCAACATTTATCACAAGAATAACTTGCTCATTTATCGAGACAGTCATTCCAGTGGTAAATTGTCAAAAATAATCTCTTGGCCTGTAAATGGACATTCCTTATGACCACTACAGAGGCATATTTTGGCCATCTTGGCTATTAAAGGGATTAATTGAGTTATTGCTTCAGCTATTCAATTTTAACTGGGCAGGACAGCCTGACAACTGACCCGTGTATGCTCTATACCAAGTTCTTGCATACATTTCCACACTGGACATCACCAGCATGCCATTTACACGTGGTCTGCGAATGTTAGACTGCGTGTGAGTCTGTGTAACAGAGGGTTTATAAGCAAGGTACATAGTGAGAAAGGAATTAATGGTGATCCGTGATAAATGAATATAAATACACATTTTAGACACTAGGTCTGCCAGATACAATGATTACTGGTACCCGGTCTAGTACACTGTACCATGACACGATTCCAGATTACTGTTTTCCTCCTACCAGCACATATAAAATCTTGCAGCAAAATGGATAGCAATGTTTGACAATACATCAATCAGTATGTGTTGATCTCGGCATGTTCACCATACATTGATAACTAGAAATTAATGACTTGAACATAGTGAAGTTCATTAAGTTCACTAAATGAATGGAAACTAAGTGCAATGGACCTTTCCATTTTTAGCTATGCCCCGCCCATCACTAGCTAAGCTCCACCCACACCTCGTCGTGTTGGGATTGATCGATCCCCGAATGCGCTAGCTATCAATTTCCTGAAAACTATACAGGGAAGCTGTTGAATATTTTGTAACTAATTTGACTGGGCGCTGTTGCTGCCATAGGCAGCAACAGCGCCCAGTAAAATTAGTTTAAAAAATATTCAACAGAATATTTATTAAATAGTAAAAGCAAACAATTTGTACAACAATGCGTAGACTGTCTTCAAATATGCGTTCGTGACATACTTATACGTGTCATTCACTATGATGTCATTGTATACATCACGCAGTTCATTATGATGTCATATGATGGGTGGGTACTCTGGAAAGGTGAATTGGGTTCTATTTAACTGTGATTTTTTTTCTGTATAACACCACTCCCACCCACCCACCGACTCTGATCATCTTTATCTACTTATAAATACAGATTTATCTACTTATTTACTTTGACATTTACACCTGCTATGCCACAAACATACCTATGAATAGCAATAACAACCCTGGCTGCCGTTCTAAATTTTGTAAAAGATTTGGAATGTCTTGTCCGTCTATCTACCACATCCTGTGCCGGGTAAGCTCCCATACGTGCGAGAGCCATTAACGTTTCCGCCTCACAATCTCGGAAGCCACCAATCAGCAGAATTAGGTATTTCTTCTGGTATATCAGAGCTTTCCGGAAGCTCTCGGAACGAAGGTATTTACCATAAACACGATGCATCTGTCAAAGTACCATATAAATATCATTAATACAGGTCAACAAAATGAACACAAATTTACAGTGTTATTTTAAGTGTCCGCCTTATGCAACACAAATAATTAGTCACTATAGACTAAGTACAGATTTTAATTTTAATTTAATTATCGTTACAAATCCTGACGCCTCAAGGGTTAAAAGTTCGATCATTATGATGCTATACTTTTAATGTACCGAGAGTAAAATGCCTTCAGTTTCTTTGATAAATTTAACTGTTTTCAAGTCCATTTGTTAACCCTTTAACTCTCGAATTTGTTCAAGAAAACTTCAATCTTCTCAGAAAATGTCCATTTGCAGACCAAGTGAAGTCTATTTTTGAAAATATACCATTCCAATGGTAAATTTTCAAAAATAGTCTTCTCTTGGTCTGCAAATAGACATTTCTCAAGACCCCTGTAGAAGCCGTTTTTGGCTGATATGAGTATTAAAGGGTTAAATCACAGCATTTTAACGGTCTTGAAAAGCAAATACTGAAATGCTCAGACTGCTAGGAAGTTAGGAACCCTGTATCAGCAATCATTCTCAGTTCCACGCTTGTCTGCCATGTATGACATGTATGGTACACTGGGGAGCTTTTCAGGGTTTGACATGTTTCAAGCCACAGAAACCATACAGAAAATAGAGTTTCTGCGAATACCATCTATGTCAAAATAAATATGCTTTAACCCTATCAAGCCAAACCCAGCCCAAACTGGCCTCTGCAGTGGCTTTGAGGAATGCCCATTTGCAGGCAAAGAGAAAACTATTTTTGAAATGACTGGCTCGATAATCAAGCCAGTCATTCCAGTGGCAAACTTTCAAAAATAGTCTTCTCTTGTCCTGAAAATGTTCATTCAATAACCAAATACTTTTATTTTTTGATCAAATTTAGTCATTAAAGAATTAAATCCAAAATCCATGTAATACTTTTAAATCATCTGACATCATATAACTTATATAACTATAACCTTTTCTTTATCGGAATCTAGAGCGGCAGAGTCACCACGTGCCATTATGCGCGATGACCTGTCATGGACTGCCTGAAGGTCAACCTTTAATCGCGATATCTCTCTATCTGCCTGCTCTAGAGACATCTGTAGAGACAGTTTCTCCTGCGTCCAATTCGCACGCTCAGCGATCAACAAAGAATTTGCAATATCATTTGTTGTAATCTGCAGCAGTACGAAAATGAAAAACAACAACATTACACAAATGTTAATCTTAATATACAGATTCCTTTTTTATAAATATTTATATAAGAGACATTTTCCTTCAATGAGCTCATACATACACATTGACTTCTTTTTTTTGTAAAATTTCCTAGTACCCATATTTACTTTATCAAACAGGTAACGCTGATCCGGTACATCATCAGGTTAACCCTTTAATGGTCATATTGGCCAAAACCGTGGCTTTGAGGAATGTCCATTTGCAGGCCAAGAGAAACCATTTTTGAAAATTTATCACTGGAATCCCTGGCTCGAAAACCGAGGCAGTCATTCCAGTGGTAAAATTTCAAAAATAGTCTTCTCTTGTCCTGAAAAGTGACATTTAATAACCAAATATTTTGAATTTCTTGAGAAAATGTGACTATTAAAGGGTTAATCCTGCTAACAATGAAGGAACTAAATGATATAACCATGGCAGGACGTGATAATCTAGGCTGATTTTGAACCTGTGCAAAGGGTTTGGGGACATAGGTTTGGGAATTGAGAAATGTCCATGGCATTTGCAGATCAAGAGAATCTTTTTGAAGATTTACTAACGGTATGACTGACAGTTAAACCGACCCAATCATTCCAGTGGTAAATTTTCAAAGATAATTTTTTCTTGGTCTGCAAATGGATATTTTCTATTTTCAAATTTTCTTGAACAAAATTGAAAGTTAAAGGGCTACTCGATAGTCGGCTAAAGTTTAAAGTTTCAAAATGTCTTTGAATTTCCTGTGACAAATGTGTCAGTATTCACAAGGAAGGCTCAAATCTCCCAAGTGGCATAACTGTGGCATTCTAATTGGTCTGTTTCCTACATTTCCCTTCCTTTAATGTTGAAAACAGCAACAGCTTTCAGCAACATTGTTAACAAAATGTCGGCAGGCCTATCCACTACTAACTCTGTACCATGATTAACTTTATGACAATTGTCATAAGATATGTCAACATATAGATGCATTAGCATATTAATCCATTTTACACACAAGCTATATTTAACCATTTAACGGCCAAGCCGTCAAAACCGACCCCCAATAGTAATCATGAGGAATGATGATTTACAGGTCAAGAGAAGACAATTTTGTAATGTTTGCCACTGGAATGACTGGCTCTGTAACCGGGCTAGTAATTCCAGTTGTAAAATTGTCCTCATTTGGCCTGTAAATAGACATTCACGTTGCAAAAATCTTACATTTTCCTGACCAATCTTGACTATTAACGGGTTAACCCTTAAATTTGTTCTAGAAAATTTAAATTTTCTCATAAAAAATGTCCATTCGCAGACCAAGAGAAGACTATTTTTAAAATTTAACGCTGGAATGACTGGCTCGGTTAAACAAGTGCGCATTGTTGCTGCTATACATCACCCAATGGCAGCAACAGCACCCAGTTAAATTAGCTTCAAAATATTAAACAGCTTACATGTATAGTTTTCTGAAAATTGAGATTCAGGGAATGCAGGATTGATCGATCCCAATATGGGTAAATCATAGATTGGGCGTACCTAGGAATGGGCGGGAGAATAGCTAAAAGTGGATTCTTCCATGGATTCCTGTATTGTTCGTATTCAAAATGATAATATTGAACACAATTGGAAGTTGGTTCATGCTAATTATTAAATGTGTAACAATAAGAATATCTCATGCGTGCTCGACCCTACCTCAGCTCGAGACGCTTTCATCTTCTTATATTCATCCTCTAGATGGTGTAGTTTCTTGCGTAGGCCAGTTTTCTCATCCGTCAGTTCTGTAACACATCTGGTTAGTTCTGTGTTATGTGCCAGAACTCGTTCATTCAGCACAGATAAAGCGGTGCTGCTGATATTGTTAGGATCCATCTGTAATATGAACAAGGCACCGTGAACAAAAGATGAAATCTGGTAAGTGTTGTACTGACTAGAGGGCTTGACAAGTTTATTACAATTCATATTAGTTCTAATAGGAGGCAATAGAGTCAAATCTGCTTATAAGTTAAACATGTATTTTGGGAATTGAAGGAAGTGATTTATTAAACATTTACTGGTCAAAACTGGCATCGGGGGCAGTATTGACAAATGCCATTTTCTGGACAGGAAAAGGTGATTTTTTAAGCTTTACCACAGGAATGCCTGGATCAATAAGCGAGCCAGTTATTTCCAGTGGTAAATGCTAAAAAAATGTCTCATGGTGGCCTGAAAATAAGACATTTATTAAGGAACATTTGGATTTTCTTCTTGACTGTTAAAGGCCTGTGGTCTTTATAGTAGATTTGACGGTATAGGCCATCCACCTAACCAGCCACCCATCCACCCACTCACCAATCCATCCATTTATCTTTCAAAATATTGAAGAGGCTCAATAATAAGCTTTTGTAAAACAGTTTTCTGAGAGTGAAGGGTAGCAAGAGCTTCACAGTACAGCGCAGACATAACTTTAATTGTTTTCAAAATAAAACAAAATGTACATTGCTATCTTCCAATCCTTGAAACAATGTTCAAAATATTCAGAACATTTATTAACTAACATGACTTTGTTTTTGGAACCATTTAAACTTATTTCTGAGTTGTACTGAAGCAGCCAGTAGCTATTGAATAACCACTCCGTATTTAATATACCTGACAACGAGACAATCTCATTTATTAAAATGGTAGAATTATGTAATTTTATTTTTCGCATGATGGAAGACTTCCCAACCTGTGATGTGAGAATGTCCTGTAAATCCCTGAGTTCTGAGAGAATTTGATGGAAGGCACGGAATACAGACTTCAGAGCATGTGATTCACCAGAGCTTCTGAAATAGCAACAAAACCAATCATATACAAGTGGCTTGCTACAGGATATGACTTCAGAGATGACTGATGGTCATTCTTTAACTGTCTCACTACTGTAAGCCAGAAGACAATAATTTCAATCAGCAAAAATCCTTTACATGCGGAATATTATGAAAACACTGACTGAAAGTTGCTAGTGGCTAAGATACCAACAACTTTCAGTTAAATTGTTTTCAAAATATTTAATAGGTCCAGGGATATAACCCCTGGAATACGACATTTGCAAAAGCTCAGCAGTCAGACAGTTAAAACAGGTCATCATCCATGAAAGACCACCTGTCTTAAAGAACCATCCCTTGACTAACTAACTTGTCTAGTCATCAGAGTATTTCGATGCCGGACGGCTTCCGGATCGCTACATCGATCCAGGTTCTACTGGACAAAATGCCAGGTGCTTAGTAGTAGTAGTAGTAGTAGTAGTAGTAGTAGTAGTAGTGGTAGTAGTAGTAGTAGTAGTAGTAGTAGTAGTAGTAGTAGTAGTAGTAGTGGGGTAGTAGCGGACACGTAAGCACGATGTGCTACATAGCCTGACGAGTAATTTATAGGCCTAACTTGATGCAGTTGACTGACCACATGGTTGTATGTGGTGAGCTACAATATGTGAAAGAGGATGAAGTACGAATGAATTTGGGGCAAATCCAAGGCTAAATGAGTTGTAGTTTAGGATTGGATTGGGCCAAAACCCAGGCACTGTGAGGTATGAAGGAGCTGAGTTGCCCCAAGCCATTGTATATGGACCCATCTCTGTTAATCTAATCCATATAGTCTGCATCATTGGTTATATGCCAGTCTCTTTGCCCACCATGTTATCTAATATATCTGTCATGCAGTCTATCTAGTGGTTTGTTAACCCTTTCACTAACAAATATCTGAAAAACTATATTCTTTATGATATATATAAAACTTTGTCTGTTAAATAGCTTGCAATTAATTTGACCAGTCAAATTAATTTCAACATATTCAATAGTTTTCCTGTATGGTAGCATTGAAGATGCGATATGGGGAATTTATCAGCGAAAGGGTTAATCTGCTCTCTGCCTCTACCTTTCATGTGTGTCTAGATTTTCACTACATTTAGCTGTTAAATGTTGTAGTTTCTGACACAGACTGAGAAGCTGGCTTCTGTAGAGAGCGATCTCATCTGTTAGCTCCCTGCCGGACTGTGGTGAGCTAACCGCTGACCGATAAGCCTAAATAAATAAACAAGTAAATAAAAGTTTATGTAATAATGTTAGATGTTACGGATAACCTTTAAAGGAAGGGAAAAGGGAAATAACAAATGACGTTTATTGGTAATTTTATACAATATTAAATAAGCTACTACCGGTAAAACATGGAAATGAATTAGGATTATTTAAGAAAAGGCATTTACTAAATCTAGGAGCGCTTAACTTGGAATCAATTAGTGACGTAGCTGGTGCTTCGCACTCTGCAGTGTGTCAACTGTGTGTGCAGGTATACCACGTACTTAAATATAACAAAAGCAAACCTGAATGTAGCTTTGTAAGCGGTATGAATAGTATTCTCTATAGGCGCCGATGTAGAGTGATTAACTCGCTACTGTTAATTCACTATTAATTCTTTTGAAAACATTATATTTGAAAGTCACTGTTTCCGACCATGAAAGCAACAAGTTTTGGTCAAATGACTTCAAAACACACGGCTGGTTTCCAAGGTCGCAACATGATGCCTACTGAATATTTTGAAATTCGTGTAAACAACGGCTTTCAGTGAAATTGTTTTAAGATTAGCCTATTTTACTTGCAGGAAGTCATGGCTAATGAGTTTAGCGCAAATAATACTGAGATTATAGTTACCTACAGCTAACAGTTATAGCGGGTATTATTTATTCTCTCGGCGTACACCAGATCGCACAGCACCACCTGCATCACTAATTGGTTCCTGCCAGAGTGACATAAATGGTATTTATTTGCCTTTTTCAAATCATTACGATTAATTTATGTTTTTTACTGATGTCTATAAGCTGATTATTATCTAAATCTATCATTCAGAGCATTTGTTAGTTCCCTGGTCCTTTCCTTTAACTCCGTAAGTACCAAATTTGGTAATGAAAATCTACATTTTTCCTTATTGGATGTCCATTTTTAAAATATATATATTTTAAAATTCACCACTGGCATGACTGGCTTGGTTACCGAACTGAGGCAGGAATGACTGGCTCAGTTAAAGTGAAAGGCTAATACAAGTCACTTCCTGTAGGATATGCTTTGTGGACCACCTTTTAAAACCTTTATTGCTTGAGCCAGTTAGATGGTCTTGAGGAATGTCCATTTGCAGGCCAAAAGAAGACTATTTTTGAAAATTTAACACTGGAATGTTGGGCTCGATATTATCGAGCAAGTCATTCCAGTGGTAGATTTTCAAAAATTGTTTCTCTTGGCCTGCAAATGGACATTCAATAAGCAAAATCTTTCTTCTTTTTCTAGATTTTGGCAAATCTTGACCATTAAAGGATTACAGGAACCACCATATTATGGCTCCATGAGTCAGGTGGTCTTTTTACTCAGATTTGATAGTTCTATTCTGCGTTGCTATGCTTACCCTTGCATCAACATGATCACTCTCTACCGATATAGTAACATCTGAGTTAGTCTTTTGCGGGCTTGGAGGAGATCTGCGTGCCTCTATGCTCATCACTTTCTGCTGGAGACGTTGTAACTCCAAGTCCTGCTCATGCTGGGAGAATAAATATATGAGACATGACTGACTTTGTTATGCTAATGACCAAGAGGTATAATTCTGATCATTACATAGTGAATTAATTAATACACAGAACATTGACATTGACTCATCCAATCCACGGCCGGGTTTACACTTTTGGTACTCATTAGTTAGGCAGGATTTGAGCCCACAAGCTTTGATTTATGAGTCGACCTTATTACCAGAGGATCACGGGCGTCGCATGGTGTGTAAGTTGGAGATAGACTGGAATTAAACAACTGCCGAACCAGCCCTGATTATGCGCACAGGCTGTACCAAGGCATCTTTAGCCTGAATGATATCACGCAGAGACGACACACAAGTTTAACAGGATCTTTTGCAGCTTCCCAGTCAAATTAATTTCAAAATATGCAACAGATTGTTTATTATATTGTAAATTCATCAAAAGCATACAATTTGTACACTTGACAGACTTTTCCTGCTTCATGGCGGAGTTATAATATGCCATAGTGATAGTGACGTCAGCCTACATGTGACGTAATTAATGATGACATCATATACATGAGTGACAGATCAATCCCTCTATTAAGCATACTTCCAATACTCAACTCGTCTTTTACTCAAAGCATGTCACATTCAGTGTCTTCTCAGAGAAAACCAATCAAGGAGAACAAGAAATTTATTAACCTTCTAACGCTCAAATTTGTTCAACAAAATTTCAATTTTCCGATAGAAAATGTTCATTTGCAGTCCACGAGAGTAATAGTTTAGAAAATTTATCACTGGCATGACTGGCTCAGTTATCGAGCCAGTCATTCCAGTGGTAAAGTTTCAAAAATAGTCTTCTCTTGGACTGCAAATGGACATTTCTCAAGAACACGGCAGAAGTGATTTTTTGGTCAGCAAGTGTTAAAGGATATTTTGAATAATATTATATGAGTAACAGATACAAGATTGTTCCCAAAATGTACACACGCCCAGTGTTTCTCATGATATCTAAATTTTGGAGGTCACAGGGACACCACACCCTGAAGTAAACGAAATCTAGGATTTCTTTTTTCACGAGAGAGTTGATACTTACCTCCCTAATACTTTTGATATTGCTAAATATCGGCTTTCACTCAATAAAACACTCAGATTAAAAACAGTTAGGTGCCCCTACTGGGCAGGGAGTCAGAGGTAGTCCGGCGGATGCTCGCCCCACCACCGCGCATGCGCCGACTACTACTTCCTCTGGCTCATTTATTGGCTAACACATGCAACTACCAAGAGCCTGAAGACCGAGCCTCTGTGGGGCGGAGAGGCCGGGTCCGTATCTAGGGAGGTAAGTATCAACTCTCTCGTGAAAAAAGAAATCCTAGATTTCGTTTATTTCACATCAAGAGTATACTTACCTCCCTAATACTTTTGATATTGCCAGAATTCGAAAGTGAATCTGGCGGGAGGGAGGCGAGGTCAAAAGACCAGCTCTTCCCTATACGCTTTCAAGCGTTTAAGGCACTTATGACGTCTGAAACTGTGTGAAAACACAGTCAGGATTTGATAAACCATCGGATAACACCACCGATGTCTGAGAGATGACCGATTTGTCATATGCGCTCCCCCCCCCCCCCTTGGGAGGAAGATTAAATGACCTCAATGTCCTACACGCTCTCTTCGTACTAGTGCCAAGTACTATAGGACAGAGACGAAAAGGCTCCATTTTCGTATACTCTCTTTAAAGAACCACAACCCACATAAACCATCACCATATTAATAACACTGGGTAACGTGACAATACAACACAATGAACAACACATGAACAAGACTGACCTTGTTGTACTAGGAAACTGTCATCACGATTCCAGTAGAGAAGGATGATACAGTCCCGACAAGTGGTTGTCACCGTCGCTGAATGGCGAAGTATATAAGCAATGCGGAAGCACTCTTCACAACATAAAGCGGTTATTGTTTCAAAATCGACAAGGCGAGAGGGTTAGAGGTGTCACGGAGGTAATGGTCTGTAAAACTTGACTCACAGTGCCACTGAGCCACTGACATAATATCATCCACAGGGACCCCATTAAACAGGGCAGTGGATGTCACGACACCGCGGACACTGTGAGCCTTGGCCACGTCAACCTGTCGCCCGGTGGCGGATTTGTGACAAAATTGAATACATTCCACAATCCACCTAGAAATGGTGTCCTTAGACGCCCTACCATGGGGTTCAATATATGACAACCATAACGCTGACTGGTCGGTACGCCACTCCGAAGTACGCTGTTTGTACCGGAGCAGCGCCCGTACGGGGCACCATACTTTAGAATTAGGATCATATCTAGTTAAAGATGGCAAAAAAATAGGCTGACCTGGATATTTCAATGACTGATTCTTAGACAAGAAATTAATCCTAGGTAGAAGCTTAAGGCCTTCCCCTGTAACCACAAAACGGTCAACCTCGGCTGATAAGGCGTGAATTTCACTCCTACGCCTCGCCGAGGCCGCAGCAATTAAAAATACAGTTTTAAGAGTTAACATTTTCATAGAAATGGAACTAAGTGGTTCAAAAGGCTTATCACCTAGCACCTGGAGCACCAGTGATAAACTCCAAGACGGAATCAGTGGAGGATTCCTTGGTCTTAGATTGCCCATGCCTTTAATTAATACATTTAATGTACTTACTTCATCACTCCCCCTATTAGCCAAGCAAGGAATAACAGTCATTAAAGCTGATTTATAACCAGCAATAGAGTTAGGCTTGAGGCTATAGGCATCATATAGGTGACAGAGGAAATCAGCCACTACCTGAATAGATGATTCCATTGGATCAATACATCTTTTTGAGCACCACTCTGCAAATCTGTTGATTTTATAATTATATGCTCTGGAGGTTGACCCCCTCCTGGCTTTGGCCATAAACATGGCCGCTTGCTCAGAAAAGCCCTCCTTAATTCTAGATTCCTTGACAACATCCACGCAGTCAATCGGAACATTGACGGATTGTCGTGAAGGGCCTTGCCCTGGAAGATAAGGTCGTCCATCAGAGGCAGCGGAACCGGATTGCAGACCAGAAGGTCCAGCAGATCCGTATACCACGATCGGCTTGGCCAATCCGGGGCGATCAGAAGCACTTGGCACTCCTGCTGCCTGATTTTCTGAAGCACCTTTGGAATCAGGATTGCTGGGGGGAATGCGTATGCATACATTCCCTCCCAGCTGATAGCTAACGCATCTGTTGCGAAAGCGCTTGGGTCTGGAATCGGAGAGACGTACGTCGTCATCTTCGCATTCTTCTTCGTTGCGAACAAATCTATGTTGGGTTTCCCCCAATGGTCGAACAGACGATCCGCCACACATTGATTTAGTTGCCATTCCGTGGGTAAAACACTCATCCTTCGGCTCAATGAGTCTGCTAGCAGATTTAACCTCCCCGGAATATGAACTGCCTTCAAGGTGATTCCATGATCCAGGCACCAACAAAGCAGTTTCCATGTCATCATACAGAGACTGGGCGACTTCGTTCCGCCCTGGCGGTTTATGTAAGTCACTACTGTTGAGTTGTCTGAACGAATTAGAACAATCTTGCCCTGAACTTTCTGTAAGAAATGTTCCAGGCCCAGGACTACTGCTCTTAGCTCTAGTAGATTGATATGTTCCTTGGACTGATCCAGATCCCAAAGCCCTGATACTGTGGACTCTTCCAGACAAGCTCCCCACCCCTCCATCGATGCATCTGTATACACAGTCACCTGAGGGTGGGGAGGGGTTAGCAAAACCCCCGGCAAGAGATTCTCTGTATTCAACCACCATTGCAGGTGGTGAATCAGAGGCGCCAACACTGACACGTTCGAGTCCAGCGAACCTGAACTCTGGGTCCACTGTGTCATGAGAAACAACTGGATCGGGCGCCTGCGCAAGGCGGCCTGCGGAATGACTGGTTCCAAAGAAACCATCAAGCCCAGCATTCTCAAGTAAACCCGCGCCAGGACATGACGACTGTCGCACACCGACTGTATTACCGAGATGAGTATTTGAACCCTCTCCTGAGTGGGGTAGACATACCCCGTCTCCAGATCGAAGAACATGCCCAGGTAAACAAACTTCTGGGATGGAGTTAGCTCTGATTTCGGGAAATTGATCATCCAGCCCAAGTCCGAGAGAGTTTTCAAAACAATCTCCAGATTGGCTGACAACGATTCCCGGGTGTGTGCTTTCAACAGCCAGTCGTCTATGTACGTGTGGACTGCTATGCTTCTCCTGCGGAGGTATGCAGTGATCGCGAGAACCACACGGGTGAAGACCCGAGGAGCCGTGGAAATCCCGAAGGGTAACACCCTGAATTCCCACCGCCGGCCCTGAAATGCGAATCTCAGGAAGCGACGGAAACTCCTCTCTATGGGAATGTGGAAATACGCATCCTTCAAATCTATGGAAGCGGTCCACATTCCTCGCTCCAACCCCGCCAATACCGAGCGCACAGTCTCCATCTTGAAACTGGGCGTCTCTAAGAACTTGTTCAAAGGCTTGAGGTTGAGAATCGGCCTCCACCCTCCGGTGTTTTTCTTCACTAAGAAGAGGGTTGAATAGAAGCCCGGGCACCTCTGTGCCGGCTGAATGGCTTCTTTTAGTATGAGGGAATTTATTTCCTCCTCTATACACAACCTCTGATCCGGATCCCGTGGAATAGGAGTCCAGATCGGCGCGAGAGACAGTCGCGACGGCGGGCCTGTCACCCAGTCGGGACGATACCCGACGGAAAGCCATCGCAAGACTAAACGGTCCTGAGTCAACCGCTTCCACTCTGGCAAGTGGCCGGCCAAACGGCCGCCCACCGGTCCACCTAGGGATAGAGGTGGACATAAGGAGTGCCAGAGTGGCACTGTCCTCTCGGCGTGAAACACCGGAGTGGTTCCCACCGCGGTAACCAGGCCATCAGGCCCGATTGCCGCGACCAGATCCCCGCGCGCCCCGTCCAGCGCCGCGCGCACCACGGTGCGCGGGCGGCTGTCTGGCTGGGTGCGGCTGGGGAGCCTGCGCCCCCCTCGCTGCTGGCCGAATCGCACGTGGCCTAGGCCTATGTTGCGACGGTGGCTGGCCTCTGACCTGGCCAGCACCACCTCGAGCCTGCAGAGGACGATACGCAGGGGGTGCCGCGCGAACACGCTCCCGCCGGAGCACCTCAAATTGTTCATGCAGCGCCCTCTGGTTGTTAACCAGAGTGACCGTCTCCTGGAGGTGCCTGCATCCCTCACCTCCAAAGAGACCAGGACCTGTCATAGGCGTCCGCAGCAGCCTATTATACAGGTCCTGGGACGGGCACAGATTGTCAAGCGCAAACGTGCGCCTCGCCCGGACACTTCTGGTCACCGCCCGCGTCAAACAGTCCAAAGCCAGGTTGATACCATCCTGGATGGCTCTCTGGACTGTTACCGGGCTTGGCTGGCGTGATGCGGAGGCCGCTACCACCCCCTGTAGCAGCTGGGAGACGTGGGACAGAGCGGCAATCGACGCCCTCCCACTCTCCTCCGCATCACGCAGCGCGGCATTCGCAGAACGCAACGCGTTCGAGCACAAGACTCCCGTGTCAGAACGGGAGCCCGGCCGCGCATCTTCGCCTAAAGCCGCGCGATCATCCACGCTTGGCTTTGGCACCACACCGTACCGCTGGTATTCCAGGGGCACGATGCGGCAACGCTTCGCCACCTCGCGAGGGGCCTTCGCGAGACGTCCATTAACCTTAATGGACGCCTCCGCCGCTTCGAACATGTCCACGACATGCTCAGCCAGCGGCAGAGATGGCATAGCGGTAGCCGCTGGCCTACCAGCTAACCACGGCCTATGGTCACGCTGGCTAGCCGGCAGCTCCACGGGTAGATCGGGCCGAACACTTACCAGCCACTGGCAAGCGTCCGACCAATCCTCCTCCGTGGCTAACTGCGAGCGCTCTACTAGACGAGGGCCTTCGTCTTCCTCCAGAGCACTCGCAGTTGACGTCGACGGCGGATAAGCTGATACCCCTGGCAAGCCCGGAAAAGCATGCGGGCCCGAGAGAGCAGGCATGCTAAACTCCGCGGCTTGACCAGGAGCAGGCGCCGTGGCAGAGCGTGGGGTAAACACCGCCCTACCGCGGCCCTGACCAGCACCAGCGACACCATCGGCAAGCCGAGGTATGCGGTATCCGTGGTCAACAGCACCGCCCGGGGACACCTTCTGGACCGTGAAATCTACTCCTGCGAGAGTAGAACCACGGACCACGTCGTCTGTATTCCCCGCGAGGGGTGCACAGACGTCGTATTCCATGGCCACGTCCTCAGAAGGCGACCCTAGCAGGAGATCCTCTTCCTCCTGGCCAGAAAGATTAGACTCCGGGTCAGCAAAGAGAGCTAACCCGGACTGGCCAGGAAAGGTGCCATAGGAGGCTTTGACACCCGCGGCGCGCGGATACCCAGGGTCTGATGAGCAGACCGCGGGTCCCAGCAACAACCGTTGTCCACGGCCCCTCGGCGCGGCGCCATGCCTGCTGCCAGGGTCTTGGACTGCCCCCAACAAAGGGGCCACCTCTGAATCCACAACCGGACCGGACCTAAAGAGACCGGATTCAGAGGCGGGGATCACCTGCTCGTAAGCAGATGCCGAGGACAACAAAGGAGCTGGCCCAGGGAGCATGCCGCGAAGCAACTCTGGGACCAAATCCTTTATTGTCCTCTGCATCTCTTGCAACATTTCGGACCTGAAGGCCTCCATATCCACCGCGGATGAGGCCTTCCTCTTACCCTTCTTACAACCCTCCTTCTTCTTCTTCCTCTCTTCCTCCATCACCTTCTCCCTTGCCTGCAATGAGAGAAAATCAGACATTAGATCTCCCCCCCACTGCTTACATACATCGCACTTCAGCAACGGTCCACAGGGACTGCAGCTGAAGCACAAGTGCGGTACGAATCTATTCTTCAGAAACCTCCCGCAGGACGGGCAACCAGGTCTCTGAAACAGGACAAGGACAAGGACAATGAGCAAGATAGTTAAGGTTAGCGAACTCAAAACCAACTAAAAAGAGAGGGACAGGATCCTCAAGATCGCAAGACAAGAAGAACCAGCCGTGGACAAAACGTTAAATGTTAATAAAGGCCAAGGCCGATTATGACGTCATCAATCCCGTGACCAAAATAATCGATCCGCAACAAGCACCAAGTGCAAGAACGAATTGTATAAGCAACCGGAACATTTCCGTTGAATTGGCATTTCGAGTACACAACAATCAGATATACTAAACGAAATCTAGGATTTCTTTTTTCACGAGAGAGTTGATACTTACCTCCCTAATACTTTTGATATTGCTAAATATTGGCTTTCACTCAATAAACACTCAGATTTAAAACAGTTAGGTGCCCCTACTGGGCAGGGAGTCAGAGCGTAGTCTGGCGGATGCCAGCCCCACCACCGCGCATGCGCAGACTAGCACTACCTCTGACTAGATTATTGGCTGACACACATGCAACTATTAAGAGCCTGAAGACCGAGCCTCTGTGGGGTGGAGAGGCCGGGTCCGTATCTAGGGAGGTAAGTATCAACTCTCTCGTGAAAAAAGAAATCCTAGATTTCGTTTATTTCACTTCAAGAGTATACTTACCTCCCTAATACTTTTGATATTGCCAGAATTCGAAAGTGAATCTGGCGGGAGGGAGGCGAGGTCAAAAGACCAGCTCATCCCTATACGCTTTTCTGCGTTTAAGGCACTTAAACTTCTGAAACTGTAAGAAAAAACAGTCAGGATTTGACTAACCATCGGATAACACCACCGATGTATGAGAGATGACCGAATGTCATATGCGCTCCCCCCCCTCCTTCCTGGGAGGAAGAGTCGACTGACCTCAATGTCCTATACGCTCTCTACGTACAAGTGCCATGTACTACAGGACAGAGACGAAAAAGCTCCATTTTCGTAACTCTCAACAATGAACCACACAAATACACAAACCATCACCATATTAATAACGGGTAATCGTGACAATACAATCAACAACGGACAACACATGAACAAGACTGACCTTGTTGACAATGGCTGCTGACATCATCTTCCCATCGGTAAAGACTGATGCAGGCCCAAAAATGTGGGTGTTTCCATAAATTAATTGTGATATATATAAGTAATGAGGAAATCACCTCAAAAAATATAAACCGATTTATTTTTTCAAAACCGACAAGGCGAGAGGATTAGAGGTGTCACGGAGATAATGGTCTGTAAAACTTGACTCACAGTGCCACTGAGCCACCGACATAATATCATCCACAGGGACCCCATTAAATAGGGCCGTGGATGTCACTACGCCGCGGACACTGTGAGCCTTGGCCACGTCAACCTGTTTCCCGGTGGCGGATTTATGGCAAAACTGAATGCATTCCACAATCCACCTGGAAATGGTGTCCTTAGAAGCCCTCCCATGGGGTTCAATATATGACAACCATAACGCTGACTGGTCGGTGCGCCATGCCGCCGTACGTTGTTTGTACCGGCGCAGCGCCCGGACGGGACACCATGCTTTAGAATTAGGATCATATCTAGTTAAAGCAGGCAAAATAATAGGTTGACCTGGATATTTCAACGACTGATTTTTAGCCAAGAAATTAACCCTAGGTAGCAGCTTAAGGCCTTCCCCTGAAACCACAAAACGGTCATCCTCGGCTGATAAGGCATGAATCTCACTCCTACGCCTAGCCGAGGCCGCAGCAATTAAAAACACAGTCTTCAGTGTTAATAGTTTCATAGAAATGGAACTAAGTGGTTCAAAAGGCTTATCACCTAGTACTTGAAGCACTAGCGATAAACTCCAAGACGGAATCACAGGAGGATTCCTTGGTCTTAGATTGCCCATGCCTTTAATTAATACATTCAATGTATTTACTTCATCACTTCCCCTCTTAGCCAAGCAAGGAATAACAGACATTAATGCTGACTTATAACCAGCAATAGAGTTAGGCTTGAGGCTATAGGCATCATAGAGGTGACAGAGGAAATCAGCTACTACTTGAATAGATGAATCCATTGGATCAATACATCTTTTTGAGCACCATTCTGCAAATCTGTTGATTTTATAATTATATGCTCTGGAGGTTGACCCCCTCCTGGCTTTGGCCATAAACATGGCTGCTTGCTCAGAAAAGCCCTCCTTAATTCTAGATTCCTTGACAACATCCACGCAGTCAATCTGAACATTGACGGATTGTTGTGAAGGGCCTTGCCCTGGAAGATAATATCGTCCATCAGAGGCAGAGGAACCGGATTGCAGACCAGAAGGTCCAGCAGATCCGTATACCAAGATCGGCTTGGCCAATCCGGGGCGATCAGAAGCACTTGGCATTCCTCCTGTCTGATTTTCTGAAGAATTTTTGGAATCAGGATTGCTGGAGGGAATGCGTATGCATACATTCTCCCCCAGCTGATAGCTAACGCATCTGTTGCGAAAGCGCTTGGATCCGGAATCGGAGACGTACGTCGTCATCTTCGCATTCTTCTTCGTTGCGAACAAATCGATGTTGGGTTTCCCCCAATGGTCGAACAGACGATCCGCCACACATTGATTTAGTTGCCATTCCGTGGGTAAAACACTCATCCTTCGGCTCAATGAGTCTGCTAGCAGGTTTAACCTTCCCGGAATATGAACTGCTTTCAAGGTAATCTGGTGATCCAGACACCAACAAAGCAGTTTCCATGTCATCATACAGAGACTGGGCGACTTCGTTCCGCCCTGGCGGTTTATGTAAGTCACAACTGTTGAGTTGTCTGAACGAATAAGAACAATCTTGCCCTGAACTTTCTGTAAGAAATGTTCCAGGCCCAGGACTACTGCTCTTAGCTCCAGTAGATTTATATGTTCCTGTGACTGTTCCAGATTCCAAAGCCCTGATATCGTGGATTCTTCCAGGCAAGCTCCCCAGCCCTCCATCGATGCATCTGTATACACAGTCACCTGAGGGTGGGGAGGGGTTAGCAAAACCCCCGGTAAGAGATTCTCTGTATTCAACCACCATTGCAGGTGGTGAATCAGAGGCGCCAACACTGACACATTCGAGTCCAGCGAACCTGTACTCTGGGTCCATTGTGTCATGAGAAACAACTGGATCGGCCGCCTGCGTAAGGCGGCCTGAGGAATGACTGGTTCCAACGAAACCATCAACCCCAGCATTCTCAAGTAAACCCGTGCCAGGACATGACGACTGTCGCACACTGACTGAATCAACGAGATGAGTATTTGAACTCTCTCCTGAGTAGGATAAACATATCCTGTCTCCAGATCGAAGAACATCCCCAGGTAAACAAACTTCTGGGATGGAGTCAGCTCTGATTTTGGGAAATTGATCATCCAGCCCAAGTCTGTGAGAATTTTCAAAACAATCTCCAGATTGGCGGACAAACTTTCCCGGGTGTGCGCTTTCAACAGCCAGTCGTCTATGTACGTGTGGACTGCTATGCTTCTCCTGCGGAGGTATGCTGTGATCGCAAGAACCACACGGGTGAAAACCCGAGGAGCCGTGGAAATTCCGAAGGGCAACACCCTGAATTCCCACTGTCTGCCCTGGAATGCAAATCTCAGGAAGCGACAGAAACTCCTGTGGATGGGGATGTGGAAATAAGCGTCCTTCAAATCTATCGACGCCGTCCACATCCCCCTCTCCAACCCCGCCAACACCGAGCGCACCGTTTCCATCTTGAAACTGGGCGTCTCGATGAACTTGTTCAATGGCTTGAGGTTGAGAATCGGTCTCCACCCACCGGTGCGTTTTGTTACCAAGAACAGGGTTGAATAGAAGCCCGGACACCTTTGTGCCGGCTGAATAGCTCCTTTTTGTACGAGGGAATTTATCTCCTCCTCGATACACAACCTTTGATCTGGATCTCTCGGAATGGGAGTCCAGACTGGCACCAGAGACAGTCGCGACGGCGGGCCTGTCATCCACTCTGGATGATACCCCACGGAAAGCCATCGCAAGACTAAACGGTCCTGAGTTAACCGTTCCCACTCTTGCATGTGGTCGGCTAGCCGGCCTCCCACCGGTCCACCTAGGGACCGCGGTGGACACAAGGCATGCAAGAGCGGCACTGTCTCCGTCGCCATACACACCGGCGTGGTCCTTACCGCGGTAAGCGCCCTGTCAGGAACGATAACCACGCCCAGATCCTCGCGCGACCCGCCCCGCCCCGCGCGCACCTCGGTGCACGGGCGGCTGCCTGGCTGACGGCGGCTGAGGAGCCTGCGCCCCCCTCACTGCTGGCCGAATCGCACGCGGCCGAGGCCGGCGCTGCGACGGCGGCTGGCCTCTGACTTGGCCAACACCACCTCGAGCCTGCAGGGGACGATACGCAGGGGCCGCGGCGCGAACGTTAGCACGACGCAGTACCTCAAACTGTTCGCGCAGCGCCCTCTGGTTATTCACCAGGGTGACCGTCTCCTGGAGGTGGCGACATCCCTCACCTCCAAAAAGACCAGGACCCGTCATAGGCGTACGGAGTAGCCTATTATACAGGTCCTGAGACGGGCACAGATTGTCCAGGGCAAATGTGCGTCTTGCCCTGACACTCCTGGTCACCGCCCGCGTCATACAGTCCAGCGCCAGGTTAATACCATCCTGGATGGTTCGCTGGACCGCGAGCGGGCCTGGCTGGCGCGATGCGGATGCCGTTACTACCCCCTGTAACAGCTGGGAGACGTGGGACAGAGCGGCAATCGAAGCCCTCCCACTCTCCTCCGCATCACGCAACGCGGTATTCGCCGAACGCAACGCGTTCGCGCACAAGACCCCCGCGTCAGAACGGGAGCCTGGCCGCGTATCCTCACCCAAAGCCGCGCGGTCATCCACGCTGGGCTTGGGTACCACACCGTACCGCTGGTAGTCCAGGGGCACGATGCGACAACGCCTGGCCACCTCGCGAGGGGCCTTCGCGAGACGTCCACTCGTGTTAATGGACGCCTCCGCCGCCTTGAACATGTCAACGACATGCTCCGCCAGCGGCAGAGAAGGCATAGCGTTAGCAGTTGGTTTCCCAGCTAACCACGGCGTGTGAACACGGTGGCTAGCCGACTGCTCCACGGGCAGATCAGGCCTAACGCTCACCAACCACTGGCAAGCGTCATACCAATCCTCCTCCGTGGCTAACTGCGAGCGCTCTACAAGACGGGGTCCTTCGTCTTCCTCCTGAGCGCAAGCAGTAGAGCTTGACGGCGGGTACGCTGATACACCTGGCAAGCCAGGGAAAACATGCGGGCCTGACAGCACCGGCATGAGAATATCACTGGTTTGACCAGGAGCAGGCACCGCGGTAGAGCGCGGGGTATATATAGCCCTACCACGGGCCCGGCCAGCACCAGCTACACTCTCGGCAAGCCGAGGTATGCGGTACCGCTGGCCATCAGCAGCGCCCTGGGCCACCACCTGAACCGCGGACCTTACTCCAGGGTGAGTAATACCGTGGAAAAAAGCGCCTGTATTCCCCGCGAGGGGTGCACAAACGTCTTCATCCATGTCCACGTCGTCAGACGGCGACCCTAGCAGGTAATCCTCATCACCCTGGTCAGAAAGATTAGACCCCGGGTCAGCAAAGAGAGCTAACCCGGGCTGACCAGGAACGGTGCCATAGGAGGTACTGGCCACCGCGGCGTGCGGATACCCCTGGACTGATAAGCAGCCAGCGGGTTCCAGCGACAACCGTCCACGGTCCCCTATCGGCGCGGCAATAAGCCTGCTGCCAGGGCCGTGGAACGCCCCCTCTAATGGGGCCACCTCTGAATCGTCGGACAACGGAAGCGGACTAAGGAAAATCGATCCAGAGGCGGGGATTACCTGCTCCGAAGCCGATGATGAGGACAATAAAGGATCCGGTCCAGGAAGCATGCCACGAAGCAACCCTGGAACCAAATCTTTTATTGTCCTCTTCATCTCTCCCAACATCACGGTCCGGAAGGTCTCCATATCCACCGCGGACGAGACCTTCCCCTTACCCTTCCTACTTACAACCTCTCGTTTCCGCTTCTTCTTCCTCTCCTCCTCTACCACCTTGTCCGTCGCCTGTAAGCAGCACAAGAATTCGGACATTAACACGCCCCCCCAGTGCTTACATATGTCACAATTAATCAATGGACCACAAGGGCTACATCGATAACACAGATGCGGCCAGAACTTTACATGCATAAAACGTCCACAGGACGCGCAACCCGGTCCCTGAAACAGGGCAAAGGACAAGGAGTATGAGCAACTAGTTAAGCTTAGAAACTCAATCCAACTCAAGGAGAAGGAAAACGATCATAAAGATCAATATACATCAAAAACCAGCATAGCGCTTGAATTGCTAATAAATACATAGCCAGCTGATTATGACGTCATTAATCCCGTGACAGGAAAAATTCGATCCCAACAAAACATCCAAGTGCAAAGACGAATTGTATGCTGAATGGATAAGTTGACTACACAACCATCAGATACATATAGATAACTCCTGACTGGCAAAAATGTTAATTATCTCCCTTTGATTGTTTACAATAATTAACATCACCACATTATCAATAACTAGATACCTGACACTTTGTATAGACAAACCATCCAACGTGACGAACCGGAAACTCCACCATCTGCACGCCTCTTAACTCTCTCCACCTCAAGGGGAAGGAATTGGATCAAGAGGGCAAAGTGAGAAGACCTTTATACCAGGCCTCCAACTCACTGGACATAATTTGTCATTTGGTTAGATAACCTAACAGTGTTAGAAGGAAATGGAACCATGGTGGAGAGAATACTAATTCTCTGGTACTGTGACGTCACAACCTAGCGTCATACAGACCTGTGGACAGAAACAGAAAGAGAAATTAGTCCTAGGTAGCACCGAGTTGACCTAAACCAACTAACTAAGGCGCTTATCACGGTAAACGCGAGTCCCGGAAACACAATACACCGGGAAGAAAACTCGCTAATTTTACTAGAAGTCACCTGATTTAAAGGTCCAACGTCCTCCGGTGGCGAAGTGTATCCTCCCGCCATCCAAATCAGGTCTTATCACTTCCAAAATAACACCAATAAAAACGTTAATGAGCAAGAAAAGCTTATGACTGAAAAACATGTGTGTTCTCTTTGCCAATAATCTAGCAAAGAGGAAGTGCTAGTCTGCGCATGCGCGGTGGTGGGGCTGGCATCCGCCAGACTACGCTCTGACTCCCTGCCCAGTAGGGGCACCTAACTGTTTTAAATCTGAGTGTTTATTGAGTGAAAGCCAATATTTAGCAATATCAAAAGTATTAGGGAGGTAAGTATACTCTTGAAGTGAAAAGAGATAACTCCTTCCAATTCTAGCATTGGCAAAAAAGGAAATTATCTCCCCTTTTGTTTACAATAATTAGATACCTGACACTTGTACAGACAAACCATCCAACGTGATGAACCGGAGAACTCCACCATAGTACGCCTCTACATTCTCTCCACCGAAGGGGAAGGAATTGGATCAAGAGGGCAAAGTGAGAAGACCTTTATAATAGGCCTCCAACTCACTGAACATAGATTCTTTGGTTAGATAACCTAACAGTATTAGTAGGAAATGGAACCGTGGTGGAGAGAAACATATCCTCTTGTGCCGAGAAGTCCATCAAAGCTTCTACGTGATACCTGTGGACAAAAACACAAAGAGAAATGAGACTTATGAAGCACCATGTTGTAAAAAACAAACATAAACAGGCGCTAATCACGGTAAGCGCGAGTCCCGGAAACACATTAAACCGGGACAAAACACGCTAGCATATCAAAGAAGTCACCTGATAAAGAGATCCAGCTCCTTCCAAAGGTGAGTCCTCTCTTTCCGACATGCCACGAACGTACAACAATCGTCAAATCAGTGAAAAACAAGGTAAACGCGCAGAAAATGTAGAGTAGCACAAAACCGCATGTAACCCGTAGCCAATAAATGAGCAAAGAGGAAGTAGTAGTCGGCGCATGCGCGGTGGTGGGGCGAGCATCCGCCGGACTACCTCTGACTCCCTGCCCAGTAGGGGCACCTAACTGTTTTTAATCTGAGTGTTTTATTGAGTGAAAGCCGATATTTAGCAATATCAAAAGTATTAGGGAGGTAAGTATACTCTTGATGTGAAATCTGGGGGTCCCAGCTGAAACATAGGGGTAACAAACTAAAATCAGTTGTTCCCAAGCAGTATTTCTAATCCATGTTAAAATTACAGGCTAGCATGGACTCATAACGATGAATCATTGTGGTTCCATGATAGATTTTGTAAGTATTTTTGTGCAAACCCCATCTCTCCGCCCCCCCCCCCCCCCCCAACCCCCGCCCCCAAATAAAAGTACTTAATATTAAACATTCATGCAAGATTTTCAGGGGTCCATGGGACACATCGTCACTACTTTTGGGGGTACCAAGATGCATTTTGGGAATATAAGCCTGCAGAAGAACCCTTATGAGAATCCCTGCCCAAGCTTTTTCCTACTGGCACTGTAACAATTAATGTTGACATCAGTGGCTTTGCTATATTCTTTTTTCGATCAAGTATTCCACATGAGTGCAACATTAGTTTATTTCTTTAACTCAAGTTTACTAACATTTTTCACTTAACCATGAAGGAACTGAGAAATACAAGTCAACAGCTCAGTAGTGAACTGATTAAACAACTCACCAGCTTTAGCCGGGCATCATCACGCTCACGTTCCACCTCTCGTTGTTTCCGTCTTTCTGATAAGATTTCCCGTTCTTTTACTCGCTCTCTTTCCTGATCAGACCGCTGTAACATGTTTAGATCGATGCGAACCTGATCGCGTTCTCGTCGCAACTGAGCCAAATCCTCTTGTGTCTGACTGTGATGCCGTGATAACTCCAAATGTTGGCTCTACCGGAATAAAACATGATGAACATATATCTAATAACTAAGTCATTCATTAGGTCATTCTCAAACAGCCAATATTGTAATATTATTTATTTGTTCTACACAAATAACATAGTTAATATTAAAGTTTTGTTTTTAAGTTTTATTTCGCTATTGAGAAAATCTTGTATTCTGTGAAATTTTGTAGTAATATACAGACTGAAACACAGATTTTAATCTTCAAATATCATCCTAGCCAAAAATGTCTTCAGCTTTGGTCTTGATGAAGATCCTTTTGCAGGGTAAGAGAAGGCTGTTTGAAAATCTATAGCTGGAATACCTGGCTAGATAACCGAGTGAGTCATTCCGGTGCAAACGTTTAAAAAAAGTCTTCCTTTGACCTACTACTGGATATTAAATAAGCAATAAGTACAATTTTTTTTACCAATCTTGACCATTCAATTACTGAAATCAATGAATTGCATGTCCACATATGTCCCTTTACTCTGACAAGAGATGACTTTAGATTGACATGTCAGCTCTCTGAATGACATACCTGTAATGCATCTAGCTCACGCTTCACGCCTCGACAAGCTAACCGTTGTTTCTCTAACTCCTCTCGTATCTTAACTCTCGCCTCTTCAACTGCAATTGCAGTTGATGCAGCATGCTGTTTCTCATTGCTCAGAGCTGCTTGCTGTTCCTGGACCTTAGAACGTTCCGCATCGAGTAACGCTTGAAGGTCAATGACGGCGTTGTCCTGACGTTGTGCTGCTTCTATTACAATGCCTCGTTCTTGGTCTAAAGATCGACTCAGCTGCTCACCAAGCTGCCGTTCTCGGTCTAGTGCACTGTGGGAAGAAGGTATGAAATGAAGTAAGAAGAAGTAAGGAGAAATGTTTATTTGCAGACGAAGAGGACTATTTTTGGAAAATTTACCACTGAAATGACTGGCTCGATAATCGAGCCAGTCATTCCAGTGGTAAATATTCAAAAATAGTTTTCTCTTCATCTGTAAATAGACATTTTTCTATGAGAAAATTGAGATTTTCTTCAACACATTTGAGGGTTAAAGTAGCAATGTCTGAGAAACATTCATAAACTTAAGCACCTTGGGGTAACATTCTTACAGAACTATAAGATTGCACATATAACAAAAGAGTGCCACAAATAGTGTCGACCCAGAGGGGGAAAATCATGGCGAAGGTGATTTAAGGAAAATTAAATATGATTGTATGATTAAATTTCAGATTTAAATCACACAAATATATGGTAAATTTAAGTGACAAGGGATGATCGCTCTAGACAAGTATCTCTTAACCATTTAAAGTGAAGGTGGCCAAAACCATGCTCTTGGGACATGTCCATTTGCGGGTGAAGACTATTTTTAAAGTTTTACCACTGAATCAAAAAAGCATCTGCTTTTGTTTCTACGAGAATTCTTAATACTTACCAGATGTACTATTATGATAATGTCTATTATCTAGTCTGGCTCAAAATAAACAATTAAAACTCCGCACTCTCCTGGTCCCCTACTGTGTCCGGGAATACCATAGCCGCAGGTACCGAGTCAATTCCCAATCACAGTCAGATTCGTCTTATGTTCGCCTTGGCAAACTGTGAAAGCAGCTCAGCCTCACCTCAGCGGGGCGGCTGAGGAAGGGCCATAGTACATCTGGTAAGTATTAAGAATTCTCGTAGAAACAAAAGCGGATGCTTTTTTTATTCTACTTCGAATAATACTTACCAGATGTACTATTATGATAAACTCTGGATTTCGACAGCCAGAAAATGCCGGTGGGAGGAGGTGAGGCTCGAACCAGCACTCAACTACCATCCAACAGAGAAGGTTGTGAAGAGACTAGAACCCTGGCATACGCTTGGGTTCTGCTATCTGACTCATAGAGTGCTAAACTTCCATGGTCTAGACCGCGCTCCCCCCCCCCCCCCCCCCTCTTTTGTCCGCACAAAATTCAGAGGGCTGTCACTGGGGATACAACACCCACCAGACCCGTGTCAGCCCGAAGTCTCAGCTAGGGCAGTCCAGTAGAGTGCAAAGAATCTACTACAACTTCTAAGTTTGAAAAAATATCAGTATATCGACTAGATTTTCAAATTGGAATGAGTCTAATGTCTGGTTGATAGGATAAGAATACTCTTGAACCAGACTATTTACCTAAGCAGTCTGGTATTTCGACTGTAAGTAAACCTATTTATAGTCACTTAATTAATGTAAACACTCACCATTTTGAGTGCTTGATCTTTTCTTGATCATCACAGGAGCTCGGCCCAATCCATGGTCGTACTCAGTCATGTGCATAGCGTTTGTCCAGTGTAGGCGGAAGACTTTAGTGATGTGTGCGAAGTAGTGGTCGGACGTGGCTTAGTTTAGGTTTGACAGATTGGCGACGGCTACCGGATTATGTGAGCTGGAGATGTCGCGAAGGTAGAAATCAGTGAATGACGACTCGGCATGCCATTGTGCTACAGACATCACCTCCTCTAATGAGACACCCGTATAAAGGGCCGATGATGCTGCTAGTGCTCGGACCTGATGGGCATTCGCATGATCAATTTGCTTTCCTGTAGCGATTTTGTGTGACATCTTAATAGCGTCAACTATCCAACGAGAAATAGTATCTTTCGAGGCACGTAAATGGGGAGCTTTGAGACATAACCACAGAGATTTCGGGTCGTCTCTCCACTCATTAGTACGTTTCTTATACATTTTAAGACATCTGACAGGACACCAAACAGAAGAGTTTGGGTCATGTCTAGTTAAACTTGGCAAATTGATCGGCTGTCCTGGATATTTAAGTGACTGATTCTTTGACAGGAAACAAAGACGTGGAAGTAGTCGTAAACCTTCACCCGTGACGACAAAACGGTCTTGTTCGGCAGAAAGCGCATGAATTTCGCTTCTCCTTCTCGCCGACGCTGCTGCAACCAAGAAAACTGATTTAATAGTTAACAGTTTAATATCAATAGATCTAATCGGTTCAAAAGGAGCCTGTCCTAAAACCTGTAGAACAAGATATAGATTCCATGATGGGATAGGAATTGGCTGTCTAGGTCGCAGATTGCTCATTCCTTTGATAACTTCATTCAAGGTGTCATTCTCCACTCCTTCAACAGTGAGACTGGGAATGACTGAAGCTAATGCAGACTTATATGCTGCTAGGGTAGAAGGTACAAGTTTGTCAACTTCGTATAAATGACAGATAAAATCTGCTACGTGTTGAACAGATGCAGAAAAGGGATTAATATCTCCTCTCTCACACCACTGTGCAAATTTGTTGATTCTATAATTATATGTCTTTGTGGTTGAAACTCTTCTGGCTGAAGCAACAAACTTCGCTGCTTGCTCAGAAAAGCCACCCTCAATTGCACGCTGCTTGACAACATCCATGCAGTCAATTGGAACATTTCCGGTCTGTCGTGGAGGTACAGACCCTTGTTCTGAGAGATTAGATCTCTTGCGTCTGGCAGAGAGACTGGATTGCAGACCAGAAGGTCCAGCAGATCCGTAAACCATGATCGGCCTGGCCAATACGGGGCGATCAGTAGTACCTGGCACTCCCCCTCTCTTATTTTTGCCAGAACTTTCAGGATGAGAATTGTTGGAGGGTACGCATACGTGTACATTCCCTCCCAACTTATTGCCAGTGCGTCTACTGCTAAGGCTAGCGGGTCCGGGATCGGTGACACGTAAGTGACCATCTTTGCGTTTTGATTCATCGCAAACAGGTCGACATTTGGCTTGCCCCATTGTTTGAATAGAACCTCCGCTACCGATTGGTTGAGCTGCCATTCCGTCGGACGACAAACCGTCCTTCGACTGAGAGCATCCGCTAGGATGTTCAATCTTCCTGGAATGTGTGCTGCCCAAAGAATAATATTCTTCTCTTGGCACCACAGCAGAAGGTTCCAAACCATCTTACACAACTCTGGTGATCTCGTCCCGCCCTGGCGGTTCAAATACGACACCACTGTCGAGTTGTCTGTCCTTATTAGGACAACTTTGCCTTGAATTAGGCTCTCGAACTTTCGAAGTGCAAATACCACCGCTAATAGTTCGAGCACATTGATATGTTTCTGCGCATTGGTCCGATCCCATTCCCCTGACACTGACTGATTGTCCAATACCGCTCCCCAACCCGTCAACGATGCATCCATAAAGATGGACATCTGAGGTTGAGGAGGTTGTAGAGGAACACCTCGCAGGAGATTCTGTTCGGATAACCACCACTGAAGGTGGAATATCAATGGTTCTTTGACTGGAATCCTCAGAGATAACGGATCCGTTTTCTGAGACCAGAATGACATTAGATACATCTGAATTGGCCTGCGCCTGAGTGCTGCATATGGAACCACCTTCTCCAGAGATACTAGTAACCCCAGTATCCTGAGAAACTGGCGCGCCGTCAGATAGGCTCCTAGAGAAACCGACTCCAAAACTGCAATCAGGCTTTTGACTCTGCTCTCCGCCGGAAAAGCTACGCCGTCCCTGAGATTGAAAAAGATTCCCAGATAGACAAACTCCTGGGATGGAGTCAGTTCTGATTTCTCTAGATTTACAATCCACCCTAGATCCTTTAATAAGGCTAGGACTACCTGCAGATTGCTGCGCAGAGTGACTGGATTCCCCGCCTTCAGCAGCCAGTCGTCTATGTATGTGTGAACAGCTACGTTTCTCCTGCGAAGTAAAGAAGTCATGGCGAGAACCACCTTGGTGAAGACCCTCGGAGCTGTGGTCAGGCCGAACGGGAGAGCATTGAATTCCCAAACATTGTCTTGGAATGCAAAGCGAAGGTACTTCTGAAAAGGAATTGACATTGGAATATGAAAATATGCATCCTTCAGATCTATCGACACTCCCCACATGCCTTTCCTCAGCCCTGTCATTACTGCTGCAACCGTCTCCATCTGAAATTTGGGAGAAAGAATAAACTTGTTCAACGGTTTGAGATTGAGAATTGGTCTCCATCCTCCGGTACGCTTCGGAATGAGGAACATGATCGAATAGAAGCCCAGAGAAGACTGATCCTTGACTAAATGAATGGCCTTCTTCCGATGAAGAGATTGTATTTCTGACCGAATGGCGTCTAGACGATCTGATTCCCTTGGAACAGGAGTCCATATTGGAGTCGAGGTTAACGGAACTAACGATTGATGGATGAGCCAGTCTGGATCATAGCCGTTTCTTATCCACTGACAAACTAAACAGTCGCGCATGACCTGTTCCCAATGGTTTAGGAATAGCTGAAGTCTGCCTCCGACGGAAGGAATTTGCACACAATTGTCGGTCACGATTAGCCGATAAGACGCTAAATCGCTTGGGTGAAGATTCTCGACTCCATCTGTCTCCAAAGCCATCGGTAGTGGTTCCGCCGGAAACCCGTCAGGAACGAGCCCCACGGCCGCCCCGCGGCTTCTTGTGGTACGACGGTCCGGAACCGCCGCCACGGCTATCCTTACGGTAGCCGCCTCGGCCCGAACCGCCACCCTTCCTGTCTTCCTCATACGGCCTCTTACTAGAGGGCATGTATGAGGATGAACGGCCAGGTCCTTGTGATCCGGATGGCCTATGGGCATCACGGCCAGAAGGACGGAAGGGCGATCTAGGACGCTGCCTCTGCTGCTCCTGTCTATGTTGACGGTAGGACTGTTGCGGCTGAGTCCTCTTAGTCGACTTCCACGACTTGCCGACCACTTCTTTCTCCGCCACCATTGACGCAACCTTGGAGAGCGCTTGCCGTGCCGAGCCACCGAACAAGCCTGGACCTATGAAGGGCGCAGAAGATAATGCAGCCCTCATTTCCGGTCCTGGTTCTACACAATCGAGAACCATTCTCCGTCGCTCTGCCAACGTTCTAGTGATTACCCTGGCCAGGCAATCCTGAGACAGGCGCATGGTGTCCCAAACAATTCCGGGAGCAGCCTCTGGCACCTGTCCGCCTTCCGCCGTGCAGTCCAGCATACCCTGCAAGACGGTACACCCGTGCGACAGCGCAGTCATGGCTGCCCTCGCCGCATCCTCAATGAGCGTGAGCTCATTGAACGGGTCTTTGTTGGTCTGCGAAACCAAAGGACGTGACCGCCCCTTAGCCTTCCCAGCCAACGGCCTATTCAGCGCCTCTCGTTCCGCAACGGAAAGCCGTGGAACCCGGGCGTACTGATGATAAGCCAGCTCCGGAAAACGGACCCTACTCCTTATCCCCTTCGGGGCCTTTGGTAATGCATAGTCTGGCTGAACCAGACGGTATGCCGCAACTTCCAACATGTCAGAAGTCTGCGTATCCAACGGGAGTGTCGGCATGGCAGAAGAGCCACTTGACAGAGCGCTAGCCGCACGCTCTGACATCCGTTCCATCGCCGGATCGCGCTGAGATCCTAGATCAGATGCCAACCCGAGACGATTGGTCATCCATCCAAGGACCTGCACCCATTCAGCTTCGGTGCAGAAAACGGACTCGTCCATCAAAGAACTGCCGTTTTCATCCTCCCTCTCTCCCTTAGATGAGAGGGCCACCGACGATCCATGCTGAGCGCTATGATACGCATCTCTGCCAGGACAGAGCGCATCCATAACGCGACTACCAGCGGCACCGGTGTCTAACGAATCGCCAGACCCGGATTCCCCGCAGTCCATCGGCTCCCGCACGGGATCCGGGACTACGACCGCCTTAACTACGGCTGGTACCGTCACTCCGATAGGAGCCGCACCTAACGCCGCCGGGATACCAGCAGGAACCGCAAAACACGGCTCCGCCGGCATCTCCGGTTGCACAAACAGCGGATGGAATATGCCCGACGGAACGTCGACATCACCATCCGCCTGGCAAACCCGTACAAATCCTGAGGGCGACCCCTGGGACGTACTAGGTCTTGCCGTCATCGAAATATTCGGCATGCCGGAATCTTCCATTAGCAGCAGATCTTCCTCCTCTATCGTCGGCTCTTGAGCCAAGGACAGAGAAGGGGCAGGTGCATGACCCTCAGCAGAACTAACCAGACCACCTAATGGTTGTCCTGCACCAGCTTGCCTCACCGGGACCGTGGACTGCAACGAGTCAAACATCGCCTTGAACTGGGCCGCCCATACGCCCAGCGCTGAATCCATTCGTTCATTCAGACGACCTTCAAGTCCCATAAGAGACGCCTGCTGCAACTTCGCTGCCTTGTCCGTCGCGATCCTCTCCAGCCTCGCACGTCGATCCCTGTCAAACTCTGCCACCATTGCCGACGACCACTTCACGCACACATCACAAGGGCTGCCGACCTTACACTGAGCGCACGCCACACAGTGATGTCCCAAGTACTTCCGCTTCATGAACCTGTTGCACTTCTGGCACGTGTCCGGATTCTTAGGTTTCTGCGAACACAGAGAAAAATTAAAACGCTGCACATGACAAATGATGACGAGCAATACGCACAATCGACTTGATAGTTAAGATTTCTTAAACACATTAACTTTAATTAATGATAATCAAGTTCTTAGGCAGGAGATATTTGAAACTTTTTTGAGTGAAAATTTTTTAAAAACACACAACTCAGCCTTCAACTAACGTTAAATAACCAAGGCTACATCGCCGATCGCTAAAAACACCCCCCCTGTTTAAGACTATATGCTCGGCCTCAACGTGGCGCAGGGGTGTAACCCACTGGGTGTCAATCCAGACATTTGGAGGGGCTAACCAGAGCATTATGCACAACGCTAATGAAATTACACTTGGAGATCGAATCAATCGAAATGGTGCTCGCCCTGTGAGGATCCGCCAGTCAGGTGCAGCGCCGGGCTCCATGCCTCGAGGGAGCCCACCCTCAGCTACTGGAGGTCCCATCAACTCGTCTTGTGGAGCCAGGGGACGAGGATGGAGAGCTACTGGCCAACGGAAAGAGAAGACCAAACCCAAAGAGAACCCCAGTATCAACATCATGCACTGGAATGCAGAAGGGGTTACCAACAAGAAATCAGAGCTCGAACAGTTCCTGTACGAAAACAACATTGATATCTGCTGCATTCAAGAGACACACCTGCAAGAAGGAAAACCATTTAAGATCAGAGGTTACCAGATTTTCCGGTGTGATCGAAGAGGAAGAAAGAAAGGTGGGGTGATGACCTTGGTCCGAAACAGCGTGAACGCCAGCCAGATCAAAACCTTTATGGAAGAGGCAGAATATATCAAGATCAAGGTAACAACCAGCAACTCTGTGATTGAAATTGTCAATTATTACTGCCCTAATGACAAGAATCTCTCACTTGACACAATCCAGGTCCCGGACTGCCACTTCCTCATTGCGGGAGACTTTAATAGCCAGTCCCAGAGCTGGGGATACAGAACACTTGATAAACGAGGAGAAGACATTGAAGCATGGCAAGATGAAAAGCACCTTTTACTTGTCAACGATCCCACAGATCAGCCTACCTTCTACTCGCGCCGATGGCACTCGACAACAACGCCGGACTTGGCATTTTGTACAGAAGACATTCACAGAAACCTCAGTAGAGTGGTCGGATCGCAGTTAGGAGGAAGCGACCACCGCCCAGTCCTCTCTCTTTCTGGAAGTATTTTGACCAGTTCACCTCAACATCCAAGGTGGAACTACAAAAAGGCAAATTGGAGTCTGTTCGGCATTCGTTCCAATGAGCCTACCCATAATATAGCAGTAGAAGGGAGAAACATCAACAATGTGGTCAAGGAATTTAATTCAAGTATCCTCAAGGCTGCCAATGAAGCGATTCCTCGAGGGTTCAGGAAAAACTACCGCCCCTACTGGACAACAGAACTGCAAGCAGCACATGATAAACTAGACAAGGCCAGAGAAGATGCAGAGGGTAATCCCTGTCATGAAAACCACTTCACGCTACAACAAACTAAAGCCAGGTATCTAAAGACCAAGCTGGAGGCCAAAAGAAGAAGCTGGAGGGAAAAGACGGCAGGGTTTAATTTAGAGAGACACCACAAAACTATGGAGACTGACTAAAGCACTCAATGATGAGGGTGTCAGGGGAGAGAAGATTACTCTTGAAGAAGATGGACAAACACTGACAGGAAAGATGGCAGCAGATGCCTTTGCGAAGGCATATGCAAAAGAAAGCAACATTTCTATACCACGAATGCGTCAAAGGGAGGTTAGAAAAGAGCAAAAGGAAAGAACAGACACCAACACTCACGATGCAATGAAAGTTGACATTAGTTTAACAGAACTGAAGAAGGCTATCCGCCTACTGAAAAAGAAGAAATCTCCCGGGCCAGATGGCATTACGAATGAAATGATCCAACACCTTGGTAATGCATCTCTTCGCAAGTTGCTAGACATCTTTAATCTCAGTTGGACCAATGGAGAGGTTCCTCAGTGCTGGAAGGAAGCCAGAATGACTCCTATTCTGAAAAAAGGAAAGAACAAGACGAAAGTGCTGAGCTACCGTCCTATCAGTCTTACAAGCTGCATATGCAAGACCATGGAGCGCATCATCAACCAGCGGTTGCAGTGGTACCTGGAGTCAGAGAACATTATAGTTTCAGAGCAGGCCGGATTCAGAAGATACAGGAGCACAGAAGATCAAACAACACATCTTGCACAGGTCATAGAGGACACTTTTCAAGCCAAGAAGGTGATGCTAGCTGCCTTTATCGATCTGCAGAAAGCATTTGACAAGGTGTGGAAGGATGGCCTCCTCGTGAAGCTCCGGCGCACAGGCATCGGTGGCAACATGTTCCGATGGACCAAGTCATACCTACACAATCGCAGAGCTAGGGTGCTGGTGGATGGACAATCTGGACAGAATGTATTGCTGAGACAAGGGGTGCCACAAGGCGGAGTATTATCACCTACTCTGTTCATACTCTTCATCAATGACATTGTAGCAGAGCTGCCCAATGGGATCCAAGCAGCCCTCTATGCAGATGACCTCGTAATCTGGTGCACCGAGGAGTACACAACGACTGCCACATACAGAATGCAGCTCGCCTTGGACAGAATTACAGCTTGGGCCAATCGCTGGTGTATTACCATCAACAAAGAAAAATCATCAGCCATGCTATTCACACTGTCCACCAAAACCAAGGTTGGCAATCTGACACTGGGCGGTACTCCACTCGAATACGAGGACCAGCAGACATACCTGGGAGTCACATATGACAGAAGATTAACATGGAAGGAGCACATCCAGAATGCAGAGGCAAAGGCCAGAAGAAAGCTAAACATCATGAGGAAGCTGGCAGGAACAAAGTGGGGTGCCAATGAAAGGATCCTCAAGACCATCTACCTAGGTGCCGTATGACCACACCTTGAGTATGGATCCAGCTCATGGATGACAACAGCTAAATCTCATCAACAGAACCTCGACAGAGTACAAAACCAGGCACTGCGCATCATCACTGGTGGAATGAGATCAACACCAATAGAAAAAATGGAGCAGACAGCAGGCATTCCCCCACTTAGCAAAGGAAGGGAATGCAAAGCACTGATCCAAGCTGCAAAGTTCAAATCGTTCAATAACCACCCGATGAAGATCAGGCAAGCACAGCTGTCATCAGGAAGACTTAAAAGATCAAGTTTTGTGAAAGAGACAAAAGCACTTCAAAGGAAACACCAAGAGATGTTGCCAGCACAAATAGAAGATCCAAACCACACCCTTGATCCTCCACCCTGGGAAAACAAACTAGAGAGCATAGCTATTCGCACCACAGTACCTCATCTCACAACCAAAAATGAACACAGTGATGTGAGCAAGAAGGCCCTGACCCTAGCCATGCTGGAAGAAATGTACCCTCAGAAGACATGGATAAGGATCTACACAGATGGATCAGCCAAAGATGCAATTAGGAGCGGAGGTGCCGGACTGCACATACAGTATCCAAACGGACAACATGAGTCAGCTGCAATACCGACAGGCAAACACTGCACAAACTACAGAGCTGAAGTCGAAGCACTGGTTCATGCAGCTAATACCATCAGCAGAACAGCAGACCCTATTGCACAGATTGTCTTTTTATCTGATGCCCGCTCCGTCCTTGAGGCTATCACCAAAGGTAAGCTGCCACAACTTGAAGAAGCACTACAAACCATCAAATGCTTTCGGATAGCATTGCAGTGGATCCCCTCACACTGTGGAGTCCAAGGAAATGAGGAAGCAGACAAGATGGCAAAGGTGGGTGCAGAAGAGAATCAGACAGAAAACATGGTTACCCATACAGAGATGAAGACTATCATTAAGTCCCTCTATAGAACACCTCAATCAGAAGATGCCTACCATCATCTCTCGAGGCCAGAGCAAGTGACCATTTTTCGTCTCAGAACTGGACACAACAGACTAAACCAACACATGTACAGGCGGTTCCACCTTACGACATCGCCCGCTTGTCCTTGTGGAGAAGCAGAACAGACCACAGAGCACATACTTCAATGTTGCAGTACGTATCAGCTGCTGAGAGAAGAGATCTGGCCTTTGTCAACCTCTATTCTTGAAAAGCTGTATGGGCCTGTGGAAGAACTGCAGAAAACCACAGATTTCATCTTGAGAACGGCTCTCCAAGTGTGATACCAGCGATCGAAAAGAAGAAGAAGAAGCTAAAAACACCCTCGACAATGAAGCGAAAGCTAATATCGGTGATAAACAGAGTGCATAGACACACCAAGCCAAGAACGACATAATTCATGGGCGCCGCCATCTTGGCCAAGGGCGCATCCATCTTTAGAGGAACCGAGTCGCAAGAGAAAATTAACCGAGTACCCGAATTAAACTAAAAGTTAACGGGTACAGAAGCGACTCCAACAATGGCTAACATTTTAAAACAATGTGCCAATTTAAGGAAATTTCAAACAGTCATTATGGCACGAATGTATAAATTCTAGATTGATACAACCTGCCCCTGTGATGATTTTCCTAGTTCCTCCATGAAGCCACCGATATAATTCCTTTCAACAACCGATAACTGCTTAAATTAACGAAAATTTGAGCACATTAAAATTGCGACTTGACAAAAGCGCAAAATAGACAAATCTGACTGTGATTGGGAATTGACTCGGTACCTGCGGCTATGGTATTCCCGGACACAGTAGGGGCAGGACCAGGAGAGTGCGGAGTTTTAATTGTTTATTTTGAGCCAGACTAGATAATAGACATTATCATAATAGTACATCTGGTAAGTATTATTCGAAGTAGAAATAACTGTCTCGTTCAACAATGCACTGGACATTTTTAGAAATCCAAGATGGTCACCTAAAATAAACCATTCAAATTCCTGTACACAGATACTGAAAACACATTCCACCCAAGTTTTGTTAAAATCAGGTTTCGAGAAGATACATTTTGAGATTTCTGAAAGTTAGGAAAATGTTCTATGTCTACTGCCCTTACAGGCAAGTTTGTTTTCAATCAGCCTTGCAGTTAATAAGTAAGTCGTCTTTTAAATGACTTACACATGTATTAAATATTTTCAGAAATCCAAGATGGAGAAGGGAAAATATGATCACATTTCTGCATAGGGGCCGTCCAGCAAAGGTTGGTTAAGATGCATGATTTTAAAGATTTATTAAAGATTTTATAATCCATGATGGTAGGCAGAAAAATTAACTAATAAAATTTCAGCATAGAAGTTTTGAGGCCTAACCTGATATGCCTATTGAGGCCGTGAAAATCAGATCATTTTAAAGAAATTATGCTTTGAAATAGAGTAAAAAAATGTTGGGAAAGTCCAACCATCTTAGGGTCTTCCAGACAAATCTGGCTAGAAACTGGTCAATGAGGATTTTAAAGTAAAAGTTAATAGATGGTCGTGGCAGATTAGCTACTGATTGAACATGTAACTGATATATACACATGGATGCTTCACTGGTATGTTCAAATAGAACATATTATAATACTTGTTTATGCATCCACAATCCCGGGAGATATGTTATCCCGTATCACATAGAGAGTAAACGCCAGAACTTCGTTGACTGTCTCGCCTCTGCAAGCCACCAGCCAATAACTTCAATGAGTAAAATCTCCTGACTTGCTGCATATTTAGAAAACAATTTGACTGAAAGCTGTTGGTAGCTAAGCCACCAATGACTTTCAGTCAAATTGTTTTCAAAATATTTAGCAAATCCAGAGATATAACTAACCCCTGGAACATGTCGTCTGCACAAAGTCATCAGTCAGAGGATTAAGATCTTACTTTGAGAGCTCAATAATACGAGCATTCTCCCGCTCCAGCGCCGCCTCCAGCTGGTTGAGACGAGACTTGTAGTCACGCTCCACCGCTCGTGCATTCTCCTCCTCCAAATCCAGCTCCCTTCTCAAACTCTTCACCAGAACACGCTCCTTCTCTAAGCCGCTATTGATGTCAGACAATCTGTCCTTTTCTCGCTCCAATTCTTCATGCAATTTCTAAATAAAAACAGGAAATAGAATACAAATTTAAAATTTTAACCATTTAATGATCAAGTTTGGTCAAGAAAATGTCATATTCTCCAAGAAAATGTCAATGTGAACCCTAAGAGATGATTATTTTGAATGACTGGATCAGTTTTTCTCAAATGGATAATTTCGCGAGACCACTGAAAAAGCCGTTTTGACTATTAAATTGCTATGGAAAACAAGAATTCTGCGGAATTAAATGTCTTGCATGTCTTCTGTTTGTCACAGTGACCTTGGCATTTGACCTTGTTACCTCAATATTATCATGCCGCTTCCTAACATTATAGGTAACCACGTTCCAAGGTGGTCACTCAACCCTTACCACTCCGATATAAATATTCTATCTTTGGCTGTGTCAATGGCAAAGAAACTGGTGTTAATTTCTCAACAATTTTGGTTAAAAAATTAACACCAGTTCATCTTTTAATTTAATTTTAAAATGTTTAAATTTTGACATCAGAATGGTAAGGGTTAAGACTAGGTTTTCATGGTTATGTTCTGATTGAATATAAATATGTTGTACCTGGATTAACTGCTTGTCCTTGCTATGTTGTTGAAGTGTTCTTGCACGTTCCTCTTGCAAACTGTTCTTCATCTGCTGTCGCTCAGTTTTAGCCTCATCAAGAATATCCTCCAATCTCACACATTTAGCCTTCTCGTTATCATAGGCACCACTAGGAGTAACACATTGAGGAATTCATAATTAACTAACTCACCAAGTGTCTATATAATGTTCACTGATAAACGTGAAATGGTAAATAAATGGGCAAAATGTTTTTGCAGGAGTAAACGAAACACAAAATATGGTTCTTTGTGTGAGTGTCTGCATGTCTGTATATGCACACGCATGCATATACAGACATGCAGACACTCACACAAAGAACCACCCTATCACCAAATGGACTAATGTAACAAGAAACACTAAGTTGACTTTTTGACCTCAATAGACATCTTCATAATCACATCGGAGACATCCAAGCGAAGTTTAGAAAAGATCCCTTTACCAAAATTTGAGTTATCATCTGAAATCTCAACACAATTCCCTTCATTGAATCACACTGCCTTTTTGTTCCAAAAACAATAGGGTATTTTTCACAGAGCAAAGAGGAATGTAGGCTCAAAGAATGGAGGGATTCAATCTGTTACTCAAGTACATGATGTCATAATTAAAGATCTAACGCGTTAGCTGAAGTTATAATCAAAATGACGTAGTTGCATCATGAATATCGAAGTCTGTCACGAAAGTTTGCGAATTGTATGTCTTTGATAAATGTGCACTTTAATAAATATTTTACTGACTATTTTAAAATTAATTTGACTGGGAGTTGTTGTTGCCTATGGCAGCAACAAACCCCAGTCAAATTAGTTTCAAAATATTCAACCGCTTACCTGTATAGTTACATTGAAATTTAGATTCTGTGAATTTAGGGTTCAAAATTTCAAAATCGATTCCAACAGAGGTAAAATGTGGACGGGGGGGGGGGGGGGGGGGGCCTACCTAGAAAAGGGCGGGGCATGCATAGAAATGAATCCCTCTAATATTTGAGATATCAATATCTCTGATTTATGTTCAAACATAACCCTTTCATGGCCAAGATTAATCAATATATGTTGTAACCTAATATTATTAACCATTACAGCTCTGAGGTTAAAATTTTCAAATTAAATTAAAAGATGAACTGGTGTTCATTTTTCAACAAATTTGGTGGAAGATTGTACCGTCGTAGACAGCAACATCGTCCACCAAAATGTACACCAGTTTCTTTGCTATTGACACTGTAAAATATAGAATATTGACATCGGACTGGTAATGGTTAAGAATATATTTTTATGGACTGGACATTCTGATATAAACTTATTCTGTTGAATAGTTTGAAATTAATTTGACTGGAAGCATTGCTGACTAAGGCAGCAACAGATTCCAGTCAAATTATTTTCAAAATATTCATTAGATTTCCTGTATTGGAGCCTTGAAAATGAGATATGGGGAATTCTTCGGTGAAAGGGATAACTTTATAATAACGTAGATTTTATGTATATATATATTACATCATATAGTCAAAAATTAACATTTCAAAATAAACAGTGGCACAATACAATTATCCCTCCTCATGACATTTGTACAATGTATGTCACTCCTTTATCGTTTGGGGTAAAGCCGGCCAAAACCAGCCTTTGCAGTGGTCCTGAGGAGTGGCCATCAGCAGGCCCAGAGAATATTTTTGAAAATTTACCACTGGAATGCCTGGCAAAATAACTGAGCCAGTCATTCTACTGGTAAATTTTCAAAAATAATCTTTTGGCCTGCAGATGGACATTCAGAAGTAAATATTTTGATTTTCTTGACCCATTCTAAGCATTAAAGGGTTAAGTCAATAAGTTTGACTTGAGAAGCTTCATTCAATTTTTTTATAGTCACGATTGGTCAAGAAAATTTAATTTCTTTGCTTATAGTGAATGTCCATTTGCAGACCAAGAACATTATTTTTGAAAATTTATCACTAGAATGACTGGCTCGGCTATTGAGCCAGTCATTCCAATGTCAAAACTGCAAATGGACATTTCTCAAGACCAATGCAAAAGCCAGTTTTGGTCAGCTTGCCCATTAAACGATTAACTTTATGGAAATTAGTTTTAAGTTTATATCATAATGTGTTCAAAGCGTAACACTAATTTACCATACGGTTATTGTTAGTAAACTACTTAGATCCACAAAAATGAGCTAATGCACAAAATATATACTTCATTCAGGGAAAGCAAACAAATGAATGCACAATTTATGGTGGATAATTTTTGTGGAATCAATTAAGTTATAATAATTTGTGTTGGAATTAGGAGAACAAGGAATGGGAAAATTAGTGGTGTTTATGTGGCCAATGAAGTGTGTATTAGAAATAGAGGATATATTAACATGCGCAAAGTTATGGTGTAATCTTGTTTAGCCAATACCAGGATTAGTGCCAATAAAGACATGGAGTGGGAGTTATTTTGTGGCAATGATACTTTGTGTGCCCGTGTTTCAGTTTGTTTCTGAGTTAATTAGCTTGTTTTGTCATGGGTACACTAGGATCACTGAGCGTGAGACCATCATATTTTCGCGAATGGTACATGTACTGGCTACTAAGGAACGCGTTTGTACTGAGAAAGTCTGAGGCCTCCAAAAATGAGTTCAGATTGGGTGTAAGGGTGAATGAAGGTGGTGTATTGCCATGTTGGATATATTATCAAGCAGACAAAGGCCTTTTCTCCGTGGATGGTGTGTGTAGGCCACTTTGGCTCTCAGTAAAAATGGTTTCATATTTTGATATGGTATTCATGTGTTGTTTTCCATAGTTAGTAAATGTCAATGTGCTTCTCTGGCATGTTTGGCTGCCAGAGCATTTTTGTGACATCTTTTTGGTTCCAGTTCCAGTTACCAGCAATTCTAGGAGGAACACTGTGATCCTCTGTCCACGGGTGTTTGGGTGGGTGCTTGGCTAATAGCAGTAGGTCCACAGGTGCTGGTGCTGATGGTTTCTACCTCTACAGTGTAGGAAATTTCAAACAATTCCTGGATAACTGCATTGGCCTGATGTCATCTTCTAGATTCGTAAAAGTCTGCCCTCATGGTGGCCGATTCAGTTTGCTTTGTATGGGCCTATGTTTGGTTGCAGGTGGAGGCGGTAGAGGTAACGAGTTCATGTCGACAAGTTAACCCTTTAATGGCCATACCGGCCAAAACCGGCCTCTGTTATGGTCTAGTGGCATGTCCATTTACAGGTCAAGAGACCACAATTTTTGAAAATTTACGACTTTTTTTCAAATTTTTTATTCTTTTGGCCTGTAAATGGACATTCAATAGGCAGATAATTAAATTTTCTTGACCAAATTTGCAAAGAAAGTAGACAAAGCGGTGATTGGCATCCATATGATGGTTTTCATGCACAGATCTACATTGCAATCCATACCTGGATCTATTTTTAGCCATGCTCTGCCCATTTCTAGCCTTTGTAAACATAAATTTTAACACTTTGATCCCTGAATTCCCAGAACCAAAATTTCAAGGTAAATATAGCAATAAGATGTTGAATATTTTGAATCTAATTTGACTGGAAGATGTTGTTTATGGCATCAACAGTTCACATTCAACGTAGTTTCGAAACATTCAACAGAATATTTATTAAACTGTAAATTTACCAAATATATACAATGGAAGAATCCAGTTTTAGGTATGCCCCATTCATTTCTAGCTAGGCTTCACCCACGCTTTGCCCGTGTTTGGATCAATCGATCCCTAAACTCTCTGAATCTCAATTTTCAGAAAATTATATAGGTAAGCTGCTGAATATTCTGAAACTAATTTGAATGGGTGCAACAATGCCCAGTCAAATTAGTTTCAAAATATTCAACAGCATGTTTATTAAGTAGTAGACATACAATTCATACAACTTGTCAGACTATTAAGCATTTGTGATGGACTATATCTCACAATTCGTGATGTAATTGACTGACATTAGCCTACATGTATACACATCACATAGTTGATTATGACATTATATGATTAACTGAGAAACTGGATTCCTCAATTCAGACACTTACTGTCTGACCTTTGCCCCTTTTGTGATGGACCTACATCATGTCATTGTGACATCAGCTAACATGTCACATATTTTGATAATTTAATAAACAGTCTGTTGACTCTTTTGAAACTATAGGCAGCAACACCGCCAAGTCAAGCTAATTTTGAAATATTTAACAGCTTACCCGTATAGTTACCTTGAAATTGAGATTCAGGGTTCAAAGTGATAAAATTTATCCAAACATGCATATAAAGTAAGCAAAACTTAACTAAAAAGAGGCGGGGCATAGCTAGAAATGGGCATGGAATAGCTAGAAATAAATCCCTCAAATTAACAAAACTGATGAGTTAGTCACACAATATTATATACAGATGGGAGTTAACTAGGCAGACAAAAACCTGGCATATATCGTCATATTATTCGATGTCATATTTTGAATTCGATGAGGGACTTACAATTAGACTAAAGTGACTAAAGGCTAACAATTCAATCTAAGACTCTAAAGTCAAAAGTTCATGGGTGCATCCATCTTGATAGATAGGTGATCATATGGTTATATAGGATACATTTTGATTGGCTCTCTTTCAGCTAAATTAAAGGAATTTTGAGATCAGATGTTTTCTTTAGGCAGCTAGATTCTGCTGAACTTGATTAATTGTGTCACGTTAAATTGACCGTTAGACAAGGGTATAAGCTTAGACAAGCATCATGCAAGGAAGACTTACACTACTTTTTGTGCTATCAACCTGTTAATCAGATGATAATTACCAGTTACAACAATACTAAAGCAATATATATATATATATATATATATATATATATATATATATATATATATACAGTACAGCCCATAAATAAGCTATGTTACCAAAACAAAAACAGAAATATGTTAGTACAATTTTGAATACGATATAAGAAATGTTCTGTTGGATATTTCGATTAGGCAACAATGACTTTCAATCCATTTATGTTGAAATTATTCATCAGTACATGTTAAGTTATTTCTAAGCTGTACTAGGCTTACACGATTTTTGCTTTGAAACATCGCGATCAATTTTATAATTAAAAAATCACGATTTTCGATTAAATCGTAGGTCCAAATTCCCAAAAGTATAAACCGGGGTAACGTGACTTGTTTCTAGAAAAGGTTGAAATAAATGATACAAAAATAGCACAAAATTAGAACACATTTTCATGCGTCAAATTCTTACCATCCTACATGTATGTCTATGCTTAATGTATACATTACATCCATCATTGCGGGAGTGAAATTATTAATTGGGACCGCCTAAATATTGCGTATAGTTTAATAAACATTATTTACTTCATCAAAATTTGAGATAAGACGGTAGCTTTGAGTAGGTACGAGTGTAACGCCGTAAACTCATCCTATAGTGCAGTTTATAGTTGCTTTCAGAATGTACGATTTACATTTAAGAGTAATTAACAGAACGCACAGTTCAAAATCAAACAATCTGGAATGCTGTTGCTTTATTTTCTTTAATTTGATATGACAACCGAATCAAAAATGAAAAATTATTACACTGCCTGAAATTGCTAACTCTAGAATTAAAACGAATTATGTTCACTGATTGCCTAACACGCTGCAACTAAGTATATACGTGGCATTTCACGACAGACTCAGGGTCTGCAACGAAAGAAACAATTATATGGCGATTCGACGGAGTAACTAGCTGGTTTTCTCAATGACAAAGGTGTTGCCTCGCTATTGTTAGCTTGTTTATTGTAGCGCTTTGTGTTGTGATTAGTAATTATTCGACAGGTGCATGGCATGGTGGGATAAAAAACACAATAAACACAGGTGCGAATCAATTATAATTGTACTCATGTACTGATAAAATGCGATGGAAAAGTACACACTTCAGATTAAAAAAAAAACATGAAGTTTTTGACGATTTTCCGATTTTTCCTCAATTACATCGTAAAAATCATGATTTAAAAAATAAATCAAACTTCACGATTAAATCGAAAAATCGCGCAAGCCTAAGCTGTACTGCATGAAAATGCTTGAGATCTTTTTAATTAATTTGATGCAATAAAGAGATATGCTGACCAGTTTACTTAATCTGTATGTAATCTTAATAATTATGACCACGCTTGAAATACTTGAATCATGATAACATTAAATTAGTTATGATTAAGCATGATTTTGCCGATCTTATAAAACTAGACAAAAATTCACAGGAATGGACCTTTCCATTTTTAGCTATGCCCCGCCCATCACTAGCTAAGCTCCACCCACACCTCGCCGTGTTGGGATTGATCGATCCCCGAATGCCATAGCTATCAATTTCCTGAAAACTATACAGGGAGCTGTTGAATATTTTGCAACTAATTTGACTGGGTGCTGTTGCTGCCTATGGCAGCAACAGCGCCCAGGTAAATTAGTTTCAAAATATTCAACAGAATATTTATTAAATAGTAAAAGCAAACAATTTGTACAACAACGCATAGACCGTCTTCAAATATGCATTCGTGACATACTTATCGACGTCATTCATAACTTCATTCATTATGATGTCATTGTACACATCACGCAGTTCATTATGACGTCATATGATGGTTGGGTACTCTGGAAAGTTGAATTAAATGTCTTGCTCATCCTCCTCATTATTGATAAACATTGGCACTCGGATGATATTCATTTGGCAGAATTTGGTTGCAGTATGGTGATATATAAAACTATAATGACAATCAAAGATTGCTAAAGTCTATTCCCCCACCACCATAACTTGTCTTCTCATCCGGAAATGTGAATCAATTTAGGATTTCCTTAATTGGGTCAACATGACTTTCACCTTTTGACCCCAAAACTAACAGTATTCTCCAGACCACCAATGGCAACCACAGTGGCCAAATTTGCTGAAGATCCTGTGAGTAGAACTGGAGTTATCATCAGGAAACCTAGCCCAATTTCCATAATTAGGTTCCCGTGACCTTGCAATTTGACCTTTTGATCTTGAAGATTAGCGTGATCTTAGACCATGACCTATCTAAAGCATTAACCACTTAATGGGCAAATTAAAAAGTGTCCATGACCAAAAGAAGACTAATTTTGAAAATTTACCACTGGAATGACTGGCTCTGTCATTGAGCCAGTTACTGGGTTATCGAGCCAGTTATTCCAATAGTATATTTTCCGTCTTTTCTTGGTCAACAAATTGACATTTCGTACTACCTATGCAGAGGCCGATTTTATCCGTCTTGAGGGTTTAATGGTTAGAGGGTTGCTTGACAGGTTTTATTGCGAACACATTAGATAAGAGTTAACACCATTTGTAAGTTGAATACATAATGCCATTGAGAAGACATTTATTTAACTGTTTGAACACAGCATTCCCGGTCTCAATTTCCAAGACTACCACAGTTCCAAGACGTTAAATATTTTGAAACTAATTTAACTGGAACATGTTGCTGCAGCAATAACTGCTCCCAGTCAAATTAGCTTCAAAATACTCAACAGAATAGTTCTTGCACTGGAAATGATTTGTCAGATTTAGCCTTTGTGGTTCAAATCTTTAATTGATAGAACAAATCAGATAAACGAAATATCCACTTACATCACTGATGTATTCCGTGATTTCTCGCGGTCCAGACTCTCACATGCCTCTACGAGTTGCCTCTGTACGAGATCGTATTCAGACTCCATATCTAATGTACGAGAGCGTGTTGCGGCTAGCTGACTGGCCAGCTCAATAGCACGCGCCTTCTCTACTTCGAGGCTGTTACGAATATCAACAAGCACAATTTGGTCTTGCCGACTACGGTACTCTAATAACTCAACTGAAAAAGAACAAACGTCATTTAAATCTAAAACAGATTTTATTCTCGCATTTTTTTAACCCTCAAATTTGTTCCAAAAATAACCAAGCCAGTCATTCCAGTGGTAAATTTTCAAAAATACTCTTCTCTTGGTCTGCAAATAGACATTTCTCAAGACCACTGCAGAAGCCGTTTTTGGCCGATATGAGTGTTAAAGGGTTAAGGCAGCATGATATATGATAAATTCGTTGAGATTCTGTTCAAAACACCAAAATGTATGAGCATGGTCAAGGAACATTGCCCTGGTGATTCCATCTGTCACTCACGTATCCGATGTCACCAGTTAGCTGATGTCACAATCAAAATAACGTCGATCTGTCACAATAATTGAAAAGTCTGTCACAAATGTGTACAAATTGCATGTATTTGATGAACCTACAATTTAATAAACATTCTGATGAATAGTTTGTAACTAATGGATAGATCTGATCTGTCGCTCAAGTAAATGATGCCATAATCAACTATCTCACATGTAGGCTGATGTCACAAACAAAATGCGTATTAAATGACGTCACTAGCTCTGTCACGAAGATTTAAGTCTGTCAAATGTACATATTGAATGCCTATATTAATTAACCCTTTAATGGTCAAATTTGGTCAAGAAAATCTTAAAATCTGCCGATTGAATATCCATTTACAGGCCAAGAGAATACAATTGTTGACAATTTATCACTGGAAGGGTGGGGGGAGCGGATCAAGCCAGTCATTCTAGTGGTAAATGTTCAGAAATTGTATTCTTTTGGCCTGTAAATGGACATTCCACAAGACCATAACAGTCTGGTTTGACCATTAACGGGTTAATAAACAGTCTGTTGAATATTTTGAAACTAATTTGCCTAAATCTATCATAAGACAGCAAGAGCTCCCAATCAAAGCAATTTGAAAATATTCAACACGTTACCATAACTTCTGTACTTAGCAGAAATGCTAATGAGGGTTATCAATCACCGTGGTTGATGTCAATAGGGTCCATAATATGTAGCTGATGGATCCAGTAGAATGCTCAGTCCTTGTGGAAGGATGAGTTTTCCTTACATTCAGGATCGTGTGGTAGAACCTCTATTATACAGCATTGTCGATCAACGTTTCAGTGAAGATTGCGGACACTGCGGGGTGTTGGCAGTGGCGAATTCCCTTTTAATAGAGAACTTCTGAGTTCTTCTTACTTCTTTCTTCAAGACTAATGGTTAGACGGTTAATTTAGTTTCCTCCTCTAAGATTTTAAAGTTAATATGCTACCATAACTTATTCACGATTTTAAATATAAATCATAATATTTAATTGAAATGTGAAATGTTGAAAATTTGTGCACCTCTAAAAGGGCCCTAGCTTCACAGAACCATTCTCTATTAAAAGCCAGGCAAACTTGTGAAAAAACTCTCATCCATTTCTCTTTGTCAATAGTTTGTTTGCTGTAACCATGATTTATCTTCCCTTGCCACTTATGGCAAGAAAAATATTAGACAAACATAATCAATGGACTTTTTCAGTTTTAGCTATGCCCCGCCCATCTCTATCTAAGCTCCACCCACACCTTGTCCGTGTTGGAATCGATCGATCGATGAACCCCCTGACTATCGATTTCCAGAAAACTATACAGGTAAGCAGTTAAATATTTTGAAACCAATTTGACTGGGCGCTGTTGTTGCCTATATTCAACTGTACGTTTATTAAATAGCAAAGCTATACAATTGGACTATTTTTGGATCATTCATAACATCATAATTATGACGCCAGCATACACATCACTTAGTTGATTATGACGTCATATGATGGACGGATAATCTGGCAAGGTGAATTGGCATAGCAATCATCATAATCCTATTCATAATTACTTTTTCTCTTCAGCAGCCTTTCCTGATCAGCAGTTTGTGAATCAAGCGAGGACAGCTGACGATTCAACTGCCGAGTCTCGTCTTGTAGTTGTGCCCGTAATGTGTTAGCATGTGCATGGATATCACGAAGCTCTGCCATCAGGGACTGTCTGTCTGCGCTGAAGATCATATTCAGAGCCGCCTTGTGCAGCTCATTCTGTAACACAAAGCAAGCAATAATAACCTCAATATCCATGATCAATATTTGGTAGACATGTTACTCTGGTATTAGTGAGAACAGGATTTAAAACTTTTTGTTTATTATAGCCACACATTTTTAACACAAAGATGAACGAACGCACGCTCATGCACACAATCTCACACACTTGAGAAAAATTTCTCTGGTATTCATGAATACAGGGGATCTATAATTCAAGTATCTAATATCATAATCAAATACATCACTACTTAAAGGTCATATTTGGAGAAATCCCTTTTATGTACAATTTTGAAAGTATTTAAGGCATTATTATATAGTAATTAATAACAAACCAGCTGTATGTGTCTAACATTCACCAAATAGCTAATATTAAGCTGCGAAGTCGGCATATGATCGAATACACGAAATTACTTGATGACTTACCTCCCTTGATTTTGAGCTCTTTAGCATCAATAATGACGTAATAGTGGAACAAGCTATTATACCGTAACGCTGAATACATGCAGCTTCGATCAACCTCAGCAGGAAATAAGTACAGATTGGTTGCATTTTCCCGATCAGGCAAAGATAAAAATAGCTTTTTCAGGTCTTATGCCAATAAAAATAATAGAAAGTTATATGTTGATTGATTTTAACCCTAAATAAACAACTGACCATAGAGTCTAACGCGCGCACGCACTTAAAATACATAATATAGCCTACAAAGCGGAATGACAGTTTTTTTGTTAAAATTAAAAACATGTGCATACATAAAACAGACACACGTAGATTAGCTAGATCTTTCTTATCTGTCTAAAACAAAAATTGTATGAGATCTCAAGGCATTTTCTTTAATTCTGACATTTTTGCTGCGGCTATATAGGCTTCATGGTTTAGGCCTAGAGGGTGGGTGTGTAGTTAGAATCACGCAAAAATGGCAACAGCTACGAAAAACCAATGCGGCAGATTTTTTTCGGTTTTATGTTTCCAGAATGTTTGAGAACACGATTGCTTCAATGGCGAGGTTGGCTCGATAGAAATGTGCGTGAGCAAAATTAGCCTGTAACTGACAAGCTAATTTAATCTACAAGTGTGTGAGTTTTTAAAGCTTAGCATATACTCATCACTTTCGAGACCAACTGTTTGTAGGGTTTATCAGAAACCTGGTTTTACCTAACATGCATAGGCCTGTGTCACTAGTAAGATTACAGTTGAATATGTGAAGAAGAATAATCGATATTACATGACCGTAGCAATGGTTGGATGGTGGGGTGGGGGAGGGGTGGGGTGGGAGGTGTAAAGGGTTGGGGGTGGGGTGGGGAGGGGGGGGGGGCTGCCAGTTGGGGAATCGACGGGCCTGCATATTTTCACGTTGATGCAAAGCATATTATTTGGAGAAATTACCACGGGGCTTATTGAAAATTACCACCGGGCGATACAACAAGCATTCCGTGTGATGGAAGCACATAAATAGTAGCAGATGAACGAATTCATAGGAAGACTGACATATCGGTTATCGACCGTCTCTCTATCAGTTCATGCGGACGTCAATGAAAGCTTATAGTAAACAAACAATTTTGACAGTCTTCGACGCGTAAGCTATCCAACGTAAATTTGTGCACTCTTAATAAACGTAGGCCTATCTAAATATTTAGTTAATCTTACACACCTGTTATAAATTATTATTGTCACATTTTTTGGCGCATTTTTACTCATATATGTGCTTTTTCAGTGTATACATGACAATTGTACACACTCAGGGACAGCATTAGTCTCTAGTATACGTAAACCTACAAATTACTCTAGTAAAAGCGTGGGAGAGTGAGTGTCATTATGCGCAAATTTATATGTTAGCTACATTACATTCAAAGAAGTGGTAGATATATACCCAAAATTTACCTCCTCGCCCACACACATATAGGATAGCACGCATGTGTAGGCCTATGTTTAGAATGACAGGAAACCTAAGTGGCAATGTGTAGGCCCGACCACAGGTATTTTTGGCATAATTTTTGCAACTGAATGCAATGTTATGTGCTTGTTCAAGTAGGTTAATCACGTAGCCTATGAGAAGTCCGCACGCACGCACGCACGCACGCACGCACACACACACACACACAACCTCCCCACCCACCCGTCACTCATTGCTGGCATAGTGTATATACCTAAATGATATTGTAATCAATGCTTGTTAAAATTGATGTTTTAGATTGTCACAAATAGTTTGGCTTAAGTCTACAGGAGATTTAATTATATAGGCCTATAAAATGTATCCAATATGGGCCTAGCTTTCTCTAGTCTTAGACTTAAACAAATCAATTGATTGCGACACCTTAGGCAAATTCGCAAATTCGGATCCACCGGTGGACTTTGCATTTGGTGTGTGTGAGCGCGTGCACACGCATGCTTACATGCATGCATGTATGCGTGTGAGGAGGGTGGGGTTTGGGGAGGGGTGGAATAGCGATACATCTGGAAAATCATAACAGATTCTGCTGAATTATAGGCGCAGTCTGGATACAAAATACATATGCTGTTTATCAAATGGAATGCAGGAAATGACTTCGCATAGCATCAGAATTTTCAGGAAGAAGAACCAGCCCGCCCATATCTCTCCAAATGGCTATTTGGAGGGGACATGCCATCACTCACATACACTCCCCAATATTGGACTAACTCAATAAAAAAATCCTATGTCTGCGCTTGACGGCCATCCCACCAATACTGGATGTAGCAAGATATAGTATCGTAAAAATACAGTATCTACAGAATCACACAGAGATATTTTCTCGAAGCTGATCTCATCTAAAAAGAGGGTTTTCGTGCCTGAGATATTCATATTTAAATATGGCATCGGCGCTATTATAGACTTCTGACTAATGTCTACCGGGAATATCATTGAGATCATTGCCTATTTCAAAATTCCTTGCTAAATACAATAGAATGAAAAAATTACCCTGGTTAAACAGTGTTGCCTGTATTAGCTTTGCTTAGCGGTTGTTCCACTATGACGTCACAGCTGCTTGGAATTCAAGGGAGGTAATTCATGACACGATATTCTAAAGCTATGTACTTTATCGGCAATAAATATAAAAATATGCCATGTATTAGCAAATTGATAAGAGCTGTATGATTTGGAAGGACTGAATATATTATAATGTCTTAAAATACACTCTCCATATATGACCTTTAAGTGACATCACGAAAAAGAAGAAGTTTGTCACTTGTCAGCACACAAATTGTCTGTCTTTGATGAATTTACAAGATAAACATTCTGTTGAATAATTTGAAACTAATTTGACTGGGAGCTTTTACTACTATAGGAAAGCTTACCTGTATAGAAACCCTAACATTTAGACTTGCGAATTCAAGCGTCAAATTGAGTCCAATGCGTAATAATAAGTAGGCAGAGCTTGGTTAAAAATGGGTGGGCATAGCTAGAAATGGGTGGGCATAGCTAGAAATGGGTCCCTCAATTTCTTCTTCCAAGATGCGAGAAAATGTATCCATAATACAGCTTACGAACCTGATCATTCAATTTTTGCTCAAGGTCCTGTAGGCGTTCCACTTCTGTTGACGGGTGAGCGGCGACTTGGGTCCTGAGTTCTGCAAGAAGCACCTCTCGCTCTCGTGCAAACACATTACTGATAGCATTAATCAGATCTGAGCGCCAGTCAGACACACTTCTCTCTGAAGACTGTAATAAATTAACATTTTAATGGTAAAATTTTGTCAAGGAAATAGAAATGATTGCTTTGTAAATGTCCAATTGCAGGTCAAGATAATTATTGAAAATTTACCACTGGAATGACTGACTTGTTTATTGAGCCAGTCATTCCAGTGGTAAATTGTCAAAAATAGTCTTCTCTTAGCGCACAAATGCACATTTCTCCAGAGAACTGCAGAAACCGTTTTTGGCTTGCTTGACCATGAAAGTGGTAGGGACACCATATTTTGGGCCCTAAAGACAGGTAGTCTAGTGAACAGGTCTGAATATATCTGTATTTACATACCATGTTTGGAGCTCAATAAAGCATAAATTACTTTAAAAAAATGTATTCCTTTAACTCTAAAATTTGTTCAAGCAAATTTCAATTATTTTGTACAAAAATCTCCATTTGTAGACCAAGAAAAAATTACTCTTGAGAATTTACCACTGGAATGGCTGGCTTGAGCCAGTCATTCCAGTAGTAAATTTTCATAAATAGTCTTCCCTTGGTCTGCAAAATGACATTTCTCAAGACTTCTCCAAAAGCCATTTTTGGCTGGTTTGAGTATTAATTTGTTAATACATAATTACAAACATAATTCTAACAGCATGTCAGTCATATTAGTCACACCGACTACCTTATCACTTGATGTTCTGTGCTGCTGGACTTTAGCGAGCAGGTCCTTCAATGCTTGGACTGCGGACAAAAATCCCTGTCTCTCGCCATCCCATGCACTCTGAAGTGCGGAAATGTCAGCCTCCTTTTCTACCCGTGACGGTGATGAATGACGTTTGATGTACTGTAGGTCGGACAGAGTCAGGGTTTGCACACCCTCGTTGTGAAGCCTTGTCATCAACACCTGTATGTATAAACATTATTTATAAAATTCAAATTGTTTAAGACCAAAAAATATTTTGTTGAATATTCTGAAACTATTTTACTAGATGAGGTTACCACACAAGGCAATAATCCAAATATGACTCAAATATAATTTAGTGACCGTGATATTTGAAATTTAACAAGAGCCATCAGAAGACGGCATATCCCCCCGGATCCAAACATTTCAGATAAACTCATCAAGAGTGGACATACATGTAACGTTAATCATAAAGGACAATATTTTAGAAAAACTAATCAATGGAAAATGAAATCCTGACACTGCATTTCGCCTTAAAGAAAGATAGATTTGTAAGTGCAGGTTCAATTCCGTTCAACTATTATGCCTGGACAAGCGAATTTTGGTGACTTTTAAGTTATTCAAGGGAGATAACTCAGGAAAATACGGATAAATTTCTTCAAAGTGGAATCATAGCACTGCTTCTTCAAGTACTATATTCAGTGACAAAGGAATTGAGAGCATATGTTCAAAATTCTTCAAGATCTGGCATGAACAAGACAATTTTGATGAATTTTAAATATTTCTGGGGAGATCACGACCACAGATCCCCTACGGTTGGTCAGTCATTTTTATTAACCACATAAACATACTTATCGTTCAATCGCTACTTGCTAAATAAATCTACTTACATTTAGCGCCAGAAAAAGATTTCTAATCTTGCATTTAATGCCTTCTAATGCAAGAACTACAACTCTTGACTCTAGTCCAGGTTTCTGGATGGAGTAGACTCCTTTAATGTCAATCAAACAGAGACTTCTGGAACAATAGCTAAACTGTAGGAGTTGTGTTGACATCTTGAAATGATTGTCAGAGATGGATGGACCGACAGACTAACACACATACATTCAATACAGATGCATGGATGTACAGGCATACAGATAGCACATGCGCATCTTCAAGTGGCAATGAGAACCCTTACCAAGTTTCAAAATAATCACAGCTAAATTGTATTTGTGTTGACAAGAAATGATTGGTACTGCAGTTCATGTATAGGCTTAAAGGTATTTAAAGGTGGATAACTCAACTCTTTAATAAATCATTTTCTGGCCGCGAAAAAAGCACATGTACATCTTCAGATGGTAATGACTAGATTCACTACGTGTCAATGAAACTGTAATAGGAGTTGTGTTGACAAGAATGGACTGACAGACGAATATACATTTGGGAAAGATGGATAGATGTACAAGTATATGGATAGCACATGCACATATTCATGCAAAAGAATCGCAACTAATCTGTAGGAGGAGTTGCATTGACAAGAAATGATTGTCAGAGATGGGTGGACCGATAGACGGACATACATACATTTTGGACAGACGGATGGATGTACAGGTATCCGGATAGCACATGCACACCATCACGTGTTAATGATAACACTTACCAGGTTTCAAAAGAATCGGAGCTAAACTGTAGGAGGAGTTGCGTTGACAAGAAATGATTGGCAATGCAGTTTATATATCGGCTTTAAGATATTTAAAGGGGGATAACTCTGTTATAAACAAGTTTTTGGCCGCGAAAAAAGCACATGCACATCTGCACATGATACCGATAATGTGGAAGAAATGTAAAGTTAACCCACTGAGACCTCTAGGAGTTGCGCTGACAAGAAATGATTGTCAGAGATGGATGGGCTGACAGACAGACATACATTTTGGACACATGGATGGATGTACAGGCATATGGATAGCACATGAAAAAAGCACATGCACATGATACTGATAATGTGGACGAAATTTCAAGTTAATCCAATGAGACCTCTAGGAGGAGTTGCGTTGACAAGACAAGACGGGGAAAGATGGATGGACAGACAGACAGACAGACATACTGTAGGGGGTGGGGGTGGAGATAAAAAGGACAGGTCTCCATTCACAAAATATTATCATAATCAGTTTGGTAGAACATGAATTATTGTTCAGAAAAGAAAATACTATTTTTAGTAATGGTGACGTAGATATTGTGATGCAAAATAAAAAGATTTCATCCTAGACGCATGGGGAGTGTACCCATGATATTTCATCAAGCTCATAGACACGTACAAATAGCATCAATGCTTTCACTGACAAACAAAACCATGAAAAAGTATATTCTTTACGATATAAACTTATTTGGCTGACTATTTTGAAATTAATTTGACCCGAAGCCATTGCTGCCTAAGGTAGCAATGGCTTCGTCAAATTATTTTCAAAATATTCAACACGTTTCCTGTATGGTAGCGTTGAAAATGAGATTTTGGGAATTCATCAGTGAAAGGGTTATACTCTCCCAGATAGGACTGAACCATAAAATATTACGATGTCAAAGTCCATAGGGGACTTTGGACACCTACGGGGAATATACAAGATAAGTTTACTAAAGATACCTTAGGTAGAACTTGAGTTATCCTCTAAAGACTCAACACAATTTCTTTAACTGTGTATCTTTGACATTTTAACACCAAAATGAATGACCAAAATCTACAACCAAAGATTGATGAACATTCATTCAGTACAACTTCAAGAAGCTTGATAGCGCTTATTTTGTCCTGACACGGGCTTGTGCGCGAGTTTGGGTCTGGATGCCAAGACACGGTTTGGGCCTTCCATTTATACTTTTCCAGATGTGGCTACACGAAGGGGTGTGAGCGTAATTGATTTTGTAGCCAGAATAGACAATTTGTTTTTGGATTAGTTGTTCCCGTAGCCGGATCGGCAGTGTGTAGCCGGAATAGATGGCTGGTGTAGCCAGGATGGATGGAAACTTGAGAGATGTAGCCGGATTACTTTGGTGGTGTAGCCGCTACAGTATTTCTCTAGCTGTGCGTAGAGAGAAAATGTGTAGCTAATGGAGGGGTTGCCATTATATAGCTAGTTTGCTTTTTAGTGAGGGCTCATGGCGGTAGCTATATAGTCTATCAGGGCAGTGAAAACATTTCTTAAGATAAGTGTTTTTCTTATTTAAGAAATTCATGCAGACATAGGGGTTTGGAATTGTATAAAAGGAATGGATTTGGCAGTTGAGCGCGAAGTGTGAGTGCTCATTCCAGTGAGATCCAGACTCATAGCGTTTCGTAGCAAGTTTGGTTTTCTCATCAGAGGATAAATGATACATAGGGCTGTATCTAAAAAATCTTGGTTTAGATAGTTATTACAGTCATTAAACAGTAGTGTGTGTTCATTCTTAGATTATTCCTTATCATTTAGGATTCTCAGGAGGTTGTCGGCAGACAAGGCATCCTCTTCTGCTTGTTCCTCTCTAGGGAGCACATAATCTTCCTTGTCACTGGGGTGCTGAGAGACGTAAGAAGGGGTCTTCTGTCGATAAAATCCTGCCTGCCTGGAAGTCTTCTTTGGCTGTGGCCAGAGACTCCACTGTCTGGGCTGTTATATCCTGGATCAAAGAGGTGAGGTGCTGTTGCTTCACTGATCAGTTCCGAGTTTGGACTCTCGTTGCAGCTGGATAAAGGGGATGAATAATCCTGTGGATTTTCTAGATCCTTGATCTCAATTGGTATGTCGGCTTCCAGGAAATGATCAGCATCCAACGTTGGATCTGGAGATGAACATGCTCTTGGCGAGCATGGTGGACTCTGGCCCAGTACCTCTTGAATTCTAGCTGCAGACACAATCTGATCCACTACATTTTGGGATATGATCATTTCAATCGTGGTTGGATAAAATTTGTGTTTCGGGCCGAGGTGTCGCCAGAGATCTTCTGTCCTCCCTAAATGATGGTTGTAGATTTCGCATTGCCAAAAACCCTTCTTTTCGTGTATGATTCTGATGTGTCGGCAGCGTGATGTTCTGTGTGCAAAGGTCTGTGTACACAATGGACAAAAGAACCTGTCCATTACTGAGAAATTACTGATTTGAGCAAGTCTGAGTGGACGTTGGTGTAGTGCAACGTTGTACGTACTTGTGACATAATTCAAGTGTGACGTTTGCCCTGTAGGTGGGGCTTAGAATACACCTTCCGTATCCTCTGCGTGTCGTACGAGGCGACTAAAGGAGGTAAGGGTGAGGTAACCCTGACAGAAACCTCGATTGCTGAAGACGGAGGTTCCAGGCCGCACGGCGCACTCTAATAAACCATGGATCCACGCACTTAATGCTTATGATCATGTCAATAGTCACTTACAGGACTGGCGGTATGATCAGCGAACAAAAAGAAGGTGTGATGTCATGTTATGGTGTCATAAGCGTGACCAAGGGTGGGGAGTCTTGGTAACCGAGTAATCAATTAATAGTTTTACTACCATAGGTAGAGGTTACCAATCAGCGTGATTGATGCCTACAGGATCCATACAATGCAGCTGATCGATCCAGAATTTTTCACGGTCCTTGCGGAAAGCGGTGACTTCCATATCACACATCAGGATCGTGATGTAACACCTCAATAATTCTGTGAATGACATATGTGGGTCCGTGGGTGGGAAGATTAAAGTGTTGTGCAACATGTGTGTCTTTGTTATTTTTAATGTCCCTCATGTGTTCTTTGATGCGTACCTGGAATTCTCGTTTTGTTTCACCTACATATTGTTTTGTGCATTTTTTGCAGGTTAATAAATATATGACATTCATCATTTGACAAAATGTCTTTGTTTTAATGTAATATTTTAGCAATGTGTGTGAGCTTTTGAAACTATTTGTTCTGTCCATGTGGAGACACAAAATAAAAATTTTCCTGGCGCATGGGTGTATAGGGTTTGCTATACTTTTCCCTATACTTTTTGACAAAGACACACATGCCTATCAATATGATCACTCACATGCATTCACACACGTATACACAGGCACAGACACACACACAGAGTGATGTAAATAGTAAAAGCAAATGCTACCTAACCCCTGTATACATGTATTTATATAGGAGTGGCATAAATATAAAAGATGCTCCTTTACCCGAAGACGATCAGGAATATCAGGAAGATCCGTATCTAAAGACATCTCTGATAAGCTTGGTTCCACGCTAGCCCCTGTCTGGTCCGGGTCATCTTGACCCACACCTTGTCGTCTTTGCTGCCTACTGATATGATCCATCAAGCGTTTATCTTTGTCATCAGCAACACAGATCTCAGACTGCAGCTGCTCACCAACATCCATCATTGACATGTTTTCTGGTACTGAAGTAAATACACACAGATATACAGTGTGCTCTTGATGAATCTCAGAACAAATATTTACGCTCAACAAGAGGTCCAAGGGGTCTGTGTCGCTTACCTGAAACATTGGCATTTTAAGTAAAGCCCACGGATCCTAGAGACCTATAACTTTGTATGTACATCATTGTACACAACACACTGCACATCACAGACCAATGATAACTTGTGACACACTACTTGTTATGTCGAGCCATGTGCTGGGTTCACCTAACATCACCTGCCTTTTCTGGCAATAAGAATAGTGGTTACCTAAGACAGGTGGCCCGAGAACTACATGTTTTCAAGAACCACACTATCATATGGGTTACCAAAATGTTATGGACCAACTTGCTTGAATTAAACCGTTGATGGTCATGCTAGTCACAAAGGGCTTCGGCAGTGATCTTGAGAAATGTCCACTTGCAGAGCAAGTTAATTTTTTTAAATTTACTGCTGGAATGACAGGCTCCGTTATCAAGCCTGTCAGTCCAGTGGTAAATTTCCCCCCCCCAAAAAAATCTTTTGGTTTGCAAATGGATATTTTCAATGAGAAAATTTACATTTTTTTAAAGCAAATCTTGACAATTAAAGTGTTACGAGTGCCTCTATCCTTAATGACTAGTAATTTGGCTCTCACTAAGGTTCTAATTAACTGTCAGACTGCTACAAGACACTGAATAACAATTTCAATGGACATTAACTCTGGACCTGCTGAATATTTTGAAAACAATTTGACTGAAAGTTGTTGGTGGCCTGTTTCCAAAATATTTGGCAAGTCCCGAGTTAAACCCATGGAAAACATAGTCTGCAGAAATTATGCAGGCTGACAGTTAAAAGGGCTCATTAATTAACTGTATTTACTACTACTACTACTACTACTACTACTACTACTACTACTACTACTAATAATAATAATAATAATAACAAGAGACCCAAGGGGCCTGTATCGCTCACCTGGACCATAGCCATTTCAACTACAATGTTCATTAACAATAAGTAGAACTCTAATGAGTTGAGCAGACGTGTAACAAGAAAACAGAGGCCATGTTTCTTTATGTATCAACTTTTCTTGAACAAACTTTAATGGCCCTTAGTCATCAATATCATCTCCCAAATTTCGGCCCGATCACCAGCAGTTCTGGAGAAGTCGGTTTCTCAAAAACTAGGTCATCGAACGACTCGGCCAATCAAGTTCACAACTGTGAACAAATTTAGTTCAGCGCTTGCCCTAGATATTATTTCATGAACTTTGAATCGATCAGCTTCATTTGAGCAAACTTGAATCTCTATGCCCTAAGAATGCTTCCTGCCAAATATAATTGAAATTGTCCCAGTAGTTCTCAAGAAGACATTTTAAGTTTCCCATTGCTTTAGTATGGGAGCTTATAGTGGGAAAATGATTCAAGATGGCCACCAAACCGTTTATCCGACCCTTTCGAAAATTACAAATGTGAGATCAGAATACCCAAAAACACATATAAAACCAATTTCGGCCCCAAAATCCATCAAATAAAAAAATACAATATGGCTGCCAAACACGCAATATTTTGATTGGCCCATGGCGGCCATGGTTTGTTTAAGGTTGAACTTCCCTTGAACAAACTTTAATGGCCCTTAGTCCCTAATCATATCTGGCAAATTTCGACCCAATCCCTTCAGTGGTTCTGGAGAAGCCGTTTTAGCTGAAACTAGGTCACCCAAGATGGGCGCTGAATCATTTGACCAATCAAGTTCCCTTGAACAAACTTGGTTCAGCTCTTGCCCTAGATCTTGCCATAGGTTTGCATCAATCCCCCAAGTGGTTTCGGAAAAGATTTTTAAAGAAATTTCCTCAAGTCGGACGAAATCCAAAATGACCGCCGGCCAAATTGGGCGATCGGCTTTGTTTGAACAAACTTGGATCCCTATGGCCTAAGGATGCTATTACGCAGTGAGACTAATAAAACATGCTTAATAGTTACCCGATGTATCTCCAGTGCATTCACAGCATCTGCATCCTCTTTATACATATTCAATTCATCCTGTGCCTCATGTAGCTCTTGTCTCACTTCAGCCATGCTTACCTCCTCCTCTTCCAGATCGCCAAATATAATTGAAATCGGCCCAGTGATTTTTGAGAAGTTGTTTAAAGGAAAAGTTGACAGATGGATGACGGATGGATGACGGACGGACGACGGATGGTCGCCATGGCATAAGCTTACTCGGCCTTTCAGGCCAGGTGAGCTAGCTAATAACACTCACTGATAGTTCTTGCTCTGAGCTGATCCAGCTCCTGTCGATGGATGCTAATAAGCTGCTGTATCTCCTCCCTGTGTAGCGCCTCCATCTCATCCTTGTGAAGCTGTAGGAGCCTCTGCTGGTTCTCCTTAAGCATCACAATCTCCTTCTGATGCTGATGAGATTGCTGCGAGAGACGCCTGTCAAGTTCACGTTCAGCCTCATCTCGGAATTCCGACAGACGTTCCTGGTGTTCCTCGTCACACTGATCACGAATTTCAGAAACTCGCTGAACAAAAACAAAAGAATTTTTTTACGGAATGTTTACAAGGATTTCACGAACTTCTGACACATGCCTGAAACACAGAATGTTTAACCCTTTAATGGTCATATTTTCTCAAGAAAATTAATTTATTTGCTTATTGAATGTCCATTGCATGACAATAGTTTATTTTGAGAATTTAGCACTGGAATGATTGGCTCGGTTACTGATTCAGGCATTCCACTGGAAACTTTTCTAAAATTGTCTTCTCTTGGCCTACAACTGGACATTCCTAAAGACCACTAGAGACTGGTTTTTGATGCCTTGACCATTAAAATGTTAAAATGATTTCATGATTCTAAACCCTAGTTACTACAATACGAACAAGATTTATTGATTATCCCTTCAGACACACATACAGACAGACACAAAGATAGGGTGAATTTAAATGTGCAGACTACATTTTCCATGAGGTTTAACTCTGGATATGCTGAATATTTTGAAAACAATTTGACTGAAATTTGTTGCTGGCTAAGCTACCTACAATTTTCAGGCAAATTGTTTTCAAAATATTCAGTGGGTACAGAGTTATTGCTCATTTAAATTATTGTCTGGTGGCTTGCAGTAGTCAATCAAAATTATTTCATGCACTTCTGAAACATGCTGAAACACAGAATGTTTAAAATGAGTTCATGACACTAAACCGTAGATACAGCAACAAGAATGTGGTTTGTTGATGCCCTTCAGACACACAGACAAACAAAGAGAGCTATTACGCAGTGAGACTAATAAAACATGCTTAATAGTTACCCGATGTATCTCCAGTGCATTCACAGCATCTGCATCCTCTTTATACATATTCAATTCATCCTGTGCCTCGTGTAGCTCGAGCCGTAAACGTCTCACTTCAGCCATGCTTACCTCCCCCTCTTCCAGATCGCCACCGCTAAGCATGCTCGCTGTAGCTTCCTGTTGCTTGAGCTGTAACTTTGCTCTATCTAGCTCATCTGCAAGCTGTTGTAATCTCTCGCCGTCACCTCCGGCTCCTGAATTTATGACATTGCGATGGAGCTCCAGAGACTGCTTCATACTTTCTGCTTCACGACGAACTTGTTCCAACGTTGTACGAATATCCTACACATAAAATAATACTTTTATGACAACAAACAACAAAGACATATTCATAAATTTATAGATAAAGCTCTGCAAATTAAATTGTGCTGCCTTAGTCTAGTTGTCATGGTTCATTGTACTACTCTACTAAATAGAGGTGTTTGATTGGCTATTGTAAAATGAAACATAGCCTTGATTGACAGATCAGAATCTACTTTAGTTTAACTCAACCAGATTTCTTCTTCTATTAGGTTACATCACCCATAACATGCGCATACTCACACCAGGATGTACTATAGATTTACAGGCCAAGAGAAGAGTATTTTTGAAAAGTTAGCACTGGAATGACTGGCTCGGTTATCGAGCCAGTCATTCCAGTGATAAATTTTCAAAAATAGTCTTTTGCCTGTAAATGGACATTCCTCAAGATCAACTAGAAAATACTGCTGCATAATAATACGATGAAAAGCTTAATTTAAGTTTTAAACAGTATAACTAGACTTTAATCCTAGAATATATTATAAATACCAATGATAATTTAAGTTTTTAAGGGGGTGTAAGAGATAAAAATTTGCAGTAGGAATCAAAATTTTGAATCACGAAATAGTAAGAAGCTGGTTACCGGTGACTAAAATATACAGTAATTACTGTCTTTACTCACTACCTTTATAAGACATATTCCTGATCTCACCTGGATTTCAGCATCCCGGTCACTCAGTCTTGACCGGTATTCTTCAATCTCTGTTCTTAAGTGGTCACTCTCAGCATTGGCCTCAAAGAGTTCACGTTCAAGGTCATGCATCTCATCCTGTCGTCTTTGGCTGAGGCCTTCATCGTGAATATTGTTCTCCTTCGTATTGCTATGCACGCGTTGTAAATTCATCAGCTCCAATTGAGCCGTGGCAAGCTGGTCCTCTTTCTCCTGAAACAATAACAGATATTTTGTTTAACCCTTTAATGGTCAAGCCGGCCAAAACTGGCCTCTGTAGTAGTCTTGAGAAATGACCATTTGAAGGCCTTTTTAAAATTTACAACTGGATTGACTCGCTCGATAACCGAGCCAGTCATTCCAGTTGTAATTTGTCAAAAATAATCTCTTAGACTGCAAATGGTCTTTATTTTAATGGATCATTAAAAATTCAAGTTTCCGACATTACTGTTATCAAGAAAACATGTTCAAATCCTACAAACCATGATCAACGTTATTCATTGAGTTATCATAACATTGATCTGCGAGCCTTTGACCCCCTAGATCAGTACCAGGCTTCCTATAAGCTATATGGCAGTACAGCATCTCATGATTACTATTATTGTAATTAGCATGTGTTGAATGAATGCCGAGTGACAATACTTACTTTAAGATGATCCGCAAGCTTGATCACATCTCGGTTCTGTTCTTTCAAATTCTTTATTTCCTCCTCCTGAAAAATTACAAAGTATTCAAGTTTTACACATTTTACCATTAATTTGCTTTTATACATAACAGACCTAGTCATTCAACAAGTTATTTGCTCCAGTGGCTAATCATATTTTTAAAAAGATGATTGCCCTGTTAAAGTCAGTTAGAAGTTAATAAGGAGCTACCTATTGTCTGGCCAAGGAAATTCAATATTGGCAAATAAAATCCCAAAATAGGTTAATTGCTGCAGACCACTAGACAATAATTTCAATGGGCAATAGCTTAGGACCTGCTGAATATTTTGAAAACAATTTGACTGAAAGTTGTTGGTGGCCTAGCCACCAACAACTTTCAGTCAAATCATTTTCAAAATATTCAGCATATCAAGAGTTAAACCCTATGGAAAATACAGTCTGCAGATATTCAGCAGGGAGACAGTTAATGTAACCAGCATAAGTAATTTGCTTTGACGCATGCGCAGATAACTGAACGCATGATGAAACTATCAAATGCTTAGTTGCATGTCAATGTTATCAATTCCAATTCTTTTCTGACTTTCTTTCGCCTACAAATTGTTACAAGTTTTAGCATAAAAAATTTTCCTTAGACCTCAAAATAGGAGATTCCGTTACTGTGATAAAGGTACTCTTCAATAGTAATTCAATAGGGAATCGGGTACCAACTAACTATAGTTAACCATATAGCATTTATTTCGCATATCCAATCTGCATTTAATGGTTAAATTTGGTCAAAGAAAATTTAAACATCTGCCCATTGAATGTCTATTTACAGGTCGAGAGAATACAATTTTTTTAAATTTATCACTGGAATGACTGGCTCGTTTATCGAGCCAGTCATTCCCGAGATAAATTGTCAAAAATTGTATTCTGTTGGCCTGTAAATGAACATTCCACAAGACCATAAGAGAGGCTGGTTTTGGCTGGTATGGCCTTTAAAGGGTTAATTATACTAACTAGCATATGCTTCCTTGACATTTATCACAAGTCATGTACCTGTAATTCTAGTTTTTCATTGAGTTCATAAAGCTCTTCTTCTTTCTCTCCAACAGTATTCTTATTCTCGATCAGGTCCTTCTTCAGTTGATCTATCTGTAACTCAAGCTGCAACTGAGAAAATACAACACAGATAAATACGTTATTACATACAGTAAAGTGTAGCAATAGCAAATAACCCGAGAAACATGCAGTTGCTTTACTACCACAGGTAGAAAATGATTACCAATCAGTGTGATTGATACAATGTAGTTGATGGATCCAGAATTTTTCACAGTGCTTGCGGAAAGAGGTTGCTTCCGTGCTGTCAGGGTTGTGACGCATAATTTCAAATACTTAAAAACAGAGGTGTTATTAAGAAATGCGCCGATGAAAATTTTCAAGACAATGTCTCCCAATCCAATTATGTTCAAAATGTTGAATAGTATATTTCCAAAAAAGTTGGTCCCGATACCAGGATGATTCACAATAAGGAAAAATTAGTTACCTCTCCGGGATGTAGAAATTGTTTGAGTGTAGCTTTCGTGACCATTTCGGTCACTTCTTCAGCACTAACTGACGGTCGTTGGCAACATCACTCTGGTCAGTTCTTGTGGAGTCACGTGACAGCATGGACTGGTAGACTGCTGGTATACGGTAGCCCTCATCTCTGTTCATGGCTGGTTGCTACGTGTAGACTTCTATGGCCTCTTTAACCTTCCGTTTGAATAAGTTGGTCTCAATGTTAATGACTGAGGCACTGCTGGCGGGGATGACATGGCCAGTGGATTCTGTATGTTCTGCCACAGCTGAGTTGGAATTGATTTTAAGATGTTCTTTGACTCTGGTGCTGAGAGGCCTTTTGGTTTCGCCTACATTGGTCACATTCGATCTTGTAGATGACTCTAGAGCATTCATCTGTGGTCAATTTATCAGTGGGTCTTACTATTTGTGATCTTAAGGTGTTGATGGGCTTGTGGTAGGTTTGGATGTGGTGTTCTCTGAAGAGTCTGTCAAGGTATTCTGATAGGCCTTGGATGTACGGAAGTCCGACTAGTGGAAGTTTTTCGACATCAGGTGGGTTCTTAACCTCAGTAGCCATAATATCACTGAAAACGAGCGCAACATTCTTTCCAGAGGGTTAAATTTCGCGGTTTCCTCCAACTCCATCCCTGCCGAAGAAATTATTGCCTGCACTGAGAGCGCTTGTCAACATTTTGTTAACTCACAGGCAGACAGCCTTAGAAGCGAAGTGACAAAAAACCGTCACTAAAGTCAATAAAAGACCAAATAGGAGAAGCAACATTACAATTGAAGAATGTAGGGCTCTACAACATCTGAAACACAATGACTCCATCCAAATTTTGCCATCCGACAAGGGGAGATACACAGTGATAATGGATAAAGATGACTACCAAGACAAAATCAGTGCCCTTCTTTCAGACCACCACACATACTCCAAATTATCTTCTGACCCAACCAACCAGTACAAAAACCGCCTGCTAAAACTTCTCATAAACTGGAAAAGCCAGAACATCATCGACCAATCCCTATACTTCAAACTCTACACCAGAACTGCCATTGTCCCAAGATTCTATGGACTCCCCCAATATCCACAAGACCAACATTCCTCTTAGACCCATCGTTGCCAGCATTGGATGCATCACATCTCAAGCCTCGAAATATCTCACACAGATCCTGAAATCACTAGTTGGGCACTCAGAGCACCACATCAAAAACAGCAAAGATTTCGCCACCAAAATCCAGTCTCTTGAAGTCCCGCACACAAATTAGTTTCCTTCGATGTATCTTCACTCTTCACCAGCATCCCAGTGGACAAGGCTCTTCCAGTCATCCAGAGAGTTCTAGACCTAGACCCCTCATTGAAAGACCGGACCAGCCTCTCTCCAACCCAGATTATCAGCGTCTTGAAGATCGTGTTGAACAGAGACGAGGGCTACCGCACACCAGCAGTCTACCAGTCCATGCTGTCACGTGACTCCACAAGAACTGACCAGAGTGATGTTGCCAGCGACCGTCAGTTAGTGCTGAAGAAGTGACCGAGATGGTCATGAAAGCTACACTCAAACAATTTCTACATCCCGGAGAGGCAACTAAGTTTTTGCTTATGTTGAATAGTATGTTTTATTTTGTTTTGGAAACATGTTAAGTTATTGCTGACCTGTACTTTACTTATAGTAATATCTACACAAATAGCTCAAGGGGGTTGATAAGCTATAAAACACAAGGTCGACTAATCATTGCTTGATATATTGGCAATGTTTCAAACTAACCCGCAAGAGCCACTAGTCAGCGTGACTAGCGATCACTAGATTCTACTAGGCCAATGTACATTTCCTGTTTATCCATCAATCATATAACGTCATAATCAACTACGTGACGTGTAGGATGATGTCATGAATGACGTAAATCAGTTCATCACGAACGCATAATTGATGACGGACTAAGGATTGTTGTACTAATTGTATGTCTTTACTATTTCATAAACATGCGCTTGAATGTTTTGAAACTAATTTGACAGGGCGCTGTTGCTGCCATAGGCAGAAACAGTACCTAGACAAATTAGTTTCAAAATATTCAACAGCTTACCTACAGGTATAGTTTTCTGGAAATTGATACAGGCAGTTCAGAGATCGATCGATCACAACACAGGCGAAGAGTGGGTGGAGCTTAACTAGAGATGGGCAGGGCATATCTAAAACTGGATTCCTCAATTATTACTAGCCCTTACCTGGCCGCTTACTTTTATCCCTTACACCACACAATGTTTATGTTATCTATGTCATTGCCTTATTAAATTGTGTTTTGTATTAATGTATTTATTGTACTACTTTCAGGTAGAGATTATTGTCACCAATCAGCGTGATTAATTCCAATTTGGTCCATGCTATGTAGCTGGTGGATCCAGAATTTCTCGCGTTCCTTACGGATAGACGTTGCTTCCGTGGATTCAGGATCGTGATGGAACACCTCAATGATTCTGTAGTTGACTGAAGAGGTGTTATGATTAGGGAGATTGAAGTGAATGGCTACTGGTATGTCTTTTTTGTTTTTAATGTCCCTAAGATGTTCTTTAATACGTATTTGGAATTCTCGTTTAGTTTCACCAATGTATTGTTTAGAACATGTATTACACGTTATTAAATAAACCACATTCATTGTGTTACAGAATGTTTTTGTTTTGGTATGATAGTTAAGCCCAGTGTGTGAGCATTTGAATGTGCGTTTTTTGTCCATTTGTTGACAAAATGCGCAATTGTGTTTGTTGCATGGAATGACAGGGTTGGTGATGTTTCTGCCTTGAATGCCAAAAGTTTTTGCATCCATAAATTTGGCCGTTATTAGTGTGTCTTTGAAGGAGGGATTCCTTCTGTGACCAAATAATGGTGGTTCCTGGAATGTTGCCCTACATTTGGGGCTGCTCTGTAGTTGGTCCCAGTGGCGTAAGATAACATTTTTAGCTAGTTTGCTATGTGGGTGGAAATCCATAATGCATGGGATGCGAGTTGAAATTTGTTTTTGTGTGTTGGGTGAGAGTAGATTTTTCCTTGTTTTTTCAAGGGTTCTGTTGAGACAGTTTTCCAGATCTTTTTCTGGGTAACCGTGTATGACATAATAGTGTATTACGTCATGCGCATGTTTGAGGAAGTCTTCATCTCTGCTACAAATTCTCTTGATTCTTAGCAATTGGCCAAAAGGGTTGGCCTTTTTGGTTGAATCTGGATGTCCTGAGGAGAAATGTAGGTAACCATGTGTGTCGGTAGGTTTGGTGTATAGGTCAAATCCCAAGTGTCTATTGGGTAATAGAAATACTTTGGTGTCTAAAAAGTTGATTGACACTTGTGACTTTTCGGCCGTGAACTTGATTGAATGATGTGAGTTGTTCATCATGTGGATGAATTGATTCAATGATTCCAAGCCGGAGGTCCAAATCATGAAGATGTCATCAATATAGCGGAGGTAGAGGGCAGGTTTGGTTAGGTTTTTGTTCAAGAGTTTTTCTTCAAGCATTGCCATAAAGCTGATGGCATAGCTTGGAGCGACTTTTGTCCCCTTAGCGGTGCCTTCGATTTGGAGGTAATGTTTGTTGTTGAATTCAAAGTTGTTGCAAGTCAGCACAAAAGTAAAAACTACTGTGACAAAGTGTCTACACATTTCCTCTGATGAGCATAACCCAAACATGGGTACGAAACGCCAGGAGTCTGGATCAAATATGGAAAGGCCCACTAACAAATGGATCAATGCCGCTATAACCTTTTACTAAAGATCTATCCCTTAAACCCAATGTATAAAACCATACATTTCAGGTACGCATTTACTCCCAAACCGGCTATATTTGGGTACACGCACACTCTGGTGCACCAATACACATTTAAAACACTCGGGTACACCAAAGCTCGGGTACATAAAGAACACAGATTGTTACCAAATCGGGCACAACTACACATCAAGTCAGGTACAAAAATGACAACAACAATGGGATGTATCTACCAAATCCGGGTACATACACATAGGATCGGGTACAATCGGGTACAAAATTACTATAAAAGGAGTGCGCAAACAGTGCATCGGCATCCAGACTCAACGGACACTAACCGTTAGCGTCAGGACAACATAGCATCTTACAAGCTTTTTACAAAAATATCATGTGTTTTGTATTAAGACTACTGTAATTAAACTTTAATAATTTAACCCTCAAACTTGTTCCAGAAAATTTCAATTTTCTCATTTACAGACCTAGAGAACTATTTTTGAAAATTTACCAATGGGATGGCTAGTTCGGCTAGATAAGGAGATAAATAATGCATTCAATCATACCAGTGTCTCAGATGCACCATCCCCCTGAGGTCTCAATTCTGCTGCTTCCTGACTCAGATGTTCTACTTCCTTCTGTTTCTCTTCTAGCATTGATTGAACCATGTCAAAATCATCTTGTAATTTGGTCTGCAAATAAACACATTTTCAACAAAATATAGGCATTATTATCAGGAAAACACCCCAAAGAAATGTGCTAAATCGAACAATTATTCTCCGACCTATTTTCTTTTGAACGTAATCTTGACGTTTGACCATCACACACACTTGTAAGTCAACATTTTGAGATAACCTAGCATGTGATTATACAAACCTGAAATTCAGTGAGATTTTCTACTTCAGTTTGAAGACTGCCCACTTGAACGGTCAACTGGTCAATACTACTCTCTTTCTCCTGTATCTGATCATTCAGATAGGTCAACTCTTCACCGTGTCGTTCCTGTAGCTGAAACAGACAAAAATATCATCTAAGTGCTTGCTAGCGATGGAAATCAATGGAGGGATCTGAGATGTTACTCAAGTATTCAACGTTACAATCAATTATGTTAATAATTAGCTGACGTCACAATCAAAATGATGTAGCTCCGTCACAAAAATTGAAGTCTGTCACTAGTGTATAAATTGCACCAAAGTGGGCACCAACGGCTCCAAGTCAAATTAGTTTCAAAATATTCAACAGCCTAGCTATATAGTTACCTTGAAATTAGGATTCTGGAAATTCAGAGTTCAAAGTGTTAAAATCAATTCAAATGCATGCACAAAGTGGGTGGAGCTTAGCAAAAATGGGTGTGGCTTAGCTAGAAATGGATTCCTGTATTTCAATGCAGTGGGATAGCGTATAGTTTAGAAATTCCATAATTTCATTAAGGATGCAAACTTCAAAAGCATACCTGCGTTAACTCTGTCTCTCGTTCTTCTATAATCTTCTTCAGTGTGTCGACCTCATCTTCCTTTATGGATAAAGCTGTGGTTAACTCATCTTGAATGCTTACCTGGAAAACATTAAAAATATTACTTAGGCCAATGCTGCTTACGATCAGGAAGGGAGATAGTGTGTAAAATATACAAGTAATAGCTATGTTAAGGGAAATGTTTTTGAAAACATTTTCAAAGAACCACATTCACACGAAAATGCTTGAAAATAAAATTGTTAAAATTGTATGGTTTTAGACGCTTATATTGTGTACCTCAATGCCATGAAATGAAATAAATCTTACCATATGATTTCATTCTGTATAAATTAATAAAAAATTTTTAATTGTTGAATTAAAGAGCCAGTCATTAGTGATAAAGTTTCCAAAATGGCCTACAAATGGACATTCAATTTACAAAATTTTCTATTTTCTTGACTAATCTTGACCATTAAAGTGTTAATGATCCTGAATGTTGTACAAATTGTTTGCTTTTACTATTTAATAAATATTCTGTTGAATATTTTGAAACTAATTTGACTGGGCGCTGTTGCTGCCTATGGCAGCAACAGCACCCAGTCTAATTAGTTACAAAATATTCAACAGCTTCCCTGTATAGTTTTCAGGAAATTGATAGCTAGGGCATTCGGATCGACACGGCGAGGTGTGGGTGGAGCTTAGCTACTGATGGGCGGGGCATGGCTAAAAATGGAAAGGTCCATTACTGTTCAACGTTAAGCCGAACAGTGGTACAGGTTCTGGTTAATGTTAAACGGTAGTACAGGCATTGAATTGTGGGAATTTGACCGGAAACGGAATAGTAAGAACAATGCAATAGTACATTATGTGTGTACATACTCTTTCTGTTAGAGAGGACATCAGTAAGTCATGGTCATCTGATACAGTGGTATCAAGCATTGGGTCAATAGTGTCTTGTAGTTTGACTAATGTATCCTGCAGCTCAGCTATCTTCAGATCCTGAGATTCAAGCAATGACTGTTTAGATGTCAGCTCTTTTCTCTGTAACACAAAATATAAAACATGTATTATTATGCACATTGGTTATGCAATATGCAAATTTCATGTGAATTTTGATGCAGCCTTTAAAATCTTTATGAATCTATTAATGCTGTGAACTATGAGTATATACATGTGACAAATGAAGCGCATCACAAAGTAAATCATTTATGTATTTCAGTCCTTTCAACTCAACAAACTCTTTACAATATAAGGTTTCTTGCGAATATTTTGAAATTATTTTAACTGTAAGCTGTTAAATTAATTAATAAAATATTCACCATGTCTTTGGCTGGAATTGAGACTGAGATTTCAATGATGATAGGATTAAGTGTGTTTTGTATAAATTAACATAACAATAGCATTGTTTAAATGCTTTGTTTGATGACTTGTGTCACTGTTGTTCACCATTTTCTTTTATCGGCCTATACTTCAATCACACATGAATGGACACAAACAATCATAATATCTGAATGAACACTGGCCCAACCGGTTTTGTCAGTTTTCAGATTTTTCAATTTTTTCGGATCATGCTTAGCGTTATGGACTCTGGACTATGGTCACACCCTTTCTTGTGTTAAAATTTGAGCAAACTCGGACCAGCAGTTTCCGAGATAGCAATAGATCTTAAATTTGATCCAATCGGTATCAGTTTCATTTATCCAGATCATGGCCAAAGTATGCAAATCCTCATTTACGTCAAATTCCTTCCTTGTGGTAAAATTTGAGTCATTTTCAGATTAAGAGTTTTTGACACACAGGTCTGGAAAGCACAAACAGACACACCCACCCACCACCCACCCACACAGTGTTAAGCGTTCAAAAATAGCCATCTGGCGTCCAAAGGGATTGGCTAAGCAAAAACTTGAATCATCTATACAATTAACACATTCATGGTGAAAAACGTCATCTGTATTGATCCTGAGGAATGTCCATTTACAGAACAGTGCTTTTTTTCTAAATTTAATCAGAGAAATTATAATTTTCTTGAAAAATCTTGATGATTATAGTTGCCTTTTGAGTACTTTCAGGCTCTATGAAGGATTCAATGTTTAATTAATCAGAGAATGAAAACCTATCATACCATTTTCTCTATCTCCGATTCCTCCTCTTCCATAGATCTCTCATGTTGTAGCTTAGAGAGTTGAGTCTCTAAGTACGTTATCTCGACATTCTTCTCTTCTAACAAGCTCTCAGGAAGGTTACCCAGACTTGGCCGAATTTGGTCCTGCAAAATACATATAGAGATAAAAGCTTGCTGCCAGTGGGCACATGTTGCTCAGTACAGGCTTTCTAAAGCAAATCAATTTTCTTTTCAAGGAAAGATTTTTATTGGTTAGATAATGCGTATGAAATGTTTTCATTGGTTAGATAATACGTATGAAATGTTTTCATTGGTTAGATAATGCATACGAAATGTTTTCATTGGTTAAATAATGCGTATGAGATATTTTCATTGGTAGATAATGCGTAATAATCCCACATGCCTACGGCTCTGCAAATGTTTCCTAGCGACAACAACATGAAAATGGCAACACGACGGGATACGCTATTTATGATTTAAATTTTGTAATATTTATGCCACCTAGTTATAAAATATGTTTGTAAATTTGATAAATGCAGACATTTCAAAAGTTTGATTACATTTATTTTCAAGTCCGAAATAATGATGTTTTGTCAGTTATTATTTTTGTGGCGCATTAGTCAGAACTCTTAGCAAGTGAGGCGTCATAGCGACAAAAAGGAAAGGCGCAAAAGGGTGCAAATGGGTTTCAGAGATTAAATGTATTGGAAAATTTGTTAGAATATCGATGTTATATTCGAGCATTCTGGTGTGGATGTGGGACTTTAAATATATATGGCCAACAAGAATGGAGGATTCCAGTCTTGCAGTCAATCATATGATGTCATAATCAACTATGTGACATATAGGATGATGTCATTATCAATTACATTATGAATGACTCGATTTAGTTTGTCTTAAACACTTAATAGTCTGGCAGATTGCACGAATTATATGTCTTTACTATTTAATAATTATGCTGTTGAATATTTCAAAATTAATTTGACTGGGTGATGTTGCTGCCATAGACAGCAACAGCACCCAGTCAAATTAGTTTAAAAATATTCAACAGCTTACCTGTATAGTTTTCTGGAAATTGATAGTCAGGGAGTTCAGGGATTGATGCATCCCAAAACAGGCGAAGTGTGAGTGGAGCTTAGGTGAAGATGGGTGGGGCATACCTAAAACTGGATTTCTCCATTGATATCAAGATATGAGGGTTGTACTGCATAAAGTGGTGTGTGTGTATGTGTGCATGCGTCTGCACACTGTGTTTATGTGTGTGTGCGTGCGTATGAAGGTTGGCATGAGTGAGGAACATATGAGGGTGTGAAGAGGTGTCATAAGGACAGGGAGAATGAATATGCTGAGTATATATCCAGATGTAATAAAGATTATAGTTAAATAACTCCACAGCCAGTCACTTACTCTATTTTTGGTAATTTCACGCTTCAGATCGCCTTCAAGTTGAATGATTTGCAGATTAGCGACGCGTAACTGCTGTGACAGTTGTTCTAACTGCTCATCTTTATCAATCACCTGGTCACGGAACTGATCTAACTGCTTTTCTATCTCTTGTACCTACATGCAAAAGGTGAAATGAATCGTATTGTCTATCGCAATCAAGCTGTTGTTATTCTAAGTCACTAACTTGTGTCAACAATTTTCTTAAGACTTTAATGGGCAAATTTGGTCGAGAAAATCTAAATATTTCCCTTTTGAATGTCCATTTGCAGGGCAAGAGAAGACTACTTCAGAAAATCTACCACTGGAATGACTGGCTTGGTTACCAAAAATAGTCTTCACTTGCCCTGCAAATATCCATTCTTCAAGACCACTTCAGCGGCCAGTTTTGGCCAGTGTGACCAGCAAAGTGGTAACATTGTCGACAACGCTCCCCACCCCTACAATACAGCATAGAAATAACAGGTTTCCAAAACAAAATAAAATGTTGTTAGCTTAATTATGAGTGTTATCTTATTTATGAGTGTTAACTTATTTATGAGCTGTTCTGTATCTCATATTACAACCACATGGCATATCACATTTTCAGCATTCAAAAACTCCTTACAATCACCTCTATAACTTCAGCATTCATTATAATTACTAAAAAATTACATATATTAGAATTTTAAAATTTTATTCCCCCCCCCCCCCCCCAATACCCACTCAGACCTGCATATTACATCTATGTCATGTCACTGACACACTTACATATGTATGTTTGACATCAGTGGTATGGGAGAAAATGTCATTTAACCCTTAGCACTCTGATGTCAAAATTCTAATTTTTATTGATTCGATAGTGAAGAATCTGGTGTACATTTTTCAACAATTTTGGTGGATGATGCTGCTGTCTCTGACAGCACCATCTTCTACCAAATTTGTTGAAAGATGAACACCAATTCATCTTTTAATTTAATTTGAAAATTTAAAACTTTGACGTCAGAGTGGTAAGAGTTAAAGAAAACATGACCAACAGGCAACCAGATGATGGATGATCACTATTATAAGCTCACCTTATCCTCTATGGCATGTGTCATTCCAAATTTTAAATATTGCATTAATTCATGTTGAATAAACATTTTAACCCTTTAAATTTGTTCAAGAAAATTTCAATTTTCTCATAGAAAATGCCCATTTGCAGCCCAAGAGAGGACTATTTCTTTTAAATTTCCCACTGGAATGACTGGCTCAGTTATTGAGCCAGTTATTCCAGTGGTAAATTTTCAACAATGGTCCCTTGGTTTGAAAATGGCCATTTCTTACGACCACTGAAGAAGTGTTTTAGGTGATATGAGTGTTGAAGTGTTAACGGGTTAGCAAGCTTCTGCAGTGGTCTTTATAAATGTCCATTTGCAGACCCAGAGAGCTTTATTTTAGAAAATTTACCCCTGTAATAAATGCCAGTGTTTCCAATGTTAAGGTTTTTTTTTACAAAATATTCTACTCTTGCTCTGCAAATAAACACCATCTACCATTTTCTATGAGGAAACTTCTATTTTTTCAACATTGGATATACCCAATCTGTCACTCAAGCATATGACATCATAATCAATAACATCACGTGTAGACTGAGATCACAATCAAAATGCGCAATGAATAAAGTATCTACATCTGTCATGAGCATTGAATAGGATATCAAGTGTACGAAATGTATGACGTTACTATTTAATAAACAGTCTATTGAATATTTTGAAACTACATTTTGTAAGTTGACTGGGAGTTGTTATTGCCTGCCTATTATGGCAGCAACAGCACCCAGTTAAATTAGGTTCAAAATATTCAACAGCTTACCTGTATAGTTACCTTGATATTGGGATTCTGTGAATTCATGGTGTGACAGATCACAACACTGGCAAAGTGTGGGTGGAGATTAGCTAAAAATGGGTTGGGAATAGCTAGAAATGGGTTCCTATATTGTGTCCAACAAGGGATTAAAACACATTTATCCGTTATTTGAATAATCGTCAGCAACACTAACCTCAGCTTGTTTTCGATCAATGCCCTCCCTCTCGACCCCGAGGTCGCTTTGTAGCTGTTCAATACGCAAGGCAGAAGCTGTGTCATTGCGATAACGATGTTCATCCAGCTGTGTCTTAAGTGCAGAGATCTGCATCAGCTGATCATACACCTGTTTACGTAACAGATCTTTCTCACCAGTCAATTCCTAAACATAGAAATAAAATAAAATATTTAACTGTTAAACACGCAAAATAAGATAAAATATTTACCTCTTTGAAACTCAGAAACAAGGCATATAAGTAAACTGATAGATGCGCCCCGAAGCCATACTCCGCAGGGTAACTCTTGAAACGGGCCCGGACAAAAATTCTCTGTACTGTTCAGTGAACCAGGAAATCTAAGTCACACCGACCTACTTTTCAAACACAACACACCTTCAGCATATAATGCATCCATACACAAAATTTAGTTTCAGTATAATAAAAACTTTTAAAACTACTGACTGGCCCAAAATTGTCTGTAATGTTCAGTGAAACCAGAAAAATAGGTCATGCTGACCCACCTTTTATACGCAGCACACCTTCGGCCTACACTGCATTCATACACCAAGTATAGTTCTTGTACGTAAAAAAACCTCTTGAAACTACAGTTCGGACACAAATTTTCTGCAATATATAAGAACTCTTGAAACTATGGCCAAGACAAACTTGTAAAGGGCAAATGGACAGATGGATGGACAGACAGATGGATGGATGGATGGATGTACAGATGGACTCACAAAGCAGTGACTATTTGCTCAGCCAAAAATTTTCGGGAAGCATAATAAAATTAAAATATTCAATTTATGAACACAGAAAAAGAAATAAACTACCGTATTTGCCTGCAAAAACCAGAAAATAAAATAAAATAACTCCTAAACATAAGAATGAAATAAAATATATATCGCCTAGAAAAATAAAATAAAGAGCAAAGAAAATATTTAACTCCAAACACTTAAAAGTAGCTACTACTCACAGAAAATAGTATATACTGCAGAGTAAAATCTGCCTATATAATGGCCACTTTAGTGCCCATATAAGGTGACCACTAAAATAAGAGTCACATAAAGATAGGCCTGTTGCCATAGGAAATAACTGTTATGGTTACAAGTGGGCCATAAAAGCATGTATCCACAATAGACAGGTCTCAGACGCATCTCATGGGGTCTAGATGAAGCAGGGAGGAGCACAACATGGAGTCTCGATACAGCAGGGTGGAGTACAACATGGAGTCTAGATACAGCCGGGAGGAGCACAACATGGAGTCTAGATACAGCAGGGAGGAGCACAACATGGAGTCTAGATATAGCAGGGAGGAGCATAACATGGAGTCTAGATAGAAGCAGGGAGCAGGGTTGAGCACAACATGGAGTCGAGATACAGCATGGAGGAGCACAACATGGAGTCTAGATACAGCAGGGAGGAGCACAACATGGAGTCTAGAGACAGTAGGGAGGAGCATAACATGGAGTCTAGAGACAGCGGGGAGAACCACAAAATGAATTTTAACTGTTTTCCTGTTGAATTTCTTCAGACTACATTTCCATGACGTTTAACTCTGGATAAGTCACCAACAACTTTCAGTCAGTGTTTTCAAAATAATCAGCAGGTGCAGAGTTATTGCCAATCAAATTATTGTCTGTTGATTTGCAGCAGTCAAACAGTTAGGGACATGGAGAGAGGAAGCACAACATGAAATTTAATCCTTTATCCCTCGAATTTATTCAAGAGAATTTAAATTTTCTCATAGAAAATATCCAAGAGAACTACTTTTTGAAAATTTACCACTGGAATGACTGGCTCGGTTATCAAGCCAGTCCTTCCAGTGGTAAATTTTCAAAAACAGTCTTCTCTTGGTCCACAAATGGACATTTCTCAAGACCACTGCAGAAGCTGTTTTCAGCTGATATGAGTGTTAAAGGGTTAAAGACAGCTGGGGAGAAACACAAGATGGACCCGAAAGACAGGGAGGACCATAATATGGATGCTAAAGACATCTGGTCTCCTAATACATGATGGAAGAAACAAGAACTGCATTTTTGAAAACACAGGATGCTAGATCTGTAAACAAGGTGATTGTTTAAGCACCTGTCTTATAGAGCCACCATCTTGTGGCCCGAAAAGAGAGGGGGGTGTTTATAGATAGGTAATATAAAGCTAATATATATTTACCTGCCTCTAAGAATTATACAAAATACGACATACATGGATACTAATTCTGTAAGACAAATAGCTTGTAAACGGTAGAAGACCTTCATCTATCACGGTTTGCCAACAGATACTAACTAACACTATCACAAATAAACAAAAAATGATTTTCATTTTACATGTATGTTTAAAAAAATCAGCAAACCATTAATTTGAGTCTAAAGTTGTTGCTATTTAAACTTAACAGAACGTCAACTGTATATCATAATATGACAATTTCTGGCACAGAAATGGCGTGATTTGGTCCACAATGCATCCACATGTTCCCAATGTTATTTGTGTATATTCTAGAGAGATGAGCAACTCAGTGTGACTGACCATAACTCATGACAATGTATGAACTATAAGCGTTGCCCACTTGATGTAGTTGGTCAAGCGTTGACACTTAACACACTGAATTTATATGATTCTTGGCCGAAATAGTTAGATATATACTTGTAAGTTGCTTAGTATTTTTAATAATTAATTGGATTACATTTCATTATTGTGTGATAAAATATTTAAAGCAGCAATGGTTTTAATGGGTCTTTCCAGTTTTAGCTATGCCCCGCCCATCTCTAACTAAGCTCCACCCACACCTCGCTCGTGTTGGGATTGATTGATCTCTGAACACCATGACTATTAATTTCCAAAAAACTACACAGGCAAGCTGTTGAATATTTTGAAACTAATTTGACTGGGTGCTGTTGCTGCCTAAGGCAGCAACAGCGCCCCGTCAAATTAGTTTCAAAATATTCAACAGCGTGTTTATTAAATAGGAGAATTATTACAAATACATACAGTTCATACAACGTGTCGGACTGTTTGAGATTTGGTGACGGTCTATATGGAACACAGGTAAGCTGTTGAATATTTTGAAACTAATTTGACTGGGTGCTGTTGCTGCCTAAGGCAGCAACAGCGCCCCGTCAAATTAGTTTCAAACTATTCAACAGCGTGTTTATTAAATAGCAGAATTATTACAAATACATACAATTCATACAACGTGTCGGACTGTTTGAGATTTGGTGATGGTCTATATGGAACCCTTTGTGATGTAATGATTGTGACGTAATCATATATACGAGCTGAGCTGATTATGACATCATATGAAGTCAGACGATGGATGGATACTCTGGAAAGGTGAATTCAATGAGTCTAATTATTTTTAAATTAATTAATTAATGATTATCCCAAGCGTAACAAAAACAGTTATTTAGCCAGTATCCTCAATGAGGGGCAACATAGAAAGCATTTGGCAAGAGGTGGGATAACTACACAAATTACACTAACCCTTCACTAAGAAAATCATCATAGATAAATTGCAAGGCAATAACACAGGAAATGTGTTCACTATTTTCGAATATAATTTGCCCGGAAGCCATTGCTGCCTATGTAAGCAACGGCTTCGCTGCCTATGTAAGTAATGGCTTCCATAGACACTAACAGCTTCCAGGCAACTTAATTTCAAAATATTCTACAAGAACATTTCCTGTGTCATATGGAAACTGTGTGTGGCATGCGAAGGGCTAAGCCGATTTGATCAATAAATCACGGAATGCTAGATTATATTATACAATGTTTCCATATGGTATATGCTTGTTTTGATCATAGCATCATTGATTCATTTGTTACATATAGGATGACTTGTTTTTGTTATTAATCTACCTGTATACATTGACTAATTAACAGGTAAATATCGCTTATTAATGATTATAGTTGTTTAACCCTTTAATACTGATATCAGCCAAAAGTGGCTTCTGCAGTGGCCTTGAGAAATGTCCATTTGCAGACCATGAGAATAGTATTTTTTTGAAAATTTACAACTTTCCAGTGATAAATTTTCAAAAATACTCTTATCTTGGCCTGCAAATGGGCATTTTCTATGAGAAAATTAAAATTCTCTTGAACAAATTCGAGGGTTATAGGGCTAATTTACACCCTGTTTTATCTGTAAACTGTTCTTTTCCCAATTTCCTGCTGGTACTAAGTGTGTATAAATTTGTAAATTTTATTAACGAAATTATGTGTTGCAAAAACAACTTTCGTGTACATTTTGTAATCTGGTCTATTTAATCTGAAAATAGTTTGATTGGCAGCTTCTGCTGGAGGTTACAACGCCAAGCTGACAAACTAGATTGAGCGACTATGATTCGGTCTTTATTCTTAATCATTTCACCCTTTAATGGTCAAACTAGCCAAAACCACCCTCTGCAGTTGTCTTGTGGAATGTCCATTTGTAGTGCAGCTTAATTTTTTTAATTTTACCACTGGAAATATGACTATTGCAGTGGTAAATTTTCAAAATTAGTCTTCTCTTGGCCTGCAAATGGACTTTCGATAAGTAAATATTTTGATTTTATTGACCAAATTTGCCCATTAAATGGTGAAGACAATAGAGGTATCCAGTTCTAGCTAAGCTCCACCCACATTTGTACTCATGTTGGAATTGTTTTAAAACTTTGAAACCTCATTAACAGAATCTAAAATTCAAGGCAACTATATTGGTACGCTAGCTGTTGAATATTTTGAAACTAATTTGACTGGAGGCTGCTGCTGCTATGGCAACAACAGCTCCCAGTTAAATTAGTTTCAAAATATTCAACAGAATGTTTATTAAATTGTAACATCATCAGACATACAATTCATATATTTTTGTGATGGGCTTTTCGATTTTCGTGACGTGGATACGTCATTTTGATTGTAACAATCGTAGCTAGAATATGAAGTATTTGATTATAACATTGTATTTGATTAAAACGTCACATACATGAGTGACAGATCGGACCCCTCTATTGACACTGTTTACTTAGTTAATGGCGATTTACAGGCAAGTTAATTTTGAAAATTTACCACTTGAATGACTGACGCGCCTAGCGAGCCAGACATTCCAGTGATACATTTTCAAAAGCATACTTCTCTTGGGTGGAAGAGAGTGTCTTCAAGATCATTGCAGAGGTCAGTTTTGGCCAGCTTGACCATTACAGCATTAAGCAATCAAGCAAGTTCTTAATTACGAATTACAACTAAAATAAATTTGGTTTGTCAAATTTCTGAAATTTTTGACAACATCTATATCAAAACTACATAGCGTGACGAACATGGTTGAAAAATTGAATCATGGCAACTTATGTACTGCGTAATATATCAGCTGTATACATGTAGCTAGCTAGCATAAGACAATTTAAGCATACTATCCCTTCAAAATTATTTTTTTAATTTTCTAATTAAATTAAAAGATGAACTGGTGTTCATTTTTCAATAAATTTGGTGGGAGATGGTGCTGTCTACGACAGCACCATCTGCTGTCTACGACAGCACCATCTTCCAGAAAAATTGTTGAAAACTGTATACCAGTTTCTTTGATATTGACGCAGTAAAAGATAGAATATTGACATCAGAGTGCTAAGGGTTAAACACAATGCCTGAAATCTGAACTTACCTCATCGCTTCCAGATGCGCAGACCTAGTTCATAGGGAAAGTATGTATTAAAATTTACTCTAGAGTAATATTACATAAAACTTGATTTTCGCTAAAATTAACACCATCGTGTGGCAAGAAATATGCATTATGTTTGTGTTAAAAGAACACCTGTCTTTAGTGACCATGCTCTGGTGGTTATTTAAAGCATTTATGGTCAAGAAAGGTAAAAAGGACTTCCACATGGGCCTTGACAGATGTACATTGGTAGGCCAATAGACGAATACTTTAGAGAACATACCATTGGAATTACTGGCTCGGTTATCGAGCCAGTCATTCCAGTATTAAGTTTTCTAAAATATTCTACTCCAGGTCAGTAAATGAACATTACCAATGAGAAAATTTCATCATTCGTTGACTAATTTTGACAGCAAAATGATTAAGGTGAGCTGGCCTGTATTATAATCGCTTTACCTCTGTCAGATTTTTAGCCTTCCTCAGTTCTTCCTCCAGCGACGTCCGACTCTGATAAATCGTCCTCTCCTTAGCCTCCAGCTGCTCCTCTAGACCCTTAATCTGCCTTCTCAGTTCCTCTGGAGAGCCGCTCTTGTTGCTTTCCGAAGAAGATCCGTCAGAATCAGTACGTTGACGCTTTAGCTCATCTTGGAGTCTGACAATTTTCTAATAAAGAGATATATTCATTGCAGAAAATAAATCCTAAAGTTAATAAACCCAAACCGGTTATGGAGACCATCTGATGCATGGAGACAAAATATAGTCACTATTTAACCCTTCCAACCCGTAACAAGATGTTAACATTTTAAATATTCAAATTACATTAAAAGATGAATTAGTGTTCATTTTTAAAGAAATTTGGTGGAAGTTGTTGCTGTCGTAGATGGCAACATCATCCACCAAAATTGTTTAAAAATGTACACCAGATTCTTTGTTATTGGCAGGGTAATAGATAGATTATTGACATTAAAGTGCTACAGGTACCAAAATTGGTAAACAGAATTGACGTTTTCTTAATCACACACTTCAGTCACATCGCTGAAATGCCTGAATATCAACTTACTTAATTGAAAGGTAGCACTATTTTGAAACTTATTTGACTAGAAGACATTGTTGCCTTAGAGAGGAAGAGAGAGGGATAGGGGGAGAGGAAGGGATGGAGTGAGTGAGTAATTGAGGGATGGAAGGAGGAGAGAGGGAGGGGGGTAAGAATGGAGGGAAGTAAGGATGGAGAGAGAGGAGGGAAGGCGGGCGAGAGGGAGTAGGGGAGAGGAAGGGAGGGAGGGAGGTAAAGAGGGAGAGAGGGAGGGAAGGAAGGAAAGGAGTAGGGGAGAGGAAGGGAGTGAGCGAGTGAGGTAAGGAGGGAGAGGGAGGGAGGGAGGGAAGGATGGAGAGAGGGGGGATGTAAGGATGGAGACAGAGGAGGGAAGTAGGGGCAGAGGAAGGGAGGGAGGTAGGGGGAGAGAGGGAGGGAAGGACGGAGACAAAGGAGTGGGGGAGAGGAAGGGAGTGAGAGAGTGAGGTAAGGAGGGAGAGATCAGATGGGTGAGTGGAGGAAGAGGGAGACATGTAGAGGAAGAGGAGGGAGAGATATAGATGAAGAGTAAAGAATAATGGAGTGGTGAGAGAGCAAGGTGTTGAGGGGGGGGGGGGGTGACCTAAATACATAATGAGGGTGAAGAGAAAGAGGTAGAGAGTTTGATATTACCTGATGTAAAATAGCCACTTGTTCCACTTTCTGCTCAACTTCATTATCTAAGCTTCGAAGTCGTCCATCTTTCTCCTCATTGGCTAATTTCAGCTCCTGCATTTCTGCCTGCATTTGTTCCTTCTGACCCTGTATCTCAGTCTGTTCATCCTTCTTATAGCTCAGCTCTTCATTCAAATCTTCAACCTGTATATATAACGCGACTAGAAAACATTGTTTGCCACACTTTGCCACACATTTGCGATATCGACCTTTACTAATACATGAACTGAAACCAATTTCTGAGAAAGCATAGCTCCTTTTCCGAAGTGTTTTGTCTCACCAAAGGTTGACGCTGGCTACATATTTATTTGACCTTTTTTGCAAACATTGGAAACAAATACATTAACACATGTAGCATCCGATATCGGTCACATATGTGTAAAAAACTTTCAAACGGAACATCTCGTCGTCATAAGAGGGATACACCAAGATTCATAAAAAATATTTTGGCGATTCTACATGCTATGCGGTTTACAAAAACATAGCCAAAGATCATGTCGTTTTTGCATTAAAAAGCGCATTTTCACCCAAAATATTGAATCTGTAATGGCGAATCCTTCAAAATGCACATCTTCGTATCATAAGTGAGGCATAAACCTAATTTTATTAACATATTTTAAGCTGATCTGTATGATATGCTGTTTACGAGAACATTGCCAAAAATCATGAGTTTTTTTTTTATTAAAAAGCTAATTTCCCCCAAAAATGTTGGACCTAGAACAGGGAATACTTCAAAAGGTACACTTGCATCTCAGAAGTGAGGCATATACATCAAGTTTCATTAAAATACCGTAAGTGGTTCTGTATGATATGCTGTTTACAAAATATTGTGAATGGACAGACAGACAGACAGACAGACAGGGTGATTACTATGAGGCTCACACACCTTTCAGTGCGGGTAATTATTAGTAACTTACTTAGAGCAAGCGGAGACGGCAAGATATGCAATCACACCTTCCTATAATGGATACTCTTATGGGGCCATATTAGGTGGTGATTATTCAGACTATTTTTGAAAATTTATCACTGAAATGACTGGCTCGATAACCGAGCCAGTCATTCCAGTGGTAAATTTTCAAAAATAATTTCATCTGGTCTGTAAATGGGCATTTTCTATGAGAATTCTGAGATTTAAAAACAAATTTGCGGGTAAAAGGGATACCAAGTATGATAAATTATCTTACTAAACTCGTGTGATAAATATGATATGAAATGGCATCTGATTTGAGATTCTATTTATCATATAAGCTTTTATTTTGATTATTCATGTCGATTCATGTGACTTACTTACCATTCTACAATTTGCATAATCTATTGTTAGGCCTTTCACGCTTCACTATTGATCGTTCTGACCAAGTCCCGAGAAAATATAGTGATATTAGGATTTCAGAATTCAAAGTGTGAGCCCAGAAGATTTATATGAGATAAGGGATAAGATGGTTAATATGTGATAAGGTAACATTCTCTACCTCTTGTTGTAGTCTGAACTCTGTGCTCTCACGGCGCTGTTTCACGCTTAAGATCTGATTCACTCTCATTAGTTCCTTCTGATGTTCCTCTCGCTCTTGCTCACGATCAACTGCCTGGTCCTGGATAAAACAACAACCACAGAAATACAGTTTAACACTTTCACCGACTAATTCCCCCATATCTCATTTTCAAGTCAACCATACAGGAAACTTGTTTAATATTTTGAAATTAATTTGACTGGAAGGCGTTGCTGCCTTAGGCAGCAATGGTTTCCAGTGAAATTAATTTCAAAATATTTAACAGAATACATTTTATATCGTAAATAATGCACTTTTTCAGGGATTTGTTAGTGAAAGGGGTAACCTGTTAATGGTCAAGAAAATTGAAATTTTTGCTCAGTGAATGTCCATCAGCAGATCAAGAGCAAACTATTTTTTTTTTAATTGGAATAACTGCCTCGCTTATTGAGCCAGCAATTTCAGTGGCAAGGTTTTCGAACATCATCTTCACTTTTCCGACAAGTGGACATTCCTCAAGACCACTGCAAAGGCCTGCATTTCTGTGACAAAGATGGGCTCCATCCAAAACTGTTTCAACTCTGTTCTCTAGAGTTTGTAACCAAATGACTTGAAATTTGTGGGTGTCTGAGCACAATCCTGAGCACCTCAAAGGGCAATATTCTCTATGAATACCAAAATGTCTTTATCTACAAGGAGCTGTTTAATCTATGACAGCAACATCGTTCGGCCAAATTTTTGAAAGATGAAAACCAGATCATCTTTTATTTTAATTTGAAAATTTACAATCTTGACATCAGAGTGATAAGGGTTAAGAATTGAAATCAGCTCAACAGTTCCCATGGTATACTCATTTAATGATCATTTCAACACCTTTATAAATATGTATTTATATAATAGTTTAAAGCCATAGTGCGACCTGTACTTGAGTATGCTTCATCGATGTGGTCACCAATGCTTAAGAGGGACATTGTCCTAGTGGAAACTGTGCTACGCATCAAAATTAGTCTCAGGCCTAAAAGACCTTTCCTACAATAGCAGGCTAAAATTACTAGACGTTCCCGCAATGAGACATATATTTATAAGAGGTGATATGAGGTAATAACTACGTACTGACTGGATGGTTTAATTGTGCCAAATGTCAGGGGAGTGGATGCCTTTATCCTGACTGGTTGATGCCTATTGGCTCCATGGTGTGTAGCTAGTGGATCCAATGACTTTCTTTTAGTCTTCTCCCTTTGGTGGAGTTGATGTCATCTGGGTCCGATGTGAGGACTTGGATGATTCTGAAACGCATGTCGCTCCTGGAGTGGTGTTTTTTGTTAAAATGCCTAGATACAGGTGTGTCGTATCTCTCACACCAGTATGGATTGGTGATGTAACGTAAATGTTCTTGTATGCGTATTTTGAATGTGCGTAATGTCTCTCCTACATATTGTTTGTGGCAGACATTACAGGTGATGAGATAGATGATGTTTCTGGTCTGGCAGTTACTGATGATCTTGGCGGTGTATGAAAGTGATATGTGGCTGCTAGTGAAGGACCGTTGTTTGTCCATGTAGTTGCAGATGTTGTAATTCTTAGTTGGATGGTGAGGGCTTGTAAAAGTTTCTGTGTGAGGTTCTGGGCAGTGCTGTGAGAGGTGGTAATTTGGCTCTGACGATGGTGTCTTTGATTGTCTTGTTTTTCCCGAAGCCGATTAGTGGATTCTCTGAGAAAGCTGTTCTACATCTTTGGCTGGCTTCCAGGATAGGCCAGTACTTGGCGATGACCTTTTTCAGGAAGATGCCTGTGCGGGTGAATTCACACACGAAGATGGGCCTCTACGTTTATGCGCGTGGTTAGGTCCCGCATGTTGGATTTAGAAGGGTGTGTCTGTTTTCTTGCCTGGCCCTTGCTCTTGCTGTAGTGAGGATGTTTATGGGGTATCCTCTTTTCTCGAAATGACCTTGCAGAACTAGACTATTGTGGTCACAGTCTTGTAGGCATGTACAGATGCGCCTTAATTGAAGAAATTGGCCATAAGGGCTGGCGTCCTTGCAAGATGCCGTGTGCGCTGATTCATAGTGGAGGTAGCCATGCGTGTCAGTGGGTTTGGTGTTGCGGTTGAAGATGATGTCCCTTTCTTCTGTTAGGATCACTAGTGTGTCCAGAAAGGAGACTTGTGACGTAGAGTATTCCATGGTGAATTTGATGGAGTCATGTGATGTGTTTATATGAGTCACAAATTTGTCTAGGCTTCGTCTAACATTGGTTTCCCATGTTCCAGATCATGAAGATGAGGTAAAGTGCTGGGTGGAGCTTGGCAGTGCTTAAAAGCTTTGTTTCTAGATCAGCCATGAAGACACAGGCGAAGGAGCATGCAGCCTTGCTGCCCATGCCGGTGCCGCCCACTTGTAGGTAGTGCTCGCTACTGAATTCAAAGTTGTTACATTCTAGCACCAACTTGAGCAGGTTCAGTAGGCCTCTGATTGTCAGTGTGCCTGGTAGTCCATGCTGTTGGCAAAATTTGGCGACTGCCCGTAACCCCTCTTTGTTAGGGATATTTGTGTAAAGAGATGTGACATCCATGGTGACCAAGAGTGTATGTTCCTTGATCTTGCCAAATGCTTCCACTTGGGTGATGAAATCTGTGGTGTCTCTCACATATGACATGCATGATCTTTGTGATGTGCATTTTAATATGCTCATCCACATAGCTAATTATTAGTTCAGTGGGATGCTGAAACGCCACAAAGTCGAAATCACCCCAATAGTGATGAGTGATGTGACTATCTTGATCATTATACACCAGACAAACACCAGAACCAAACTAACAATTTTTCACCCCCCCCCCCCCCCCCCCCCCCCCCCGCCCGAACAAAATGTATGTCTACAATATCCACACATATTGGGCCGCAAAAACATCTTTTTGCACCGCCAAAAACGGGCTGCACCGCCAAAAAATGAGTGCACCGCCAAAAAAACTTTTTGCACAGACAGAAATTAGCACACACCACTTTGAAAAAGTTTTTTAGCACTGCCAAAAATTGCTGTGCACTGCCAAATTGTGCACCGGCAAAAAGAATTTGCACCGCGAAAAGTGGCGCACACCCAAAATTTGCACCGCCAAAATGGCCACCTGCTGCTCCGCCATAACTGGTACACACATGCCCATACTTGGGCATGTGCAAACTCACTTCAGGTCCACGAGTGGGAGAGTATAAAAGGAGCTGACTCGCAGAGCTCAGATCATTCAGACTTTTGTCCTCACACAGAGAACAAGCAGTCAGGCAGGTCTTAGATTTCGCAGTTTTCAAGAGGTGATATGATGGAATGTTACAAGATAACCCAAGAAGTATATGAACTAGCAGTATACAACATTCAACCACCATTCACTATAATTACAACTACTAGAGATCATTCATTGAACTTGCTAAAGCACATTCCAGAAGAAAACCCAGACAACAACCGAGACCCGACCTACACATTTGAAATTATGAACCAGTGAATTAGTCTATTTGGGGATTTCATTAGCCAAATCTGGACTTTCTTAGTCTGACAAATAAACTACATGTCTAACATTATGATCCTGCTTAGCTGGACCTGAAAGCTAATAACCAAGTAAGCGGGCCAGGTAAGAAATAGAATATTGGATGGAATTAGATGGGACATCATGGTTCAGGAGAAACCAGGGATCTACCGTACCCCCACATAAAATCATTAGCCAGTGAATTAGTCTTTTTGAGCATTTTATTATTTACATACGAGAATTATTCTCAAAAACTAATTGGTGAATGGATAGGTCTGTTCCTGCCATAGCTTCACCCAGCAAGTCGTCATTACATGGAATGCACAACCTGAACATGCTGTATCATCCCAAACCCCTGATATATTTAACCCCTGATGTGTCAACAGCGCCTCAAGGTACAGAAAATGCTAATAATACTAATTAACAATTTAATGGTCAAGATTTCCTAAGAAAAAAATAACTTTTGCAGGTCAAGAAAAGTTGTTTGTAAATTTACCACTGAGAAGCTTTCTGTTGGCCTACATATGGACAATTGTTAAAAGCACTATAGATGCCTTTTTGACCAGCTACATCATCAAAGGGTTAGTGGTCAAGAAAATTCAAGTTTTTGTTCAGCCAGTGTTGATTTGCAGGCCAAGAAAAGAATATTTTCAAAAATTTCTCACAGGAAAGGATTGGCATTCAGTGCAAAATTTTCTAAAATGATCTGATGTACAAGGCCAGTCCAGATGCGTTTTTGACTGGCTTGGCCAATAAACTATTAAGTTGACGCAATAGTGGTTATGACCAGACTTGATAAACATCTAAATGCCACAACTCATGTGGTATGGCACAGAAGCGCAGGAAGAAACAATATGACCACATACTCCAGTAGGATCTATGACCATAAATAAATCACCCTAAGGTAGTGAAAAGTAAATTTATCAAAATCAAGAGCTGCAGATTCTGAGCCTATCCGATGCAGTTTAACCTTTTCATGCCGAAGCGGGCCAAAACCGGCATCTGCAGTGGTCGTGGTAAGGTACATTTCCAGCCCAATAGAAGACTATTTTTGAAGATTTACTACTAGAATGACTGGCTCGGTTACCGAGCCAGTCATTCTAGTAGTAAATCTTCAAAAATTTGTCTTCTCTTGGCCTGTAAATGTTGATAAATTTGCTAAGATTTAGTCATTAAAGGGTTAAAGCCACACAGATGGTATAATAATAAGCAATTCACACAATGATGGTGCTATCAATATGATGCTTCACGTTACTACAGAGCATGCAAATTTACAACTATTTCAGTAAACATATTCTTCCGTTATTAATTACTATTAAAACCAGGGTCCGAATTTCGCACTAGTCCAAGACTAGTAAATAAATGAACGGATTTGTGATCATAATGACTAAACCAGTCCAACGGACTACTGAAAAATTTTGTACAACTGCATATAGTACTTTAATCTTAAGTTGTAAAACTCACAAAAACAAACCAAATCTTTGAAAAGAAGTTGATGAGGAGCTATGTCTGTATAGCTTTACCTGTTCGAGCAGGGACACCCAACCTGGAATTGTTTGAACCATAAAATATGTCTGCTTGCTATTGTATTGAACGCTTAGTATTGACAACAATTGCTCATGCTATTAAATTATTTGGGGACCAGTTATTGCGTAAAGTTACCAGTCCTGCGGATTAGTATAGTATTTTGTAAAATTTAAACCCTGAAAACATACCTCTAAGATTGACAGTAGCGCCAGTGAATGTTTTTCTTAAGCCATTAATTACTATTAAAACATACCTCTAAGAACTGTCGATTTGCCTTTAGCTGTTTATCAAGAGCCTCGACTTGATGTTTTAAATCATCGATTTCTTTGGCTTTTTTTGTTGAGAATTCTTCATGTCGTTTCTCCATTTCCTCAGAGACATGTTCTAATTCATGAATCCTTGTCTGTGCTCGCTCGTGTTCTCGCTCCCATTGTTTAGTTAGTTCACGTTTCTCATCGTTTACGCGGTTTATCTCCTGCAGCAAAGCTTAAAAGTGGAAAAAGGTGAGATTTTAAATTAAATACAAATAAATTATTATTATTAAGACATCTACAGTACAGCTTATAAATAAGTTAACATGTTCCCAAATTAAAGATAAAAATGTTCTGTTGAATATTTTGAACACAATTGGATTGGATGACATCGCTGCCTAAAAGGCAGCGATGTCTTCCAATCCAATTATGTTCTAAACATTCAACAGTACACGGTATGCTTGGATGACATCGCTGCCTAAAAGGCAGCGATGTCTTCCAATCCAATTATGTTCTAAACATTCAACAGTACACGGTATGCTTAACTTTGATTTGGAAACATTTAAAGTTATTTCTGATCTGTACTATATCATTAAATTTACTGATTAAACATTTAAATACTATTTAAATAGAACCAGAAGTCACAATAATCTCTTTTAGTGTTCCATGATATCTACATTAAATTCTACTTTTATAACGATTTCTAAAGCTAAAATTTAACTCTTTTATCACTATAGTCATTATACAACGTATACCACATTTTTGTCCATAATTAAATTTTCATTGAATATTTTAAAATTAATTTGACTGGTAACCATTCAATGTGTCAAATTATTTTTTTTTAAATATTCAACAGTTGTTCTGTACTATGTATGGCCTTGAAACGTAGCTCTAAGGATTTCATTTCTGAAAGGGTTAACAATCGGTAGGTACTGACCGATATGTAATTTACTAGGCCACATTCCAAATTAATCTGCCTGGCACAGATCTATGTTAAATTTGAAGGTATATAGTTTAGCCTCATTGAAACCAACCATGTATAGATATAATTGATTTTAATACCTGTAATATCACTTGCGAAAATAAAGTTTTATTTCACAGAATCCTTGTTTAACTTATTTCCTATATTTACAGATTTTTAATAAGCTTAAATCAGCCAAACAGCACTTTAAACAAAATAATTATAACCCAATATAGCAATGTGGAATAATGATGCGCAGCAACCTTCAATGGCGATATTTTCTAAACCATAGCAGGTATCCATAGCGACAAGAATCTGAATATCGTCATAGACACAATTATAATATGCATGGAAACATGCTATATACCTAGAAAACCACCCAAGAGAAAAAATCTTGGCATAAAAGACCTTTCTTAAATCTGTCTACACGGTAAATATCAAAACTATTACCGGTATTATTGAAAACATTTTCAAACCGGGACATGTGATTACACACAAAGGGGAACTGAACAGCACAAGGGTCAAGCCATATCACATTGACATTAACACTTTAACCATTAAATCTTTTCAAGGAAATTTCAATTTTCCCATAGAAAATGTCCATTTGCAGACCAAAAGAAAACTAGTTTTGAAAATTTATCACTGGAGTTTGAGAGTTAAACGGTTATGGTTAATTAGCAGAGTCAGTAGAAGTGTGCGTGCGTGCGTGCGCGCGCGTGTTTGAGTGAGTGTGTGCGTGCGTGCGTGCATGCACATGTTATTATTTGAAAGGGCCTTGCGCTTAGGAAATTGTTAATATCTTTTGCATTGCATTTAGCCATTTAATCGCCAATTAGGTTAAAACTGGCCTCTGCAGCAGTCTTGGAAAATGCCCATTTACAGGTCCAAAGATGACTCTCTTTACAAATCTTACACTATAATGACCGCTTCGATAGCCAAGCCAGTCAGTCCATTGGTAAATTTCCAAAAATAGTATACTCTTCATCTGGAAATGGGAATTCTACTAAAACAAATTTCAAATTTTTGTGCCATATTGTGATCATAAATCTTAATTATAGGTGCTTAAATTGGTAGCATAATCAAACTTGTTTGTAAAGGGCAGCTGACGTTAACTAAGACAGGTGACCACTTATCTTAAAGAACCACGTCTAGAAATCTGCCAGGTGGTTCATGAGAAATCACTTTATTCAAGAAACAAGTTAGACAGGAAACTGACAGACAACAGCAGGTGAGATAATAATGAACAGTCTCAGGATAGATGAAGCACTGAATATGTGCCCGGAGGGGTGGGGTGGGGTGTGGGGGGGGGGGGGGGAGAAGGGGGGGAGGTTAACACAGAAGAAATGTCTTCACCAAGCTATGCTCAACTTCAAATGCTGTTTAAAATTAGCATAGAAATTTTCTTTGAATACTTTATCTGATATCACATTTGACTGAAATCTCTTTATGAGTTGACAAACAAACTGTTTCAAGCAAAGCCAATACTGTAGCCTAAGATTTTAAATTTGCATAACAATAGTAAACAAACAATCAAATCATATTAAAATACTCAAAATAAATTTTCTGAACATCGAACAAATTGTGAGGGTTAAGTGTGCGTTAAAGTTTAATTTAAGATACACAACACTGATTAACCCTTTAAGACTTAAATTTGTTAAGAAAATTTAAATCTTTTCATTCAAAATGTCCATTTGCAGAGCAAGAAAACTATTTTTGAAGATTTATTAATGGAATGAATGGTTTGGTTATTGAGTCAGTCATTCCAGTGGTAAATTTTCAAAAATAGTATTCTCTTGGTCCGCAAATGGACATTTCCCAAGACCACTACAGAAGACATTTTTGGCTGATATGAGTGTAAAAGGGTTAAACAACAACACATGCAAGTATAACTAGTTATGAATGTGCGTACGCAAAGCAGTGCTTAAAATAAATAAAATTACAACAATGAATAATGATGGATTTGGGATAAGCAATGCATGATGGGAATGAAGGATGTGTACGACGATTGGTTGAGAGCATTCCAAACCAGCCAATCACATCATACCTTCATCATTGGTGGAATCAGTTGCCACTGATGCGTCAATCTTCGTCTCTATAGAAATAAAGAAGACATTCATGCAGGCATTCTCAACAGTAACCCATTTCATTCTGTATGTCAAAGATATATATCTACATGAATCAGGCCTGCATAGCTACTAAAGCGTGAACATAGTGGCATGTATCACAGGCTACAGTCTATCTGTGCTAACCAGTTCATGGTCAAGATTGGCCAAGAAAATCTAAATTTTGTGCTTGATGAATGTCTATTTGAAGTTCAAGAAGTCTATTTTTGAAAAGGTATTGCTGGAATGACTGGCTCAGTTCTCGAGCCAGGCATTCCAGTGATAAATTTTCAAAAATACTGTTCTCTTGCCCCATATATCTCTCAAGACCACAGCAATGGTCAGTTTCTTTGCCGACTTGACCATTAAAGCGCTTGGATAATTATAGCCTCGTTACTCAGGTATGTACTGACTTTTCCAATTTCTCACCCACATTACCATATTTTCACTCACAGTAGGACCACACTATCGGAGTGACATGACTTGCGGCCTTGATGTCATTGGCTACATTTCCATGGTTACTCTAGTTGCTACTCGCGTTACTAAGCTTCAAAATTCAAGGACTCATACTTAAGTCATACTCAAGTCAACTCTGACCAGAGCCAGAGTGAGTATATCTCAGAAATAACTTAAGCAAGCAATGTTTTCCAATCCAATTATGTTCGATATATTCAAGAAAACATTTCTTATTAACTAACATGTTCTTTTTTTTTGTTATCGAGTAAGTCACATGGTTCCATTTCAGGTGAATGGCATTTAACCATGTGCACCAAATCATCTACCTGAACATAAATAAGATGGCTTTCGCATACATTAATTCCAAGACTGTGGACATCTGTGTGAGAAGTTGGAATAGAGGGATGACGTTTTAATAATTAGGCAGGCCTGTGCATGTGCGCTAGTTAGGAAAACTGCTGATCAATTTTTTCTGGTCAAAAATTGTTTCTGCCACAACCTTAGGAAATATTAATTTGTACCGGTATGTGGTCAAAGAAAGTATTATACCACCGGAATGACAGCCTCAGTGACTGTGGGTGGGTGCATAAGGCTGGGTAAATGAGCCAGTTCGTTACTGTGGTGTGTTTGCCAACCGTATAATTCTTCTCTTAACGTCCAAATGAAATACTTTTACCTCAGTGACTGTGGATGGGTGCGTAAGGCTTGGTAAATGAGCCAGTTCATTACAGTGGTGTGTTTGCCAACCTTATAATTCTTCTCTTGACGTCCAAATGAAATACTTTGTGAATCATTAGCAAACCAATGAATTTGAACCAAATTATAAAAAAAATAATCAGCAGTTTTCATAATTACTTTCATAACATGTATTCTTGTGAGGAATTCAGAATGAAACGGGTTAATGGTGATACAACAAGAGCCACAATGTATATTAAATATTAATTTCGGTACATATACACTTAAAACTTAGACGGTAATCGCATCTTAATAATGGTAATAAGGATTACTGTTACCCTACAGCTCATAAATAAGTTTAAATGTTTCCAAAGCAAAAACACAAACATGTTAGTACAAGTTTGAACACGATGTAAGTAATGTTTTGTTGAATATTTTGGGCGTAATTTGATTGGAAGCCATTGCTGCCTTAGGTTAAGGAAGCAATGGCTTCCAATCAAGTTAAGTTCAAAATATTCAACAGTACATTTTCATTTTGTTTTGGAAACAACTTAGGTTATTTCTGTGCTGTACTCTAAATCAGTTAAAGCTATCGTAAACCAATAAAACTACCAAGTTAGACTAAAGGAAATGTAATGATTACGGATACTGGGAACAAGTAGGCTAATTCTCGCAAAAGTGGTTAGAATATATCAAATATATATTGAGGTTTACACTCGGTGCATTGTCACTTCGGGGATGTATATTCACAGAGTACTGCAATGATATGTCTGGGTGATCTGACCTGAGAATGAGATTGCATTTCTGTGCTGGTCTGCAATTTGCAGGGGATTCTGATGAGATTTGATGGTCATGTGATCTATCGGGTGCCATTTTCCAAAAGTCACATGGTATGATATCAACATATTATTGATCAAAACTTATAACACAAATCTGGTTGCAGTCTCCATGAGGCACACTACAACCGATGGTGTTTACTGAAACAATTGCGATGACCTTTCCAGTTTATCCATCTATCATATGACATTGTAATCAACTATGTGATGTGTAGGATGATGTCATAATCATGAGGTCATGAATGACTCGATTTAGTCTGTCTTAAACGCTTAATAGTCCGACACATACAAATTGCATGTCTGCAATTTAATAAACATATTGGAAATAAATATTTTGTAACTAATTTGACTGTGCCACAGGCAGCAACAGCACCCAGTCAAATTAGTTTCAAAATATTCAACAGCTTACATACATAGATAGTTTTCTGGAAATTGATAGCCAGGGAGTTCAGAGATTGATCGAGCCAAACACAAATGAGGCGTGGGTGGAGCTTAGCTAGAGATGCGCGGGGCATAGCTAAAACTGGAAAGGTCCATTATCACATAGAGAACAGATAGCTCAAGTACTTGTTCCCAGCATTCATTGCAAACTATTGACTCATTGAACCTGGCTAGTCAGGTGTATAAGGGGACAATTCTGACCTCGCTAAAAGATAGTAGTGCAGATGCTTGCACCAAAACAATTACAATTCTTTACGGCTAACTTGGTAGTCTTACTGCCTTACATTAGCTTTAATCTGCAAATAGTGTCTCCTTAATACATTCAAGTCACGGGCGGATAGCGTGGCCACTTGAAGGATTGCAGAAAGTCAGGAAAGTGTGGGAGTTATCAGTGAAGTGAATTTATTAAAAGGTGATCTTATTCATGAGGTGGTCTTATTAGTGAGGTGGTCTGATTGGTGAGGTGGTCTTATTAGTGAGGTGGTCTGATTGGTGAGGTTGTCTTATTAGTGAGGTGGTCGGATTGGTGAGGTGGTCTTATTAATGTTCTTGTTAGTGAGTTAGGTTTATTAGTGGGGTGAGTTGATTAATGCTGAAGTCTTATTAGTGAGGTGGACTTGTTAGTGGTGGTTATTAGTAAGGTGGTCTTGTTAGTGAGGTATTAATAAGGAGGTGATCATATTAGTTGTGTAGCCTTATTAGTAAAGTTAGTCTTCAGGTGGACTTAGCACTGCATGTGTTGTATTAGTGACATTTCAAAGTCTCATTTTGTCAACGCAAAGTGGTTTTACTAGTAGTGAGTAGGTCCTATAATTGAGTCGGTCCTACTATTGAGTCAGTCCCATTATTGAGTCGATCCTATTCTTTAGTCGGTCTTATTATTGAGTCGGTCCTATTATTGAGTCAGTCCTATTATTGAGGTCATCGTATTAGTTTCATTACAAATTATAATATCAAAGTGTGTATGGGAGTGTGTGGGTGTGCATGCATATATGAATGCATGTGTAAGAGCAGTGTTCTTGCGCGCATGGGCACAAGTTAATTTCTTATTGAGTTTCTAGTGATTACGGCATTATTGCAGACTACAGGCCAAGTTTAGTCCATATCCATACAGTAAACCCGAAGTCAAGGTCCAGAAACACACATCTGTAATCCTGTCATGGTAAACTTGACCTTTCTTGGTGGACACCAAGAACAATCAGTAGGTCATATTTGGTGAAGTAGAATCGTGTGATGGCTGACACAGAGAAAATCCACATGTTTTATACACACAGCATCTATTTATTGGCTTTGGGATTGAGATCATAAGATACCAGGATTTCAGTAATGAAAATTAACTGTTTAACCATCAAATTTTTTCAAGCAAATTTGTATTCTTTTCACATAGAAATTGTCCATATGCAGACCAAGAGTAATTTATTTTTGAAATTTTATCACTGGAATGACTGGCTATGTTATTGAGCCAGTAATTCCAGTGGTCAATTTTCAAAAATAATCTTCACTTGGTCAGCAAATGGACATTTTCCAAGACCACTGAAGAAGCCGATTTTGGGCGGCTTGTTTGGTAAATGGATAAGTCCTCTGCAGAATTCATTCACCTGCTATAGTTGCATATTGAACAAGAGAAATATATAAAAGTCATATACACTCACTCATATACACGTGTAACAATCATGCACATACGCACATGCGTGTACATACGGTACATATCCTCATGCACTACCGACACACACACACATATCCTCATGCACTGACACACACATACATACCCTCATGCACTGACACACGCATACATATCCTCATGCACTGACACACACAAACATATCCTGATGCACTGACACACACAAACATACCCTCATGCACTGACACAGGCCTACATATCCTCATGCACTAACACACACAAACATATCCTCATGCACTAACACACACAAACATATCCTCATGCACTGACACATGCATATGTATCCTAATGCACTGACACACGCATACATATCCTCATGCACTGACACACACATACATATCCTCATGCACTGACATACACATACATATCCTCATGCACTGACATACACATACATATCCTCGTGCACAGACACACGCATACATATCCTCATGCACTGACACACACATACATATCCTCATGCACTGACACACACATACATATCCTCATGCACTGACACACATGTACATATCCTCATGCACTGACATGCACATACATATCCTCATGCACTGACACACACATACATATCCTCATGCACTGACATACACATACATATGCTCATGCACTGACATGCACATACATATCCTCATGCACTGACACATGCATACATACCCTCATGCACTGACACACGCATACATATCCTCATGCACTGACACACACATACATATCCTCATGCACTGACATGCACATACATATACTCATGCACTGACACACGCATACATATCCTCATGCACTGACACACATGTACATATCCTCATGCACTGACACACATGTACATATCCTCATGCACTGACATGCACATACATATCCTCATGCACTGACACATGCATACATATCCTCATGCACTGACACATGCATACATATCCTCATGCACTGACACACATGTACATATCCTCATGCACTGACACACATGTACATATCCTCATGCACTGACACACATGTACATATCCTCATGCACTGACATGCACATACATATCCTCATGCACTGACACACACATACATATCCTCATGCACTGACATGCACATACATATTCTCATGCACTGACACACGCATACATATCCTCATGCACTGACACACATGTACATATCCTCATGCACTGACACACATGTACATATCCTCATGCACTGACACATGCATACATATCCTCATGCACTGACACACACATACATATCCTCATGCACTGACATGCACAAACATATCCTCATGCACTGACACACACATACATATCCTCATGCACTGACACTGTACGCACACATATCCTCATGCACTGACACACACATACATATCCTCATGTACTGACACACACAAACATATCCTCATGCACTGACACACACATACATATCCTCATGCACTGACACATGCATACATACCCTCATGCACTGACACACGCATACATACCCTCATGCACTGACACACGCATACATATCCTCATGCACTGACACACATGTACATATCCTCATGCACTGACACATGCATACATATCCTCATGCACTGGCATACACATACATATCCTCATGCACTGACACACATGTACATATCCTCATGCACTGACACATGCATACATACCCTCATGCACTGACACACGCATACATATCCTCATGCGCTGACACACGCATACTTATCCTCATGTACTGACACTGTACGCACACATATCCTCATGCACTGACACACACACATATCCTCATGCACTAACACATGCATACATATCCTCATGTACTGACACACATGCACATATCCTCATGCACTGACATACACATACATATCCTCATGCACTGACACACACGCACATATCCTCATGTACTGACACATGCATACATATCCTCATGCATACATATCCTCATGCACTGGCATACACATACATATCCTCATGCACTGACACACATGTACATATCCTCATGCACTGACACACGCATACATATCCTCATGCACTGACACTGTACGCACACATATCCTCATGCACTGACACACACATACATATCCTCATGTACTGACACACACAAACATATCCTCATGCACTGACACACACATACATATCCTCATGCACTGACACATGCATACATACACTCATGCACTGACACACGCATACATACCCTCATGCACTGACACACGCATACATATCCTCATGCACTGACACACATGTACATATCCTCATGCACTGACACATGCATACATATCCTCATGCACTGACATACACATACATATCCTCATGTACTGACACACGCATACATATCCTCATGCACTGACACATGCATACATATCCTCATGCACTGACACATGCATACATATCCTCATGTACTGACACATGCATACATATCCTCATGCACTGACATACACATACATATCCTCATGTACTGACACACGCATACATATCCTCATGCACTGACACATGCATACATATCCTCATGCACTGACACATGCATACATATCCTCATGTACTGACACATGCATACATATCCTCATGCACTGACACATGCATACATATCCTCATGCACTGACACACGCATACATATCCTCATGCACGGACACACATGTACATATCCTCATGCACTGACACATGCATACATATCCTCATGTACTGACACATGCATACATACCCTCATGCACTGACACACGCATACATATCCTCATGCACTGACACACATGTACATATCCTCATGCACTGACACATTCATACATATCCTCATGCACTGACACACATGTACATATCCTCATGCACTGACACACGCATACATATCCTCATGTACTGACACACGCATACATATCCTCATGCACTGACACATGCATACATATCCTCATGCACTGACACATGCATACATACCCTCATGCACTGACACACGCATACATACCCTCATGCACTGACACATGCATACATATCCTCATGTACTGACACATGCATACATATCCTCATGCACTGACACACGCATACATATCCTCATGTACTGACACACGCATACATATCCTCATGCACTGAAACATGCATACATATCCTCATGCACTGACACATGCATACATATCCTCATGTACTGACACATGCATACATATCCTCATGCACTGACACACATGTACATATCCTCATGCACTGACACATGCATACATATCCTCATGCACTGACACATGCATACATATCCTCATGTACTGACACATGCATACATACCCTCATGCACTGACACACGCATACATATCCTCATGCACTGACACACATGTACATATCCTCATGCACTGACACACGCATACATACCCTCATGCACTGACATGCACATACATATCCTCATGCACTGACACACATGTACATATCCTCATGCACTGACACATGCATACATACCCTCATGCACTGACACACACATACATATCCTCATGCGCTGACACACGCATACTTATCCTCATGTAATGACACACATGTACATATCCTCATGCACTGACACATGCATACATATCCTCATGCACTGACACACGCATACATATCCTCATGCACTGACACATGCACACATATCCTCATGCACTGCCACACACAAACATATCCTCATGCACTGACATACACAAACATATCCTCATGTACTGACACATGCACACATATCCTCATGCACTGACACACACAAACATATCCTCATGCACTGACACACACATACATATCCTCATGTACTGACATGCATACATATCCTCATGCAATGACACACACACATACATATCCTCATGCACTGACACACACAAACATATCCTCATGCACTGACACACATGTACATATCCTCATGCACTGACACATGCATACATATCCTCATGCACTGACACACATGTACATATCCTCATGCACTGACACACATGTACATATCCTCGTGCACTGACACATGCATACATATCCTCATGCACTGACATGCGCATACATATCCTCATGCACTGACACACGCATACATATCCTCATGCACTAACACACGCATACATATCCTCATGCACTGACACACATGTACATATCCTCATGCACTGACACATGCATACATATCCTCATGCACTGACACACGCATACATATCCTCATGCACTGACACATGCACACATATCCTCATGCACTGCCACACACAAACATATCCTCATGCACTGACATACACAAACATATCCTCATGTACTGACACATGCACACATATCCTCATGCACTGACACACACAAACATATCCTCATGCACTGACACACACATACATATCCTCATGTACTGACATGCATACATATCCTCATGCAATGACACACACACACATACATATCCTCATGCACTGACACACACAAACATATCCTCATGCACTGACACACATGTACATATCCTCATGCACTGACACATGCATACATATCCTCATGCACTGACACACATGTACATATCCTCATGCACTGACACACATGTACATATCCTCGTGCACTGACACATGCATACATATCCTCATGCACTGACATGCGCATACATATCCTCATGCACTGACATGCACATACATATCCTCATGCACTGACACACACATACATATCCTCATGTACTGACACATGCATACATATCCTCATGCACTGACACACATGTACATATCCTCATGCACTGACACTGTACGCACACATATCCTGATGCACTGACACTGTACGCACACATATCCTCATGCACTGACACTGTACGCACACATATCCTCATGCACTGACACATGCATACATATCCTCATGCACTGACACACACATACATATCCTCATGCACTGACACATGCATACATATCCTCATGCACTGACACACACATACATATCCTCATGCACTGACACATGCATACATATCCTCATGCACTGACACACATGCACATATCCTCATGCACTGACATACACATACATATCCTCATGCACTGACACACACGCACATATCCTCATGTACTGACACATGCATACATATCCTCATGCATACATATCCTCATGCACTGGCATACACATACATATCCTCATGCACTGACACACATGTACATATCCTCATGCACTGACACATGCATACATACCCTCATGCACTGACACACGCATACATATCCTCATGCGCTGACACACGCATACTTATCCTCATGTACTGACACTGTACGCACACATATCCTCATGCACTGACACACACACATATCCTCATGCACTAACACATGCATACATATCCTCATGTACTGACACACATGCACATATCCTCATGCACTGACATACACATACATATCCTCATGCACTGACACACACGCACATATCCTCATGTACTGACACATGCATACGTATCCTCATGCATACATATCCTCATGCACTGGCATACACATACATATCCTCATGCACTGACACACATGTACATATCCTCATGCACTGACACATGCATACATACCCTCATGCACTGACACACGCATACATATCCTCATGCGCTGACACACGCATACTTATCCTCATGTACTGACACTGTACGCACACATATCCTCATGCACTGACACACACATACATATCCTCATGCACTAACACATGCATACATACCCTCATGTACTGACACACGCCACGTACATATCCTGATTCACTCAGAAAGGTATGATAGATGGGAACACATGATTTCGAGCAACCTTTGATGTCTGGAAAGTATAGAATGACCAAAATCTTACCTATAATTACTGGAGGTCAGTGATTATCCTTCTATTACTCAAGCTGGCCAAAAAACAGCTTCTGCAATCGTCTTGAAGAATGTCCATTTGCCGGGTAAGAGAAGACTATTTTTGAAAATTTACAACTGGAATGACTGGCTCGATAACCGAGCCAGTCATTCCATTGGGAAATTTCCAAAAACAGTCTTCTCTTGGCTTGCAAATGGACATTCAATAAGGAAATAATCGTATTTTCTCAAATTTTGCTATGAAAGGGTTAATTTACCACTGCCATGACAGGCTGGCTCACTAACCATAAATGGAAATTTATACAGGAAACAATTTTAAAATTAAATTTAAGCATTAAAGTGTTAATGAGATTAGTACCGTTAGTATGACGAGTGTTTGTAGTTACCCCTTTAACCCTCAAATTTATTCAAGAAAATTTAAGGTCTTTTCATAGAAAATCTCCATTTGCACATCAAGAGAAGACTATTTTTGAAAATTTACCACTGGAATGACTGGCTCAGTTATCGATCCAGGCACTCCAGTGGTAAATTTTCAAAAACAGCCTTATTTTGGTCTGCAAATGGACATTTCTCAAGACCACTGCAGATGCCATTTTTGGCTGTTATGAGTGTTAAAGGGTTAAACACAAGATGAAATCTTATTAGTTATATGAGCGTGCAGGAATATACAAAAACATGCAACAACAATAATGCTACACAGAAAACATCAATAACAATCATGCTCACGACGACGACAACAAATGTAGCTAGCTTGACTTATTACCCACAGAATTGGTCGCATACCTAGTCCAAAGTACTCATTTTAAAAATAAGGGAGATAATTTTACCTGAAATACTAATTTAATCAGAGTTACCTCCCGTTAAATCTACAACAATATTGAAATATATCTTATACTTTTCAAAATGATTTTCACATTAATTGTTCTCATTTTTTTCCATATATTAATGCAATACTAATGCACAAACATGCTTGATAGACGATGCAGGGCAATTTGCCAAAGACATAATCAGTAAATACTCTACAAAATAATGAGGGGGGGGGGGGGCTGTACAATTGTATTTCAAACGCCAATCATGCCTTGATTATATTATACAGACAACATTGAAAGAAATTTAATAAAATTACTTTAATTAAATCGCATGAATAACAATACTTTGCAAAAAATTTTAAATTCCACAAAATCAATACAATACAATTAATAATTATTTAATCAATTATTTTTGAAAAAAATATAATTAGTTTTTACCCTACTTTTCCGTATCATAATTTCATATTGATAAAATTACATATATATTTATATAACTATATAAAATAAATATGCTAAATATAAATAGCGTATATTATAATAAACCATTTAAATAAAATAATAAGATATAATAAGTTAATTGGTGGCACAATCGGTAGGATGTCACTGAGAAATTGTATGACCAGGCTTGATTGAGGTCATAGGTATGTTTACAGTAAAACCTACAGTACAGCAGTTTTCAAAACAAAATAAAATGTTCTGTTGAATATTTAATGTCTTCCAATGCAATTATGTTCAAAATATTCAACAGAACATTACTTACATCGTGTTCAAAATTGTACAAGCTATGTTTCGGTTTCTGTTTTGGAAACATTAACTCATTTATGAGTTGTACTGTATCGCATCAAACATTAATCCTTTAATGTCCAAGTCGGCCAAAATTTGCCTATGCTGTGGGCTGGAGAAATCACCATTTGCTACTCAGACGACTATTTTTGAAAATTCACCACTGTAATGACTGGCTCGATGACCGAGCCAGTCATTCCAGTCGTAAATTTTCAAATATAGTTTTTTCTTGGCTTGCAAATGGATATTTAATAATCAAATTTTGATTTTTTTTTTTTTGGGACCGAAATTGAGCATTAGACGGTTAATGGAGCTCTCTTCAGACAGATCCGCTATCATTGCATGTTAAGTTATTTGTCAGCTTGACTGTATCAACTGTGATCTGTTACAGGTGTATCTCTCTGTTCTCGTCCATCATGCTCGAGTCAACATTCATCTTTTTCCTCTTTTTTTCAGGAGATGATTATGAATCGTATGTTTGGTTCCATATATAATATACGTCGAGATCAAAATGTACAGTTCTCTGATGAAATTTAACTCATACGGCCAACATTGATTTGAATGAAATTAGCATTATTATTTAACTTACTAGTATTTAAATTTCAAGGCAACAACACAAGAAAGCTGCTTTAAACGTTTTGAAAAAAACCTGACTGGAAGATGTTCATAGCCAATACAAAAATGTGTCACCATCGCTTAAAACTTTACCTCTAAATGTTTTGAAAATAATTTGACTGGACGTTGATGTGAGATACCAATCTCCATATTCTCCGGTTTTATACCATCGCCATGGAACTGATGCCTGTGCTGATCTGGGTAGGAAGCGTCATTATTATCTTCAGGGAATGTCTATTTCTTGTAGTCATAATATTCAAGAAGAAACATGCAGATATTATTCCGTCATCGTGTGATCGAAATCATCGAATCAATAAGTTAGTTGGATCTCTAAACCAAATGGAGGGATCCATTTCTAGCTATACCACGCCCCTTTCTAGACATGCCACGCCCATTTCTAGCCATGCGACACCCATTTCTAGCCATGCTACACCCATTTCTAGCCATGCCACACACATTTCTAGCCATGCCACGCCCATTTTTGCTAAGACCCGCCCATTTCTAGCTATGCTACGCCCATTTCTAGCTAAGACCTGCCCATTTATATCTAAGATCCGCCCATACTTTACCAGTATTTGAATCTAGAAACAGTGCCTTTCAAATTAAGTCTCTATTCTTTTCATTAAAATACAGAAAGATGGGGAGAGCAACAGATATCGTTGATATGGCCCGTCGACAGCAATGCCCTTCACTAATTTGACTGGACAAAAGTGATGTATTAATTAGATTACCTTGTATAAAATGGTAATACTTGTGCAAAAACATTTAAGTAACTATGCTAACCACCATGAGTGTTGACAGAACTATCTAAGGTGCAATTAACCACTGTTAAAGCTCCACCACCAATTAAAGCACAAAAGCAATTAGGACTAAGCTGTTATGTATAATATAGATAAACCTGCTTTAAAGACCACTCACCTTAACAGCCAACAGATAATAGTACTTTAATTGTCTGCCTGCTGAATTTCTGCAGACTATATTTTCCCTTGGGTTTTAACTTTGGATATGTTAAATGTTTTGAAAACAATTTGACTGAAAGTTGTTGGTGGCTAAGCCACCAGCAACTTTCAGTGAAATTGTTTTCAAAATATTCAGCAGATTCAGAGTTATTGCCAATTGAAGTTAATGTCTGGTGGCGTGCAGTAGTGAGACAGTAAACACACCTTGGTGTAAGACTAGTTATACGCATCCTCAGCACTTACAGACCAAAAGCAGATTATTCTTTGAAAACTTTCCACTGGAATCATTGGCTCGATAACCGAGTCACTCATTCCAGTAGTAAATTTTCAAAAATAGTCTTCTCTTGGCCTGTAAATGGACATTCGCTACGCAAAAGTTTTCTTGACCAATATTAAATGGTTAAACGCCTTCGGAACTTGTGCAAAGAAAGGGATAGTCTATGGTACCTGTATTAAGAGACCGCCTGTGTTTAGTGACCACATCCTGATGCGCCATAAGGTGCTAGGTTGAGCCAGGTTTTATTGTATTTCTATACAGAACAGCTCATAAATAAGCTAAAACATTTCCGAAAGAATAACATATTACTTAATAAAATTTGGAACACAATGTAAGAAAGGTTCTGGTCTGTTAAATATGTTGTACTTAAGGCAGCAATGGCTTCCAATCAAATTAAGTGCAAAATATTCAACAGTACATTTTATTTTGTTTGGAAACATGTTAAGTTATTTCTGAGCTGTACTGAAAGCACTGCGTGTCAGTTTACAAAAGCACATCCAAGTACTAATATTCACTATAACCTTGGTTGTTGACCTTTGACCTAGTTATCACACACACACGCATGCGCGCACACATGCGCACGCACACACTGTCACTATGAGGAATATATTGAAGCGAGCAATGGTATTTTTCTCTAAACAATTCCAGCAGCCCTCTAAAGCTACTTTCCCTGATGGCACTTAACACTTTAATGGCTAAATTTAGACAAGAAAATTTAATTATTTGCTTATTGAACGTCTATTTTCAGGCCAAGAAGACATTTTTTTAAAAATTTACAACTGGAATGACTGGCTCAATTGGAGATTCCCGACACCGCCTGCAGAGGCCTGATTCGCCATGAAATGGTCAAAGATGACATCTAATATTAGATATGGTCTACTCTGGAATTATTTCATTCTAAGGTTTTCAAATTTATAAACAAAGGAGGAGTAAAATAGAAAATGAGTAGGGAGAAAATTATAACAAAAGTCAGTTTTTTGAAAACAAGAAATTATTATTGATTTAAGCACCAAGCTCTTCACATATTACAACATAACAGTGGTTGTTAACCCATAAACACTCAAGCCGCCGGCCAAAAACGGCTTCTGCAGTGCTTTTGAGAAATGTGCATTTGCAGACCAAGAGAATATTCTTGAAAAATGTGCACTGGAATGACTGGTTCGATGATCGAGCCAGTCATTCCAGTGAAAGATTTAAAAAAAATAATCTCTTGGGGTGCAAATGGACATTTTCAATGAGAGAATTAAAATTTACTTGAACAAATTTGAGGGTTAAATGGTTAACAAAATTATAATTTTACTCTAATTAATGAATATATTTAAATTGCGTATTTAGTTTCAAGGGATAAATTCCTGACAACAACATAAATAAACTTTAGCAATATATAATCAACAAGTTTTCTATTAAAAAGATTTAAAACTATTTAAACAAGAAATGCACAACATTAACAACTTATTATAATCAACAAGATTTCTATTGAAATTTACAAAGAATGCAGCATGGTAAAATTTACTAAAAATAATATTTAAATGCTATGAATATTTATAAGAAATAGCCTTTTAAGAAGCAGCTATCAAATTCAAAATTTTATATTTAATTTAAAATGTAGATTTGTATTCAATGATAAAAAGAAAAAATCTAATCAGGTGTAAATGACTTGGAAAAACTCCATCAAAGTTCTTTTAAAAATTCTATTAAAATACTGTTAAGTCATATCTTATAACAGTTTGGCTTCGTGAAGATATTCCCCACTTTCCAGAAATTATAAATACCATTCTAGAAATTAACAATTTCAACGAGAAATCCCTAAAAAAAAAAGTAAATTCAATACGCTGTATAGGATTTCTGTTGAAAATTTTTAAATTGCGACAATGCCTTCCAGTCATATTATTTACAAAATATTCAACAGCCTTCCTGTTTGTTTGCGCCGAAATTGAGACATGGAATTTATCGGTGATATGGTTATGGTGAAGGCAGATAATAATGTACAAAACATACAGAAATCAACTCTGCAAAACATTTGCTGTCAAATATCATGATGAACCCAAGATACACACATTTATACAGATTGCTTAGGCAGACTTGTATGTATCCTCTGTAAGAGAACTCAAGACATGTCACTACGAAACTCACACTACAGTGGATCCAAGGACATGGTCATATTCCAGGAAGCAAGAGTAGGTATGAACTTGTCAGAGGGTAGATCCCTAAGCCAGGTTCAAAATGATGTGAGCTACAGTGAAATGAAGAGTACATTATAGCTCAGGCGGTCATGTGCTGAGTGGCTGGAGCCACGAAACAAGCCACTGTGGTTCCCGTTTCGATTCTGGCGATCGCTGGAATCTTGGAAATCTCTCTCTCTCTCTCTCATCTCTCTCTCTCTCTCTCTCTCTCTCTCTCTCTCTCTCTCTCTTCTCTCTCTCTCTCTCTCTCTCTCTCTCTCTCTCTCTCTCTCTCTCTCTCTCTCTCTCTCTCTCTCTCTCTCTCTCTCTCTCTCTCTCTCTCTCTCTCTCTCTCTCTCTCTCTCTCTCTCTCTCTCTCTCTCTCTCTCTCTCTCTCTCTCTCTCTCTCTCTCTCTCTCTCTCTCTCTCTCTCTTCTCTCTCTCTCTTCTCTCTCTCTTCTCTCTCTCTCTCTTCTCTCTCTCTTCTCTCTCTCTTCTCTCTCTCTCCTGGCGATCGCTGGAATCTTGGGAAATCTCTCTCTCTCTCTCTCTCTCCTCTTCTCTCATCTCTCTCTCTCCAGGAGTATAAATGGGTACCAGAACAAAAACTGCTGTAGTCACCTGCACTAGACTAACATTGGGAGTAGAATTACTCACATCTGCTAATTGCCATTGGAAACTGTGGGTAAGCACTGGCCCATATGCTCCCTCATGGAACGCGTACAATGTGTATGCATGGTGACACTGTTATTATACACTAAAATGAAGACTACCATCAAAGTCAGCATACTGAAACAGTGAAAGCCAATCTACAAAGAGGGCAAGGAGCAGGATGGATGTCACAAGCTACCTCATAAATGACAGATATGGGTCTTCCGCTTTGGAATTGGACATAACCATCTAAAACAACAAACGTATCGAACAATTCATGACTGGAATCGCTACAGAATGTCCATGTATGTTAGCTGCTGAGATATCTGAACATGTGATGCAAGAAGGCATGCTGTATGATACTGACAGGACGAGGATATGGCCAATAGAACTAGATCTTTATACAAATTATACAATCTAGACAAAGTGCAGATCACCATCTCCTTTATGGAGAACACCAGTCTACAAATCTCATTACCAAAGAATCAAAAGAAGATAACTTAGGGATCAAAAGATGACAAAAATGATTCTTGTTCCCCCTGAATACTAAGTTATTGCTAGAACTCAGCTCACTGATAAGTTAGTTCAGCTAAAAATTCATTCAGTAAATCACAACTGAAAGATTTTCAACATCTTTGTTGAAAATAAAACGAAAATCGAAACAACAGAACTGAAAAAGACAATAATGGCTTTATAATGAAAATATGAAATAATTATTCTCCATGGGAGATAATTACACCTGCTTACGAGGGAGATAATTACCCCTGCTTACAAGTGAGATAACTACACCTGCGTAAAAGGGAGTTAATTACCCTGATTAAAAGGGAGATAATTACCCTGTATACAGCATTAGCCAATAATAAGGGCTAGAAATTACTTTATAACTACACATGCTTAAAAGGGAGATAATTATCATGTAAATAATATTGGCCACTAATAAGGGCTAGAAATTATGTTATGCAGTTGTGATTCATATATCAGAAGTCAGAGATACCTGTCACTTTATACTGTACGGGAGATAAATTTGTGAAATGTTCTGAATACATCTTTGACATGTATACAATATTATCAGGATATGGCGGAATCTGTTATCGCTATACCACACCGCTTTCTAGCTATGCCACGCCCATTTCTAGTTAAGCTCTGCCTACTTTTTACACATGTTGGAATCGATTTATACACATAACCCATTAAAGGGAAATTCCAGTGAAAATCGGGAATAAGTCAACTAAAAATATACTCTAATCCGAAATAGTTGCCGCAAAAAAATATAAAATACACTGTTCCATTGCCGAGAAATAATAAAATGAATATGCCCAAAACGCTCGAAAACGTGATTCCTGGGCGCATTCATTTGTTCGCAACGAGAGCGAGAAACCGCGAGATTATGACGTCAACGACACACCAGCAAAATATCGCCAGCGCTTTTAGATTTACCTGTTTACTTCGCGTTATGAAGGCCGAATATTAATTAACCCTTTAATGACAAAATTCTGTCAGGAAAATCAGAATATTTCCTTATTGAATGGCCATTTGCAGGCCAAGCGAAGACCTTTTTTGAAAATTTACTACTGGAATGGCTGGTTCGGTTACTGAGACAGTCGTTTTAGTTGTAAATTCTCAAAATAGCCTTCTTTTGACCTGCGTCCTCAACTTGACGATTGCAGAGGCCAGTGCTGGCGTGAAATGGTTAAATCGCATCATGTCCGCATGTCAAGCATGGGGTTGCAGTAATAGAAACGATCATGGAAAGGGTACGGAAATTCACATTTTCAGATACCGGATTCACAGAAGCATCCGCATGAAAAGGGGCTAACTGAAAGATGGCTTCATAACATCGGCACTGGATGGATATCTTCCACATTTAAATTAGGATGACACAAGTTTAGAACATATAGTCTGTATAATTTTAAAATAATGTGTCATGGATTTCAAAACAAAAGGCGCGGTACTTAATCTTAATATAACAGAATCAAACTCGACAATTAACGTCGTATTTGCTTGCATTAATTGTAAAACGGGATTTGCAAACCAGAATGAAACGATGTCGCTGATTGCCCGGTCGGTCAATTATAGGCAACCACTTAGCGGCTTACTTCGTAGACGATAATAGGTGACAGCTAGTAAATAATGGCAAGTGTACGCTAGACATAATTAGTAGTTTAGTGCTTTCACACTATTGAAATCCAGCGTTATTAATCATTTACAATGTTTACTCCCAATTTTAAAATAACTATGCTGAGTGTTGAATATTCTGAATTAAACTTTCCTGGAATTATGTTGGAGTAGCTTCCAAACTAATTAGTTTCACACAATAGGCCTATGCAGGGTAAATTTTAAGCTTTCTGCTTTTCTGTCCTTGAAAGGGATAACTAATTGATCCCAAATTTTTAATTGTTGACCCATATTTACTGCCTGTTGAATATTTTGAAACTGGAATTTGACTGGAAGCAAAAGTTGCAATAGCAACAGCTTTCAGAGAAATTACATTCAACATTTATTCAACTAACATATTTTTCAAGAATTTGATGTAGCTGGTTGATTGCAAACACGCTCCTGGCATAACCCTTCAATGTTTTTAAAAAATAGAAATTGCCCATAAGAAAACAATTTTTGACAATTTAGAGCTACTATGACTGGCGCGATCATCGGGACACTAATTGCACTTTAATTTCCTCCAAACACTGTGGCAAAGTGTCAGTTGTTTAGCCAGTACGCTAATTATCCACGCGATGCAAGATTTACCTCCCCTGGTTACGGCTATCCTCGATCGGGCAAACAGAGTTGGTGTGTCGGTGACGTCAGCTGCTTGTCCAAAATGGCGCCTCTATCTACTGGTTACTTTAGCAATTTAAATTGATGATATCTTTTTTATTTGTTGGCATAAAATTGTGCTCTTGGTCTCAAATTAATGCGGAAACTTAGTACTTTACGTGAGATGCATAAAATCCCCCAGTGGAATATCCCTTTAAGTCTTAAATTTGTTCAAGAAAATTTAAATTTTCTCAAAGAAAATATAAATTTGCAGACCAAGAAGAGTATTTTTTGAAAATTTACCACTGGAATGAATGGCTCGGTAATCGAGCCAGTCATTCCAGCGGTAAAATTTCAAAAATAGGGTTCTCTTGAAGCCATTTTTTGCAGATATGAGTGTTAAAGGGATTTACCCCTGAATTCCAGAATACCATTTAAAGGTAATTATACAGGTAAGCTGTTGCATATTTTGAAACTAATTCGACTTGTAGCTATTGCTGCGTATGTTAGTAACAGCTGACACTCAAATTAAATTTCAAAATATACAAGACACTGTTTATTAAATGGCAAATTAACCAGATATATATAATTTGTAACCCTTCATGACAGACTTCTTGTGCTTCATGACGGAGCTACTTCATTATGTTTGTGACATCAGCTAACTAGTGACATCATTGATTACGTTAAATATTTGAGTGACAGATTGGATCCCTCCCCCCCCCCACCCCCTGCACCCACTTAATTCTTTAAGCTCTAGAAAATCAAATTTTTTGCTTTGTGATGGCCAGGCCCAAAGAAAACTAATTTTTAAATGTTTAACACTGGAATGACTGGCTTGGTTATCAAACGTTGTGAAGCCAGTCATTACAGTGGTAAAATTTCCAAAATTATATCCTGGCCATTTCTGAAGACCACGGCAGAAGCTGTATTTGGCCAGTTCAAACAATAAGGGATTAACCCTTTAATCCTCAAATTTGTTCAAGAAAATGTAAACTTTCTCATAGAAAATGTCCATTTGGTGACCAAGAGAAGACTATTTTTGAAAATATATCACTGGAATGACAGCCTCGGTTATCGAGCCAGTCATTCCAAGTCCGCAAATGGACAAATATTCAAGTCCACTGCCGAAGTTGCACTTGGCCGGCTTGAGTGTTAGAGGGTTAAACAATTGTTTTACCTTTCAAAATGATTACACCAACTAGTTACTAACGTAAGCAGTAAATCCGTTTGAATTTAATCTTGACTACTTCTGGTGAAACACAGTGATCTAGCCGGATAAGTAACCCATAAAGAAGTTATCCGTGTGCGAAAAAGGCATACTGTAGGTAATAGTATCAACGGTTAATTTCTAGCCCTTCTATTGCTGTGAAACAATTATGGTAATCCTAACCAATGAGACAGAACAATGATATGTAATGGAGATAACATACAGTGGAGCTCAGAGATAACGTAAACTGTTTGCAAATCAAAATAAAACAATGTTGAATATTTTGAACATAATTGTATTGGAAGACATTGCTGCTTTAAGAAGCAATGTCTTCCAATCCAATTATGTTCAAAATATTCAAACGACCATTTCTTACTGACCAACATGTTACTGTTTTTGTTTTGGACACATGTTAACTTATTTATGAGCTGTCTTATATGAGGTATGCTGTATGAAAATTAAATGTACGAATGTCATAAAGTATAGATAATTTACGATTATTCGCGAGATATGAATCATGGAAAAATAGTCACTGAATGGAGAAAACCGATAAAGTTATCTTTTGTCCACTGAAAGGAATAGTTGACAAAGATATACATAAAATATCAAGACATACCAAGGCATGATTGGCTTTCAAAAACGGTGATAGTATCTTCTACTGTAGAATTGTGAAACATGCTAAAACAAAATCCTAAAATCTTGGAAAAGTGAAATAATTTGTTATGTCTCACTACAGCTAAATCTAAAATTAATTTAGTAAATTATTGTAATACAACAACAAAAACAACAAAAGAAGATCAATATAAGATTAGAAAGTTAGGTAGGTAAGTAAATCCACACAACTCACATCTTTCAACAGAAAGGCAAACACAACTGCAACAAAGAGAGGTAACATGAATAGTGATACGCGTGAAAAGCGATGATAGAAACCTTGGTGTTCGTCGCTGACGTTCGACTCAAGAGCCTGTCGTTGTTGTCGCAAGTCTTCCCTCATCGCCGTCAGATCGGCCTGCTCACTCTGAATATTCTGAAGTTTTTTACGCAGAGTTTCGACATCTACAATCAACGCCATCTCTTTCTCTTCCAGCTCTGTGATGCGTTCCTGACTGACATCTTTCTCACTCGCATAGCCCTCGATTAAACCTGAAACAAAATCAAAGAGAAATATAGTCAGTATCATAACACAATCTCTTCATTAACCCACCTTGTGCCAACTTAACCCTTTAATGATCAAGGTAGTCAAACTGGCCTCTGCAGCAGCCTCGAGGAATGTGCATTTGCAGGTGAAGAGCACTTTTAAAAAAAATTTACCAGTGGAATGAATGGCTTGATTATTGGGCAAGTCATACCAGTGTCAAGTTTTCAAAAATAGTCTTCTCTTGCCATGCAAATGGACATTCAATAAGAAAATATTTTGATACCCTGGACCAAATTTACCCAATAAAGGTTTAAACAACATATACAGAAACAAGAACTTCGCAGAATCAAATTTCTCATCTGTACTCCGGATTGTCTGTCGATAAATATCAGAGCTCAGTGATCTTTAACTAACCAGAAAAACAAACAGGTTTGTACCAAGATCATAGTGGTCTTGACCTTTGACCTAGTGGCCTCGATATCATCATAGACAACCATGTATTCAGGTTACATTCCAATAGTTTTAATCAATCCTGAAATATATGCTAGAGATTTGCTAAAAGCGAGCACATTTCATAGACAGGTGGTCTCTCAATACAGGTGACTCACTATATGCCTTTTAACCCATTAACATTCATATCAGCCAAAAACGGCCTCTGCAAGTGTCTTGAGAAATGTCAATTTGCAAACCAAGAAGACACTATTTTTGAAAATTTACCACTGGAATGACTGGCTCGATAACCGAGCCAGTCATTCCAGTGGTAAATTTTCAAAAATAGTCTTCCCGTAGTCTGCAAATGGGCATTTTCTATGCGAAACATGAAATTAAAAAAAATTAACTTGAGTGTTAAAGGGTTAATACCAAATACAGGTGGTTCTCTAAGACAGATCTGTGGTCTTTTTAACATGTTTTAACCCTTTAATGACTAAATTAGGTCATTTAAATTTTAAATTTTCTCTCAGAAAATGTCTATTTAGTATTTATCACTGGAATGACTGGCTCGGTTGTCTAAACAGTCAGCTCAGTTATCGAGCCAGTCATTCCAGTGGGAAATGCTAAAAAATAACCTTATCTTGGTCTGCAAATGGATATCAAGACTACAAAACGGTCTGGTTTGGGATGGCTTAAGCATGAATAGGTTAATACAGGGCAATAAAAGTGACTCGCCATACACCTTTTAACCCTTATATCAGCCAAAAACAGCTTCTACAGTGGTTTTGAGAAATGTCCTTTTGCTGACCAAGAGAAGACTACTTTTGAAAATTTACCACTGGAATGACTGGCTAGATAACCGAGCCAGTCATTCCAGTTGTAAATTCTCAAAAACAGTCTTTTCTTGGTCTGCAAATGGACATTTTCTATGAGAAAATTGAAATCGTCTTGAACAAATTTGAGTGTTAAAGGGTTAAAGCAAAATGTTGGTGGTTCTCTAAGACAGATCTGTTGTCTTTTCAACCCACATGCTTTAATGAACCACCATCTTTCAGTTCCAGCAGTTGGTCCAGCGAGCAGATCAAGAGAAGACCACTTTTGAAAATTTAACACTCAAATGACTATTTGCAGACCAAGAAAATACTATTTTTGAGAATTTACCGCTAGAATTTCTGGCTCGGTTATCGAGCCAGTCATTCCAGTGCAAAATTTTCAAAAATAGTATTCTCTTAGTCTGCAAATGAACAGTCATCAAAAGCCATTAAAATGTTAAAGAACTACAATCTTTTCGGCCCAAAAGAGAGGTGCTCTGTTTTCAAGAGTGCATGCTTGACATCAGTTTCAGTGCTAATTTCAGCAAATTCCTAGCCAAAGACACACCCAGATAGTGATCGTAGACTGATTAGAGAATATATATATATATATTTTGAATAACCATTTAACCCGTTAACAGTCAAGCCAACGAAAAATTGCTTCTACAACGATCGTAAGAAATGGTAATTTGTCGACGCTGGCATAGCTCGTCCAATAACAAACAGACAGACAATCCAGTGATATATTTTCAAAATAAATCTTTTGGTCTGCAAATGATGGGATGGATCGATGAATGTGTGTGCGTGTGTGTGTGTGTGTTTGGGTGGGTAGGTAGGCAGGCAGACACAGACAGACAGGCAGACATCGGCTTACTTTCAGCTTTATTAAGTTCTCCGGACAGATAATCCTTGGCTTCCTCCTCCTCTCGTAGTTTCTCTTCTAGCTCATCGCATCGTTCAGCTATCTGTGCTATATGTTCAGACTTCTCTGCGAGAGTCTCAAGAAGCTGTTGCTGTGTACGTTTAGCCTCGAGCAGTTGTTGGCTCGTATCTTCAATCATGTCCAGGAGCCGAGACAGCGATGTCTGCAAGCGCGATCTCGCATCTATAGAGCAAGAACATAGAAATGTGTGTAGTGGTCACCAATATCGTCATCACTTTAGATATATTATAATAAAGAAAAACCTATCTTAGCCCTTTCAATGGTCAGGATTGGTCAAGGAAATTGAAATTTTTGCCTAATCAATGACCATTTACAGGCAAAGATTGGACAATTTTTGAAAAAATACCACAGGAATGACTGACTCAGGTATTAACTCTAATGGTCATACAGGTCAAAACCGGTTTCTGTCATGGTCTTGTGGAATGTCAATTCACAGGACAAGAGAATAATTTTTGACAATTTACCACTGGAATGACTGGCTCGATAACTGAGCCAGCCATTCCAGTGATAAATTTTCAAAAATTGTATTCTCTTGGCCTGTAAATGGACATTCAATAAGCAGATATTTAAAGTTTCTAGATCAAATTTGACCATTAAATGGTTAAGCCTGTAATTGCAGTTGTAAATCTTCAAACTTATTCTTCTCTTGACCTGTAAATGGACATTAATCCAGCAAAAATGTCATCAAGACCACTGCGGAGGTAAGTTTTGGTCCGCTTGACCAGCAGAGGTTTTAGTGACCACCTTATGAAATAGCTAGGGGCAACTTCGACTGGCTAACCAGTCAGTTTGCTGGTTTACTGCACATGCGCATTTGCTCTGCCCAGTCGGATGCTGAATAGTTAACTATAGTTCGTTGGTACCCGATTCCCCATTGAATTACTATTGCAGAAAATTTGGAGCCGGGTACCTGAGTCTTGAATAACTTTTTCTGTCCTCTGTTTTGATGGCCTATGAAGTTTGGTTATTGTTGTGCACTAAGACATCAAAAAGCATCCATGGATATGAGATAAAGTGGGAAGGAAATGGGCCTTGGGAACATTGGCATACAATAAGAAAGTTAAATTTCATCAAACTTAAGTTTAAGTTAGTGAAATATTGATACTTTTATATGCATTTATTCGTGGTAAGCGAGGGATGGCCAACATTTTTAATATTACACACATTTGTACTAATCATTTGGAACCGAGCTCGGGTGCTCAGTAGTCTATAGACAATTAGCTAGTTAACTATTTCAAGTTAGACTGGGATCTAACTAGCTATAGCTAACTATGGTTCGCTACTTGCTATAGGGTATGGTGTTGGAGTAAAAATATGTTGAATCATTAAGACAGACCTGTGAACTGTCTGTCGCCAACCATGCCAAAATCGCAACATGGTTGGCCATGTGGCAACGTGTGCGCGCGCGTGCATGCGTGCGTGTTCTATGAGCCAGAAGTGTGTATTTTGCTTTTATTACATCACAATTGTGTGTTTATGACATCATCAGTTGTCCTTTGTCCAAAAGCATTTTTTCCATGTAACCATCAATTTAATCCCAACATACATCATCATTTCACAAGTCTATAAACAGGTGATGTTTTAATACAATGAGTATCACACATTTTTAAAGGTGTTAATCAAATTAGCACAAAATCCAAGCTGCCCACCAACCAGATTAAGGAATCAATCAGTTTTGTTTGAACATGATCAATCAATAATATTCAGAAGTGTCAAATTTGCACTCAGCCGGCCTTATAGGCTGTAGGCCATATTGCCATTTTTGCCGTAACAATCTAACCACTAAGCAAATTAAACTCTATTTTGATTGGTCGATGCCAGACATTCGTCTCATGAATCAACCATTCAGCAAAATTGAATGGTGCTGACACAATCTACTTCCCAACCTGATCCAGTCAGCGGTTTCCAAGTTGTTTTTGTGAGAACTAGGTCATCCACGATGATCATCAGACAAATAGACCAATCAGGTTCTCTTGAAACAAGTGTGACACACTACAGCTGCGACTTAGGCAGCTCTGATGGAAATGTAAAGAATTTAAGATGGACCAACTGACCAGTAAACTGACAAATAAACTTGTTGTGAGTAGGAACTAGTCTTGGATAAGTTTATGCACTAAAGGAATTTTTGTTATTTCTATGTCGATTTGCCAAGCTGAAAATGTTTAGGAGAGGATAATTGTACAGGTTCCAAAAAAAAAAAAGCGCAAAATCCAAGATGGCCACCAAAATAAGTCCACGTTTCCTTTCAATAATTTTGGATGAAATCGTCTATTAATTGAGCCAGACATGCGTGTGATTCCTGTGACGAAGCCATTTAACCCTTTTAAGCCTTGAAAATTAAAACTTTTTCAAAGAAAACGACAATTTGCAGACCAAGAGAAGAGTATTTTTGAAAGTTTGTCACTGGAATGTCTGGTTCTGTTATCGAGCCAGTCATTCCAGTGGTAAATTTTCAGAAATAGTCTTCTCTTGGTCTGCAAATGGACACTTCTCAAGACCAGTGCAGAAGTCGTTTTTGGCTGATATGAGTGTTAAAGAGTTAAAGAAAAGAGTTGATGACAGACAGACAGACAGACAGACAGACAGACAGACAGATGGTCACCATGTCAGGGGCACTAATAATTGTAACAATTCGGTTTAAATATTATAAATAGAATATTAAACCCATTTCTATTTCACCTTTTAATGGTTAAGATTGGTCAGGAGATTGATATTTTTCCTTAGTGAATTTGCATTTGTAGGTCACGAGAACTGTTTTTGAAAATTTATCACTGGAATGACTGGCTCGGTTACCGAGCCAGGCATTCCAGTGTTAAATTTTCAAAAATAGTTTTCTCTTAGCCTGAAAATGGCCATTCCTCATGACCAGCTTGACCACTAATGAGTTAAATTGGTACAAATTTGTGATCCTCTATGACGTCGATTGAAATTCGTTTAAAACTATTTAAATTTTTTTTAAAGCAATTTCATCCATAAAATTACAGTTCACATTTAATCCTACACATGCTTGTTTTTAAACTTTAATTATCTTCACATCACTATGGCGATGACAAATGATAAATTTTTTATTTAAACACCAATTACCTCATGTTAATTTCGTGCCCAGCAAATCTCCAACAGTAAGAAGGACAACAACTATTATGACTGACATGATTTAGGCACGTACATTATCAACAACTGCATGTTCACTGCATGTGAAATACATTACACAAGAAACACTTTCAACTGGAAATGCTAAAAGCAGTCTCAAATTTGCTTCCTTGATAAGTATGGTTGGTGGCAATTAGACTCAATGAATATAATACCCCCCCACCCCTCATATTTCAACTTAATCGACGTAATACCCCCATATTTCACACAATGATCATAACCACTATATCCATGTATACTGGGTCATTATAATAAATGGGGGTTGACAAAATTATGGTACTAATCTACAGATTATCATAATCAGCTTTACCCCAGCTGTTTTGGGCAGAAAATCAGATTTAGCCTCTGGGACGAATTTGTACACGAATTCTATATAGAATATATTATATCCTGTTGCATATTAGATCAACTTATAAATACGCTGAAAAGGGAAATCCTGATACATTATAGTAGAGGCGTGTAATATGTAAGCTAAAGTCAGTAATCAAAAAGTGTATGCTGTCAATCGCACAGTAATTGTTAAAGGGACACTATTGGTGATAAATATTACTAGAGTTGTACTGCAGAAAACGTCTTTGAAAAAATATAATGGCTGGTAGAATTATCAGTCGCGACTTAAAACTAGTATAGTTGGTTGATCGATCGGTCAGTCTGTTAAGTTTTTTACATTTGTGACTAGAAACCCTCAAAATGCAACTTGGAATTCCCAAAAGTAGCGGCAGTGGGTCCCATACAGCACACGAAAACTTGTATGATTGTTATGTATCAATTAGTTTTTTATGTTCTTGCACAAAAATACCTACAAAATTTAGCATGGGTTGACCACCCCCACCCCCTAAATTCATAGCTGTGAATCCATGACACTTCTAATTTCACCATGGATGAGAAAAAAAGAATGGCAACCCCAGATTTCAGCTTGACACCCTCCCCAGACTTCAGCTTGGGACTCCCAAATTTCAGGCTGAGGGGTCACTAGGATCTCCAAAATTTAGATGGAAACACGGTGCATTTCACTTGCATTGCAATGACTGAAGAGATAGCATCAACTACAGTTAAAGCCTGGTCAAGAGCCGGGACTTGCCCCTTTAACTACCAAATCCCTGAAAAAGTAAATTCTTTACGATATAACTTATTCTGCTGAATATTTTGAAATTAATTTGACTGGAAGTCATTGCTGCCTTAGGCAGCAATGGCTTCCAGTCAAATTAATTTCAAAATATTTAACAGTCTTGCTGTATGGTTGCCTTGAAAATGAGATATAGTGAATTCATCAGTGAAAGGGTTAATAGTCAAGACTGGTCAAGAAAATTCTAATTTTTGCTTAGTGACTAGTAATCCATTTTCCGGCCAATGAAGGACTACTTTTTTGCAAAATTTATCACAGAAATGACTGACAGCCACAATCAACCAGTGTAGTGGTCTTGAAAAATATCCAGTTGCAGGTCAAGAAGACTAGTTTTGAAATTTTACTACTGGAATGACAGGCTCAGTTAACTTTTTTCAAGACGACAAGGTTGATTGTGGGTGGCTTGAACATAAAAGTACCATGTGTCAGCTTAGACATTTTGTATAACATAATTGTTTACTCATAGAAAATGTCCATTTGCAGACCAAGAGACTATTATTGTCATTCCAGTGATACAGTTTCAACAATAATCTCTTGGTCTGCAAATGGATATCTTCTATGAGAAAATTTAAATTTTCTTGAATAAATTTGAAAGGTTAAAGGGTCTCTCTCATTGATTTTGAATTCCTGAAAATCATAATTTAAGGGAAAGAAATATGATGGCTATTAAGTATTTTGAAAACAATTTAACTGAAAGCAATTGCTGCTTATGGCAACAATGAAAGACAACAATGACTTTAAGTCAAAATATTTTCAAACTAATCAACGTGATCGCAACTTAAGCCTATGATGACAAGTTCTTCTGGGATACTGGTTGATCAGTGATTAACATTTATGACGCCCAGCTGGATGCAAGTAGTTACTTCATCAAATGCATCAACATCAATCCTGTTTATTAGATCATCACTTTATTGTCATATATATACATAGATAATACATTAGCATACCATTCAACACCAGTGAGGTGAAGAAATGAATGATTATTATAACATTGCCTATAATTAACCATTTCATACATGTATTCCCCATATCTCAATTTCAAGATAATAATATCGGAAAGCTGTTGAATATTTTGAAATTAATATGACTGGAAGTTGTTGATGCCTGACTTCCAGTCACATTAACGTCAAAATACTCAACAGAATATGTTATACATCGTAAATAATATATTTTTCAAAGATTTGTTGTTGAAAGGGCCTATAACACTTAAATTTGTTCAAAAGATTTAAATTTTTTCCATTCAAAATGTCCATTTGCAGACAAAAGGGAACACTATTTTTGACAATTTACCACTGGAATGACTAGGTCGGTTATTGAGCCAGTCATTCTAGTGGTAAATTTTCAAAAATAGTCTTTTCTTGGTCTGCAAATGGACATTCCTCAAGACCACAACAGAAGCCGTTTTTGGCTGATATGAGTGTTAAAGGGTTAACAGATTCACTAGAAGATAAGTAAGTGTATAAATATAAGCAATATGAGAGTGTGATCATTGACTGCAGGTGCAAGCTTATATATAGTACAACCTGCTCATGCAGATGCGCAGACTAACACAGTCAAACCTGTCTATAAAGGACACTGCATGGACCATCATAAAGCAGTCCCTAAAGACAGGTGTTTGCTTAACCATTTAATGGTCAAATTTGGTCAACAAAATACAAATATTTGCTTATTGAATGTCCATTTGCAGGCCAAGAGAAGACTATTTTTGAAAATTTACCATTGGAATGATTGGCTCGGTCATCGAGCCAGGCATTCCACTCGTAAATTTTCAGAAATACTTCTCTTGGCCTGCAAATGGACATGCCTCAGGACCATTGCAGAGGCCGGTTTTGGCGGCTTGACCTTTAACGGGTTAATACAACTTATTTTCAATTAGAATATAGGTTTTTGTGTCAAACCATGGTGGTTCCTTAAGGTGGATGATCTTATAACCACATGTGTTAAAGAACCACAATCTTTTGGCCCCCAAAAGCATGTGTCTGTTATAGCCAGGTTTAGCTATATGTATGCACACCCGTATTCGCTCATGCATGCAAGTACGCCAAAGGCCATGAATTTCAGTAAAATTTCTTGTAAAAAATCTTATACACTCTTGAATCTACAAAAAGTGTTAAAGCATATACCATTGATATTTCGATAAAGTCCAATTTAAACGATAACTGGTGTCCATTTTGTGCAACACTGTTTCTAAGTCTACACCAACGTTTCATTCATTGACGCCGCAATAGTTAAAACTCTGCTATCAATGTTAAAACCTTTAATCATCATGTCTGACCAAATCATCCATTGCAGTGGTCTTGAGGAATGGACATTTGCATGACAATAAGATTCTTTGAAGATTTACCGCTGGGATGATGACTGCCTCGATTATAATCGAGGCCAGTCATAACAGTCGTACATTTTCAAAACCAGTCATCCCTTAAAAATAGACATTCACTAAGCACAAATTCTTACATTCTTGATAAATCTTGACTATTAACCCTATCATCGCTGAATTTTCCATGTCACATATTCAAGGCAGCCATATACAAGAACTGTTGAATATTTTAAAATTAATTTGAGTGGAAGCCATTGCTGCCTTAGGCAGATTAATTTCAAAATATTCAACAGACTAAATTTTATATCGTAACGAATCTAAATTTTTCAGGGATTTGACGGTGAGATGGTTAAATGTTTAAATAATGGTTGAAACTAGGTGTTTTTGATTAATAACACTAAAAGAGAGATTTAGCTCCTGGCACAGCTTGACAAATAAAGCAAGATTACTACACCTTCTTATGGCAGATAATTCCTACTACAAATTTTAATTAAAGTCAATCAACGGTTATCTCGCCACTGAAACAATATCATACGGATATTACTGACCATGACCGCATAAGGAGAAACAAGATACTCTAAATCTAACCGTATAAGGAGAAACAAGATACTCTAAATCTAGAAAGTAATAATTATGTTTCTTAGCAACGTGAATAGTCACAATCGCAGCAACATGTCTAAGCATATCGTAACTAGAAATACAACAAAATGACAACAGTACCTAAGTAATCACCTTCACTACTTTAATCAAGCCGCACCATCGTTCCAACATCCCGACACACTCCTGATGATGTTACAAATTTCTAAGTCATTTTCCAAAATTTTAAATTTAAATCCATATAATCAGGCAGCGAATCAATGCCTTTGTGTTGTTACTAATTCCAGCGACCTCCCACTACATGCATACGTGCTGCATGATCCGCATGCTTCCCTGGTTCTTATTACGTTCAATTTATCACAAATACAGACAAATATGGGAAATTATTGATTATAAATGCGTTGTCATGGTGATTGACACTCGCTAGGAGCCTCTTTCCTTGCCTGTGAGAGCCTGAGCTTGAAGTGGACTGCCTTTGTTAACTCGTTTCATTTCTCTATCCCTCTTAAATTAGATCGTTTACTATACACAATTACGAAAGCACAGATGGTTATTTTGAAAACAATTTGACTGAAAGGTGTTGTTGCCCACAGACAACTTTCAGTCAAATGGTTTTCAAAATAATCAGCATATTCATACTTGGCTTCCTCTGACTAATGAGATATCTAAATATTCAAAATAAGAATGGTTCAGAAATCATCCTCACTATGGAGGCATTACTCTCTGTTCACTGGATGTACAAGTATCATATTAACTCATGCGTAGCAAAATAATCAAAGCTTACCATTTAACCCTCTAAGCATAAAATTTATTTACAAATTTTTTAATTTTCGCATAGGAAATGTCCGCTTGCAGGCCGAGAGAACACTATTTTTGAAAATTTATCACTGGAATAACTGGCTCGGCTATCGAGCCAGTTATTCCAGGGTTAAATTTTCAAAAAATATTCTCTTCATCTGTAAATAAACATTCCTCAAAACCGCTACAGAAACTATTTTTGGTGAGCTTGAGTGTTAACTCGTTAAAGCTATATTGTAGTGGTGAAGTTACGTGAGCGACCAAGTCAACCATGTATAACTGATTCAAAGCAATGTACCAGTACCAAGGTATCTTAATTGAATGCAGGAAGGTTTTCAAAAGTTTGCTTGAATTGAAGAAATTGTGAAAAATCTCCTAAGTGAAGTTATATGTATGTAGGGAGATAATAGTTTGTCTTCATCGAGATATACTTCCGTGAAATTAGGGTGTTATCTCAATTTATTATCTCGCTTGTAGAAGCGTGTGTGTGTGTGTTTGTGTGCGTGCATGTGTGTTTGTGTGCCTGCATGTGTGCGTGAATTTGCATTCACCCCAGGGGGCAGGAGAAAATAGGTCAAATCAATTGTAACGCAACTCTTCCTAAACCATTGGACGGAATCCAACCAAATTTGGTATGTGTGTTACCCATGTGACATATGATTGAGGAGTACAAGAGGACATTTACATTTGGCCCCGCCACAGGGGTCAGGTGGGAATCGAAGAGGTCAAAGTGGTGAATGTGGGGACTTGTAATGACTGAGCAATCTACATGTAAACTTTGACTTCGTCATGGCCAGTGAGGCGAACTGCGACACCATTTTAGAAAGCCTGGATAAAGACGTGACAATTTCGAAAAAGGAACAATGTAAAATGAACAGGAGGCCCAAGGGCCTGTGCCACTCACCTGGACCATTGCATTTAAATATACATGATGGATAATTTTCGGAAAATCTAAGAGGCCACCAAGAAAATAGATCAATCCAGATTCTCATCGTTGTTGAAGCTTACTGTCAAAGGATCGTTCCACCCAAGTTTTGTTGAAATCGGGCCATTGATTAAAGAGTACCATTTTTAAATGGTTCCGGAAAATTTTCAGAAAATCAAAACATTGACCTATTACAATTCTAAATAGACTTTCTAGAAGCTACCACTATAGGATCCTTCCAGCAAAATTTGGTTGAAATTGCCCAAACAGTTAATGAGGAGTAGCGGCTTAAACGAATTCCCATTTTTCGGAAAATGTGAGATGGCCACTCAAAACAAGAGGCCCAAGGACCTGTGATGCTCACCTGGACCATTGGCATTTAAACCATTATAATTTAAATATACATGACGGATGATTTTCGGGAAATCCAAGATGGCCACCAAAAAATTGACCAATCAAGGTTCTCATTTAATATGTTGAAGCCTGCCATCATAGGATCAAAGCTGTTGAAATCGGGCTATTGATTGAAGGAGTACTGTTTTTAAATAGAAAACTTTCAGAAAATCAGATTGCTGCCGAAACATTGACCTATCAAAATTCTGAATACAATTTCTAGAGGCTACGACAATAGGATCCTTCCAGCCAAATTTGGTTGAAATTACCCAAGTGATTAATGATGAGAGTACCATTTTATATGAATTCCCATTTTCGGAAGAGGGCCACCATCAAAATCAAGCCGTCAAAGTTCTGCATACAAGTTCTGAAGTGTACCACCCTAGGGGTCTTCCAGCTGCGTTTGGTTGAAATCAGCCAAGCGGTTAATGAGGATTAGCCTTTTAACTCATTTCCCAAAATGTTCAGAAAATCCCAGATGGCCACCAGAAAAATTGACCAATCAAAATTCTGTATGCAACTTCTGAAGCCGACCGCCCTAGTCTCGTTCCAGCCAGTCTGGTTTATATTGCCCAAGCAGTTAATGAGTAGACAATTTTCAGCCATTTTTCGGCAAATTAAGGATGGACACCGAACAAATTGAACAATCAAAATTCTGTATACAAGCTCTGTAGCATACTACTTTAGGGTCCTGACAGACAAGTTTGCTTGAACTGGCTCAAGTGGATAATGAGTAGCCTTTTTAAACTGATTTCCCGAAATTTTCAGAAAATCCAAGATGGTCACCAGAAAAATTGACCAATCAAAATTCTGTACACAAGTTCTGAAACCTACCAGCCTAGCATCCTTCCAGCCAAGTCTGCTTGAAATTGCTCAAGCAGTTAATGAGTAGCGTTTTAAAACAATTTTTCGGAAGATTCATGATGGCCACCGGAAAAATGGATCAATCAAAATTCTGTATAAATATTCTGAAGCATACTGCGCTAGGGTTCTTCCATCTACGTTTGATTGAAATTGGCCCAGTGGTTATCGAGTAGGCTTTTAAGTGATTTCCAGAAATTTTCAGAAAATCCAAAATGGCTGCCAGAAATACTGACCAATCAAAATTCTGTACACATGTTCTGAAACATACTAGCGTACCATCCTCCCACCTAAGTCTTGTTGAAATTTCCCAATCAGTTAATGAGTAGCGTTTTCAACGATTTCCCATTTTTCGGAAAATTCAAGATGGCCGCCAAAAAAAATGACTAATCAAAATTCTGTATACAAGTTCTAAAACCAACCCCCATAGGATCATTCATGCCAAATTAATTTGACATCCGCCAAGCAGTTAATGAGTAGTGTTTTTAAGCAGAAGTTGACAGCCAGGTGAGCTAAAAGCCAAGCAGTCAAAATTCTGTATACACAAGTTCTGAAGCATACCAGACTAGGATACTTTTAGCTAAGTTTTGTTGAAATCGGCCAAGCAGTTAAGGAGGAGTAGCCTTTTAAATGATTTAAAATTTTCAGAAAATCCAAGGTGGACACTGGAAAAATTGACCAATCAAAATTTTGTATACATATTCTGAAACCTACCAGCCTAGAATCCTTCCAGCCATGTCTGGGTGAAACTTCGCAAGCAGTTAATGAGGCGGAGTGTTTTAAATGATTTCCTGCCATTTTTCGGAACATTCAAGATGGCAACAGAAGATATTGACCAATCAAGATTCTGTAGACAAGTTCTTAAGCATACCACTCTAGGTCCTTCCATCAGAGTTTGCTTGAAATCGGCCAAGTGGTTAATGACGAGTAGTAGGCTTTTAACTATTTCCAGAAATTTTCAGAAAATCCAATCAAAATTCTGTATACAAGTTCTGAAAGCTACCACCTTAGGATTCTCCGAGCCCAGTTTTACTGAGATCGGTCAACCGCTTAATGACAGACACACAGACGATGCATGGCCACCATTGCATAAGGTCATTTAGCCCTTCAGGCCAGGTGAGCTAAAAATGTATCTCAGAAAGAATTTTCTGAAATAAAGGTCACCGTTGCTGCCATGGCGGATAATTTATAATATGGGTGGATGCCGTGCTTATGAGGAATTTACCCAATGAGGGCGACAAATTCCATTCCAGGAAGAGGACAATGGAAATGTTATAGACAGGCTATCTATTGTGGAGTGGGTGGGGTGGGTAGAACCACTGAGAAAAGTTGACCATGGTTTCATAGTCAACCATGGATGACCATGATGTGAAACAGTCGACCATGGTGTGAACATGGTTGACCATCATTATTTAAACATAGGTGCTAATCGTCGTACCCTGGTCAGGTTGCATTCTTCTACTATAGATAACGCTTCTGTAACTATGTACACCACCCTATCACTATATCAGCATCCTCCAAGCATCTCTGTCGTGGGCTGCTTCTGCTGCTTATTGCCATGTGTAGTCAGATGGGTCAAGGCAGGGCGGTGGTCTCTAGGATGATAGTGGCTTCGGTCCTTGTGAGTGGGCAGTGGTGGTAGGTGAGAGTGATCTACTGTAGGTGTCTAGTGAGCAGCGGCGCCATGGTTGTCAGGCCGGTCAGTGCTGCTGGCGGGAGGGTGAGTGTTGTCTGATCTCGGAGGGTGGCCGAATCACTCGTCTCCTGCTTCCCACTGGAGCACTCTCTCTCTTGTCTCCCTACAAACATTTGCAGATCAGAAGCGGCTGCTGCATCTATGGATGTACATGAGCCATGCCATATGTGAACAGAGCCGAACCCTTTCTGCAGGTTTAACTTCATCATAGAATCTGAGTCATCAGAACGAGATGCAATGGTGATTAGTGGATGGTTTGTTCATCCCAAAATTAGCTGATACAACAAGAGTCATCCCCCTTATGTTTGTTGATGGGAAGTGCTGCTGCTTGTGCTCTGACCTACAAAACAAGGCTTTCCCTCGGTCAAGTTCGACTCATTAACTATAGTCAGTTTCATGGTTTACTGAACATGCGCAGTCACTATGCTAAGCCGAATGCTGAACAGTTAACTATAGTTCATTGGTACCCGGTTCCCCATTGAATTGCTATTGCCGAAAATTTGGAGCCGGTACCAGTCTCCATTAACCCTTTCTGTTGTCTGTTTTGATGACCTACGAAAATGTCTGCTAAGACGTCAAAAAGCGTCCATATGACAGTGGGAAGGAATAGGGGTATGGAAACATTGACATACAATGGGAAAGCATAATTTCATCAAACCTAAGTTATTTAGTGAAATATTTACACTTTTATTTTTATTTATTCGTGGCAAGCGATCAGTGTCTGCCATTTTGAAACTTACGCAAATATCGAACTAACCATCTGAAGCAAGCTCGGGTGCTCAGTTGACTTAGTTGACTAGCTAGTTAACTATTTGAAGTTCGACTGGTATTCTAGTTAGCTATAGCTAACTATGGTTAGGAGTCGAATTTGACCATTGATGTACCCGTAATGCGGAATACAGTCATCATGATGAATTCACTCAGTGACGCATCTTATATACTCGGAGGAGGGGGTCACATGACTCCTACATCACTTCAAGAGTGCCACAAATTCTTTATTTACGTTGGCTGTGCGCACAATCGTTCAATGCGCCAGTCGACATATACACCTGTGCAAAAGTTAAGCACCACCCTATTTTTACGCACATGCGAGGGTATATTCATGTGCTATGAAGAAAGCAATAGCATAAACATTTATGTACCCATCCATCATAGTGCAAGAGGTAATAATGCAACTAGAGGAATGCTGATTATGATGGTGGGGAAACACTGTATGTTTTTGTCTGAACTTGAAAACGAGGCCTGAATATGGTTACCTTGACACAACTGACAACTATTGCCCTACAGTTGACACACGTGGCTAGATTGTCATTAATGGTGTCTGAAAACGAAGTTTAACATCTGTGCACGAGTTTGAGACTGTCATTATTAATACCGGGTATATCCACCTTGTGCCTGGATGACGGCCTGGACACGACGTCTCATGCTGGTCACCAACCGACTGATACGCCATTGTGGTATTCGTTGCCATTCAAGATGGAGTGCGTCTGTTAATTCCTGTAGGTTCTGCACAGGAGGATCCCTCCTTCTCACCATGTTTCCCAGAATGTCCCAGATATGCTCAATAGGGTTCATGTCAGGGCTCCTTGCTGGCCATGATAGGGTTTCGATGGCATTCTGGCGGAGGTATTCATGCACAGCTCTAGCACGATGTGGTCGGGCGTTGTCATCCATGAATATAGGGTGGGTTCCAGGTGCATGATTTACAAAATGAGGGACCACAACTCTATCCAGTATGGAATCTTGATATCTTTGTCCATTTAGTGTTCCAGGTACAGTCAACAGATCCAGCTTACAATCAAATGAGATGCACCCCCATATCATAACGGAACCTCCACCAAATGGAACTTCTTCCATGATGTTACGTTGGTCGTACGCCGTGCGTCTGGACCTCCATACACGAGTTCGACCATCTGTGGCATGAAGCAGGAACCGACTTTCATCGGACCAGTGTACCCGTCTCCAGGATCTCATGTTCCAGTGTCTTCTTTCGCTGCACCACCTCAGACGCTCCTCTTTGTGGTGTGCAGTGAGGAGAGGACGTCTGACAGGTCTCCTAGCTTTCATGCCAGCAGCATACAGTCTCCTTTTGACGGTAGACATTGACACTCTATTGCGCGTTTCCCATTGCTGGCTGAGCACTCTGCTGTTGGTGAATGGAGATCTCCTAACAAGGCGTACTAGGGCTCGATCATCACGGGCAGTAGTCTTCTTCGGTCTTCCAGATCTAGGCCTGTCCTTCACCTCATTAGTTTGCCCATGTTTTGCAATCAAACGACTGATTACAGTATGGTTAATGTTCAGCTGTCTGCCAATCTCTCTGCATGACATACCAGTGGTATGCATGCCTATGATTTGCCATTTCACACGATCACTTAACCTTCGTCTTGCCATAGCGGTTCACAATCAAGAGCTAATTCTCTCTGTACAAATAAACCACGGTCATGAACACAAAATTCCTAATCTTGTCGCCTAAATCTGTATGTAATGTTCTACACCTCAAACTGGACTTTTACATAACTGAACACGTGTGCTGTTTCCCGCCACGCACGGACATCAAGCGGCGTGAAGTCATGCATGCATGTGCATTTCGTACTTGGAATTATGTCAGCTAACGCGGGGACAAAAAGTATGGCAGCCTAGTTGTACCATCATGTTTCTACGTTCTATTGTTTTTGCTGGTGCTTAACTTTTGCACAGGTGTATATAATGTTAAGTCGGATATATATATATATCAATGACGAATAATATATGCATATGATATAAGTGAAATAACAACAACAAACAAATTGTCAATCACCTAAAGAGAACTATTCCACCCAAACTTATGCAGAGGGAACTAAACACAAATGAAGAGATGACAGAGGAGTACTAGATAAAACACAAAGGCAGGGAAGAATGGAAGATTTATAAGCTTTCTTGAATTAATTATGTTAATGTGGCAATTTTTGATGTTGTTATAGTTATGTACTTCTAGGTGACAAGGTTGCATCCTACAAACAAAAATTTTTGTCCATGGTCAACAATGGTTGACTGTGAGCCACATACCCACATTGTTTGACAATGGTCAGACCATGGTCAAACGTTGTAAAGATTCATGGTGAAGCCACTGGTCAACCATGGTTTGACCATGATTATTTCACAGGGGAAATGTGCCTTAATGTGGCTAGGCATGACCCTGAATTATGAAAGAGTCTACAGCTATGGAGATTGTCAGACTGACAAGTGAGGACACGTTGGCAGGGATTATTGGGAAAATGAAGTCTAAAAATTAAAGATTCTTAAGCTCAACTTGATGATCTACATGAAGTGATCCCCACGCAAATGGCAATCAATCGTGAAACCCTGCTTGCCACAGGGATTAAAAGATAGATTGTATTGGCAATCAAATAGACAAACAAATAATATGAGTCCATCCATTATAAGTGAAGTTATGGAGCGGAAACCAAGTGCACAGATATTTTTGAGAGATTTTATGTATTTCAAGGGAGATAAATACAGTGAATTTGAATGCCTTTCGCTGAAACGCAATCTCCACTGAGATCATGTCATCAGGAGTTGACATACTAAATTTGAAAGGAATCTCTTCACCCATATGGAGATAAATACGAGGAGGCCTGGCTGAAAGAATTTTTGAGGGAAATGGGGAGTGCAGAGATGTGCACAAGGAAATGATCCCCTCCCACACACACACACACACACACCCCCCCCCCCACCATGAAAAGAAGGCAGATGTACATGCACATTAAGGACGGGTCAAAAACTGAAGTCATTTGAATCTTCCGATACTTTTCTACAATGGAAAACATCCAAAATGACAGCCAAACGGTTTATCTAAGAATTTTGAAAGAGCAAAGATCCATCAAATGGTCATCAAAGGATACATTTTTATTGGCCCATGGCTGATTTTCACTTTAAAAATGTTACCCATGGCTGATTTTCACTAAAAAAAAATTAAACAATCAAAAATTTCAATAGAAGTTTCAGAGCCTACCTCTATAGGATCGTTCAAGTCAAATTTGGCTGAAATCTGACAATTTCCAGTAATTATTTTACAAAATCTAAGATTTTCAGCCAAAAAAATTTACCAATCAAAATTCAGAATAGACTTTCTAGAGCCTACCACTACAGGATCCTTCCAGGCAAATTTAGTTGAAATCTGTCAAGAAGCTAAGGAGGAGATACATTTTGACACTTTCCAAAATTGACCAATCAACAATTTGAATAGAAGTTCTAGAGCCTACCTCCACAGGATCCTTCAGGCCAAATTTGGCTGAAATCTGTCAAGAAGCTAAGGAGGAGATGCATTTTGACACTTTCCAAAATTGACCAATCAACAATTTGAATAGAAGTTCTAGAGCCTACCTCCACAGGACCCTTCAAGCCAAATTTGGCTGAAATCTGTCAAGAAGCTAAGCTAAGGAGATGTGTTTTGACACTATCCTGTAAATTTAAGATTTTCTACCAAAAAATTTACCAATCAAAATTCTGAATAAAGTTCTAGAGCCTACATCTATAGGCTCCATCTAGCCAAACTTAATTAAAATCTGCCGTGCGGTTTAGGCGATACAAAAAATTGACTACTAAAATTCTGTAGACAAGAACAAGAATACACATATTGCTTGCTATGTTCCCATATTGGTAAGATATATTTTCCTGTTGTATGGTTTGAACAATTTTTAGAGCGGTTAAAAAGGCATAACGGCATCAAAATTTGACGAAAAGAAACATGAACTTGGTCTGTAACTCATCATAATGAAGCCATGTACCGGTACCAATTGTCAATTCAATATGTTGAAGCAAAGTGAAATGTGTGGCAAAGTTATATATGTTTTGCATTTCTAAATCAACAGTAGTTTCAGTGAAACTTACCATATGCCCGAGAACATGTATGTTTGAAGAAAGATAAATGTGAATACGTGTAGTTAGGCTAACTACACGTATTCACATTTATGCTTAAGTTTTTAGGGGAGATAATTCAGGTGTATATGAATGGATGTAGCTGAAACATCATTACAACTGAACACGTCTTGTCACGTGTTTATCCATGTTCCAAATTTTCAGTAAATGACGATACCTTGTACCTAATATACCCGCTGAACAAGTGGCTCACAGGCCTCGATGCTCAACAGCTGGCTGACACAAAGCTCTTGAGCGTACATGCACGCCATATATCTGTCCAGAAATAATGTACCACCATTGTGGACGATACACAGACAGACAGACAGACAGCATGACAGACAGACAGTTGGACGGACGGATGGCCGAGATTAGATCGTGATCTAGTCAGCTGAGCTAAAAAAAGATTTTGATTACAGGGTCAAAACGATCCAGGCTATTGTCCGCATATGAAAATTTTGACAAATTTTAAGTCTGTCAAGGGAGATTACTCTTAACAAGAGGCCCAGTGGGCCTGTATCGCTCACCTGGAACATTGGCATTTCAACTAGTCTTACATAAGTTTTACATCCATCGGTGTCACTTCCAATGACTTTTAGTCAAATGGTTTAGTTTTCGAGATATTGACAACAATCTCTGGACTGTTTTTTGCATTAGTGATTTTGAACAATGTTTAAGCGAAAATAGATGACATCAGTGCTAACAACAGGTGGTTTCTTAACTGTCTCACTGCTGCAAGCCAGTGCAGCCAATAATTTCTATTTTCAAAAGCTCTTGACTTGTTTAATATTTTGAAAACAATTTGACTGAAAGTTGTTGGCGGCCTAGCCACCAACAACTTTCAGTCCAATTGTTTTCAAAATATTTATCAGGTTCAGAGATATAACCTTTGGAATATTTCGTCTGCAAAAACTCAGCAGTCAGACAGCCACTAGAGGTTTAAATACAATTGAAGAAAATGGTCTCTAAAGGCAGGTAGGTGGTCTTTATAGCAGGTTATTCCCCCACCACCACACAATCCGTTTAACACATGTGCATCTGGCTGAATGACCAAGTTAGCTGCAGGGGTAGGGTGAGCTGGAGTTGATTTAGAAAATAATTTGACTGAAAGTCATTGCTGCCTTAGGCAGCAACAACTTTCATTGCTGCCTAAGGCAGCAACAACTTTCAATCAAATACATTTCAAAATATTTTTACAAGCATAGATGCCAGAGCACATAATACATATGTTAAATATTTAGTCAGTGATGGAAATGTTAATCTGTTAATTGGAGTCTAATCTATGGCAATAAAATCTGACATGGTGATAAATCAGTGGATGGTGAGAACAAACCTGTATTTCCCCAATGAAAGTGAGACTGCAAATACATAAGGGGTGATAACTCTGGCATTTGACGTCCTATCAGTTTCATTTTCACAACGCAGATATTAGATGCCGTCATTAACATTATGACCAAGTTTGGTGTCAATCCGTCAAGAAATAACAAAATGAGCCGCCATTGTTGGTGATGGACAGACAGATGGATTGATGGACATACAGAAGACGGACGGGCTCATCGCTATACAACAGCTGACTGACAAGTAAGCGGAGTTAAGAAAACCAATTTTGGCTTCAAAATCCATCAAATAAAAAAATTGAATATGACAGCCAAACACGCTAAAATTTGATTGGTCCACGGCAGCCATGTTTTTTACCTACCGTAATTTCTCGACTAAAGGCCGCCCCCGAATATAGGACGCTGTCCCAAATTTGACCAAAATCAGCCCAAAAAACTCTTGTATTCAAGTATAAGACGCTGTTAAATTTAGAAAAAACGTACCTTTAAAAAATCGAAAATTGGTATCAAAAATAACCATCACTCCGCGTCATGTTTAATGCATGACTAAAAATTATCATGATGTTAGAGAAATTATTAAATAGGACCGCCTAAATATCGTGTATCTTCAATAAAGATTGTTTATTACATCAAAATCAATCTAATTTTGGCATAAAATGTCTCCTTGAAAACATCGAAATTGCGTGATAGAAACAGATTGTAATGGCTCTTTTGCGTTTGGAGGCGCTGTGTGATCTTATGCGCTAACGGGAGTTGGTTATCTGGCTCTTTTGTGATTGGAGGCGCTGTGTAATCTTATGCGCTAACGGGAGTTGGTTATCAAACAGGTACGGGAACATTCAGTTCCTATCGCGCAATGATAATATATAGCTGTTGCTGCCATAGGCAGCAATAGCACCCAGTCAAATTAGTTTCAAAATATTCAACAGAATATTTATTAAATAGTAAAGGCATACAATTTGTACAACAACGCATAGACCGTCTTCAAATATGTGTTCGTGACGTACTTATCGACATCATTCATGATGTCATCCATTATGATGTCATTCTACACATTACGTAGATGATTATGACGTCATTTGATGGGTGGGTACTCTGGAAAGGTGAATTAGAAGAATATTAAAGCGTGTCAATGGTATTTTAATTTATCCAGGGATTATCTGATCCCAACGAAACTTTATAAATTTGTTTTATACCATCAGTGCATTCAGTTTGCAGCAAAATTAAAACAATTTTAGTTTTTTCCATACTTTTACATGACTAGCTAGGGCAATCAGGGATCGATCAATCCCAACACGACGAGGTGTGGGAGGAGCTTAGCTAGTGATGGGTGGGGCATAGCTAAAAATGGAAAGGTCCATTCTGGGCCTCAGCAGGATATAAATCACACAAACATAAACAAAGTCCAAACCGTGTAAAAATATGGGAAAATTAGAAAATCGTATTTATTATCATGTAGACTAAATGCACTCATGTTATAAAACAAAACTACAAAGTTTTAATGGGATTGGATACATCTTTGCTTGAATTAAGTGGTAAGTGAAAAATTTAACATTTATCTAATTCTTGCCCTAAGCAGAATATTTATAACACAAAAATATTCTAGGTCAAAACCTCGTAAAAATATGGAAAAAATTTGAAAATCATTTCAATTATGTCATTGATGAATTAAATGCCCAGTGAAAACCATTCACATTTACATAGTTCTTGCCATACACCGAACATCATTTGGATTGCTATGTCAAGATCCTCCGCTTCGCTATAGGCTCGACAACAATTAAACTGAAATCATCATCATAGATAAAAGCTTTATCATAGTTTCTTCAGGAAATGGATACATTTGGACTGACAGGCATTGAACTATGATATGTCGATCTTTTACTGCTGTGAATCTTCCAACAACTTAAAGCTGTCATGACATATTAATATAGTCCATGTTAACCCTACCAGTAAGATAGTGTTACCAATCAATTCCCATTTTCAGCAAATCTATTACGGGGTCTGGTAATGGACCTTTCCAAGTTTATCAATCCATCACATGATGTCATAATCAACTAAGAGATGTGGAGGCTGATGTCATGAATGATTCGACATAGCCAATCTTTAATGCTTAATAGTCCGACACGTTGTACGAATTGTATGTCTTTTCTATGTAATACATAGCCATATGCAGCAACAGCACCCAGTCGAATTAGTTTCAAAATATTCAACAGCTTACCTGCATAGTTTTCTGAAAATTGATAGTCAGGGAGTTCAGAGATCGATCGATCCCAACATGAGTGCGGTGTGGGTGCAGCTTAGCTAGAGATGGGCGGAGCATAGCTAAAACTGGGAAGGTCCATTGATTCTTTAAACAAGACTCACACAACTGATCTGACCTGCTATAAAATGATTCTCAGTACAGCAAGTTATCAGTTAACCAGGAGGTCCTGACAGCGAAGAACTACGCAGCGATATGCAATAGCAGAGATGTTGTTGTCTGTATATAGTTTAGCCTCTATGTGCTCGCATTAACACCTATCGGCTGACTCCAAGTGCTATGTACTGAGCAAATTGTTTTATAATCTGCCCAGAATGTTAGATGTATCTTGTTTAACCCTTTAATGGTCAAGCCGGCCAAATCCAGCCTCTGTAGTAGTCTTGGGGACTGTCCATTTGCAGGCCAAGAGAAGACTATTTTTGTAAATTTACCAATGAAATGACTGGCTCGGTTACCGAGCCAGTCATTCAATTGGTAAATTTACAAAAATAGTCTTCTCTTGGCCTGCAAAAGGGTATTCAGTAAATAAATATTATGATTTTTGTTAAATTTGGTTATTAAAGAGTTAAAGTATCAAGATCTGCACTCAATCATTTAATGGTTGCTGAAAATGGAAATTGATTGATAACATTATATTTCTGGTATGGGTTAACCTGGTATATTTTAAAATGTCAATCATGACAGCTTTAAGAGACATCTAACACATTACGAGTTGCACAGATGGTCAGCCTTTTCTCTTTGAGGAATACCACTCAGTACAGGCAATAGACTCAAAGAACACATGTCAAATAGCTACAACAAATATGGTGTTCAGGGAATGCGTGCTGGTTAAATTGAAAAAAAAATTGACACATGTCCCTTATATCGATCAAATGTCACTGTTTATTGATGCATGAGAACGTTAAGTCTAATTCCCACGGCCGCTGAACAATTTAAAAATAATAATAAACAATAATTCTTTACCGCAATTTGTCACGTTGTCAAAAATTGTCTCTGCAATAACTGCATGAAAAACTGTTTGTCTGCGGTGGACTGCATCAATTACTTGCGACAAATATGGAGATTTTGCTGATATAATCCAAAACGAAGTCTTCTCACATATAAAGTATGACACATATGAATCTATGCACACATGTGCTCCGGCGGGGCCTAATTGTTATCCGCACGTCGATGACATGAGAAAATAGTAAAGTCCGTAACATGCTTCATTCTTACCTTTCAAGAGTTCTTCACTCTCCACATCCAGTTCTGGTCCTGTGAACAAACTATCCGCACTAATCCGCTGTGACAAATCTAATCCTTCATCTGTAATGGCGGATAATGCACTCAAATTAGCTTCAGTGTCATCAGGCAGAGGACTCCGTGATGGCTCCCTTGGTGATCCAGCTGAAAAAAAATAAATTTAAACTATTTACTCTGTATTCCGATAGAGGAAAGTAATGGAGGGATATAATTTCTCACTTAAGTATATATGACGTTATATCAATAGACCCTTCCAGTTTTAGCTTTGCCCCGCCCATCTCTAGCTAAGCTCCACCCACACCTCGCTCACGTTGAGATCGATCGATCCCTGAATTCCCTGACTATAAATTTCCAGTATACAGGTAGGCTGTTGAATATTTTGAAACTAATTGGACTACGTGTTGTTGCTGCCTATGGTTAGTTTCTTTATATTCAACAGAATGTTTATTAAATAGTAAAGACATACAATTGGTACAACAACCCGTACTCCGTCTTCAATTATGTATTCGTGATTATGACACCATCCTGCATGTCACATAGTTGATTATGACATCATATGATATGATGGATGGATAAAATGGAAAGATGAATTATGAATTTATGACAGTATTTACATTACATCACAATCATAATGACATAAAGCTCAGTCATGAAGATATAAGTCTGTCACTAGTGTCTTTTATCAAACTAATTTACAATTTAAAATATTCTTTTGGAATATTTTGAAACTAATTTGACTGGGAGCTGTTGCTGTCAAATTACTTTCAAAATATTCAACAGCTTACACATATAGTTACTTTGAAATTTAGATTCAAATCGATTTCAACATGTGCAGAACAGTGGGTGGAGCTAGAAATTGGTGGAGCTTCTAGCTCTACATTGGTGGAGCTTTTAGCTCTGAATTGGCGGAGCATGGCTAGAAATTGGTGGAGCATAGCTAGAAATTGTTGGAGCATAGCTAGAAATGGATCCCTTATTGTCTGACATAGACGAAATTAATTCTGAAATCGCTATAAGGTATTGTATAAGTATCTTAGCCTAAACTACAAGTTGTTCTTATTTCAGCAAAGACATAACTTTCATCAGTACACTTTCCCCCCCTTTCTAACCTTAAAACAGACACCATTTCCAATGTTTTATAATGAGATTCATATGTTATTTTTCTTATCAATTTACATCTAATTTGATATTGTTGATGACAAAGATAAGTAAAATTGACCACCAGTTATGACCATTACATTTAGGGAGTTAAATTCTAGATTAACCCTTTAACACTCAAACCGGCCAAAAATGGCTTCTGCAGTGGGCCTGAGAAATGTCCATTTGCACACCAAGAGGACTAATTTTGAACATTTATCACTGCAATGACTGACTCGATAACAAAAACTAATCTCTTGGTCCGCAAATGGATATTTTCTATGAGAAAATTGAAACCTCCTTTAAATTTAAGGGTTAAAGGGTTAATAACAGCCCAACTGAGCGATATAAGAGGTTCCATAATAACAGCTACTAACTCATTTTAAATTCAATAACTAGCATAGGTACACACCTTCCTCATCCTTCACTCCTGCCTGAGCAGCTCCCAAGACGTCTCCTTGTTCTTGAGCCACCTTCTGGTCATCAGTATAATCACTACCATTAGCGCCACGACCGTGACCATCTGAAGAATCTCTGTCACTATCTCTGCTATTGTCATCGTGGGACATGAATGGGGATGTAGCCTTCGCTGTTGCAGAGACGACCTTGGCTAATCGTTTATTCATAACATCTTCCCAGTAGACATGAGCATTCAGTGAGTCAGAAAGCAACAACAGAAGGTGATGATTTGTGGATTGTATCGCATCCCTGTTAAGCAGAGTAAACATTTTAATCATGCAACCCTCAGATGTGTTCAATACAATTTAAGCTTTCACCAAAGGTCCATTTCTAAGAAATTCTTTTTGAAAATTTATCACTGGAATGACTAGTACGCTTATCAACTTATAACTGTCTCAGTCATTCCATTGATAAATTTTCAAAAATAGGCTCTTGGTTTACAAATGGACATTTCAAAGACCACTGAAGCAGTGTTCCCCATGCCATCTAAATTTCTCGTAAATGTATTATAAAACCTAAGATTTTCACGCAAAAGATTTACCAATAAAAATTCATCAAAATTCTGTATGCAAGTTCTGAAGCCAAGCCCCATAAGGTCCACTCAAAATTCTGTATATAAGTTCTGAAGCCTACACTCACAAGGTACTTCCAGCCAAATTATGTTGAAATCCGCTAAGCGGTTAATGGGGAGTGGCGTTTTAACAATTTCTGGTAAATTATTCATAAAATCTAAGATTTTCAACCGAAAATTAGACCAATCACAATTCTGAATACAATTTCATAGGGTCCTTCCAGCCAAATTAGTTTGAAATCAGCTAATGAGGAGTAGCAGTTTTAAGCAAAAGCTGATGGCTGGACGCCGAACGGATGGATGCCAGACGATCGCCATGGCATAAGCTTACTTTGACATTCTGGTCAGGTGAGCTAAAAATAGTCCTCTGCTGGCTTATGGTAGGCAAATTTTTCAGGGTTGGTAGGAGAGGACAAACAATTAATCTTTTAATGACGGCCGTGGTTAATGTCCTTTGGCAGGCCAAGGGAAGACATGAAAGTGGACATTCATCAAGACTAATGCAGTGGCCAGTTTTAGCCGGTTTGACAGGTAACGGGCTAAGTGATCACTGTATGGAGCAAAAAAATAACACAACTGTATAAGTTAGCGGTAACATATAAAATATGTAGGAGTTCATATGATAGACCGATGGTCAGATGGATTCAAGTTATATACAGTAAGACCTGTCTTAAGTAACCATCTTCTGGACCACAGACAACGGAGGAATCCAGTTTTAGCTATGCCATGCCCATGCTTTGCCCGTGTTGGGCTTGATCAATCCATGAAATCCCTGACAATCAATTTCCAGAAAACTATACAGGGGTCATTCCATATAAGGACCAAAATTTTTGAAATCCGTCAAGTCATAGTTTCAGATTTCCTTCAAACTTTGTCAGAGTAAGCATATGTATGTATTAACAGGAAATTCCAAGTATTATAGTGAAAGGTCAAATACTTTTTGAAAACTGGCCTATCCAATACCCCCTGCCTAAAATTGACAAAAATTTGTAACAAAATTTCTATGTTTGAGGCTTCATATCTCACCGACTACAGTGCTCACAATACTAGGTCTTTTTATTTTAACAGTCTGGTCACCATAGTTCGAGAAAATCACAAGCATTTTGTGCTGACCTGTTTTAGGCATGTATTAGGGGTCGTCAAAAATGCCAAAAAATGTGATTTTTCATATTTTAATCCAAATTTGGTGATGCCGTTCATTGTATTTGTATTTGGTTTACACAAATCATTTCTATCCTGTTAACTAGAGCTACTGCTACTTTAGTGATATTTATTACCTAATGGCAAGATATGCTCCGCAAAAATTTTGTGGGAGCCATACCCCCACCCCTGTTCGCCAAAATGGGGTGACTTCATAACATCTTTTTTCAAAATAACCCCTTTCAATTTTTTAAATATTTTGGTGAATGTTATATATATGGTCAATGGTTACAGGGCCAAAAGGTTCACTCTTATATTTGTTTCCTTTTAGAGCTATGGCAAATACAAAATCTGATATTTTTTCAAAAACTTGTATGATATTCGATTTTGGGGGGGGGGTTAATAATTTTAAAAGTATACACTCTAGAAGTATGAAACAAGAGATGTAGCGCGTTTCCCTGCCTTATTAAAAGAAACAACCAGCATTTCCCTTTTACAAAATAGATAAACATGGATTTTAGAGATGTCAAAACCTTACTTTGTTAAAATTTGACATTTTTGTGGGTAAACTACAAGTCATTATTCAACAACATTTTCAATGGGAATAACATATTGCCTGGAGAATATTTAAAAAACAATTTGACTATAAGTTGTTGCTGACTTAGCCATCAATAATTTTCAGTCAAATCATTTTCAAAATATACACCAGGTACAGAGTTTGTCCTGTAAGCTGGTCGAGCTGCAACAGCTCATCACTCAGTCTTGAGTTATCCAGTGTTAATAAAGACTGAGAGATTTCATATCTAGAGAAAATAACTCAACCTTCAGAGCTTTGTATATAATTAGGTCAATTGCTGTAATAGACATAGGTAGTGAGGTGATATTGATTAGTCACATGGTCTCAGTTTTTCTCAGAGATCTGCATGCAAGTATTGCTATCAACAAGAGTTCAGTCAAGCATTTTAAGTGATCAAGATTAGGCAGCATGACCAGTGAGTGTTTAATAATTACTGCTTTGAAACATTGACATTGTTGCTGATACACAAATGTTTAGATATTTACTTTAGAAATTTAATAATTCTCTATACATTTTAATGATAAATTAGGCCTTTTAATTTGAAAAGTGTAAACTTTGACTAGGACACGTTGCGCAATGGCTGAATTACCTTGCACAATGGCTGAATTACCAGAGACATTTTGTTCAGTTGGACGTCTCACTAATGATAAATGTCATAAGTTTACGGATAAATGCTCTGTAAATGATGTTGTACAATTGACGGCTACAGATAAAACACTTGTTGCAATGAGAAGCGGCCAGAGTGAGGATAGTTTAGAAACAGTGTGCTGTTGCCACAAGAAACGCTATCTGCATATATTCCCGATGATGAAGCAGAACACTTCATGTTGTGATCCCCTAAAAGTTCACAAAAAGCTTATTAAAAAGGGACTAGTTAATATATACACCTGTGCAAAAGTTAAGCACCACCCTATTTTTACGCACATGCGAGGGTATATTCATGTGCTATGAAGAAAGCAATAGCATAAACATTTATGTACCCATCCATCTTAGTGCAAGAGGTAATAATGCAACTAGAGGAATGCTGATTATGATGGTGGGGAAACACTGTATGTTTTTGTTTGAACTTGAAAACGAGGCCTGAATATGGTTACGTTGACACAACTGACAACTATTGCCCTACAGTTGACACACGTGGCTAGATTGTCATTAATGGTGTCTGAAAACGAAGTTTAACATCTGTGCACGAGTTTGAGACTGTCATTATTAATACCGGGTATATCCACCTTGTGCCTGGATGACGGCCTGGACACGACGTCTCATGCTGGTCACCAACCGACTGATACGCCATTGTGGTATTCGTTGCCATTCAAGATGGAGTGCATCTGTTAATTCCTGTAGGTTCTGCACAGGAGGATCCCTCCTTCTCACCATGTTTCCCAGAATGTCCCAGATATGCTCAATAGGGTTCATGTCAGGGCTCATTGCTGGCCATGGTAGGGTTTCGATGGCATTCTGGCGGAGGTATTCATGCACAGCTCTAGCACGATGTGGTCGGGCGTTGTCATCCATGAATATAGGGTGGGTTCCAGGTGCATGGTTTACAAAATGAGGGACCACAACTCTATCCAGTATGGAATCTTTATATCTTTGTCCATTTAGTGTTCCAGGTACAGTCAACAGATCCAGCTTACAATCAAATGAGATGCACACCCATATCATAACGGAACCTCCACCAAATGGAACTTCTTCCATGATGTTACGTTGGTCGTACGCCGTGCGTCTGGACCTCCATACACGAGTTCGACCATCTGTGGCATGAAGCAGGAACCGACTTTCATCGGACCAGTGTACCCGTCTCCAGGATCTCATGTTCCAGTGTCTTCTTTCGTTGCACCACCTCAGACGCTCCTCTTTGTGGTGTGCAGTGAGGAGAGGACGTCTGACAGGTCTCCTAGCTTTCATGCCAGCAGCATACAGTCTCCTTTTGACGGTAGACATTGACACTCTATTGCGCGTTTCCCATTGCTGGCTGAGCACTCTGCTGTTGGTGAATGGAGATCTCCTAACAAGGCGTACTAGGGCTCGATCATCACGGGCAGTAGTCTTCTTCGGTCTTCCAGATCTAGGCCTGTCCTTCACCTCGTTAGTTTGCCCATGTTTTGCAATCAAACGACTGATTACAGTATGGTTAATGTTCAGCTGTCTGCCAATCTCTCTGCATGACATACCAGTGGTATGCATGCCTATGATTTGCCATTTCACACGATCACTTAACCTTCGTCTTGCCATAGCGGTTCACAATCAAGAGCTAATTCTCTCTGTACAAGTAAACCACGGTCATGAACACAAAATTCCTAATCTTGTCGCCTAAATCTGTATGTAATGTTCTACACCTCAAACTGGACTTTTACATAACTGAACACGTGTGCTGTTTCCCGCCACGCACGGACATCAAGCGGCGTGAAGTCATGCATGCATGTGCATTTCGTACTTGGAATTATGTCAGCTAACGCGGGGACAAAAAGTATGGCAGCCTAGTTGTACCATCATGTTTCTACGTTCTATTGTTTTTGCTGGTGCTTAACTTTTGCACAGGTGTATAGATCAAGAAATTGTGGCATTAATACAGTCGAAAACTAGAGAGAAAACAACCTGGCCAAAAGATTTGCCATCATTGTTTGCAGAAAATTAATAACCTGACAGATTGTAGTGACAGTGAACCGGAATCAATGGCCATAGCAGATACTTTGTACAGTAATGCTGAATGCCTCAACTCTAGTTTCTCAGCAGTTGGAGTTTCTCCCCTAAAGAGTGTCCATTCAGAAAGGAAAGTATCATATGGTAAACGAAAAATCAAACAAATGGCAGAAGCAACAACAAGTCACGTGGCATCCCACCTAGGTTTTCCACCTAATAAATTAGTTGCTGACACTTCACAAACTGAATGTACATGTGATTCTAAGTTAGATGTGGACTACTTGGTATCGAACATGAATGAAAAACTGTCTGTGTCATCACGAAATCAAAAGATACAAGTATTGACTATTACACCTAAATCATGGTCGATAGATAAAACTGTTCAGGTTTTTCAGGCATGTGGTGTTACGCGTTATATGGTGAAACAAGCCAGACAACTTGCGCAGAATGATGGAATACTCGCTGATCGTGAAACCTTTAAAAGAAATAAGCTTGATCAGCATACACTAGATAGTGTTATTAACTACTACCAAGATGATACTGTATCTAGACTATTACCCGGGAAAAATGATTTTGTTACTATAAGAATTTGTGGTACCAAAGAACATAAGCAAAAACGGCTAATCCTGACAAATTTGAAGGAAGTACATGCTAATTTCAAAACAGAAACTGGACTTAAAATTGGTTTCTCTAAATTTGTTGAATTAAGACCCAAATGGTGTGTAACTGTTTCTTCTAGCGGCAGCCACAATGTTTGTGTATGCGAAAAACACCAAAATGTAAAGTTTATGGTGGATGTTATCTCTGAAGACTATCATAACCTAATTGACAAATCTGTATGTGACAGTAGTTCTAGAAATTGCATGCTGCAACGATGTGAAAAGTGTCCAGGAACTGCATTTCTAAAAACTTACTTAGAGCAAGACCTTTACGAGCACATGGATGAGGATCATTAAATTCAATGAATGGGTATCCACAGACCGAATTGAAATCGTGCGCCGAGAAGTATCAGTTGAAGATTTTATTTCTATATTATGTCAACGGATCCAAGAATTAACACCACATTCCTTCATAGCGAAATCTCAAAGTGAATTCTTGAAAGCGTGCAAACATGATTTAGATGACACTACTGCCATTGTTGTTCTCGACTTTGCTGAAAATTACAGCATTATTGTGCAAGATTGTGTACAGGGATTTTATTGGAACAATTCTCAAGTCACGATACATCCTTTGGCATTTTATGTTAAGGCTTATGGAAAGTTGAATGAAGAAAATGTATGCTTCATCTCTTGAGTGTCTGAAACACAAAACAAATACTGTGTACTGTTTTCAGGAGATTTTTACAAGATATTTGAAGGAAAAGTATCCCAATATTCATATAATTAAATACTTTAGTGATGGGTGTGCAGGACAATACAAGAACTTCAAAAACTTTATTAATGTCTGCCATCATTATTCAGATTTTGATATTAAGGCAGAATGGCATTTCTTTGCTACCAGCCATGGTAAAGGTGTTTGCGACGGTACCGGTGGCACAGTGAAGCGCTTAGCCGCAAGGGCTAGTCTGCAAACAGCGCTTATACGAAATGCTAGTGAATTGTATGAATTCAGCCAACAGAACATAAGCAAGATCAAGTTCTTCTTAGTTAGTAAAGATGAGATCCAGAGCCATCATACAATGTTGGAAGAGCGGTATCTCCTTGCCAAAACAGTGCAAGGAACCAGGTCATTCCATTCGTTTGTTCCAAATGACACTAACTCTATCACAGTAAAGCGAATTTCAACTGATGATGTTTCATACACTCGGTCATTTTCTAACACACAAGCTGGTATGTCATCAGAGATTCAGAATTTAAATATCCCTATGGAACTGTCTTTGAGTGACTATGTTGGTGCATTGTATGACAAAAATTGGTGGTTTGGCATAGTGTTAGAAATTAGGCTAGAAAATGAGGACTGTCTCATTTCGTTTATGAAGCCGCATGGACCAGCTCGATCCTTTAGTTGGCCAAGGCGCACAGACCAGTGCTGGGTTCCTTTTTGTGACATTCTAAGTAAGGTGTCAACACCATTGACAGCAACTGGCCGGCAGTACACTTTTCCACAAACTGATATCGACTTTATAAATGGACTATTTAAATAATTTGGAGGAGCGGTATATGCTGGATCATGTACCGTATCATCAATTATTGCTGAGGTATGTAGTATTATGTACTATCTCTTAACACTTTTATATTATATCATGTGTATTAACCAATGCCTGTCTCAGTTTATTAAATAATTCCATGAAATGGGTGACATTTAGGCATACTTTAGTATGAGAGATTACACATATTGGCCTGGTCGCAGTGTGTCAAAATTGTCTATAAATGGCCATAGAAGTCCATGTAGCTGTACTAATATGACCATAATATACCATTCAAAGTCCACCTATGATGAAAAAGTATCTAAAATGCTAAAGTGGAGATATTTTAAACTTTTTAAAACAAATTAGATTGTCGCGAAAAATGTCAAATTTTAACAGAGTCAGGTCTTTGGGTCTAGAAAATCGATGTTTATGTATTATATAACCAGGGAATGCTGATTGGTTTTTCTAATATAGCAGAACTGGTTGTATCGCTTGTTTCATGCCTCTAGGCCCTATAATTTTAAAATTATTAACCCCCAAAAATGGAATATCGTACAAGTTTTACAAAAATATCACATTTCTAATATGCCATAGCGCCAAAAGGGAACAAATGTAAGAGTGCAAGTTTTAACCATGTAACTAGTGACCATATATCTACCATTCACCAAAATAAAATAAAAATTGAAAGGGGTTATTTTGACTTAATAGGCGATTAAGTTGGCCCTCTTTTGTGAACAGGGGTGGTGCATTGGGCCCCCCAAATTTTTTGATGAGCAAACCTTGCTGTTAGTCAGTAAATATTACTAAGCTAATATTAGCTCTAGTGAACTGGGTAGAAATCATTTAGTTACAGCAACTATAATATACATTTTACTGTATCACCAAATTTTGTTGAAACAGGAAAATTAGCTGTTTTTAACGTTTTTGGTGACCCCTAAAACACACCCAAAACAAGTCAACACATATTGCTTGTTATTTTCCTCAAGTATGCTGACCAGAGCATTAGAATGAAAAGATCTAGTATTGTAAACAGTATATTGGATGACATATGATGTCTCAAACATTGGATTTGTACTTGAAACTTTTGTCAATTTTAGCATAGGGGTCTTTGAGAGGGCATTTTTCAAAAAGCATTTCACATATCAGTTAAAAAATTGTCATGCTCAACTAAAACATCCATATGCTCACACTGAGAAAGTTTGAAGGAAATCCGTGACTATGAGTTGACGGGCATTGGTCCATCTTATACGGAATGACCCACAGGTAAGATGTTGAAGGTTTTGACAATAATTTGACTTGGTGCTGTTGATGCCCCACACAGTCAAATTTGTATATTCAACAGCATGTTTATTAATTAATCATTTATTTGTATAGTTACATTAAAATTCCGATTCTGGGAACTCGGATTTCAAAGTTACAAATCGATTCCAACACATGTGAAAAATGGGTGGAGTTACGCTAGAAAAGAGGCGTGGCATAGCTAGAAATTGATGGGATTATTCTTACCTCTCAGCACTGATTCTATCCAGGTCAGATTGTAACATCCTCATCAGATCATCACCTTCACCTGGCCTTGTGTGCAATGGTGAGGACTGGATACTAACCAATACCTCTTCTTCCTCAACTACAGACTTCTCAAGTTCATAGTGATCAGTATTCCTGGCTATGACACCCTCATCCTGCTCTGCATCAGTTTCTGTTGCTGGCTCTGGAGTTGTGTCAAGGTTAATTTCTGACATTTTGATTTGGAAGTCATTGACTTCAGCTTGCAATCGCTCGATCTGTCCTTTCAACTGGAAATTACAATGAACAAATGATTTGTGTTCATTTCACTCAGACTGGCATATACCCCGAAAAAGTCACTGCTTTATCCGTAATATTTGCAATTACTAATGTCGGGAAGAATCTGTGATTTCTCACTCACATGGTGTTAGTGAAAGATTACCATACCTCAAACACTTCACTGAGCCAGTCATTCCAGTGGTAAAGTTAGTAATAGTGTTCTCTTATCCCACAAGTCAACACTCAGATACTCATCAACGAAAACATTATCTTAATAAATCGTGACCACTAAAAGGTTTAATCAGAGTCAAATCAGATCAGTAGTTTCCGAGAAATATATCTGGACAGACAAACAAAAAAAACAAACAAACAAACAAACAAATAGATGAACACACAGACAGACAGATGAAAAAACAAGCATACAACCCTATTAGGGACAGCGCTGCTGAAAAATCACTTTAGCCAATGTTTTAGCCAAATACAAAAATGTTTTGTCTAGTGTGACACACAATGTTGACGAGTGCGTTTCTTTGCCATGCTGATCTGAGTGGTTCTAAGAAGAGAAAATATCTCTCCCTCATTGGTTGGATAAGTCATATTTCCCTATTCGAAGGAGTGAAAAGAAAATATCACAATAGAAGAAAAGGGAAGACATCATATGAACTTAATCTGAATATGAAGAAAATATTCCCACAGCAGCACTTCAAAATTTACGCTTTTTCATCCATTCTATATTTTTTCCTGCATTTCCATAGAAAATTTGTTATGGCAAAGTGGCAAATAGGAAGTGCGGGCCCTGCCTCTATATATATATATATATATATATATATATATATATATATATATATATATATATATATATATGCGGCTTCACTGACGTTGAACACTGACCAGTGAGATTTATACATTACATGTATATGAATCTTTGATATAATTTCAGGGAAACTTTTTCAGAGAATCAACTATGATGCCGCCGAACAAGTTGACTAAGCCATAGCATATTAATTACTATGTAACTGTGTGAGGTCATTTTGTGAAAATTAGGTCATTCATGATGGTGGCCAAAGCATTTGGCCAATCAAGTTCCCTTGTACAAACTTGGTGCAGCTGTTGCCCTAGATACTTGTTTCATGAGTTTCAAATCAATCCCCCAAGTGGCTTCATAGAAAATATTTTAACAGAAGTTTCCAAAAATCAGTTCAAAGTTTCAAATCGATTCCAACACGTCCAAAAAGTGGGTGGAGCTTAGCTAGAAATAGGAGGATAGGCGGAGCATAGATAAAAATGAATTCCTGTATAAGAGACTCAAAATAAATGCATTAATAATTTGAACATTTCACTGGATATTTTCTCTCATCAGGAGTGACCTCCCTTGTGCATGACAGCAGCAACGGATATAAGCATGTTGGACTGTAGATAATACCCACCTGCTTAATCTGTTCATCCTTCTCATTGTCCACCGTATCATCGCTTTTATCAGCTTCACTCCCAGACGTGTCCGTCAAGACATTCACAGGTATCAGTAATGTTCCCATTTCTGCCAACTTTTGTGCTTCTGAGAAACACAAGGTCTCACCTAAACCAACAGGAGTACAGCTTCTGTCACCATCAACATGATCATCGGCTATGTCATCACTCTTAATATCAATCAGGACATCATTTTTATCATCGGCTATGTCATCACTCTTAATATCAATCAGGACATCATTCTTATTATCTGCCAAGTCATCATTCTTACTATCAATCAGGACATCATTCTTATCATCGGCTATAACATAACTCTTATCATCAGCAATGTCATCATCTTTATCACCTTTGTCATCAGTCTGGTCATCATCTTCATTGTCCGATTTATCATCAGCTTTATCGTCTGAAACACGTGGGAAAGCCGGGTCATGAATAATCTGCGACAGAGCAAGTTTAGCTTGGAATCGTGCATCATCCATGCTATCATTGTTCTCTTCATCGTCACTCTCAGAGAATCCAGTACTGCCTAATATCTCTGACAGGGCATGCTTAGCCTGAATATGTGCCTCTTTCATACCATCACCATCATCATCAATATGATCATCACTCTTGTCATCCGTATCATCTCCTTCATTGTCCTCTCCTCTAGAGAAATCTCGACTAAGCATAGCCTGGGACAACGTTAGTTTAGTTTCGATGTAAGCTTCTTTCATGTCATCATCATTCGTATTTTCATCTTTATCTGAGCCGCTAGTTTCATATTCGAGAGGACCGCTGACATTTTGGAGTTCCGATAAAGACCCACTACCATTTGAACTGAGCAGATCAGTAGCTTTGTAGCCCTATAGAAATGCAAAAGTACAAACATACCTCATACCAACCAAAATGCCTTCTGCAGTGGTCTTGAGAAATGTCCGTTTGCAGACAAAGAGAAGACTATTTTTGAAAACTTACCACTGGAATGACTGGCTCGATAACCGAGCCAGTCATTCCATTGGTAAATTTTCAAAAATAGTCTTCTCTTTGTCTGCAAATGAACATTTTCCATGAGAAAATTGAAATTTTCTTGAACAAATTTGAGGGTTAAAGGGTTAACACTCAAGCTGGTCAAAACCACCTTCTGCAGTGGTCTAGATAAATGTCAAGTTGCAGACCAAGAGAAGACTATTTTTGAAAACTTACCACTGGAATGGCTGGCTCGATAATCGAGCCAATCATTTCAGTGATAACGTTTTCAAAAAATAATCTTCCCATGGCCTGCAAATCAACATTTTCCATGGGAATTTTAGGGTTACAGGCTTAGCACTTTAATGGTCATAAGTTGCCAGGAAAACTGAAATTTTAGCTCAATGAATGTCTATTTGCCGGCCAAAAGAGAATTTTTAGAAAATTTACCATTGGCATGACTGGCTTGTCTATCAATCCAGTAATTCTAGTGGTAAAAGTTAAGTAATAATCTTCTCTTGGCCTGTAAATGGACATTCCTCGAGATGACTGGAGAGGCCATTTTGGCTAGCGTGACCATTAAAGGGTTAAATACAACTAAACCTGGTCATGTAACCACCTGTTTCTGGCGCTAAAAATGGTGGTTCTTGATAACTGGTGGTCAATAAAGAACCAACACCATTTCGCTACAACAGGCTATCATGCTATAATAAGTCAGTCAGTTGTATTAATACACTAATTTGACAGTCTATAGTGACAAATTGTTTGTGTTCAATAAGGCAGTCATTTAAGAGTGGTGGTGGTGATGGTGGTGGTAGTAGTGGTAGTTTTGCTTAGTTCTTTAATGCACTGGCAACGCGATGGCCTCAATTTCCGTGCTAACCCCGCCTACGGAGTGCACCCGTTAGTTTACTTTGTTGATCAAATTGTTTTCAAAATATTCAAAAAGAGTTATTGCCCATTGAAACTATTGTCTGGTGGCTTGCAGCAATCAGAGAGTTAATCTCTGATCAATAAATTCAACTGAACAATGTGTGAGGCTGGACAGATTTTCTTGGCTTATCTTCACCACAAAAAGGAGCAAGTAAAATTAGTGAAGTTTTCAAACATAATAGTTCCCATCCTATAACTGGCCATGTATTGTTAGCTCCATAGACGCATGATATAACCAGTCACTTGCTAAGCATGAAGAACATGAATGAGCCTAGTATCTAACCTTGTGAGGCTCATGAACAAGCTTTGCTTCACTGTGATCAGTTTGCTTTAGAGAGACTGTATTATCTTCTAATGTCTGCAGCTTCTCCCTCATACTAGCAGACACAACCTGTGAAATTGAAAACAAACAATGTATACTAGAGTTATTACTACCACATTACACTTACCTCTAACCACAGCTTCTATAGTACATCTACAGGTACACATTACCTCACTCTAAATCTCTAATATGGTGTGTGCTCTCCACTTGGAAAACTTCACAGACTGTTAGTGCTTTTACAGGGTGCATGATTTGTTGACTGAAAATTTCTGCTCCTTTGTTACAGATACATAGCCGTAACCATTTAATGGTCAAAGTTGGTCAAAGAAAATGAGCCAGTCATTCATGTGGTAACCTTTCAAAAATCGTCTTCTCTTGGCCTGCAAATGGACATTCCTCATGGCCACTGTAAAGACCGGATTTGGCCAGTTTCAGCGGCTTGACCATTAAAGGATTAATGAGACACAATTGTCTAGGTCCATCTTTACTTTCATGTTGATTTTTGAGCGATGAATGTATGGGTTGCAGGACTAAATACCATTGTTTCATGTTACAAACATTAAGGGACAGATGTACTAGCAAACGTGTTTATAAGATCGGAGGGGAGACAGAGGGGAAGGGGACAGCCTACTGGCTAATGGCTCTTTAGCCATATGGCTGGTGTCTAGAGACTCCATGCTGTGGACATGGTATATCCTGTATGCTTTTTTCTCCTGATTAGTGTTTCTGTTTGCACCTGGGTCGGGTCCCCTCTTAGAACCTGTGTAGTGCAGTAAAACATGCTCCATCCTAAGGTTAGTTAGTGCATGTACTTAGTGCTCTTGAATTCTCAGTCTGAGGAGCATGGATTCTCATAAGGGTCCTCTTGAGGGTATATAGCTTGAGACTAGCAATAGTAGTGGAAATGGGTCTCATGGGAGCCCTGAAAATATTGTATGATTGTGACTAATACTAAATAGTTTTAAAGGTTTTTGCATAAAAATAGCTACAAAATCTAGCATGGGACGACCATAATTCATAGTTGTGAGTCAATGGTACTCTCTAATTTTGTGCTTGGGAACACAAGATTTCAGTTTGAGACCAGCAGATTTCAGGGTGTGGGTTCACTGGGACCTCCAAAATTTAGATGTCATGAGAAACACTGCTGAGAGGGCCTTTGGTTTCCACTAGATAGGTGTTGGGAAAGTGAAGCGCTGAGCCAAGTCCCTGTAGTGCTCTGGACTCCTCAATTTGAAGAGTATTTTTTGTTTCCCTTACATTTATGTTGGTAGGGGGATGGGGCGAGATACCTATTATCACCATGCTTTGCTCGCGTCTGTTAGAAGAATTAGTTTTGAAATGGAGTGCAGGATAATCCCCGATTGGAGGTTGTCTGTCTTGGCTCCTACCATATTTTGCTGATTATCCCCTCTTGTATCAACTTAACCCTTTAATGGTCAAACTGACCAAAAAAACAACTTTGCAGTGGTCTTCAGACATGGCTATTTGAAAGGCCTATAGAAGAGTATTTTTGAATATTTCATTCTAGTGGTAAATTTTCAAAAATACTCTTCTCTCGGCATGCAGATAGACACTAGCTAGGTAAAAACTTTAATTTTCTTTGATTGGCAAGCCGGCTAAAAAAAATTCTGTGTTAAATTTACCAAAAATAGTCTTCTAAAATTAAAATATGGTGAAAAATATTGACCATCAAAATGTTTAATCGATATATCAAGTAGTATTTTGAGCGCTTTGAGGCACTGTTGACAAGAGTGGATAATTTAATCTGGTTAAGTATGATAAGTCACGTTGCTGAGGTATACCTGACGCTTGTCTTCGGCTGGAGGACGAAAGTCAGATGTCTGACTTTCGCCCTCCAACCAAAGACAAGCGTCGGGTATACATCAGCGTTGTGACATATCATGTTTTCCCAGTTTACTACTTAGCAAACATATGCATGTATGGACTCACGAGCACAATGTGTGCCACACATACTAAGACAAATATTCATATATTCCGAAGCTTACCTCAGCCTCCTCAAGTTTGCTTTTGTACTGCTGTTCTAAGTTGTTCAATTCTTTAGCGTGTTTGTGCATCAGGTCATCTTCCAGATCGCGCAACTCTTGTTCATGGGCTGCATCAAGATCTGATGTAGCTGTCTGGGTAAGCAGATGCACAGCATCTATCTGGTCCGTGTGAGCACTTACCAGGTCTGAAATTACAACATGCTGTACAGTCAAATATGCCTATGATGGACAGCATCATGAGCCGTCTCTGGTGGTAACTAAAGATGGGCAGTCAGTTAAAGCTCTAAAAATCAGATTTGGTCGAGAAATTTAAATTTTCTCATTAAGAAATATCCATTTGATGACCGAAAACAAGACTATTTTTTAAATTTCACCACTGGAATGATAGTCATTATAGTGGTGAATTAAAAAAATAACCTCTAGGACTGCAAATATACATTGCTCAAAACACTTTCTGAAGATAATTCATTTGTTGTGGCAAATAGGTTTTTGAAGCTACAGAATTCAGATGGGTGACCTTATGACCACCTACCTAAAGAAATCAACATCATTTACCCGCAAAATGAGGTGGCCGCTTTATACAGGTTTGGTTGTATGGATTGACGATTAAAAAACTGTGTTTTGTTTGCACAATATCTGTCATCATTTCACTGATTATGCCCAAACATGCCTAGGACAATGATTCCTTTCAAATGAGGTACAAGAACTGAATATCCAATGGAGGAATCCAGTTTTAGCTATTCCCCGCCTTGCTCTAGCTAAGCTTCAACCACGTTTTGCCCGTGTTGGGATCAGTCAATCCCTGCACTCTCTGAATCTCAATTTCCAAAAGACTATACAGATAAGCTATTGAATACATTGAAACTAATGTGACTGGGTCCAGTCAAATTAGTTTCAAAATATTTGTACACGGTGTAGTTCGTCATCAATCATGCATTCGTGACAAAGTTATCTACATCATTCATGATTTAATAGATTATGACATCAGCCTACACATCACGTAGTTGCTTATGATGTCATATGATTGATGGATAAACTGGAACACTCCAATGACAATACACAGACAGAACTCATGACAGGTATTGGATCAATAAAAATTATGATAAACGCATCACAATGCTGCTTAGACAAGAGATAACAATTTCCAAATGTACCAGACAATTTAGATTGAAATACTAAAAGCCTGGGCCTACATCTTGTTCTATCAGGACAGTTTTGAAAAACTTAACATTCTTAGATCGGATGAGAATACCGCATGTCGGTTAACAATTAGATCGCTATGTCAAAATTAAATGTTAGTGTGTGTGCATGGGTGCTTGCATCTGTGCACCCAGCGCGTAATTTCAATTCTACTGGATGAATCTGAACCAAATGTGGGTAGTAGGTTGCTCTTGGTCCCTGAAATAAATCTCTAGTTTTTGAGGTAATAGGTCAAGGTTATCAGCAGCAGGTGGTTATGTGAGATTTGCAAATTCTCTGGAATACTTATTCATATATGTATCATCCATAATCATTAACCCTTTAACGGTCATACCGGCCAAAACCAGCCTTTGCTATGGTCTTGTGGAATGTCCATTTACAGGCCAAGAGAATACAATTTTGAAAATTTACCCCTGGAATGACTGGCTCGATAACCGAGATAGTCATTCCAGTAATAAATTTAAAAAAATTGTATTCTCTCTGCCTGTAAATGAACATTCAATAAGGAAATATTTAAATTTTCTTGACCAAATTTGACCATTACAGGGTTAATTATCTCACCTTGACTGAGTTCCTCCAGCTTGCGCTCATATTCCTGTTTAAGAGCGGCCATCTCACTCTCACTGTGCTGAACAAGATCAGCCTGCAAACAAATTACACATACAAGTGACCACACTATGGAGCGCAAACAACAGAGGCATTCATTCTTAGCTATGACATTACCACACACAACATAATTTCTAGCTATGTCCTGCCCACTTCTAGCTATGACCCCTCCCCACGCCATTTCTAGCTATGCCCTGTCCGCTTCTAGCTATGTCCTGCCCATTTCTAGCTATGACGCATCAACCCCAAACAATTTCTATCTATGTCCCACTAATCTAAGCGCCACCCATGGTTTGCCAGTATTGGGATCAATCGATCACTGCACTCTCTGAATATCTATTTCCGGAAAACTATACAAGTAATCTGTTGAATATTTTGAACCTAATTTGACTGGGCAGCAACTGTTGCAGCACCCATACAATATGTACAACTTCATGCACTATTAAGCGTTTATGAGACTAAATCGTGTCATTTATGACGTAATTGATTATGATGTCAGCCTATATGACAGTATAAGATTTATAAATTAACTGGATTCCTATATTCAGATACATACAGTTAGTGTCAGACCACTGCCACCTTTGTGACAGACGAGACCTAGGTGACATCAGCGAACAAGTGGTGCATTTTGATTAAATACAATTATATTATTATATTGATTATATATATTTCATCTACTTGAGTGACAAATTAGATCCTTGCATTAGTCAAGTAGACAGAGGGCTCTTTAACTTGATATAAGATAGGACTGTTGGAGCCAAATCATGGTCTTTCTTTCAACCATATGGGCTTTTAACACCATTCATAGCCAAGAGGTCAGCGGTGGCTGCTGTATATTTTGGAAACTCTGTTACTTAGGCTCTTGTTGTCTTAGTCACCAACAGCTTGGAGCAACATTGTTTCCCAAATGTACCCCAGTTATCATATGAAAGGGAATTCAATTCTTTCAGTGCTCTGGGGATTAATGCTTTAACACTCACGCCAATGTAAAATGGCTTCTGCAGTGGTATTGAGAAATGGCCATTTGTTGTGCAAGAGAAGACTATTTTTTAGTGTACCACTGGCAAGACGCCCAATAACCAAGCCAATCATTCCCCAGATAAATTTTCAAAAATAATCTCTTGATCTGCATATGGACATTTTCGCTGAGAAAATAGTTATATAAATTTTACTTGAACAGATTTCATGATTAGCTCTTTAATGGTCATACCGGCCAAAACCGGCCCCTGCTATGGTGCTATGGAATGTCCATTTACAGGTCAAGAAAATAAAATTTCTGAAAATTTATCACTGGAATGGCTGGCTCGATTACCGAGCCAGCCATTCCAGTGATACATTTTCAAAAATGTTATTCTCTTGGCCTGTAAATGGGCATTTAATAAAAAATTATTTCATTTTTTTGGACCAAATTTTACCATTAGTGTTATAGATTCACGATCATAAAGAAGGTCAGCTGTATATGTGATACTAATGTACAATAACACTCACCTTCTCTTGTTCAATCTCCTCCTTATTATATTCCTCCAATGACGCCTTGGTGTCCTCGTATTCACTCTGCAGCAAGGTTCTCGCCATTTCCAGCTCAAGGTCGACTTTCTCCTGAAGCGACTCACGATATCGCGTCAATGCTGGTGATTCAAAGCTACCCGAGTCAAGAGCTGGAAATACACAACCTTAAAACGTCACTTATCAGAGTTTCAACGGACTCAAATAAGGTGAATCAGGACATTGAGTTAATAAATGAATGTAATATTTCAAGACACAAGCACAGACATAAAACTATGAAACTAAAACCGTAACCTGACCACACTCGCACATGTAAATACGCATATATGCATGGGCTGATACCGTAACGTAATAGGTTTCTTTCTAGACCCAAAGGAAAAATAATCACAAACATACATAAAGATGCTAACTCTATAAAACAAACGTTATGACAAAATGAGCACACATAGTAAGCATGATGTACTAATGGACGGAAATCCTGATGATCTAAAAAAACAAAGGGTTTAGAGCAATAGAATGGGCCTTTCCAATTTATCCATCCATGAGTGACGTAGACAAGTACGTCACGGACGTTTAGAAAATTGTGAGTTTTTGCATTAAAAAGCCCATTTCCACACAAAGTAGTGGACCAATAATGGTGAATCCTTCAAAAGGCACATCTGCGTATCTAAACTGAGGCATATACCAAGTATCATTAAAATATCTTAAGCGGTTCTGTATGATATCCTGTTTACGAGATTTTGTGGACGGAGAGACAGACGGACAGATGGACAGAAAGATGGATGGACAGACAGACACGGTGATTACTATAGGGCTTCCGCACCTTCCGATGCGGGGCCCTAATGAAGACAGACTAAGCATTGTTGTACGAATTGTACATGTATGTGTTTAGTATGTAATAAACATCTTGTTGAATATTTTGAAACTGCCAGAAGCAGCAACAGCACCCAGTGAAATTAGTTTCAAAATATTCAACAGCTTACCTGTACAGTTTTCTGACAACTGACAGTCAGGGAGTTCAGGGATTGATCGATCCCAACATGAGGTGTGGGTGGAGCTTAACTAGGGATGGGCGGGGCATAGCTAAAATTGGAAAGGTCCATTATTTATATAGCTCAGTAATCAACATATCTCTAAAGTTTCAAGGTTGGGAGGGGATGGGGAAGTACCAAAAAATTGTTTAATGTTTAAACTTATGCGAACACAATGGCTAAAAGCATAGAATACTGTTCAAACATTTCTGATTACCTAATAGAGTTATCTTCCCTTACTTACATAAGTTTGTATCCTAGCTATCTATACTCCTTAATGTTTCATTGGTCAAGCACACAAAATTGCTTCTACAGTGGTTTTGAGAAATGGCAAATTGCAGGACAAGAGATGACTGTTTTTGAAAATTTATCTATAACTAAACCAGACATTCTAGCGTTAAATTTTCAAATAGATATTCACTGAGAAAAAAAGGTGATTTTATTGACCCAATCTTGACAACGGAGGAGTCCAGTTTCTCAGTCAATCATCTGACATCATAATTAACTATGTCACATGTAGACTCGCGTTATTGGGGTGTAGTTATTCTGCACAAAAATACCTATAAAGTCTAGAATGGGCCACCCATAATTCATAGCTGTGTGTCCATGGTACCTTCTATTTTTAGCATGGATGAGAAAATCTTTATTGGACCGCAAGATTTTCAGCTTAGGACCCCTGAATTTCAGCTTGGGTCCCCCACTTTTCAGAATGTGGGGTTCCTGGGACCGCCCAAACCTAGATACCATGGGAAACACTGGTCACGTCACATGTCACTATGATGCATAGAATTCTCTGTCATGAAGCCGAAAAAGTGTGTCAAGTGTACGAATTGTATGTCTGATGGATTTACAATTTAATTCACATTCTGTAGAATATTTTGAAATTAATTTGACTGGGGAACTTTTGATGCCCAGTCAAACTTAGTTTCAAAATATTCAACAGCTTACCGGTATATTTACCTAGAAATTTAGATTCAGGGAATTCAGTTTTCAATGTTTCAAATCGATTTCAACATGCTTAAAATAGTGGGGGTAGATGGGGGGAACTTCAATAGAAATGGGAGGAGCATAGATAGAGATGGATCCATCTATTTCCAGATAAATTATATATAGATTACTAAGTTAACTGTCTCACTGCTACAAGCCACCGAACAATAATTTCAATAAGCAAAAACTCCTGACTTAGTAAATATTTTGAAAAACATTTGGCTGAAAGTTGTTGGTGGCTTAGCCACCAACAACTTTCAGTCAAATTGTTTTCAAAATATTTGGCAGGTGTATATATTGTACATACCTTCAATCAGTTTGCTATGTTCTTCTTGTAGATCCGCCAGTTGTTCTTTCAAATTCAGAATATCATTCCCATGTTTCTTCTCCACATCAGCAACCTCATCCTCATGCTGCTCAACCAATTCGAGTTTCGCTTTCTCAACATTCTCCTCCCATTCCAGAATTATATCTTTCATTCTCTGTTCATACATGTCAGATATTTCACGCTGAAGCTTGTCTTTCTCCGCTGGATATAGATCTTGACTAGCGACATCAACTTCATCCTTGTCGGTGTCAGTAACGGACGACAAATGCGCATTCATCTGCTCTTTAATGCTCTTCAGCTCATCCTGATGGCTCTCTTCCACTTTACTTATGTCCTCCTCATGCGTCTCTTCAAGTATCGTTATCGCGTCCTTGTGCATTTCTTCCATCTTTCGTATATCGTGTTCGTGTTTCTCCTGAATCTCCACCTGCTCCTCATCATGTTTGTCCTTGGCAGATTTCAGATCAGTTTCGTATTTCTTCTCTTTCTCCGCTAATATCCCATCATGCTGTTTCTCCATTTCATGAAATTCATCCTCATATTTCTCGATGACACGATTCAATTCATCTTTATATTTATCTGTTAGTTCTTTCACATCCTTCTCATGTTCTCCAAAGGCTTCTTGTAGTTCACTGTAATGGCTTTCTCTCATCTCTCTCAACTCCTCTCTGTGTTTTTCTTCAATTACATTCACATCTGCACCGCGATTCTCTTCTACCAAATCTAACTTCTCTTCTCGTTGTTGTTGACTAGAGTCTTTCGAATCTTGTTCATATTTTTCTTGTAAGTTTCGTAATTCTTTCTCAAACTTGTCTAGCTTTTCGACATCATCGTCATGAATCTTACACATTTCTTGTAATTCATGATCGTACTTGTCACTCATGTCTTTCAGCGTCTCTTCATGTTTCATGTCTAAATCTGCAGCACATCGTTTCAACTCCACGCTCAGCTGTATTTGGAGTTCAGCTTGTAACGTATCAATCTCGATGTGGTGTTCATGTTCAATATCCTCTCGGATATCGTCTAATGCTCGAGCATGCTGAAACTCAACTTCATCGCGCTGATCCACAATGCTCTGTAGCTCCGCTTTCAAATTATTTATCTCAAATTTATACTTTTCATGCAAGTCTTCAAGTTCTCGGGCTTTCTCTTCCTCAAAATTAACAAGTGCTTCGTGAATCCTTGCATCAGTGTCTGCATCCAGATCCTCTGTGCGAATAATAAAGACGCCATTCTCGACTGTGGGTATGATGGGAATAGTGGGGCTATCACAGATACTAGATTGAGTATTTACATCAATAGACATCACATTTTCAAACAAGGCAGAACTATGTACATTATTGTCTTCCAAATTCTCGTATTCACTTAATTCAGGTAGTCGCTCAAATGCGTTCTCAAATGACGGAACCGATAAAAACCGTGGCGACATAATCGGCGAACATTCTCGATCAATTCGTTCTATGTGAAGTTTTTGCGATTCCATTGTTTCAATTAGATCTAAATTCTCAGTTTTTTGCAATTCTATTCTCTCTTGCAATTCACAAATATGATTTTTATGCTTTAATTCTAATTCTTGCACATGATTTTCATAGTAGTCTATTTTATTTTCTAGATCTTTGAGTACGACTGAGTTGACATTTTCATCGAGCATTTGAACAACAGAATCAGACTGTATTCTATTATCTAACTCATCAATAATGTTCTCTTTCTGATCCAACATCACTTTTAACTCCGCAATTTCATTATTACTCAAATCAATCACAGTTTTCAATTCATTTAGAGATTTAACTTTATTTTCAAATTCACCTATACTTAACGTTAAATCACATATCTCACGTTCGGCCAGTGCAAATTTTGAAACTAAGTTATTTATAGTTTCATCTTTTTCGCCTAGTTGTTTATCGTAATCTGCTATCAACCTCTCCTTTTCACGTTGAAAAGATTCCGGGTCTATACCACCATTAGTGAGAGAGTTCTTCCTGTGTGGTGACTCGGGAATGTGTTCTTGAAATTCTGCTCTTAAGCGTTGTAACTGGTTATACTCAACAAGCATCCGGGTCCAAATGACGCCAATATCCTTGATATTCTCCTGGTCATACTCAGCCAACAGCTCCTTGGATGCTGACAAATAGAATCACAATTATATTATGTCACACAAGTAAGGTCAGCCATCTTAACTAACTAACACTTTTAAGCTCACAGACCAGAAATGACAAATCTTTTAAGGTTATGATGTAAGGAATATTCCCTTGAATATTTTGAAATTAATTTAACTTGGAGCTGTGCTATGGCAGTGTCAAAATACTCATCAGCTTTCTGTATATTTGTCATGAAATTGAGACACTGGCATTTGAACAGTTAACAGGTTTATGTTGAAGATAGCCCAAAAGGGCATTGGCAAGAGAATACTATATTTCAAAATATAACAATGGAATGACTGGGTTGATAACCGAGCCAGTCATTCCAGTGACGAGCCATACCAACCAACCCGGTCACTTAGATCCCTAAACAAGCAAATGCTCAAAATCCCAAAATACAAAATGAATTCATACGGCTTTAGAACATTTTCTTTCTCGGCCGCCACTGAATGGAACAACCTCCCTATTCATCTAAAATTGTCAAAAAATCTTACAACATTCAAATCAAATCTTAAAACTCATCTCTTTAAACAAGCGTACCAGAATTTAAATTAATGTTTATATTATCATTTCATTGTCTTGCGCTACGAGCATGCTTGCGTGGAGTTTGGCGCGTTATAAATTCACTTATTATTATTATTATCATTCCAGTGGTAAATTATCAAAAACAGCTTACCTTTATCCTGCAAATGGGCATTCAATGAGCATATATTTTGATTTTCTTGAGAATAACTTGACCAGATTTGACCCTTAAATGGTCACTAAATAAATCATTGACAGAAGCTGGATATATGGCTGCATAGATGGACAGACGGATGGACAGATGAACGAATGAACGAGAATCATAAGACCCCTGCATTTTTGTGGGTGGAAGACGTGAGAAAGGATGGAACGACCCCAAAAAATCGAAGAAAACCGAAAATCTATACAGACAAACAGATAGCCATCAAGAGATACATATGGTCTTCTTATATGTAGTCTTGTGTCCAAGATATTCATGTTGATTCATCAACATATTCCAAGTAGAAGATAGACTATCGAAATAAAACAAATGTGCATGGACACAGACCTGCAGACATACATATGTACACACATACGTATGGATGGATGGATAACTAGACCCAAAGAATAAGACTTCTTTCCAGCCGCATGGCCAATCTACCCACGAAGTTTTATCAACGTAATCCAAATGGAAGGTAAATTATCCAGCGAGAACAAACAATCTGTACAGATGCACACAGACGCATTGAATCAAGAACATAATCCCCACACATTCACAAATTGGATACAGCATGAACAAATGGATGAATGGGGTGGGTGGATGCATGGATGAATGGATGGATGGATGGGATGGGTGGGTGGATGGATGGGTGGATGGATGGGTGGATGGATGGATGGATGGGGAGACGGTGTGCAGACAGATGGATGGATGGATGGATGGATCAATGATTGGATGGATAACTAATGTCGAAATCCGGTTTTGTACACGAAAATAAAAAGAATCCACAGCAAAGTGTTTGCTGTGAATAGACCATTCTATAGTGTCATACAATGTGTTTTAACTGACTGACAGCTCCATGCCACCAGACATTAATTTCTATGGGGAATAACTCTGGACATTCTGCAGACTACATTTTCCATACATGCGCTCTAACTATGGATATGCTGAATATTTTGAAAACATTTTGACTGAAAGTTGTTTGTGGCATAGCCACCAACAACTTTCAGTCTAATTGTTTTCAAAATATTCTGCATATCCATAGTTAGAGCGCATGTATGGAAAATGTAGTCTGCAGAATTTGAGCAGAAAGACAGTTAATTAATTTCCAAGAGAACAAAATTATATAGATGCATTCTCTTGTGGGGTGTAATTAATCTCTTCGATGTTAACATCCAATACTATCCTCCATCTACTGACATGCAAGCAATCCACAATGATTGTATAATAAGCATGCCTGATACACAAAGCTAGAGGGTGGCTATTTATCCAGCCACACAGCCGCCAAATTCATGTCCATCCACGAAATATTGAATGCAGCAATATTAGAATACCTTTTAATCGGCATCGATTGCACGTTAATGACATTTAATCAGATAGAGATTTCGGCCAGACCTACAACACTGGGTAGCTAGAGCAGTGTGTGTGCGTGCGTGCGCGCGTGTGTGCGCGCGTGTGTGCTCGCGCGCACGAAAACAGATGATCTAAAGTTGGTGATCTTTATTACACTGAAGGATTATTATTACAACATTACCTTCAGGAGCGTCTCTGGAGACATCCTCTTCACTGATTCCAAAGTTGGCTATAATGGACTGAAATACAAACAAACAAGTATAAATGCTACCATGAAGCCTTCTATAATGGACACTGGATGACCCTTCAAACAGTGGTCATTAATTAAGTTAACTTTTTAATTATCAAGCTGACCAAAACCAGCCTCTTCTGTGGTCTTGAGGAATGTCAATTTGAAGGCCTAAGAGAAGAGTTTTTGAAATTTTACCACTGAAATGACTGGCTCGATAAATGAGCCAGTCATTCCAGTATTAAATTTTCAAAAATACTTTTCCCTTAGCCTGCAAATGGACATTCAATATGTAAATTTTTATATTTTCTCAACAAAGGTTTGACCATTAAGATGCTACTACAATTGATTTGAAGTGGCAAATAGACTTGGTGGTCAAATGTTGGTGATTGTCTCAGACTCTCACCATACATGTAGGATCAGCATGAAGATACTCTACATACATGTCAGCCGTGCACATGCTATAAATTGTCACACTCAAGTAAAACTTCTAACCGAACATGTACACATTCTGAAACCAAACCCTGTATGGATGTACACACTAAACGAAATCAAGGATTTCTTTTTTCACGAGAGTTGATACTTACCTCCCTAATACTTTTGATATTGCTAAATATCGGCGTTCACTCAATAAACACTCAGAATAAAAACAGTTAGGTGCCCGTACTGGGCAGGTAGACAGAGGGTAGTCCGGCGGATGCCAGCCCCACCACCGCGCATGCGCCGACTACTACTTCCTCTGACTAATTTATTGGCTGACACACATGCAACTATTAAGAGCCCGAAGACCGAGCCTCTGTGGGGTGGAGAGGCCGGGTCCGTATCTAGGGAGGTAAGTATCAACTCTCTCGTGAAAAAAGAAATCCTTGATTTCGTTTATTTCACTTCAAGAGTATACTTACCTCCCTAATACTTTTGATATTGCCAGAATTCGACAGGGAATTCGGCGGGAGGGAGGCGAGCTCAAAAGACCAGCTCTTCCCTATACGCTTTTCCGCGTTTAAGGCACTTAAATACACAAACCATCACCATATTAATAACAAAAGGTAACGTGACAATACAATCAACAACACAGGAACAAGACTGACCTTGTTGAACTTGGATGCTGTCATCATCTTCCCATTGGTGAAGGCTGATGCAGTCCCAAAAAGTGGTTGTTTCCATTAATTAATTGTGATGTATATAAGCAATGAGAAACCCTCATCAAAAATCATACAAGTATTTATTTTTTCTAAATCGACAAGGCGAGAGGATTCGAGGTGTCACGGAGATAATGGTCTGTAAAACTTGATTCACAGTGCCACTGAGCAACGGACATAATGTCATCCACAGGGACCCCATTAAATAGGGCAGTGGAAGTCACCACGCCGCGGACACTGTGAGCCTTGGCTATGTCAACCTGCTTACCAGTGGCGGATTTATGACAAAATTGGATACACTCTACAATCCACCTGGAAATGGTGTCCTTAGACGCCCTGCCATGGGGTTCAATATATGACAACCATAATGCTGACTGGACGGTCCGCCACTCCGAAGTACGCTGTTTGTACCGAAGCAGCGCCCGAACAGGACACCATGCTTTAGAATTAGGATCATATCTAGTTAAAGCAGGCAAAAAAATAGGTTGACCTGGATATTTCAAAGACTGATTCTTAGCTAAGAAATTAACCCTAGGTAGCAACTTAAGGCCTTCCCCTGTAACCACAAAACGGTCCTCCTCGGCTGATAAGGCATGAATTTCACTCCTACGCCTGGCCGAGGCCGCAGCAATTAAAAATACAGTTTTAAGAGTTAACAGTTTCATAGAAATGGAACTAAGTGGTTCAAAAGGCTTATCACCTAGTACCTGAAGCACTAGTGATAAACTCCAAGACGGAATCACCGGGGGGATTCCTTGGTCTTAGATTGCCCATGCCTTTAATTAATACATTTAATGTACTTACTTCATCACTTCCCCTCTTAGCCAAGCAAGGGATAACAGTCATTAAAGCTGACTTATAACCAGCAATAGAGTTAGGCTTGAGGCTATAGGCATCATACAGGTGACAGAGGAAATCAGATACTACCTGAATAGATGAATCCATTGGATCAATACATCTTTTTGAGCACCACTCTGCAAACCAGTTGATTTTATAATTATATGCTCTGGAGGTTGACCCCCTCCTGGCTTTGGCCATAAACATGGCTGCTTGCTCAGAAAAGCCCTCCTTAATTCTAGATTCCTTGACAACATCCACGCAGTCAATTGGAACATTGACGGATTGTTGTGAAGGGCCTTGCCCTGGAAGATAATGTCATCCATCAGAGGCAGAGGAACCGGATTGCAGACCAGAAGGTCCAGCAGATCCGTATACCATGATCGGCTTGGCCAATCTGGGGCGATCAGAAGCACTTGGCACTCCTCCTGTCTGATTTTCTGAAGAATGCGTATGCATACATTCCCGCCCAGCTGATAGCTAACGCATCTGTTGCGAAAGCACTTGGATCTGGAATCGGAGAGACGTACGTCGTCATCTTCGCATTCCTCTTTGTTGCGAACAATTCGATGTTGGGCTTCCCCCAATGGTCGAACAGACGATCCGCCACACATTGATTTAGTTGCCATTCCGTCGGTAAAACACTCATCCTTCGGCTCAATGAGTCTGCTAGCAGATTTAACCTTCCCGGAATATGAACTGCTTTCAAGGTAATCCTGTGATCCAGGCACCAGCAAAGCTGTTTCCATGTCATCATACAGAGACTGGGCGACTTCGTTCCACCATGGCGGTTTATGTAAGTCACTACTGTTGAGTTGTCTGAATGAATAAGAGCAATCTTGCCCTGAACTTTCTGTAAGAAATGTTCCAGGCCCAGGACTACTGCTCTTAATTCCAGTAGATTGATATGTTCCTTCGACTGTTCCAGATCCCACAGCCCTGATATCGTGGATTCTTCCAGGCAAGCTCCCACCCCTCCATCGAGGCATCTGTGTACACAGTTACCTGAGGGTGAGGAGGGGTTAGCATCACCCCCACCAGGAGATTCTCTGTCTCCAACCACCATTGCAGGTGGTGAACTAGAGGCGCCAACACTGACACCATCGAGTCCAGCGAACCTGTACTCTGGGTCCATTGTGTCATGAGAAATAACTGGATCGGCCGCCTGCGTAAGGCGGCCTGAGGAATGACCGGTTCCAACAAAACCATCAACCCCAGCATTCTCAAGTAAACCTGTGCCAGGACATGACGACTGTCGCACACTGACTGAATTACTGAGATGAGTCTCCGAACTCTCTCCTGAGTAGGATAAAGATATCCTGTCTCTAGATCGAAGAACATCCCCAGGTAAACAAACTTCTGGGATGGAGTCAGCTCTGATTTTTGAAAATTTATCATCCAGCCTAAATCCGTGAGCGTTTTCAAAACAATCTCCAGATTGGTCGATAAACTTTCCTGGGTGTGTGCTTTTAACAGCCAGTCGTCTATGTACGTGTGGACTGCTATGCTTCTCCTGCGGAGGTATGCTGTAATCGCAAGAACCACACGGGTGAAAACCCGAGGAGCGGTGGAAATTCCGAAGGGTAACACCCTGAATTCCCATTGTCTGCCCTGGGATGCAAATCTCAGGAAGCGACGGAAACTCCTCGCTATGGGAATGTGGAAATAAGCATCCTTCAAATCTATTGAAGCTGTCCACATTCCCTTCTCTAACCCCGCCAACACCGAGCGCACAGTCTCCATCTTGAAACTGGGCGTCTCTATGAACTTGTTCAACGGCTTGAGGTTGAGAATTGGTCTCCACCCTCCGGTGTTTTTTGTTACTAAGAACACGGTTGAATAGAAGCCCGGACACTTCTGTGCCGGCTGAATAGCTCCTTTTAGTATGAGGGAATTTATCTCCTCCTCGATACACAACCTTTGATCTGGATCTCTCGGATTTGGAGTCCAGATTGGCACTAGAGACAGTCGCGATGGCGGGCCTGTCATCCAATCGGGATGATACCCGACTGAAAGCCATCGCAAGACTAAACGGTCCTTAGTCACCCGTTCCCACTCTTGCATGTGGTCGGCCAGCCGGCCTCCCACCGGTCCACCTAGGGAGAGAGGTGGGCATAAGGAGCGCAAGAGTGGCACTGTCTCCTTCGCCAGAAACACCGGAGTGGTTCTCACCGCGGTAACCGGCCCATCAGGCACGATTACCACGACCAGATCCTCGCGCGCCACGCCCAGCACCGTGCGCACCGAGGTGCGCGGGTGGCTGCCTGCGCCTGAGGAGCCTGCGGCCCCCCCCCCCACCCTCACTGCTGGCCGAATCGCACTGCGATGGTGGGTGGCCTCTGACCTGGCCACCTCCACCTCGAGCCTGCAGGGGACGATACGCAGGGGGTGCGGCGCGAACGCGCTCCCGACGGAGCACTTCAAACTGCTCGCGCAGCGCCCTCTGGTTATTGACCAGAGTAACCGTCTCCTGGAGGTGCCTACATCCCTCACCTCCAAAGAGACCAGGACTGTCATAGGCGTACGCAGTAGCCTATTATACAGGTCCTGGGACGGACACAGATTGTCCAGGACACTCCTGGTCACCGCCCGAGTCATACAGTCCAGAGCCAGGTTGATACCATCCTGGATGGCTCTGGATTGTGACCGGGCTCGGCTGGCGCGATGCGGATGCCGTTACCACCCCCCTGTACCACCTGGGAGACGTGGGACAGAGCGGCAATCGAAGCTCTCCCACTCTCCTCTGCATCACGCAACGCGGCATTGGCCGAACGCAACGCGTTCGAACACAAGACTCCCGTGTCAGAACGGGAGCCTGGCCGCGCATCTTCACCCAAAGCCGCGCGGTCATCCATGCTCGGCTTGGGCCCCACACCGTACCTCTGGTAATCCAGGGGCACGATGCGGCAACGCCTGGCCACCTCGCGAGGGGCCTTCGCGAGACGCCCATTCGCCTTGATGGACGTCTCCGCCGCCTCGAACATGTCAACGACATGCTCAGCCAGCGGCAGAGATGGCATTGCGCTAGCAGTAGCCTTACCAGCTAACCACGGCCTGTGATCACGCTGGCTAGCCGACTGCTCCACGGGCAGACCTGGCCTAACACTTACCAGCCACTGGCAAGCGTCCAACCAATCCTCTTCCGTGGCTAGCTGCGAGCGCTCTACAAGACGAGGGCCTTCGTCTTCCTCCTGAGCGCAAGCAGCAGAGCTTGACGGCGGATAAGCTGATACCCCTGGCAAGCCAGGGAAAGCATGCGGGCCCGAAAGAACAGGCATGCTAATCTGACTGGCCTGACCAGGAGCAGGCACCGTGGTAGTGCGTGGGGCAGATACCGCCCCACCACGGCCCCGGCCAGCACCAGCAATACTCTCGGCAAGCCGAGGTATGCGGTATAGCTGGCCATCAGCACCGGCCAGGGCCACCTTCTGCACCGTGAACTCTACTCCTGCGTGAGTAGAGCCATGGAATATGTCGCCTGTATTCCCCGTGAGGGGTGCACAGACGTCATAATCCATGGTCACGTCCCCAGACGGCGACCCTAACAGGTAATCCTCTTCCTCCTGTCCAGACAGATTAGACTCCGGGTCAGCAAAGAGAGCTAACCCGGACTGGCCAGGAAAGGTGCCATAGGAGGTACTGGCACCCGCGGCGTGTGGATACCCCTGGAATGATAAGCAGCCCGCGGGTTCCAGCGACAGCCGTCCACGACCCCTCGGCGTGGCACCAAGCCTGCTGCCAGGGTCGTGGAATGCCCCCACTAATGGGGCCACCTCTGAATCTTCGAACAACGGAACCGGTCTACGGAAAGGTGATTTAGCGGTGGGGATTACCTGCTCTGAAGCAGACGCCGAGGATGACAAAGGATCTGGTCCAGGAAGCATGCCACAAAGCAACTCTGGAACCAAATCCTTTATCGTCCTCTTCATCTCTCCCAACATCTCACTACGGAAGGCCTCCATGTCCACCGCGGACGAGGCCTTCCTCTTACCCTTCTTACCCTTCACATCCTCTCTCTTCTGCTTCCTCTCCTCCTCCACTACCCTGTCCTTCGCCTGCAAACACGGAAACTCAGACATTAACTCGCCCCCCCCACTGCTTGCATACCTCACACTTGAGCAATGGCCCACAGGGACTACAACTAAAGCATAGGTGAGGAACGAACCTATCCTTAAGGAACCGTCCACAGGACGAACAACCAGGTCTCTGAAACAGGACAAAGGACGAGGACAATGAGTAATTTTGTTACGGTTAGAAAACTCAAAACCAAACCAAAAGAGAGGGAAATGACCATAAAGATCAATAATCATCTGAAACCAGCGTTGGACAAAACTTTAATTGTTAATAAATAGCAAGGCTGATTATGACGTCATGATCCCATGACAGTAAATTAATCGATCCGTAACCAACAACCAGACGTGCGGACGAATTGTATACATAACCAGAACATCTTCCGAACGGTTATTCAGACTACACAACCATCAGACACACAACGATAACAATGGCAATAACAGTTAATTTTCTTAACTAATTAACCTCACCTCATATCATTATTTAGATACCCGACACTTCATATAGACAAACCATCCAACGTGATGAACTGGAGCACTCCACCAATCGTACGCCTCTCAACTCTCTCCACCTTAGGGGAAGGAATTGGATCAAGAGGGCAAAGTGAGAAGACCTTTATACTAGGCCTCCGACTCACTGGACAAAGAATTCTTGGTTAGATAACCTAACAGTATTAGTAGGAAATGGAACCTTGGTGGAGAGAAACAAACTCTCAGATGCTGTGATGTCCATTACATATCCTAACAGATACCTGTGGACATAAACACAAAGAGAGATTAGTCTTATATAGCACCATGTTGAAATAAAACAACTAAAACAGCCACTTATCATGGTAAATGCTAGTCCCGGAAACACATTACACCGGGAAAAACTCGCTAGAATATATTAGAAATCACCTGATATAAGGATCCTGAGCCGTCCTCCGGCGAAGCCACTCTTTCCGACATGATCCAGGCGATAATCCTTCCAATATATAGACTTAAAATGTGTTTGAACAAGTGAAAGTGAAAAAACAACAAAAACATGTGTTCTGTCTGCCAATAAATTAGCAAAGAGGAAGTAGTGGTCGGCGCATGCGCGATGGTGGGGCTGGCATCCGCCGGACTACCCTCTGTCTACCTGCCCAGTAGTGGCACCTAACTGTTTTTATTCTGAGTGTTTATTGAGTGAACCCCGATATTTAGCAATATCAAAAGTATTAGGGAGGTAAGTATACTCTTGAAGTGAAAAGGAACCAAACCCTGTATGGACGAAAACACAGAAACAAAACCCTGTATTGATGAACACACAAGAACCAGACCATGCATGAATGAACACGCACAAACCAAAACCTGTATGGATGAACACACACAGAACCAAACCCTGTATGGATGAACACACAGGAACCAAACCCTGTATGGATGAACACACAAAAATCAAACACTGTATGGATGAACACACAGAAACCAAACCCTGTATGGATGAATACACAGAAACCAAATATGGTATGGATATACACACAGAAACCCAAACATGTATGGATGAACACACATAAACCAAACTGTGTATGGATGAACACACACACACACACCAAACCCTGTATGGATGAACACACAGAAATGAAAACCCTCTATGGATGAACACACAGAAATCAAAACCTGTATGGATGTACACACAGAAACCAAAACCTGTATGGATGAACACACATAAACCAAACCATGTATGGATGTACACACATAAACAAAACCTGTATGGATGAACACACAGAAACCAAACCCTGTATGGATGAACACACCGAACCCAAACCCTGTATGCATGAAAACACAGAAACAAAACCATGCATGGATGAACACACAGAAACCAAATCCTGTATGGATGATCACAGAAACCCAACTCTGTATGGATGAACACACAGAAACCAAACCCTGTATGGATGTACACATAGAAAACCAGATCCAGTATGGATGTACACACAGAGACCAAACCATGTATGGATGAAAACACAGAAACCAAATCATGTATGGATGTACACACAGAAACCAGATCCTGGTTGGATGTTCACAAGGACCAAACCATGTATGGATGAAAACACAGAAACCAAATCATGTATGGATGTACACACAGAAACCAGATCCTGTACGAATGAACACATAAAAACAAGATCCTGTATGGATGTACACACAGAAACCAAACCATGTATGGATGAACACATAGAAACCATATCCTGTATGGATGTTCACAGAGACCAAACATGGATGTAAACACAGAAACCAGACCCTGTGTACACAAAGAAACTAAACAAAGTACGGATGAACACATAGAAACCAGACACTGTATGGATGAACACACAGAAACCAAATCCTGTATGGATGTTCACAGAGACCAAAGCATGTATGGATAAAAAACAGAAACCAAATCATGTATGGCTGTACACACAGAAACCAGATCCTGTATGGATGAACACAGAGACCCCAGATCCTGTATGGATATACACAGAGAAACCAAACCATGTATTGATGAACACATAGAAACCAGATCCTGTATGGATGTTCATACAGAGACCAAACCATGTATGGATGTACACACAGAAACTAAACCCTGTATGGATGAACACACATAAACCACACTGTATGGATGAACACACATAAACCAAACCCTGTATGGATGAACACACATAAACCAAACCCTGTATGGATGAACACACACAAACCAAACCCTGCATGGATGAACACACATAGAAAGGAAAGTCTGCATGGATAGAAAGATGTATATACAGAAGCCAGTTTGCACAGACATATGCAATAAGATGAAAGCAGAAACATACTCCTTGCTAGATACTGGAGCTGACATGGCTGAAGTGAGAACTTGGATAGAACAACAGAAAAGATGTCATATCTCTCTTCTCAGTAAAAGCTGGGGATTATTCAGAGCTTTGCATGTCAAAATATAGAATATGCTCCCAATTTGACAATGGAGGGATACATTTTTTAGCTAAGCTTCGCCCACTTTTTATGTGTGTCTCGAATCAATTTGAAATTTTGAAACCTGCTCCCAGTCAAATTATTTTCAAAGTAATCAGCAGAAAGCTAATTAAATTGTAAATTCATTAGCCATACAATTTGTACACTTTCGTGAAACATTAAAATCTTTGTGACAGAGCCATATGTCATTTTGATTTTCACAAGATTTGTTGTAAAAGCTAATGTGTGATGTATTGTACCTCCATTCCCATAGGACGGCAAAATATCATTTAGAATTTTTTACAACTTGAATCATTTCCTTGGTTATCAAGTCAATAGACCTGTCCAGTTTTAGCTATACCCCACCCATCTCTAGCTAAGATCCACTCACACCTCGCTCTTGTTGGGATCGATCCCTGAACACCCTGACTAGCTATGGCAGCAACAGCGGCAAGTCAATTTAGTTTCTACCTATTCAACAGAATGTTTATTAAATAGTAAAGACATACAATTCGTACAGCTTGACTGACTACAAAAGCGTTTAAAAAAATCAAGTCATTCATGACGCAATGATTATGACGTCATCATATGACTGACTGAGGAAATGGATACATGAATTACTCTAGTCTTATTCTGCAGACCACTGCACAAGTCATTTTTTTTTACCAGAATGAGCGCTAAATGGCTAAGTGTTGCTGAAGCTTCCTACACTATTATAAGTAACATACGAAATAAACAACAACACGTCAGTAACCCTTTAATGGTCAAGATTGGTCAAGAAAATCTACTCATTGAATGTCCAATGGCACACCAAAGGGAAAACTTTTCGAAAATGTATCACTAGACTGACTGGCCAAAGATTTTTACAAAAAAATTAAATGTTGGCAGACAAACAACAGAAATTTTGATACTATACCGTCATGCCCTTTACCAGTATTTTTAGATATCTACGGGACCACTCTTAAATTAAATGCTTAGATTTATACAACTTCTTAAACCTACATGTTACAAACCAAGTCGTGCATGCAGACATATTCACACATGCTATACCACAATGTAAATGAATCTTACACAAATGATATGTTATAAACACCTTACCACGGAACCAACTAGATTTCATTTACGAAGTGAGAACAAATACGATATAATTAACACCGATAACTCAGTATGTCATGGAAGATATGAACCAGGGAAAGAATATGATATTTTTTTATTTGGCTGAACATTGTTGCTGCCTCAGGCAGCAACAACGTTCGGTCAAATTAAAAAATAATAATCTGTAAGTTTCCTCCATAACACTGCTGAAATTAACCAGTTTTACTTTCTTACTATACAGAGTGAAATGGATCAATCAACACACACACACATTCCGAGTATAGCAAGCTGTCTGTGTCGTCTTCGCTGTCACTGTCGTCACCAATGACAGACACGACCTTTCCAGAATTCCATCACATGGATAACATTGCATGCAATATATTAGATCAATCGATACATGTGTGCATTTAATTATGAGGATGCGGGGTGTAGATTAACACGCAATCGACAATCATAAGTGTAGCAAGCACGTACACACTCACACATGTATACAGATAAATGTGCGCACGCACTCACATATACACACACTCATGCACAACCAGGACACCATGTTTGCACATAGACACACATAGACCGTGACCATTATTATAAGTAGAAATACCTGCATTGCATGTTGACATTAAAGATTCATTTGACAATCATTATAATGCAAATTAACCCTTTAACACACGAATTTGTTCACGAAAATTTAAATTTTCTCATAGAAAATGTCTATTTGCAGACCAAGAAAAGACTATTTTTGAGAATTTACCGCTAGAATTTCTGGCTCGGTTATGAATCTTAAAGGGTTAACTCATTAATAGTTGAAATTTGCCTAAGAAAATTTCAATTTACTCACAAAAAACATCAATTTACAAACTTTAAATTATTTTTGACAACTTCTTACTGGAATGACTGGTTAGGTTATTGAACCAGTCATTTCAGAAGCAAATTGTAAAAAATATCTCTTTTTGGTCTGCAAGGGGAAATTTTTCAAGACCACTGTAAAAGCTGTTTTTGGCTAACTTGAGTGTGATAGGGTTAACACATTTTTTTTATAGATCCACAAACAGGGGTTATGAATGAGACTTGAAATTCTCATTGGTTTATTATGGGGGACACATGGCATTGAGACGCAGATTTCTTGAAAACTATTTGAATGAGCCTCTTAAAAATTGAGATGAAGCCAAGTCGCTATGGGACCCATAAGATCACCATATTTCAAGTTGATCGGAGCAAAACTAATTCTGACGGCCATTTTGAAAAAGAAATTTGGAAAAAATTTATTCTTTAACGTGAATCCATTTCTGCAAAACAAATTTTTGGTCATTTTGACCCCAAAAGGTGCACCTGGTCGTTCTTTTTCTCAAAAACAATTTTCAAAAAAATTTGTCAAAAAAAAAAATTTATTTTCTAAATTTTTCATCCCGAGTTCATTTCTGCAAAAACTATCACCAGTGGTAACATCCTACACAAGTATGGTAGTGATCTGATCAAAACCCTAGGTTTAGTAGCACTTCAAACATTTGAAACTCTCCATACATTTCCTATGGGACTTTTTTCCACGCATTGGGAGGTCAAAGGTCTGGCAGCCATTTTGAAAAAACCCTATTTTTCGAAAACAAATGGCCAGTGGGAACATGCTCAGCAAATATGATAGTGATCCGTTCAAAAGTCTAGCTCTAGTAGTACTTCAAAGATCAATTTTGAAAATCTCCATACATTTCCTATGGGACATTTTTGCCCACTCAAAGGTGGGTAGTTCGAAAACTATTAGCTGGGTCAAATAAAAGCACCCGCCATCGATTCCACTATGGGTACAAGAAGTTGACCAAGTTTGGAGTTGATCGGATAAAAACTGTAGGAGATGCGGTCTAAACCTTTTAACCGAGAAAAATAATAAGTAAAAGAAAGATCCGAAGTACATGCAATAATAATCTGCGACTGCATCACAGATTAAAGGGAAATTCCAGTGAAAATCGAGAATAAGTCAACTAAAAATATACTATAATCCGAAATAGTTGCCGCAAAAAAATATAAAATACACTGTTCCATTGCCGAGAAATAATAAAATGAATATGCCCAAAACACTAAAAAACGTGACTCCTGGGCGCATCCATTTTCTCGCAACGAGAGCGAGAAACCACGAGATTATGACGTCAACGACACACCAGCAAAATATCGCCAGTGCTTTTAGATTTACCTGTTTACTTCGCGTTATGAAGGCCGAATATTAATTAACCCTTTAATGACAAAATTCTGTCAGGAAAATCAGAATATTTCCTCACTGAATAGCCATTTGCAGGCCAAGCGAAGACTATTTTTGAAACTTTTCCACTGGAATAGCTGGTTCGGCTACTGAGACAGTCGTTTTAGTTGTAAATTCTCAAAATAGCCTTCTTTTGACCTGCGTCCTCAACTTGACGATTGCAGAGGCCAGTGCTGGCGTGAAATTGTTAAATCGCATCATGTCCGCATGTCAAGCATGGGGTTGCAGTAATAGAAACGATCATGGAAAGGGTACGGAAATTCACATTTTCAGATACCGGATCCACAGAAGCATCCGCATGAAAAGGGGCTAACTGAAAGATGGCGTCATAACATCGGCACTGGATGGATATCTTCCACATTTAAATTTGGATGACACAAGTTTAGAACATATAGTCTGCATAATTTTAAAATAATGTGTCATGCATTTCAAAACAAAAGGCGCGGTACTTAATTTTAATATAACAGAATCAAACTCGACAATTAACGTCGTATTTGCTTGCATCAATTGTAAAACGGGATTTGCAAACCAAAATGAAACAATGTCGCTGATTGCCCGGTCAGTTAATTATAGGCAACCGCTTAGCGGCTTACTTCGTAGACGATAGTAGGTAACAGCTAGTAAATAATGACAAGTGCATGCTAGACATAATTAGTAATTTAGTGCTTTCACACTATTGAAATCCAGCGTTATTAATCATTTACAACGTTTACTCCTAATTTTAAAATAACTATGCTGAGTGTTGAATACACTGAATTAAATTTTCCTGGAATTATGTTGCAGTAGCTTCCAAACTAATTAGTTTCACACAATAGGCCTATGCAGGGTAAATTTTAAGCTTTCTACTTTTCTGTCCTTGAAAGGGTTAACTAATTGATCCCAAATTTTTTAATGTTGACCCATATTTACTGCCTGTTGAATATTTTGAAACTGGAATTTGACTGGATGCAGAAGTTGCAATAGCAACAGCTTTCAGAGAAATTACATTCAACATTTATTCAACTAACATATTTTTCAAGAATTTGTTGTAGCTGGTTGATTGCAAACACGCTTCTGGCATAACCCTTCAATGTTTTAAAAAAATAGAAATTGCCCATAAGAAAACAATTTTTGACAATATAGCACTACAATGACTGGCGCGATCATCGGGACACTAATTGCACTTTAATTTCCTCCAAACACTGTGGCAGTGTCAGTTGTTTAGCCAGTACGCTAATTATCCACGAGATGCAAGATTTACCTCCCCTGGTTACGGCTATCCTCGATCAGGCAAACAGAGTAGGTGCGTCGGTGACGTCAGCTGCTTGTCCAAAATGGCGCCTCTATCTACTTGTTACTTTAGCAATTTAAATTGAGGATATCTTTTTTATTTGTTGGCATAAAATTGTGCTCTTGGTCTCAAATTAATGCGGAAAATTAGTACTTTAAGTCAGATGCATAAAATCCTCCAGTGGAATACCCCTTTAATGAGACGTCGCTTCATAATGCTTTTAGAGGTAAGAAAAATATTGCAGATTGTTAGAAATGACAGAGATTTCCACTCAATCATGAATATGGATATGCCCTGTAGGTGGGGCTTAGAATACACGGCGCACTCTAATAAACCATGGATCCACGCACTTAACGCTTACTGCCCTGTAGGTGGGGCTTAGAATACACCTTCCGTATCCTCTGCATGTCGTAAGAGGCGACTAAAGGAAGTAAGGGTGAGGTAACCCTGACAGAAACCTCGAGTGCTGAAGACAGAGGTTCCAGGCCGCACGGCGCACTCTAATAAACCATGGATCCACGCACTTAACGCTTATGATCATGTCGATAGTCACTTACAGGACTGGCGGTATGATCAGCGAACGAAAAGAAGAAGATGAATATCGATGGTGTTCGTTATTCTAAGTTTCTGCATAGATCTACGCTTTAACTTGATTTAATGAATTATTAATATAAATCTATTTTAACTAACCTTTTAACTGTAACACGTCAGTTTCAAGACCGCTATACAGGAAGGTGGTTGAATATTTTGAAATTAATTTGACTGAAACATGTTGCTGCCATAGACAGCCAGTTAAATTACTTTCAAAACTTTCAACATAATATTCCTTACATCATAAAGAATTTATGATTCCTAGTCTATGAGGGTTCAAGGGTTAAGACATATCTTAAACTATTAAAATTCTTAATTTTCAAATTAAATTAAAAGATGAACTGGTGTTCATTTTTCAACAAATTTGGTGGAAGATGTTGCTGTCATAGACAGCAACATTGTCCGCCAAAATTGTTGAAAAATGTACACCAGTTTCTTTTCCATTGACACGGTATAAGACAGAACATTGACATTAGGGTGGTACGCGTTAATGCAGCCTTTTCATGACAGAGGCGCTTTTGATTACTTAGCTGGTGGACAGACAAAAGCAATAAGTTTAACTAATTATTATAATTTTATTATAATTTGTCTCACCTCTCTAAACTTTGCTTGTTCATCATCCAACTTGTTCATCAGTCTGTCTATCAACACCCGGCTATTTTCCTCACCTATAAGCAATTAATTAAGGTGTGATGATTGATTAACATTACCCTTTAAACATCAAGACTTATCAGAAAAATCAAACTTTAAACATCCATTTGCAAGCCAAAAGTAGACTATATTGAAAATTTACCACTGGAATGACTGGCTAAGCTGATTCTTTTTTTGGCCTGCGAAAGGATATTTCTCCAGATCACTGCAGAGAGGCTTTTGGCTGGCCTGATCATTAAGGTTTAATGGGTAAATTTTGTCAAGAAATTTTCAATTTTTTAGAAAATGTCCATTCGGAGACTAAGACATTTTTAAGTGTCTTTCAAACTGGAATGACTGGCCCGGTTATCAAACTAGTGACAACAGTGGTAAATTTTCAAAAAGAAACCTTTTTTGTTTGGTATTACTACTCCAGGTTAATTAATTACAAAAGTCAACTGTCTATAATGTTCATTGTGGGAAGCAAACAAACTGCTCGTTAGAGACACGGCCAAATGCATCCTTTCTTTCACCATTGGGCTCAATAAAATGATAATTACACTGTATGCCCTCTTCAAAACATGTTTCACTCTAATTAGTTAATTAATTAATTAATTATTTAATTAATTACATGTAAAGTGAAATATGCTTTGATGAGAGCATGTATAAGTTATTTTATTGAACCCAATTAATGGTCCTTTCCAGAGTACCCACCCATCATGAACTGCGTGATGTGTGCGATGACATCATAATGAATGACGTCATGAATGACGTCGATAAGTACGTTACGAACGCATATTTGAAGACGGTCTATGGGCTGTTGTACAAATTGTTTGCTTTTACTATTTAATAAATATTCTATTAAATATTTTGAAACTAACTTGACTGGGCGCTGTTGCTGCCTATAGCACCCAGTCTAATTAGTTACAAAATATTCAACAGCTTCCCTGTATAGTTTTCAGGAAATTGATAGCTAGGGCATTCGGGGATCGATCAATCCCAACACGGCGAGGTGTGGGTGGAGCTTAGCTAGTGGTGGGCGGGGCATAGCTAAAAATGGAAAGGTCCATTAAAGCATTCATCCATCTAATGGTGGAATCCAGTTTTAGCTATGCCGCACCCATCTCTAGCTAAGCTCCACCCACACTTTGCTCGTGTTGGGATCGATCGATCTCTGAACACCCTGACTATCAATTACCAGAAAACTATACAGGTAAGCTGTTGAATATCATGGCAGCAACAGCACTCAGTTAAATTAGTTTCAAAATATTCAACAACATGTTTATTAAATAGTAAAGACATACAATTCGTACAACAACGCTTCGTCCGCCATCAGTTGTGAATTCGTGACTGAGTTAGCTACCTCATTCATGACATAATTGATTATGATGTCATCCTACACATCACGGAGTTGATTATGATGTCATATGATAGATGAATAAACTGGAATCCTCCATTCTAGTTAATTCATTAAATAATTTAGTAATGAGTAATATGCATGAATTAATGAGACACACGAGTGTAGAGTCATAGATCTATTTGAGATGGATAAAACGATCATAGATAGCACAATAGCATGTTCACTACAGGCTTGTCAACCTAATAATAATAATAATAATAATAATCATTCTTTATTGAGGGTAAAATCTTCAGGATAACCTGCTCTCCCAGATGCCCTCACAAAAACAACAATGATCAGTGCAATATGTGCAGTGCGAGATGATATAAAAATATGTACAAAATGTGAATAATAAATATTTACACTATGTTCAAAAGCATACAATATCGTATGCAGACATTTTAATCTAATAAATGTACGTTATTATTATTATTATTATTATTGATATTATTATTATTATTATTATTATCATTATTATTATTATTATTATTAATATTATTATTATTTGTATTAGTCTAACGGACACAAACATACTCATCCAACTCAAAGAAGCATACAACCAATCGCACTCAGTCACGCACGCACTCACGCACTCCAAACATACTCTAAACATACATGACTTTTCTTTTCTAAATTAGTCGCAAACATTGTAAACCTAACATATAGAAAATTATGTCATGTTTATATGGTTGTGTATATTTCGTTTGAAAGAACAGAGTGTTTGCGGACTTGTAATAGTTCTAGGTAGCGAATTCCATATCTGAGTTGCAGTGTATGTGAAGCTATGTTTCCCGTAATCAGTTCTTATTTTTGGAGGCTTTAAATGACTATAAGTTTTTGAGCGTAGATGCAGTGTATGCGCTTCTTCAATAGGGGTGAATAGGTCGCTAATGTACTTAGGTGTTATGTTATTGAGTGCTTTGTACGTCATTGTGCTTGTTTTTGTAGTCAATCGTTGCGCTAACGGAGTCCATTTCAATCGTTCATATAACTGTTTTGATGAGGTTTTGTGAGGGACATCTAAAATAATTCTAGTGGCGCGTTTCTGTAATTTTTCTAGGCTTACAAGTAGTGTAGGTGTACCGGCGCAATAAACCAGGGAGCAATAATCGATGTGTGATAGTATGTAAGATTTGTAAAACAAGTTTCGTTCATCTACATTCATATATTGCTTGTTTTTCTTCAACATAAAAATAAGTGATGCTATTTTACTGCAGAGTTTGCCAATATGTTGTTGCCATGATAGATTGTTATTTATATGTAATCCTAGAAGTTTTGCATTGGCTATACTGCCTATGTCTCCGTTACATGTATGAATTTTAATATCTTTTTGATTAATCTGATTTAGCTTAGACTTGGTGTTGATCATAAGTAGTTTTGTTTTGTCTGTATTTACAATCATTTTATTATTTTGACACCATGTCTGGATGGATGCCATATCATCTGTTAGTCTGTCGGTTATTTTTGCTACGCTATCAGAATTGTAATACATCGTTGTGTCATCACAGTACATATCAACATTACTTTTAATACCAAGATGGAGGTCATTAACGTAAATAATAAATAATAACGGACCCAATACAGAGCCTTGCGGAATGCCTACTGTTACGGGGCGAAATCCAGATATTTTGTCTGAGATTGACACATACTGCTGCCGATGTTCGAGATAGGAAGTGAACCATTTTAACGCAAGCTTGTCAAACTTGTAAACGTCTAATTTTTGTATTAATATTTTATGATCAACAAGGTCAAACGCTTTTTTAAAATCTATCATTATAGCGCCTACAAAGTCCCCCTTATCAACAGCAAATCGCCAGTTTTCTATCAATTTTAAAAGCGCAGTTTCGCAGGAATGTTTTGGCCTGAAGCCGGACTGGGATTCATACAACAGACTATAAGCTGTCAAAAATGTATATAAATAATTATGTACATGTCTTTCAATTATCTTGGATAAGATAGGTAAAATAGAAATGGGTCTGTAATTACTTACCTCGCGTTTATTTTCTGACTTGTGTAGTGGTTTTACTTTAGCATATTTCCACAAAGTAGGAAATATACCAGTGTCTATGCTTTTATTTATGATGGCGGTAACTGATGGGGTAATAACTGGTGAAGCTAGTTTTAGAAAATGGGCGTTTAGATGTCGTCTCTGTGATTCGGGTTGATTTATCAATTAATTGTTCAGGTGAAAAGTATTCATCAAGGTTTGCCATTTTCCGGTTATGGGTAAATGGAAATCTATATTGAAATCGCCTATCAGAATAATGTCTGGGTTATGTAAATATGCCGCCTCCAGTAAAGATTCAAATTCGTCTGTCCAGCTAGTCGGGTAGTCCGGAGGTCTATATACACAGGCAAGTAAAAATGATTTCATTTTATACGGCGTTATTTCGATCCAAAGTGCCTCCAATGACATAGATTCTAACTCAGTTCTCCTACAATACGATTGATTCTCTTCGATGTACATTATGATGCCGCCTCCATTACGATTTACCCTATCTTTCCGCTCAATATTATAACCACTAATGTCGATTAAATTATTTGTGGTGATGCTACTTAGGGCAGTCTCAGTAGTACCGAAAATTTCAAACTCTTTCACACTTTTTTCCATAATTATTTTTAATTGGTTTATCTTAGGTAGTAGTTGTTGCACATTTAAATGACCTATACGTATGCCTTTTGTATTTATGCTAAATGTTTTAAGGTCGTGTCGCGCAGTTAATCTGATAAAATCAGGGGGACATATCCATTGGTCAAGCGGATTAGTAGCAGCTATAGGCGTGCTTAGATTGGATGCCCTTTTTGTATGACAATATGATATAATATTTAGGTCGTTAATGAAATTATTATTATTATTATTATTATTATCATTATTATCATTTTCATCATCATTATTATTATTATTATTGTTATTATTATTATTATTATTTTTACTATTATTATTATTATTATTATTATTATTATCATTATTATCATTATTATTATACTTGCAGGAATCAGTGTTATCTTTCATGCCGACAATGTTACTTTGCGCTAGATTGTCAACGTGAAAGCTAAGACCATTTCCAGCAATTACAACGCAATCATTATCAATGACAGTAGTAGTGTCATTATCATATGTGTTGGTACGAATTTCAGTACAAGTTACAGCAGGAATGAGCGTAGTTTGTGGCATGAAAACAGGACATAGGCCTAATTCTGAATCTCCCACTTCTTTGTCACAGCGGGATGCGATATCGCTGTGCATTTCGTAACAATTATCGCTTAAAAATTCAAATCTATTACTAGTAGCGATATTATAAAAAGATTCAGTGATAAAGCTGCTACTGCTGCTGCTATTATTATTATTATTATTATTATTATTATCATCATTATTATTATTATCATTATTATTATTATCATTATTATTATTTAGAAGACCATGGCATGATATATCATTATTCTGGGACAATGTTTGGACACTCAATATATTAGAAGTCCGCATTAATGAACTCTTATATGGGGTATTGGAATTATTTAATGAACCGTCAGGACTGTTTATTTTACTCAAGATGTTTGTAGATTTCAAGATTTTAGTAGGCTGTCCTTCCTCGCCAGGCCATTATTGTCCAAGACACCGATTTGATTTGTGACCATAATAATTACACGAGTAACACAAGACCGGTCGACCGTGATGGCATAACGAAGATTTATGATTAGGTTCTCCGCAGAAATTACACGCAGAATTACGGATAATTGTCACATATTCGTTTATACGGCGTACAAGAATTGTAGATCCAGCATTGTTTATGTGATATTTGTCCGCATAGAATAATGAATTGTTTATGACACCTGGACGATTTCTTGAAGAGAATAACTTTGACGATTCAATGACTGTGAAATCCAGGAAATGTTCCATAACTTCCAAATAGCGATTAAATTTGGTAATGAACTGTTGTCGTTTTGGTTCATCACCACGCGGGCATAGTTCGCATATATAAAGTTGACATTGTGGTGCCAAACTATGGACATCACGCACTAGTCTCTCAATGTCATATAGCGCGTCGCCGACAGGACCGTTCGAGTTATTGGTACCGGCCATTACGATAATGTTCTTGAAATGTTGCAAATCTAATGAATATAATAGTTCCCGAATGTCAATAATTTTCGCACCTCTACAACACATTACCTGTACTGATTGATCCAGGCCGCTCTCACTTATTCCTTTGAGTATTGACGACCCTATGATTAATGTCTGCTTTGTAGGATTGGAAGCATAATCATAGCGTTGGTGTATGGGTGGTTTTACATCTGTTACAACTTCTATCTGTTTCTGAGAAGTGGTCTTATGGTCAGGTTCTGGTGTTTCAGTCTTAATGCTCGTGTGCTCTAGATGTAGGTGGCTACAATTATTATTATCTGTCTCTTTCACTTCTTCGGGTGGATTCGTACATAATTGACTAGATCGGGTCTCGACATTGCCTGATCCCTCCGTGTCTTTAGATACCGTTTTACAAAGCGTCTCCGTGTTAATTATGTTTGTACCTACTGAGCTACATTGGTCTGGTACTTGTTGAGGCTGGGCTGATTGTTCACTTAATGGGCTACACTGAGCCATAGAATGGTCGGTTGTGTTCACGGATTTGTTTACAGTAGTTTGTATCTTAACGCACAACTGATCTCTTAAAGCTCTGTTTTCAGCAACGAGTGTGTCAATTCTGGACTCTTTCTCATTAAGCAGATTTCTTAACACAATCACATGTTCTATTAATTCGGTCAATGGAGGGGGCGTAGTGTGATAACTCTGGTACAAAGGTGTGCTCATTACTTCTGGCGTGAATAGATCCTTCGGCGACGTTTGGGTTTGGATAGGTGATGATGGATGAAGGTTCAACTCACCATCCGTTGTCATCATTTGTGTTTGTATAGGCGACGATAGCGATAGGTTCAACTCGCTACCAAACGAGTAGCATTGTTCATTTGTAGTCACCGGTACGTCTTCAGAACGTAGATCATCTTCCATACTGGAAGACGCAATGTCGGTAGTCCGTGTGTTTTTTAGAGATGTATTTGATGTATTTAAAGCCGACGGGTTCCTATCACTCTCGGTGATTTTCTTGTCACTTTCACTACAAGCGTCATCACTAATGGTGCTTGTTAGAAGTCGGAAGTCTCTAATAATCCAGTCATGAGAGTCTTTACCCTGAACATGTATTACTCCCGTGGTCTTATAGAGCGTGACCGTTGCTATACAAGACTCGTCATCGCGTATGTGTCGATTTACACGAAATATTGTTCCGTTGGCACCCTTTTTCATACCAACGCCATAACATTCCTCGCATTTTGTGACCAATTTTGAAATGCTATCGCGGTTTTTCAATTGCACGGTTATTGAGAAAGTGTTGTATTTAATAGTGCAAATGTCATCTCCATCATATTTAGCAGTTTGAAAATCTATAGTAGTGTTATTACCTGACAAATCTAAATTCGAATTCACTAGTGACAAACACAAAATTTCTGACTCCGCCATTTTCGCACTTAATAGTCCGACGTGCTTATCCGGCCTAAGGTTGAATAGGTGTCCATTGTAAACATTGTATCAGAGATACGGTCGTTGTAGACCCGGAACGCTATAGAAATTTTTAACTTCTCTTTGTTAAGGGATTAACTCCAGCCGTCATTAAGGCTAGAAATGAACACTGGCGCTACTATCGGCACTACATTGCGAAAAATATACGTAATTTATCAATATTATAAATATAAAACCACTTATAACTCGAAAGATTCTACATAATTTTGAAAACTAAGCACACGTTCTTAAGCATGCCATCCTTAGCTAAGCAATGATATAAATATTAGTATATGAAATACACGCAAAACACATTAAATCTTTAGATATTTACGGAGCAAATTTTGCTTGACTTTCCTCTGCAAAAAAAAAAAATGCCTATCTCCTAACCGTCAGCTCTAAATGGTGTGCGTGCGTGCGTGGGTGGGTGGGTGGGTGGGTGTGTACGTGTGTGCGTGCGTGCGTGCGTGGGTGGGTGGGTGGGTGGGTGGGTGGGTGGGTGGGCATGTGTGTGCTTGAGTGTGTGTGTGTCTGGGTGCGTGTGCAAATATTTTAGTAGATACATGAGTCACACAACCCATTATAAAGAACCATTATCACCCGGAAGCAGAATGTATCTAATGTGATAACTAGAGCAGTTAGAGATTGCAATGACTCGCCTTCAGATTTCTGTCGCATTGCAAAATTTCTCCAGGATTTTCTGGATCATCACCAAAGTTGTGGAATCCTAGTGTACATGTATGCTCACACTTTTTCATGTGGTAAAGAAATTTGATCCGATCAAGACCATGGGTTTTTTTTAATCCAGATCTGGAAAACCTCTGTCCCGTAAGATCCTTTATTGTGCAACAATTTCACCCAAATCGGAACCATAGCTTTTTTTAGACATAGGCACGCGCGCACGCACGCTCTCTCTCTCGCTCGCTCACTCACTCACTCACTCACTCACTCACGCAGACAGACAAGACAAATTTTAATGCAATACTCTCTTCCCTTAAATGGCAAGAAAAAAGAGGAATACATTTCTAGCCATTCCCCGCCCATTTCTACCTAAGCTCCACCTACTTTGTATGCCTGTTTGAATCAATGTTAACCATTACCACTCTGGACTCAAAATTTTAATGTTTCAAATTAAATTAAAAGATGAAATGGTGTTCATTCTTCAACAAATTTGGTGGAAGACGTTGCTGTCATAGACAGAAACATTGTCCACCAAAATTGTTGTAAAATGTACACCAGTTTCTTTGCTATAAGCACAGTAAAAGATAGAACATTGACATCAGATTTGCGAGGCTTAACATGTTAAATCATTAATTAGTGGGAGTTGTTGCTGACTATAGCATAGCTTGATATCGTAATACAATGTACTACGCAAAAATTTGATAACTTAAACGGTGCATAACATACCAGTTTTAAGATTTCGTAATGCTAGCTGCATCTGTAAATCTTCAATTCTTGATTCCCAATCAGCTTCTAATTTAATAATATGTTGTCCATGCTCCCGGGTCAGTTTCTGCTGTTGTTCTCTGAGCGCGGTCAGCCTGTCCAGATCCATCTGCGCATGTAACATGTCTGACTGACCACTCTGTACCTGCTCGATGGATGACCGTATGCTGTCCATCTGCTTAGCTAGGTCATGCTGATAAATCAAATTACTACACTGTCATACAGTGACACGATAAAGCTTTCATAACTTATAATATTTACATTGTGCCATACTATGGCCAAAACTGGTCAGGAAGATGTTACTTTTCTCTGAATGACATCCTTCCGCCATGTACCACACTCACCCACCCCAGTGAATCCATTTATAGCTATGTCCCACCCATTTCTAACTAATCTCTGGCTACACTTTGCTCGTGTTGGGGTGATGGGACCGATAGAACCCTGAATTCCTAAAATCCTAATATCAAGGTAACTATACAGGTATGTTGTTGTATATCTTCAATCTAATTTGATTAGATGCTGTTTCAAGATATTCGACAGAATGCTTATTAAGTATTAAATCCACAAATCCATATGGCCGACTATTCCAGCTTCACGACAGAATATTCTCTGTCAATTATGATAGTGATGTCAGCCTACAGGGGGATGTTGCTGATAATGGCAGTCAAATCTCTTTCAAAATATTTGACAGCTTTCCTGTATTCTGCAGCTTGAAACTGAGATACTGAAATTCCAAAGGCAAAAGGGCAAACTTTTTCAAACAGTTCTAATCCTATTAGCCAACTCATAAGCAAGGGCAACTACTCTTCACAATAAAGTTGATTTCCTATCAGATTTATATCCCTTTGATTCAAAATATCCCAAATTTGCTACGTTGTTGTGGGACACAATATCATAACTTTCACCCAAGTACTTCTTCCTCAATCCTGAAAAAACTTTTACTTAGTGAATACCAAGAGAAAACTATATTTGAAAAATTATCAATGGAATGACCGACTCGGTTATTGGGACAGGCATTACAGGGTAAATTGTCAAAAATTAACATTTAAATTGCATAAGAAATTTTTTCCTGGATTAAAAAGTGACCACCTGTCTTATGACACCACCTGTCTTATGAAAGCACCCGTCTTAAGAAACCACCTGTTGTATGCAACCACCTGTCTTATGAAACCACTGGTCATATGTAACCACCAGTCTTATGAAACCAACCTTAAGAAATCAACTGTCTTATGCAATCACCTGTCTTATGAAACCTGCAATCACCTGTCTTATGAAACCATCTGTTTTATGAAACCACCTGCCTTATGAAACCATCTGTCTTATGCAATCACCTATCTTATGAAACCACCTGTCTTATGAAACCACATGTCTTATGAAACCGCATGTCTTATGCAATCACCTGTCTTATGCAATCACCTGTCTTATGAAACCACATGTCTCTGTCATCATAAGCTGGTCTTAACCACTTAGCTCCGAAATTTGTTCAAGAAAATTTTGAATTTTCTTTCCAGTCGCAAACTAAGAAAATATTTTTGAAAAGTTATCACTGAAATGACTGGCTTGGTTATTGAGCCAGTCACTCCAGTGATAAACAAAAATACTTTTCTCTTGGTCTGCAAATGAACATTTATCAAGACCACCGCAAAAGCCATTTTTTGCCAGCTTGAGTGTTAACCCTTTAATGGTCAAGCCAGCCAAATCCCGGCCTCTGTTATTGTCTTGGAGAAAACTATTTTTTGAAATTCTACCACTGGATTGACTGCGGTAATTAAGTGTTACTCTTGGACTGTAAATGGACACTCAGCCCGTAAAAATATCAACTTTCTTGACCAGTCTTGACCACTGAAGGGTTAAGTCAGGTGATCCCAAACCCACCTGTCTTAAAAAACCACAATATTTTCACTCCATAATGACTTGTAAGCATTAGCCAATCATAAGTCTTCAATGACTGGAGGCCCATAAGGTGGTCACATAAAGCAGGATTACAAGGTATTTGCTATGTATTTATATATGTACCTTGTGGTTGCCTGCCAGTCTGTCAAGTTCTTGTAAGTGTTTCTCCTTGATACAGGTAAACACGTGTTCTAATTTCTCCTGCTGTTTGCTGTCTAGATATACCTTCAGTTCACTCACAACCTAACAACAAACACATTCACACATATCTAACATAATATTTATAAAGAAACATATCAAAAACATCAATCATCAGTCATGTCTTTGACCGTTAGTGAATATTGGCAGCAAATACAATATACAGTTAGTTATTACCCTCGCCCTGTAAAGTGAAGAGGGTATTGTGACTGGGACTGTGTGTGTGTGCGTGCATGCGTGTGTGTGTGCATGCATGTGTGTGCATGCAAGTCAGTATATCCAGGGCTGTAACTCAAAAACTACAGATCCGATTTACCTCAAATTTGAACACAATGAATGCCGTGCAAGCAGATGGCCAGACCGTGGCCATAATCTGGTTTAATGAAGCTGGGTCTGGATCAGATCAAATTCTGGATCTGCGGATATCTCGGAAACTACTAATCCGATTTGGTTCAAATTTTAAACTCTTGGACTGTAAGTGTACAATCCTCAAGACAAGTGTAGAGGCCAGTTTTGACTGGCTTGACTATTTAAGGTGTTAAAATGAATGATGGTTCCATAAAAACAAGAGGCCCAATGGGCCTGTATCGCTCACCTGGAACATTGGCATTTCAACTAATTTTACTTAAGCTTTACATCCATCGGTGTCACTTCCAATGACTTTCAGTCAAACGGTTTAGTTTTCGAGATATTAACAACAATCTCTGGACTGTTTTTTTGCATTAGTTCTTTTGAACAATGTTTAAGAGAAAATAGATGATATCAGTGCTAACTACAGCTGGTTTCTTAACTGCCTCACTGCTGCAAGCAAGTGCAGCCAATAATTCAAATTTTCAAAAGCTCGTCACTTGTTGAATATTTTGAAAACAATTTGACTGAAAGTTGTTGGCGGCTTAGCCACCAACAACTTTCAGATCCAATTGTTTTCAAAATATTTATCAGGGTCAGAGTATAACCTTTGGAATATGTTGTCTGCAAAAACTCAGCAGTCAGACGGTTACTAGAGGTTTAAATACAATTGAAGAAAATGGTCTCTAAAGGCAGGTTATTCCCCACCACCACACAATCCATTTAACACATGCACATATGGCTGAATCACCAAGTTAACAGCAGGGGTAGGGTGAGCTGGAGTTGATTTAGAAAAAAATGTGACTGAAAGTCATTGCTGCCTTAGGCAGCAACAACTTTCATTGCTGCCTAAGGCAGCAACAACTCAATCAAATACATTTCAAAATATTTTTAAGAGCGTAGATGTCAGAGCACATAATACATATCTTAAATATTTCAGCAGTATTGGAAAGTCTGTTAATTGGAGTTTAATATCTACTTTGGCAATAAAATCTGACATGGTGATAAATCAATGGACAGTGGGAACAAACCTGTATTTGCCCTATGAAAGTGAGACTGCAAATATTTAAGGGGTGATAACTCTGGCATCAGTCTTATTACTTTCATTTTTACAACACAGATATTAGATGCCGACATCAACTTTGTGACCAAGTTTGGTGTCAATCCGTCAAGAAATAACAAAATGAGCTGCCATTGTTGGTGACGGACAGACAGGTGGATAGACGAACATACAGAAGATGGATTGGGTCATCGCTATACAACATCTGACTGACAAGTAAGCTGAGTTAAGAAAAACTATTTTGGCTTCAAAATCCATCAAATAGAAAAATTGAATATGGCAGTCAAACACTAAAATTTGATTGGTCCACGGCGGCCAAGTTTTTTACCTATCAACTTCCCATGAACAAACTTTAATGGCCCTTAGTCCATAATCATATCCCCAAAATTTCAGCCTGATCTGTTCAGCAGTTCTGCGGAAGTCGTTTTCACGAAAACTATGTCATCCAAGATGGCCGCCGAACCATTTGGCCAATCAAGTTACTTCGAACAAACTTGGTTCAGCTCTTGCCCTATATGATATTTCGTGAGTTTACAATCGATCCACAAAGTGGTTTCTGAGATTTTTAAAGCCATTTCCTAAAATTGGCCAAAATCCAAGCTGGCCGCCTAAGGATGCTTCCTGCTTGAAATCTGCCCAGTGGTTCTTGAGAAGTTGTTTAAAGAAAAAAGTTGATGGATGGACGGATGGATGGACAGACAGACGACGGATGGTCGCCATGGCATAAGCTCACTTGGCCATTCTGGCCACGTGAGCTAACAAATTAAAGCAATTTATCGCTATAATTAAGGCCTTGTGTCCAGTTGCAGATCAAGAAGACTGTTTAAAATATATCACTGGAATGACTGGCTCAATTACCATCATTTTAGTGGTCATTTAACACTCTAATTGACACATTTTATCCAAAAAATTAAGACATTTACTTAATAAATTAGAGGAAGCCAGAGGGCACTGTGAAAAAATTCATTTATTTTCTAAAGATCAAATCCAAGAACTTGTTCGACAGGCCAGCAACACTAGAGTGATCCAAATCAGAGATTACTCTAGTTTCAGGATACCTGTCCCTCCACCAAGACCGACCACTCCAGCAACCAACGCCACTGCCACAGAATCTCTCTCTGGAGATAGACAGGTAACACAGGAAGTGAGCACACCCACCGCCGAAGAACCAAACGAGGCACACACACCCACAGAATCAACTGGGACCACACATACCACTGACATTTTATCTGAGCCATCCTTCCACACACAAACAGAAGACAGTGGACCTCTTCCACAAACCACAGAGGAGGAGGCCGATCATATCCACACGCAGTACGTTATCCACATCCCTGAGGGCAGTATACCATGCACCAGCAACACAACAGACGATGAACTCTTTTCATTTCTTTTTGTTGAAACTGGACTAACCGACACGGTTACATATCTCGTTCCTGGACTAGAACCACGTCTAGTCACAGACCGGGGAACTGACCCATAGAGAGGTAAGCTTAAACGCACTCAACACTTACTCTTTTAACCCTCCATACAGGATAAACTAATCTGACTTCTATTTTGCTCTGATGAGTATAACCACACAAAGTACGAAATGCCACAAATCCGAATCATTCCATTAAGGTTATCCAACAAAATGGAAACCCGTGTCATCAAATGCTATTTATACCCTATAAATTCCCGCCACATTGGGATATTAAAGAACCACAATATACTCAGTCAAAGAGCCACTTTTGGCCCCTGGGTAAAATGCTTATATAAAACTTTATTTTTCCGGTTACATCACTAGTTTTTTACGGTTACACGTAACCTAGATAACAACTAGTACATTTTCCGGTTACACAACAAATGACTTTAACGGTTACACAATCGAGAAAGTCGATAATTTCCGGTTACCAACAAACAGACAATTGGTGAATTCCGGTTACAAGATGTTAAATCCGGTTATAAAATCAACATTTCCGGTTACAAGCATGAAATTCCGGTTACATGTACCCAGATTTTTACTCGTCCCGGTTACACCAAGGAGCAACTGTAACCGGCCCGAGAGTATAAAAGCAGGCGCAACACACTGCACTGACATTCGGATTTCGATCCAACTGATCAGCATTAGAAAACCTTTAGAAGTTTTCATGACCAGTCAATACCTATTTACTTAATAAATGTTAATTTTCAGGCCAAGAAGACTATTTTTGAAAATTCACTGGAATGACCGCCTCGGTTATCGAGCCAGTCATTCAAGTGGAAAATTTTAAGAAATAGTCTTCACTTGGCCTACAATGGACATTCCTGAAGAGAATTGTAGAGGCCGGTTTGGGCCGACTTCGGCATGAAGGGGTTAAAACGTCTTCACTTGGTCTGCAGATGGCAGAGGCTGGTTTCAGATGGCTTGACCATTAAATGGTTAACCACTAAGATTGGTCAGGAAAGAAAGACCACTGCAGTTCTAAGCCAATTTTGGGTGGCTTTACCTTCACAGATTTAAAAGATGACCTGTACTTAAGTGATCACCTGCAGTCAGTGTCCACTAAAGTCGTCGCTTACAAGTCTAAATGGTACAATCTGTCTATAACGTCTGTATATAATGAGTCTGTCTGGATGTGAAAAATTCAAGTGCCAAGTATTTGTTTGTTTAAAAAAACACTTGGCACTTGGTTATTCACACACCCACACTCTCATCCATTCCACAACTGGTTTCAGCATCTGGGAATCATTAGTACCTCTACATGGAATGGATGTTTCTAGTTTATCCATCAATCATATGATGTCATAATCAACTATGTGATGTGTAGCATGATGTCACATTCAATGACGTCATGAATAACGTAGATAAGTTTGTCACGCACACTTAATTGATGATGGACTAAAGCGTTGTTATACGAATTGTATGTCTTTACTGTTTTATAAACATGCTCAGGGACAGACCTACCCATTCGCCAATTCGCTTTTGAGAATAATTTTCATGGTTGGCTAATAAAATGTCAAAATAGGCTAATTCACTGGCTAATGATTTTACATGTATGTTGGTAGGTCAGTTCCTCTTAAACCATGATGACATACCTAATTCTATCCAATTTTTTATTTCTTACATGACGTGCTGGTCATCTCTTACGCGGTTATTAGTCTGAAGATCTAGCTTAAACGATTAGATTGATAGGTTATTGGCCAGGCTAAGAAAGTCCGGATTTGGCTAATGAAATCCCCAAATAGGCTAATTCACTGGCTAATGATTTCACTTGAGTAGGTCGGTCCCTGCATGCTGTTGAATATTTTGAAACTAATTTGACTGGGCTCTGTTGCTCCATATAGACAACAACAGTACCTAGTGAAATTAGTTTCAAAATATTCAACAGCTTTAACTGTATAGTTTTCTGAAAAGTGATAGTCAGTGAGTTCAGTGATCGATCGATCCCAACACAGGCGAAGCATGTGTGTATCTTGGTTTAAACAAAATTTTTTATTTAGTTCAAGTGGGAGCACGATAAGACATACGTCTTATGACCACATCTCCTACATAATACAATTGTTGTACATGGCATGAGAGAGAGAGAGAGGGAGGTAAGAAGGGTATGTGTGGCAGGAACTCAGTGTGCTGTGTACCCACATGCTTGCGCAGTTTCATTTCAATAAAGAGCATAAATAAGTTAGAATATCTCCAGAACAGAAATGCTAAGATTTAATATTTGATCGCCATTGGGCGGGACGACATTACTGCCATAGACAGCAAAATCCTCCAATCCCATTGTCTCCAAGACATTAGAAAGTACTTTCTATCTTGCCCTGGAAACACGTCAAGTCTTTCACGAGCTGCACTGTACTGAATATATCCGCCTATGTACATTGTTGGCTCGATCGTTTATATTTGTTTTATTTAAATAGTCAGTTCTATAAATACTTGTTCTAATATACTTTGTTTAGTAGTTGGATAAGTAAGCGGGATGTTGTTAAAAAACGGCCAGTATCGACAATATATTGGCAAATAATTTCTGATGTCTTGAGATTCCGTTTTATATTTACATTAGTGTCGCCATACAAGATGTGTCTTGGGGGGGGGGGGGGGGTGGGGGGGGGAGGGGGGGGGGGGGGCTAGCTAAACCTGGATTCCTCCATTAACCCTTTAACCCTCGAATTTATTCAAGAAAATTTCAATTTTCTCATAGATAATGTCCATTTGCAGAACAAGAGAAGACTATTTTTGACAATTTACCACTGGAATGACTGGCTCGAAAGGCCACTGCTGAAGCCGTGTTTGGCTGATATGAGGGTTAAAGGGTTAACGCAGCTTCTGCAGCTGTATAATTTTAGTATATTATACGCCGCCTTATAATACACCATGTGGCATCCATAATCCCATGCTAACCAAGTGAACTTGCACACCAAAGATCTCAGGTTCAAATCTTACATCTGGTTGATGAGACCCAAAGGGGAAAATTACAAGGTCATGGAGTGAATGAGTCTCATGGTGTCTGAATAATTCATTTCAAAATCACATTCCATAATACCACATAGTTATATTCTACCATAACCATTTAACACTCATATCACCCAAAAACGGCTTCTGCAGTGGTCTTGAGAAATGTCAATTTGCAGACCAAGAGAAGACAATTTTTGACAATTTACCACTGGAATGACTGGCTCCATAACCGAGCCAGTCGTTCCAGTGGGTACATTTTCAAAAATCGTCTTCTCTTGGTCTGTAAATTAACATTTTCTTTGAGAAAATTTAAATTTTCTTGAACAAATACATCAAAACGGGCTGCCTCTAAAATCATTAAGCTTGCCTAAACTAGCGGATTTACAAATATGGCGAATAGCTTTCATGGTCAAATAATGGCATGTGGTCTTTAAGACAGGTGGGCTTATGATCACCTGTATCAAACTACCACCATTTCTTACAGACAAGTTTAGCTATAGTATATTGTTTATTATACACAGGCAGGCAGGCAGGCAGGCAGACAGACAAAGGCAGGCAGCCAGACAGGTAGGTGGATGGATGGATGGATGAACAAGCAGCTGTCGGATGGACAGAAGGGTGGGCAGGCAGACATATGTAGGCATGCAGACAGACAGACAGACAGACAGACAGACAGACAGACAGACCACCAGAGATAAAGATACAGATAATTGTACCTCCTGTTGCTCATGTAATAGGTCATCCATGGTTGTTATTCCACTTGAATCTTCAGCCATTTTGTGTGAGGTCTTAAGGTCAGAGGTCAATCTGTGTTTCAGAATCTCGATATGTTCTACGTAATTCCATTTTAAATTCTCCAGCTGTAAACACAACAATAGAAAATTGAACAACTTAGATGATATTCATTAATTTGTAAACATTTATAACACTTAATACTAGGATATGAGTAATTTAATTCTAATTTGAATATTGTTAATTAGCAGCGGCAGTCGTAACAGTAGTAGTATTGTAGTAACAAGAGCAGTGGTAATAATAGTCGCAGTAGTTAGTAACAAATGCAATATCGATAGTAGCAGCATGTAGTCCTTTCGTACTGGTAGCAGTAGTAGTAACAGTCGCAACCGCAGTTGTCTTAACCCTTTAATGGTCAAGCCGGCCAAAACTGGCCTCTGCAGTAGTAGTCTTGAGCAATGCCCATTTGTAGGCCAAGAAGAGCATTTTTGAAAATTTACCACTGGAATGGCTGGCTCAATAATCGCGCCAGTCATTCCAGTGGTAAATTTTCAAAGATACTCTTCTCTTGACCTAAGGATAGACATTCAATAACAAAATAATTTTTTTTTCGTGACAAAATTTGACCAGTTTATGGTTGATTTAGTAGTAGTAGTAGTAGCAGTAGCAGTAGCAGTAGCAGCAGCAGTAGCAGTAGTAGTAGTAGTAGTAGTAGTAGTAGTAGTAGTAGTAGCAGCAGTAGCAGCAGTAGTAGTAGTAGTAGTAGTAGTAAGCAGTAGCAGCAGTAGTAGTAGTAGTAGTAGTAGTAGTAGTAGTAGTAGTAGTAGTAGTAAGCAGTAGCAGCAGTAGTAAGCAGTAGCAGTAGTAGTAGTAGTAGTAGTAGTAGTAGTAGTAGTAGTAGTAGTAGTAGTAGTAGTAGTAGTAGCACTACTGGAAGTAGGAATAATAGTAGTAACGGCAGTAGCAACAGTATTATGGTACATGAAGTAACAACAGCAGTAACAGTAGCTCAATGTTTATAATACCTTATAACAATCGCCTATAAAATCCACAAATCTTGGCATGTGCATCATCGCACAATCAACATACATCAATCCCTGATTCATCATCATGGAGGAATTAATAGAAACAAATTTTCCAAATTAATTGGATAAAATGCGTCTGCATTATTATATACTAGTATCTCGATTATGTAATAGCTCGTCAAAGACTATAACATAGTGCAGAGTTCAATATGATGATATTTTAAGAATACAGATCAACTTTAATGTTGCTATGGGGAGATTCTGATATAAACTAATAAATCAGACAGGCTTTAAAAGCTCTATATCTACATTGCATATTAACCCTTTCATGGGGAAAGCTGCCACAACCTGAGGAATGTCTATTTTCCAGCCAAGAGAAGACTACTTTTGAAAATTTACAACTGGAATGACTGACTCGATTATCGAGCCAGTCATTCCAGTAGTCAATTTCCAAAAATAGTCTTCTATTGGCCCGCAAAATGGACATCCAATAGGCGAGTATTTAGATTTTCTTGACCAAATTTAGTCATTAAAGGGTTACTCATAGGAAGCTTATCCCCACACACAACCAGCCACCTCCAATCAAAAAACCTAAAGAATATATCTTGTGCTAAATATGCCTTTATTAACCCTTCAAGGGTCATGGCGCCCAAAAAATGCATCTGTACCTTAAGTCTTGATAAATCAACATTTACAGGTCAAGAGTAGACTATTTTTTTTAATTTACCGCTGAAATTACTGGCTCGATAACTTAGCCAGTCAGTTCAGTGGTCCATTTTCAAAAAGAGTCTTCTCTAAGTCTGCAAATAGGTATATTTTATGAGAAAATTCATGAGAAAATATATATATCTTCTTGACCAAAGTATTTCACATGTTATTTATACACACGAGATATTTATAAGCATTTTATTTATTATCATCGTTGTGCAGCAAACATAAATTTAGTTTTCAAATTTATGGTGGGAAGTAAAATGGTGTTCGTCATGAGGAATAGCATTGCTGAATGGTGTTGCTATCTGACAGCCATAACCTTTAGCAGTGTAAATATCCACGAAGTAAACACTACAATTGGCAACATCTTATTAGACGGAAGTGATTCATGCTTACAGGAAATTTGGCATTCACCAATAAAATAGGTGATATGTTGTTTATTGTATTTTTTTTTAAGACTAATTCAAGCATAATAATTTTACATAGTTGTCTATCGCTAATTAAATGTACATTTAAACCAATCAAAAAAGACAATGCAACAGTTATTATACTCTTGAAAATACCTAATTATATCAATGTCAGTGTATAAGTCTATATATGTACTCAATTTCTCTAAATAATTTACAAAAAATATCCACCATTAAAACGATATTTTTTAAACAGATTTTTCTATCATGAATAACTTCTATTATTGTAGCTCAAGGAATGCCTAAAATTCTCAACAAAACGGGAATTAATTAAAAAGAGATAAAAATGTACATTCTACATAATAAATTAATTATAAGGCATATCAATCCTTCCCTTAGATTAGCTTTTTTTAATTAACCCCTTCATTGTTCAAACTTCATCCCTCCTTTATATATCGCATAGGTTAACCACTTAACCATTGGCATGCCAGTGTCTCAACTTAACCCTTTCATGACTAAGCCGGCCAATATTGGCCCGTGCAGTAATCTATCGGAATGTCAATTTGCGGGCAACGAGAAGACAATTTGTGAAAATTTACCACTGGAATGACTGGCTCGATAAGCATGGTATTATAACGCAGAAGCATTTTGTTATACTCATGGCAGCAACAGATCCCAGTCAAATTAGTTTCAAAATATTCAACGGCATATTATTAAACTGTAAAGTTATCAAAGACACTCAATTCATGAATCCATTTCCTCAGTCAATCATATGACGTCATAATCAACTAAGTGATGTACATGATGATGTCATAATCATTACGTCATGAATGACTCGATTTAGTCTTAAACGCTTAATAGTCCGACACATACGAATTGTGTGTCTTTACTATTTAATAAACATTCTGTCGATTATTTTGAAACTAATTTTATGGGTGCTGTTGCTGCCACGAGTTTTCTGGAAATTGATAGACAAGGAGTTTGGGGATCGATCTATCACAACATAGGTGAAGCGTGGGTGGAGCTTAACTAGAGATGGACGGGGCATGACTAAAACTGGAAAGGTCCATTCACAGACCTTCGTGACAGACTTTGATTTTCGCGACGAAGATATAAGGTCATTTTGATTGTGACCTCAGCTTAATAGTCATGATGTACATGATAATAAGGTCACATAATTTTTTTACATAGGTGATCGCACTATTTCTTATGATAACAATAGCTGGCATAAAGCTCAATAACTTACATTTTATAACCTAACATTTATCTCACAGGCTGTATGTATATCATATCATGCGTAGCATTAACGAACAGGTTTCTACCTTTCAACGCTCACATCAGCCAAAAATGGCTTCTGTAATACGTGATCTTGACAAATGTCCATTTACAGACCAAGAGACAATTTTTTTGAAAATTTACCACTGGAATGACTGGCTCGATAATCAAGCCAGTTAATCCAGTGATAAATTTTCAAAGATAGTCTTCTCTTGGTCCGCAAATGGACATTTTCTATGGGAAAAGTTAAATTTTCTTTAACAAATTTGAGGGTTTAATTACTTAAAGGGTTAACCATATACACCTTTCACAATACTTCGCAGAACAACTCAAATTCAAATTTAACAATAGTTATAAGCTACGTCTCAATCGATAAATTAGCGCTGTGCATGGTTTAATGCTTGTCGTTTTCATACCTGAAACTGTAAGCTGTTGTATATTTTGAAACTAATGTGACTGGTGGCAGTTGCTTTCCAGCTCTATGGGATACCATCAATTATTAGGGTGCACTGTAATTGCATGTATGATTATTGATGCCTTGAAACAATGGATGAATCCAGTTTATCTATCAATCATATGATGTCATAATCAACTACATCACATGTAGACTGATGCTATAATCAATTATGTCATGAATGACAGGATTTAGTCCATCGTAAATGCCTAATAGTCCTTCCAAGTTGTACGAATTGTATGGCTTTACTATTTAATAAACATGCTGTTGAATATTTTGAAACAAATTTGACTGGACGCTGTTGCTTCCCAGTCAAATTAGTTTCAAAATATTAAACAGCTTACCGGAGCGTATAGTTTTCTGGAAATTGAGATTCAGGGAGTGCAGAGATCGATCAACCACAACACGGGCAAAGAGTTGTGGAGTTAGCGAGAGATGGGCGGGGCATAGCTAGAATGGCAGAGTCTGAGGTCAGCAGGAACTGTACAGTACCATTATCCCTGTTAATGGTCAAGCCGGTCAAAACCGGTACCTGTGGTGGTCTTGAGTAATGTCCATTTGCAAGCCAGGAGAATATTATTTTTGAAAATTTTGCAATAATATGTTATGGTCTATGACCAAGCCAGGCATCCAAGTGGTTGATTTTCAAACAAGAACGCTGAAGCGTAAAATGTCTCGCCTGTAACGGCCTGGATAGTGTATATTGTCCAAGTAAACTTGGCATGGTTCGTAATAGATATATATTCAGTGAGGCACCAACAAACAACTGTAATCCAACAAACATTATATATTTTGCTAAACTGGATTATTTGAACTTGAAAAAATTTCTTAAAAATTAAATTAGTAATGATGCGGGTAGTACCCCAGCACAGTATAACACTGATGTAAAATTTTGTCGATATCTGCTGAGATGCTGTTGAAAAAGAATGGGCCATAAAAACCATTAAAAAACCATGAAAAAAGTCCAAGCTGTGAAAAAAATAGTAAAAATGCCCCAAAATGAAATCTGTTGTCATGCAGTTCACATCCCTATATTATATAGATCACTTCTGTAAAGTTTCATTGACATCACATGAGCCACTGTTGAAAAATAAGTTGATTTAAAAAAAATTAACAAAAAATGCACTGGCAAAATACATGAAAAAGTCCAAGACTAAAACTGTGAAAAAAATAGTAAAATGTCCGAAAATTAAATGTCTTGTCATGCAGATCACATCCCTGTATAGTATAGATAACTTCTGTAAAGTTTCATTGAAATCGGATGAGCCATTTTTGAAAAAGTTGATTTAAAAACCTTAATCGAAATTGCTTTGACGCATGACACTAATGCCGACGCTGGAATTAACAATCCCTATGTCTCGCTTTCAGCTTCGCGGGCGCGGCAAAAATAGTCTTCTCCAGGCCTGAAATTTATGAACATTTAAAAAAGCAAATATTTAGATTTTCTTGACCAAATTTTGCCATTAAAGGCTAAGCATCACTGATAAATGCAACTATAACATTACACAGAAAGTACACAACTCAAATACCACAAATTTAGTTAACCCTTTAACACTCATATCAGACAAAAATGGCTTCTGCAGTGGTCTTCGGAAATGTGCATTTGCAGACCAAAAGAAGACTGTTTTTGTCTCGTGAAGCAGAATGCGAGACATAGGGATCACTAATCCCACATCCAGTTATCGAGCCAGTCATTTCAGTGGTAAATTTTCAAAAATAGTCTGCTCTTGATATGCAAATGGACATTTTCAATGAGAAAATTGAAATTTTCTTGAACAAATTAAAGTGTTAAATGGTTAAATAATTTAAATTTTTTTGGAAAATTGTGAATCTCTCACATTGAATGTCATCAGAATGACAATAAAGAACATCCACATTTACGTCTCCATCCAAATCTTTATCAGAGTTTAACCCTTTACTTTAACCGCTAAACTTGGGCATGAAAATCCTAATATTTGCTTGTTGAGTGCGCATTTTTAGGCCAAGAGGAGTATTTTTGAAAATTTACAAGTGGAATGACTGGCTTGGTTATCGAGTCAGTCATTCCAGTGGTAAATTTTCAAATATACTGTAAATGGACATTCATCAAGAAAATTGTAGTGGCCAGATTCAGCATGAAAGGGTTAATGGACAAGCTGTAGCTTCTAAAGTGGTCTTGAGAAATCTCCATTGGCAGTGTGAGACCAAGAAGACTATTTTTGATAATTTACCACTGGATTACAGTGATAAATTTTCAAAAAATTATCTCTTCAACTGCCATCTGCAGATAAATGTTTTCTACAAGAAAATTTAAAAGGCTTAAAACTTCCGGTCGATTGAAAACCTAGGATATACTAACTTTAAGAAGATTTAAATATTATAGGATTATTTGAAGAGTTCCAACATCAATTTTGGCAAAAGCTGGGACTTTTAAATTATATTATAGCAGCGTGACCGTACTGTCTATGGTACAAAATTCATTGACAATTCCTCGACTTGTGACTTCTCAGAACAAATGATTTTAACCCTTTAACCCTCGAATTTGTTCCAAAAAAAATTCAATTTTCTCATTAAAAATGTCCATTTGCAGACGAAGAGTAGATTATTTTTGAAAATTTATCACTGGAATGACTGGCATGTTATCGAGCCAGTCATTCCAGTGGTAAATTTACAAAAATAGTCTTCTCTTGGTTTGCAAATGGACATTTGTCAAGACCACTACAGAAGCCATCTTTGGCTGGTATGAGTGTTACAGGGTTAAACATACATGTACTTCATCCAAAACACACCACGGCTTTTAAACAGCAGCTCGGAAATCCTAGGATATCCCAAGACAGTCTGTAGTGAAAAATCACAAAAATTCTGTACATTAGAAAGGATTTCCGGAATCCTAGGATTACCGGGCTGTTCGGGCATGGCTATAAAACCGGAAAAGACCAGACAATCACAAACTTTCAAAAGTCTGGGATTGCCCGGGCTTGTATCAACCCGGAAAGGCCGGACAATACCAGACTTTCAAAAGTCTGGGATTGTCCGGGCTTGTATGAACCCGGAAAATACTGGACAATCTCAGCCAGTAAAACGTCTGGGATTGTCCGAGGTTTTCCAGGCTTTGTATAAACCCGGAAACGCCAGGACACAAAAGTCTGGGATTGTCTGAGGTTTTCCGGACTTGCATAAATACGGAAAAGACCGGACAATCCCGGACTTTCAACAGTTGATCATCGAAAACTTTTATGTAATAGTCTGAGGTTTTCCCATGCTTTTCTGGGCAGTTGGCTTTTTGACCTGCTAAATTGGCTGGAAATTTAAAAGTCTTTGGCAGGAGGCGTCATTCAGTGCAGTGATCATTTAATTAATGTATTATGAGCTATCGATACAGAATTTACTATTTTCAAAATGCTGACACAACTGTCAGATAGAATACTTAGCACTTAACCCTTTAAACCTTAAATTTGTTCAAGAATATTTCAATTTTCTCATAGAAAATCTTCATTTGCAGACCAAAAGAAAATTTTTGAAAATTTACCACTGGAATGACTGGCTTAGTTATCAACTTATCGAGCCAGTCATTCTAGTGGCATATTTTCAAAAATAATCTTCTTTTGGTCTGCAAATGTGCATTTCTGAAGACCACTACAGAAGCCATTTTTGGCCGGTTTGCGTGTTAAAGGGTTAAGTAAGCTTATAATGGCAATAGGTGTATTGAGAGGTATGTATTTTATTGATCTACTGAAGTTTATTAGCAGTTACCAGTTTCAGTTCAACATCTTAAGCTAAGTTAAGTTAACAATCTCTGGTTATAGCAAACATATCAAACAGGGTACATGTATCATCTAGCGTTAATGTCTTGCTGAAATTATATATTTTGATATCCGTTATTTGCTCACCCGTCACCTGTCCAAATATTACTATCTCTAATTTTAGTCCATTAGAGAACATTTATTTACTTATTATGCCAACATACATGTATATTACAGTCATACTCAATATGCTCATACATATGATATCCTAGGATATCTCTGGACATTCTATGCAGAGCTCTGAGGTTGTCCGGACATTTGAGACCGGACAATCCCAGACATTCGTTCTAATTTCCAACCCAGCTTTTCCGTGCTAAAGAACCCTGGAAATCCTAGGATATTTGCGAATTTTCTTTTCAAAAGTCAGAGGTTGTCTGGGCTCATTTCCTAGCCCGGACAATTCTTAACAATCATGGACATTTGAGACCGGACAATCCCGGACATTCATTCCCATTTCCACCAGAAACCCTATGATATCCCCAGACTTTCTTTCTGAGGTTACTTAACAAATGTCCATGAGTGTCTGGGCACAATTGTCTGAAAATCTAATTTCTATCCCAGCTTTTCTGTGCTTGTCCGAGATAAACAACCCCGGATATCCACAGAATTTCTATGCAAATTTGTCTGGGGAAATCAATATAAGGATATGTCTGGAATTCCAGGTAATTTTTTACAGGGGTTAGGGGTAAAGTTTGGTTTCAAGATTCTCTTTATTTAAAACCATTCAATGGTCATACCAGCCAAAACAGGCCTCTGCTATGGTCATGCGGTATGCCCCTTTACAGGCCAAGAGAATACAATCTTTTGAAAATTTACCACTGGAATGACTGATTCAATAACAGAGCCAGTCATTCCAGCGGTAAATTTAAAAAAATTGTATTCAATGAGAAAACATTAAAAAATTTTGTGACATGCTACTAAAAAGTATCATTATTACTTGTGTGACGTAGATTTAAGAAATGCCAACATATGTCATTTTCACAAAATATGTATAAACATTTATATGTGGAATATTGTAATTAAGGATGGATTAAACAATTAATAGACATGCCAGCAGAAAAAGAGTACTTCTTCAGTAATCTTGAGGAGAAAAATAGTCTTTTAAACGCATCACTTGAAGGACTGGCTCAGTAACCGGCATTCCATTGGTGAATTTTCAAAAAAGATAATCATATCTAGGTCAATGGTCTTCAAAGCAACATTTACAGTGTAAAGTGAATGCCGTTAGACAAACAATAACCGTTATCAAAAATTATTTTTCCTTTGAACTAACATTCATGAGGACTTGCGATGGATGCCATCCTCATTATATTATGGCATTTTACAACTAACATGATCATTTGCATTCTTTAGTAAGCCAGCAATTACCAAGAAATTCCCAGATCAGATATATTTTACTTGTCTCAGGGAGAATCCCGCAAATTTCTGGAAAATTCACAGAAGGTTTCTGTTCCAATACTGTAATTTTCTACCCAGCATTGGACATTCCAGGAAATTTGAAGACCGATAGATCAAGATTAATGGTTCAGCTCCCAACTTGAATTACAAGACAGTTCCATTGGGAGTTAACCCTTTAACCCTCAAATTGTTCAGAAAATGTTCATTTGCAAGGACTAATTTTGGAAAATTTACCGCTGAAATGACTGGCTCGGATATCCGAGCCAGTCATTTCAGTGGTAAATTTCCAAAAATAGTCTTCTCTTGGTCTGCAAATGGACATTTCTCAAGACCACTGCAGAAGCCGTTTTTGGCTGATATGAGTGTTAGAGTTAATTAGGCCATACATAAAACTAATTTTGTTTCTTGCAAACCGGGTGGGGAAAAGACTCTTCAGTAAGGGAGGGAATTCACTTTTTTTTTTCCAATTATTAATTTATTTTAAAAAGGCCATAATAAGTATTTGTTTTCCAGATATTTAACTAGATGTCCATTAAATAAAGTTGTAATTGTTAAATGTCATGTTTTTCATGTCACAATTAGCAAAAGGGATTCACATTGCAATACACATGACGTTAAAAACATTGTAATTTGTATAGTTTGACAAATGTATGGATGTTTTAACATTTATGTTGGGTAGAAAAAAATTTCACCAGGGAGGTTTATAGAAAATGAAACCAATTTTTTATTTTGGCCGTATGAAACACACTGAATATATTGAAAATAATTTTACTGACAAAAGCTGCTGCAAGAAATTACACTTTAATGGTCAATGCACCCAGCAATGGCCTCTGCTGCAGCCTTGTGCAATGTATTATTTTAAAGAATTTATCATTCAAATGGCCGGCTAATTCAGCCAGCTTCTTCTTCTTCTTTTCGATCGCTGGTATCACACTTGGAGAGCCGTTCTTAAGATGAAATCTGTTGTTATTTCGGTTGATTCGATCTCCAAGTGTCATTTCATTAGCGTTGTGCATAATGCTCTGGTTAGCCCCTCCAAATGTCTGGATTGACACCCAGTGGGTTACACCCCTGCGCCACGTTGAGGCCGAGCATATAGTCTTAAACAGACAGCCATCTTAGTGGCAATTACACAGTATTTTAAAAGCAGTCTTCTGTTGGGCTATAGTAAGTGGATCTTCCTCAAGATCATTGTGTTGATTGCATGATAAATCTGCACCTTTAACCCACAAATGGCAACGTTCTGTTAAGAAAATCTAAATATTTAATCATAGAATGTCCATTTGCAGGCCAAGATAAGACTATTTCTGAAAATTTACCACTGGAATGACTGGTTTGAGCCAGTTATTCCAGTGGTAAATTTTCAAAATAGACATTGCAGTGACCAGCTTCGTCATGAAAGAGTTAATGTATATATTATAAAAAGAATTATAAACATATAAAAGATTGCATAAGACCAATCAGATACACAAACTGCATCAAAGACATGTAAATTGATTCATTAAATTTGCAGGTACACGCGATCATCTACAGTACTGGTCAGACATGTTTATCGTGGCCCTACACACAAAATAACAGATTATGAATGTCACAGATCTAACATTGTTTTACCTGTCTGCAATATCTATGATTATAAGTACCGGTACACTCGGTTCAACCGATAGAGAGGTAATCAATGTTGCTCGCTGCAGTTTCTACCTAAGTGGCGAATAAGCAGTATTGATTATTCGGCAGGTACATGTAAACGTGTCAGAGCCGGCTGCTACAGGTTTGTCAGTCAGCTTATTGACAGCTGGCTGCTGGGGGATGACTCACTTTTACATTGAAACCTGCTTGACTGACTACCTCAGTATTAGGACCAGAAATTGTGGTTAATTAAGACAGGTGGATGTGGGTGATGTAACCTGTCTTATTGGATCACCCTCTTTTGTGTCATATATGCAAGGCATTATTTGTATTAACCATTTAATTGTAAAATTTATTCAAGAAAATTATAATTTTCTCAGAGAAAATGTTCATTTGTAGACCAAGAAATAATTATTTCAGAAAATTTATCACTGGAATGCCTGGCTCGGTTATTGAGCTAGTTATTCCAGTGTTAAATTTTCAAAAATAGTCCTCTCTTGGTCTGCAAGTTGACATTTTTCAAGACCACTGTGGAAACAATTTTTGGCCAGCTTGGGCGTTAAGGAGAGGCCACCTTTTGAGTCCCCTACCTGTAAAACCAGGGGAACTATAGGTTTGCACTCCGTCTCTCCGCCTGTCTTGTCGTCCGTCTAGCGCAGTTGGTTTTCCGCACTTTTTTTCCGCAGTCCTTCAAGGTATTTAACTAAGAATTGGTACATTGCTTTGGTATGAGAAGTTACAGACCAAGTTCCAGTTTCAGGTGTATGCGTCAATTTTTTATGCCGTTTTGCCCCCTTTAGACTTACAAAATACGAAAAATATCATCAGCTTTCCGCACTTTTTTCGCACTCCAAGATATTTAACGAAAAATCGGTACATCACTTTAGTATAAGGAGCTACAGAGCAAGTTTTAGTTTCAGGAGTTTGTGTCAATTTTTTATGGAGTTATGTCCCCTTTCGACTTATGAAATATAAACATATCAGCTTTCAAGACTTTTTCGTTCTCCTTCACTATATATAACTGAAACATGGTATATTACTTTGTTATGAAAAGTTACAGATCAAGTTTGAGTTTCAGCTGCTTCTGACAATTTTTAATGGACTGTCAATCTCTAAAGATTTATATCACCAGGTAGGGGCCATGTATTGCAAAGCAATACTTACAGAATGCTTGTTACATGTATTATAGTGACTAATTGCTAGTGTCCTATAAGCTAAAAACAGCTAAATTTTACCGTCTATACCACTACTACAACTAAACCTTTAATGGTCAAAAACTCAAGATAGGTGAAAAAAATCTGAAGAATTTTACAATTTCTGCTTAGTGACTGCATGTCCATCTGCAGGTAAAATAGTTTTTTTTTTAATTTATCACTGGAATGACTGCAAATGAACCTTTGTCGAGTCCACTGTAGAAGCCAGTTTTGAATGACTTGACCATCAAATCGCTAAACAACAGCAGAATATATGTATTTGAATTTTGAATTTAAGTTAATTTAAAAACTATATGTCAGATATAAAACAACACCCACACCCACCCCACCCCAATGGCAGCCAAGTTAGTGGGCTTACATAACCCCACTACTTTGCATAGATGCATGGACTCACGCAGTAGGTGTCATCGTCACTTGTTCATATTAAATATTTTTCACATATTTACCCTTTAAACCCGTAAAGACCAAGATTTCAGAAATAATCTCTTGGTCTGCAAATGGACATTTTCTCTGGAAAAAAAAATAATTTAGGGTTAAAAGGTTATGGTGAAATAGATGACATCCAACAAATTTTTTGAAAATAATTACTCTATCCTTGATGCAATCGAAGGAAAAGTTAACTCTCGGAGAGCAACAACTTTTAGTCAAACTATTTTATTCCTTTAATTGTCAAGATTAACCAATAAAAATTACAATTTTCCCATAGAAAATGTCCATTTGCAGACCAAGAGAAGACTATTTCGAAAATATATCACTGGAATGACTGGCTCGATTATCGCGCCAGTCATTCCAGTGATACATTTTCAAAATTTATCTTCTCTTGGAATGTAAATGGACACTTTCCAAGACCATTGCAGAAGACATTTTTTGGCCGACTTGAATCTTAAAGGGTTCCCTCAATCATTATACTAAGACGGAATGATTGAAGTTCCCAGTTCAAAGACACATATAAGTAGTGATGTTCTTACTGGAGTTGACCTACACGTTATATTAACTAACATTATTACCAGCACTGGTATAATAATATGTCACCTCACGCCATGCAAATGATCAATAAATTATCAGACAATTTTCTGATTGGAGATTAATTATAGTGTTCATATGTCAAGTAGATAATGAAGACATGACATGCTCTCAACAGCAACCTGAGTACTGGAATTTAGAGCAGATTATGGCATCCGAGGAGACCATATTTAAATATCAAAGACTGTGTCTAAAGCACAAGGACCCCTCCATATTAAGGACACCTCTTTATAAAGAACACTTAAGGAACTGGTGTATTTGACCCTCTAAATTTACCATTTAGTACACAGGCATGACACTAACTATAAGCTTATTGAATAACTATTTGCAGGCCAAGAGGGAATTTTTGAAAATTTACCACTGAAATGACTGGCTCGGTCATCGAGCCAGGCATTCCAGTGGTAAATTTTCTAAAATATTCCTCTCTTGGCCTCGAAATGGACATTCCTTAAGAGCACTGCAGAGGCTGGTTTTAGCCAGCTTGACCCTTAAAGGATTAAAGCAGTCTCGAGACTAACTAGTCAGCCAAAATGGACGTAAACAACTGTATTAGTCGCACCATATGTGGTCGCACAGCAGTAATAGAAACTTCTATGGGTGAAATACATGAATGAACGTTGGTGACATAAAATGGATGAAATATGTGATCGCATCGTAGTCACATGTATGAGTGAGATATATAGTTGCATGGTGGCGCCATCTGCATAAGCGCGTGAAGCAGGGGGTGGGGAGACATGTCCCCTCAATCATAACTATGAGGGGGATGCCTATACTCACGTCCCCTACAATATTTAGTCTTTCTCGAATAACAGCACCAGTCATTCCAGGATAAACCCCAAAAATAACATCTTGGTTTACAAATGACATCTGCATGTGATTTGGTTCATATTCACCTCCAGGAATGAGGAGAAGCCATCTGACAGCATCCAGATTTCAAAATTGTGAGCTGGAGTTGTATCGAGGTGCCATCTGTACGTATGCGTGGAATATATATGGTTGCTCAGTGGTGCGGTGATTTATGGATGTAATTGATTGTGTAATTGAATGTGATTGCACCTTGATGACATTTATGAGTCAGATGAGATTGCGCAGTGTGTCATCTAATGTACGTATGCATGAAATATATCTGGTTCGATGGCGGCGCTATTCATGTGTGACATAGTTGGTCACTGAGAGGTGATATCGATAGATGACATATGTTATCGCACGGAGTGTCATCTATTGGTGATTTATGTTATTGAATAGTGAGGAAGTTTTTATGTGAAGAGTGGTGTTGCAGTGCTGCCACCTATTGGTGAACTATGGTAATTGTTGCAGTGTTGCTATTTACTGGAGAAGTATGGTAGTCATTGCACAATGCTACCATCTATTGGTGAAGAACGGTAAATGTTGCACAGTACTGCCATCCATTGGTGAAGTATGGTAATTGTTGCACTGTACAGCTACATGTATCTATTGGTGAAGTATGGTAATTGTTTCACTGTGCAGCTATCAAGTATGGTAATTGTTGCACAGTGCTGCCATCTATTGGTGAAGTATGGCAATTGTTGCACAGTGCTGCCATCTATTTGTGAAGTAAAGTAATTGTTGCACAGTGATGCCATCTGTTGGTGAAATACGATAATTGTTGCATAGTGCTGCCATTTATTGGTGAATAATGGTAGTTGTTGCACAGTGCTGCCATCTATTGGTGAAGTAAGGTAATAGTTGCACAGTGATCCCATCTATTGGTGAAGTAAGATAATGGTTGCACAGTGCTGCTACCTATTGGTGAAGTATGGTAATTGTTGCACAGTGTTGCTATCTACTGGAGAAGTATGGTAGTCGTTGTACAATGCTACCATCTATTGGTGAAGAACGCTAAATGTTGCACAGTACTGCCATCCATTGGTGAAGTATGGTAATTGTTGCACTGTACAGCTATCTATTGGTGAAGTATGGTAATTGTTGCACTGTGCAGCTATCAAGTATGGTAATTGTTGCACTGTGCAGCTATCTATTGGTGAAGTATGGTAATTGTTGCATTGTGCAGCTATCTATTGGAGAAGCATGGTAATTGTTGCACAGTTCTGCCATTTACTGGTGAAGTATGGTAATTGATGCACAGTGCTTCCCTCTGTTGGTGACATACTATTACATTTATATGGTAATTGTTGCACTGAGTGCTGCCATCTATTGGTGACATACACATGTATGGCAATTGTTGCACAATGCGCCTATCTACTGGTGAAGAACAGTAAATGTTGGAAAGTGCTTCCATCTATTGGTGAAGTATGGTAATTGTTACACAGTGCTGCCATCTATTTCTGAAGTATGGTAATTGTTGCACAGTGCTGTCATCTATTGGTGAAGTATGGCAATTGTTGCACAGTGCTGCCATCTATTTGTGAAGTAAAGTAATTGTTGCACAGTGATGCCATCTGTTGGTGAAGTATGGTAATTGTTGCATAGTGCTGCCATTTATTGGTGAAGTATGGTAGTTGTTGCACAGTGCTGCCATCTATTGGCGAAGTAAGGTAATAGTTGCACAGTGATGCCATCTATTGGTCAAGTAAGGTAATTGTTGCACAGTGCTGCCATCTTTTGGTGAAGTATGGTAATTGTTGCACAGTACTGCCATCTATGGGTGAAGTATGGTAAATGTTGCACAGTGCTGCTATCTATTGGCGAAGTATGGTAATTGTTAATTCCAAAATGAACACCATCCACCATATGGAAGTAAATAGAAATTAAGAATCTTAAATAGTACTGGAGCAAAGGGGTTAAATAAATCGATCAAATTATTTTGATCATTAAGTCACTGGATAAAGTGGCACAGATAAAATAAATTAATGCATAACTTCAGCTACATATACAGTAGCACACATATATATATATATATATATATATATATATATATATATATATATATATATATATATATATATATATATATATATATATATGCGCTTATACATATAAATATACGTGTATTGTTGACATAACACTCACGCCTTTTCAGAAATCAATGGCACATTACATAGGAATTGTATAAATATATGTGTGATGACTCACACCACAATCATGCAAGCTGTGCCGATATAAGTGGTAAAGTTTCGATCAATAGCGATCAAATTTTGTTAGAGAAATTCTAACCTTCCATCAGGATTGGGTTATGGCTTCCGACATTAAAATCATTATATATAAGCCTCTGGTGCACTTTATACTGATACAACGAAACTGTGCACTCTATACTGATACAACGAAACCGCGATGCCACAGGTTTCTCATCAAAGTTGGTGGAATGCAATAAAATTTGCTATCTGAATTACCCATGGATGTGATTGGGGATTGCAAAGCAACCTTTTGCATTAGGCTCCACCTCTGGGGTAGGCTGGGGGAGGGGTGTAGAACAGGCTGTTAGCCAGAGACCCGTTTACATGTCCAAAAGTACGGGTAATTTCCATTTTTGACAGGCAGAAAGTCAGAAATTAATAAGGACAGGTTAAGATTTACAAGAATTTTACCAACTTAACCAGGACATTTGAAAAATGTTCCAACTTGGAAGATTATAAGACCTATATTTATTATCTGTGGACTAACAGCCTGGTGTAGAATGTCAAAGTTAGCAGACTTCAACCAAATTTGTTATGTGAGTTATCCATCTGATTGTGGTTAGCGAGACACCATTTACATTAAACTCTGCCAACAGGCTGGTGTTGTGATAGCCATTGGCAGGGTGCAGAACATCAAAGTTGCCGAACGTGTGGGCATTTGCGATGGCTTGGCATCGACAGCATTCTAGTCGCAAATAGTATTGGCAAACCACATGACATCCCTTGTGATTGGTGAGTAGGATTCTCTGTCACTGGTGCTTTGTGACTTAATGTTCTAAAGCATGTTCAATAACAAGTGACGAGTGGCCATGAGAAATGGTTTCGTCCACACACTGCAGTGGCTAAGTCATTGCACATATGGTAAAATTGTATCGCATCAGCACCATGTCACTCTAGTGTGCAGTCATCTTTAGCCTACACAGCAGTATCTGTCTTTGGCTGCAATCGTCAGACCTAGCATATTGGGCCAATGGATCCTTTCAAATGATCTGGGAAACACAATTATCTATCCCGAGACAGATTTTCAATATAGCCACTGGTGGCAGGCTTAGATTACCTTACTCAAATTCGACTGACTAATATGTTAAAATCTCTATGAACGTCGAGTGACTGTGCCAGCCAATCAGAGGACAAGATGCTCACATGGCTGGCAGAACGAAGGTCTCATTATTCACTGGTTTCTGATGCCTTAAAGGGAGATAGTCCTTGTGTGTGTATTAGAAGGCTTACAGTGGATGATTGGACTTGTATTGGGAGGATGGTTGGATTGAGTACGTCAATTTTTGCTACGAAGATGGCAATATCGTGTTTAACCCTCTACTAGTCAAATTTGGTCACGAAAATCTAAATATGTCCCTTATGAATATCAATTTGCAGGGCAAGAGAAGAGTATTTTTGAAAATTTACCACTGGAATACAATGTACTCCTCTCTTGCCCAGGAAATATCCTTTCTCTCATAGTCATACATGTATATTCAAGGATTTATTAAATGGATGGATCCATTTCTAGCTAAACTCTGCCTACTCTGTATGCTGGCATCGATTTGCAACTTTTGAAACCGGAATTCCCATGAATTAAATTTCAAGGTCTGATTACTGGTCACAAACGTCACATAATACACCGCCATAATGACAAACCAATGAATGACAGCTATCAGAAAATAGCAGTTAAGCTGTTGAATATTTTAAAGCTCATTTGACTGGGGTCTGTTGCTCACTGCAATCAAATTAGTTTCACAATATTCAACAGAATGTTTATTAACCCTTTAACCCTCAAATTTGTTCAATAAAATTTCAATTTTCTCATAGAAAACGTCCATTTGCAGACCAAGAGAAACCTGTTTTTGAAAATCTACCACTGGAAAGACTGGCTCGGTTATCGTGCCAGGCATTCCAGTGGCAAGTTTTCAAAAATAGTCTTCTCTTGGTCTGCAAGTGGACATTTCTCAAGACCACTACAGAAGCCGTTAAAGGGTTAATTTGTAAATTAATCAAAGACATACGATTCAGACACTTTATGTCGCCCTATCAGCACCTTCTTGAGACTTAGTGAATCAAGACTTCAGGTCAACAGATAATATTAGTGACAGTGTCGGATACTTGACTAACATACCAGATCCCTCCCTCCTTCGCATAATGTCGAAGTGATTTACTGATTTATTTTCAACACACCATCACTCACACAGTACAGCTGATAAATGGGTTTCAAAAACAAAAACATAGTACAGTTTTAAACAAAATGTATGAAATGTTTTGTTGAACACTGAATATAATTGGATTGGAAGACATTCAGCTCCGCAGCAATCATTTCCAATCCAATTATATTCAAAATATATTGTATTCAACACTACGTTTTATTATCCCCACATTTTAAAAAAACGTCAGGGATATTGTTATCGCCTCCGTCCGTCAGTCCACCCATCCGTCACGCTATCTCCTCCCAAACCATTGGGTGGAATTATGTAAAATTTGATATGTGAGTTACCCATATGATTCCTCTTTGCAAGACAATATTTAGATTTGGCTCCGCCCCTGGGGCGCGGCAGGGGTCAAAAGGTCAAATCAGTTGTAACGCAACTCCTCTGAAATTGTTAGACGGAACTCAGCTAAATTTGATATCCGAGTTACCCATATGATTGCGGAGTGCAAGAGGCCATTTAGATTTGGCTCCGCCCCCCCCCCCACACCAAGGGGGAGGGGTTAAAAGGTCAAATTTTAACCTGCAGAAATTGATTGTAATGCCTCTCCTCCGAAACTGTTGGACAGAATTCAACCAAATTTTATCTATGGATTACCCATATCAATGTGAAGCACATGAGCACATTTACATTTTTCCCCGCCCCCATGGGTGGGTGAGGGGTGGGAGTAAAAAGGTAAAAAACCCGATTGTAATGCCACTCTTCCGACACTGTTGGAAGGAATTCAACCAAATTTAGCATGTCAGTTACCCATACCAATGTGGAGTATATGAGCACATTTACATTTGGCCCCACCCAAGAGGGTTGGGGGTGGGGGTCAAAAGGTCATGAAATTGATTGTAATGCAACTTCTCTGACATCGTTAGACGGAACTCAACCAAATTTGATATCCGAGTTACTCCTATGATTGCGGAGTGCAAGAGGCCATTTAGATTTGGCTCTGCCCTAGGGGGTGGGAGAGCGGTCAAAAGGTCAAATTTTAACCTGCAGAAATTGATTGTAATGCATCTCCGAAACCATTGGACGGAATTCAACCAAATTTGGCATGTGAGTTACCCATATGATCGCGGAGTGCAAAATGACATTTAGATTTATCTCAGCCCCCGGGGGCAAGTTGTGGGGTGTGTAAAAAAGTTCAAAGCGGTGAATGTGGGGATTTGCGAGGAAGTTATTTCTGAGCTGTACTGCATTTATCTTCCTTTAATCAAGCTGACAAAATTGTCTTCTACAGCAGTGTATAAAATGCCTATTTGCAGGCCAAGAGAACACTTTAAAATTACTATCGAAATAGGTGGCTGAATAACGCCTGGCGCAATAAACCAGACAGTCGGAACCAGTACATGTAGTAAATGTTAACAAGAGCTTCGCAAACAGCGCATTATACCCCGCCATGAGGACAATCCAATGAATGAGAGGTATCTGATTATAATGATTTCTTCCTCAGACCATGACCAGTCATCCTATAAAGCTTTAAAGCGATCTACTAAACGGTCAAGGAGTTATCATCTGGAAATCAATTTTCAAGATGGCCACTTGTAGCTGGGGGCCATAGTGGATTACGGCTCATCTTCGATTTCGATAAGTTTCTTCTGCAAACCTAGTCCAGTCATCCTATGAACTTTCAAAGCGATCCGCTAAACGGAAATGTGACCATCGTCGATTTTGATAGGTTTCTTCTCCAGATCTACTCCAACCACCCTATGCAGTTCCAAAGCAATCCGGTAAATGGTAATGGTGTTATAGTGTGGAAACAATTTTTCAAGATGGCCGTCATTGGCTGGTGGCCATCTTGGATTTCGGATTATTGCTGATTTCGATATATTTCTTCCCCAGACCTAGTCCAATCACAATATGATGTTTCAAAGCGATCTGATAAAAGGTAATGGAGTTATCATCAGGAAACCAATTCTCAAAATGGCCACCAGTGGCTGGCGGGCATCTTGGATTTAGGATCATCATCAACTTCGATAGGTTTCTTCCCTATGCCTAGTCCAACCACCCTATCAGGTTTCAAAGCGATGAGATAAAGGGTAATGGAGTTATCAACTCGGAAACCAATTTTCAAGATGGCTGCCAGTGGCTGGTGGCCATCTTGGATTTTGGATCACCATCAATTTTGATGTTTCTTCCCCCAAACCTAGTCCAACCACCTATGTAGTTTCAACGCGATCTGATAAATGGTAACAGAGTTATTGTCCGGAAACTATTCTGCCGCCAGCCCATCCGCCCACCCAGACGGCGCTATCACATAATACCACACCAATTTTTTGGCGGGGTATAAAAAATTGTTGTTTCTTGACCTGCAAATAGACATTCAATAAGTAAAAACTTTGCTTCACCAAAATATGAACCAAAACACTATATATATAACAAATAGTCCACTGAATATTTTGCGACAAATTTGATTGGAAGTGGTTGCTGGATTTACTATCAAGTTAACTACAAAATATACAACTGCTTTAATAACATGTACGGTAAATATATAACAGACTTAAAATTGAGGTCGATTTCAGGGATAAAAGAGTTAAAACAGATTCTCGAAAGCATGCGTCATTCCAATGCTTAACAGCAGGCTTAAAACCTCCCAAGGCCTTCAGATCAATTGCAGGTGAAAATGACATAATAAATGTTGTAAAGTAGATATGTACATGTAGCAAGTCCATAATCATACTTAACGTCACTTCAGTCACAACAATAACACACTGATAATGAGATTAATTAGACAACTAAACTGTCTGTTGGCAGAATTTCTGCAGACTACATTTTCCCTGGGGTTTAACTCTGGATATGCTGAATAGTTTGAAAACTATTTGACTGAAAGTTGTTGGTGGCTAAGCCACCAACAGCTTTCAGTCAAATTGTTTTCAAAATATTCAGCAGGTCCAGAGTTATAGCCCATTGATATTGTCTGGTGGTGGCTGGCAGCAGTCAGATAAAGCAAATACCTTATGTACTGGTAATCTATGGAATTATTACATTGAGGTTTGTCAGTGTTGTCTCTCTGAGAGGTAAGTGACAAACAGGATCAGGATTTCACATTAGGGGGTCTGCCAGGTGAATACAATGCAAATTCACACAAAGTCTAGAGATATTAATAACTTTCACGCATACCTGTAAAGACCCGCGGATCCTGGCATCTGTTTTAAAATCCACTCAATGAAAGTTCAAAGAAATAAACCCACATAAAATTACTATGTAATATCATTGTAGGATACGATTACTGTAAAACAGATATCTTAAAGTATATCTGGTAGGTTCAACACAAAAGATCATTTAATTTGATGAATATATTGTATAAAAATATTGTAGAATCGTAAGCGGGAAATTTAAATTATGCTATACACAATTTACGCAAATTAGCATCAAAATTATTTTAATAAAGAAATTTGATCAGAACATCATACACACGTGAAATGTATATATTGATTTAACTCTTTAACACTCATATCAGCCAAAAATGGCTCCTGCAGTAGTCTTGAGAAATGCCAGTTTGCAGAACAAGAGAAGACTATTTATGGAAATTTACCACTGGAATGACTGGCTCGATAACCGAGCCAGTCATTACAGTGGTATATTTTCAAAAATAGTCTTCTCTTGTTCTGCAAATGGACATTTTTTTATGAGAAAAGTTAAATTTTCTTGAACAAATTCGAGCGTTAAAGCGAATAGTTGGCAATATTCCTAAGTATTATTAACCATTTCACTTTTTGAAATTTCACTGTCTCAATTTCAAGACAACTATAGCGAAAAGCAGTTGAATATTTTGAAACTAAATTGACTGGAAGCTGTTGCTTTCATATTCGAGGGAATATCCCTTACATCATATCTGGCCTGTAATGGTTAACGGTTTTAACTCTTTAACACTCATGCCGGACAAGACCGGCCTCTGCAGGGGTCTTCAGAAAGCGCATTTCCGGACCAAGAAAATACTATTTTTGAAAATTTACCACTGAAATGACTGGCTCGCTAACCGAGCCAATCATTCCAGTGATAAATATAAATTTTCATAAATAATCTCTTGGCCTGCAAATGCACATTTTCTATGAGAAAATTTAAATCATTTTGAAGAAGTTTGAAGATTATGGGGTAATCACAGGGGTAAAGACTGCTGGTGGTCACTTGAAAAACAACGTTGCTAAATAGTGTTACTCACTTTAAACAATGACACCATACAGCAGTACCTGACATTAAGACCAAGCACTCACGATCACACTAAATGAACTGAGCAGCGGAAGTATATGCTACCCATAATTCAGCATGGCAGGGTTCGAAATATTAACAAATATTTTTATTGCAGTAATCAATCTAAGATCTGAAATTGAAATTCCCAATGGCTGTATATGGTAATTCAAAATGACCCACATTGACGGTTGTAACTTGTCAATATAACACAAATATTTATAATGGGTAGAGTTTTTGGCAAGTGTTTTGGAATTCAACTCGGTCTAATCTAAATTGTCATGTCTGTACAAGCTCAGTAATAATCAACCTTAAGGTTCCCCCTGCCATATTTTTGTTTGTACTGTAAGACGGTGTGATTAGTTTAAAGAAGACGAATGACATGTGTACCGATTTTAAGGACTGAGACGCTAACGATCGGAAACAACAAACATGCTCGGAAGCGGGACACAGAAACATGAATTGAACAGAATAAACACCTGTAAAGTTCTTAATGTTCCTAATCATTGAATTTTTAATACAACGGTTGAAATACTTTTGAAAATATATCCCTAAATTAACTTGCCAGTAAGAGGTAAATTTCAAAGATACGATTCTCATAGAACTGTTGCAAATGGACATTGGTCAAGACTACTACAGAAGGCATTTCTGGCTGACTTGACCACTAACCACATGAATTCCCTATACCTTATCTTCAAGGCAACCGTACACGAACACTGTTAAATATTTTGAAATTAATTTGACTGTACGCCATTGCTGCCTTAAGCAGAATTTTAAAATATTGAACAGAATAAGTTTTATATTGTAAAGAATGTACTTTTTCTAGGATTAGTCGCTAACATCCCAGCAGGCACATGCCATAGTTTCAACGTTGAAATCACGTCATAACATGATTTCAATGTGGATTCAACGTTGAAACAATGTCATGTGCTTGCTGGGATGGTTAAAGAGTTAAATCATAACACCATGTGCACATATTTTTAGAATGGTTTTGTTAAACACTGATGGTGTACATGAAAGCTATCTCCTGCAAACATTTGCAAATTTTAATAGTTTGATTGATGTGGCAGATTCACTGGTTAACAAGTGGCACACACCATGACATTTTCTATGAGAAATTTAAATTTTTTGGAACAAATTCGAGGATTAAATGATTATTTGAGTATACTATTTTTAGTTACCTAGTTATCACAGTATTCATTCTTTAATATCCAGTTTGTTATAATTTAACAAAGTTAAACCTGTCCACAGCAAAAACTTACATTTTGGGACTGAAGTAAGAGACAATATAGGTTGGAAAACAGGCACCTGCCTTAAGTGATCACCTATCTTTATTGATCACCTGTCGTTAGTGATCACCTGTCACTACTGATCACCTGTCTTTAGTGATTATGTCTTTAGTACCACCTGTCTTTAGTGATTCCCTGTCTTTAGTGATTATGTCTTTAGTACCACCTGTCTTTAGTACCACGTCTTTATTGACTAAATTCTTTAATGATTACCTGTCTTTAGTGATTATCAGTCTTTAGCATGTCTTTAGTGATCACCTGTCTTTAATACGACCTGTCTTTAGTGATCACCTGTCTTTAGTACCACCTATCTTTAGTGATCACCTATCTTTAGTACCACTTATCTTTAGTGATTGTCCGTCTTTAGTACCACCTGTCTTTAGTGATTACCTGTCTTTAGCATATGTCTTTAGTGATTACCTGTCTTTAGTGATTATGTCTTTAGTACCACCTGTCTTTACCACGTCTTTGTTGACCAAATTCTTTAATGATTACCTGTTTTAGTGATTACCTGTCTCTAGCATATGTCTTTAGTGATTACCGGTCTTTAGTACCACCTGTCTTTAGTGATCACCTGTCTTTTAAAAATACCACCTCATTAGTGATCGTGTGTCTTTAGTACCACTTGTCTTTAGTGATTACCTGTCTTTAGTACCACCTAGCTTTAGTGATTACCTGTCTTTAGTACCACCTATTGTTAGCGATTACCTGTCTTTAGTACCACATGTCTTTAATGATGACCTGTCTTTAGTACCACCTGTCTTTAGTATCACCTGCTTTTAAGCAAAACATATCTCTACTCACCACCTATCCTTTAACAACACCTTTACTCAGCACCTGTCTTTAATCATCACTTGTCTTTAGTGGCCACATGTATTTAACTGTCTGACTACTACAGACTATCATTCAATTATTTGAAGGGGCTGTTAAACTCTGTAAATGCTGAATATTTTGAAAACAATGTGACTGCAAGTTGTTGGTGGCTTAGCCACCAACAACTTTCAGTCAAATTGTTTTCAAGATATTCAGCAGCTCAAGAGTTATGTCCCTGCAAAATGTTGTCTACAAATATTCAGCAGTCAGACTGTCATACCAACCACTGGTCAGCGTTAACCCTTTAATGCTCAAATTTGGTCAAGAAAATTTTTATATCTGCCTGTTGAATGTCCATTTACAGGTCAAGAGAATAAACCCTTTTAAAATTCATTACTGGAATGATTGACACAGTTATCAAGCCAGTTATTAGTGAAAATTTCAAAAATTGTATTCTTCTGGCCTGTAAATGGACATGCCACGAGACCACTGCAAAGGCTGGTTTGGCCGGTTTGACCATTAAAGGGTTAAATTCCTTATCCACAGATTTAACAACATCTCAATCCTTTCACTGCATAGTGTGCTGTTCAAAAAGTCAGACATTCAAGCACTTGTAAGCTTATATAGAAAAACTCACACCATTGAAAATAAAAATCAAAGCAATGAACTTCATAACACTTACAGTAAAACTCAGAAGTAGTTTACCATGTTTCCGGATCAAAATAAAACTTAACAGTTGAATATTTAGGACTTAATTAGATTGCATGTCACCGGTGCCTTAGGCAGCAATGACTTGAAATCAAATTCAGTCCAACTTTTTCCACAGTACATTTCTTACATCGTGTTCAAAATTGTACTAACTAACATGTTTCTGTTTTGGAAATGTATTACCTTATTTCTGAATTGTACTGTATACCATAATTCCATTCAATTTCAACAATACCAGCCCCAGTACTTAATCATGGCTGAGGCTTTAAAGCCTATAATCAAATCATTAACATTCAGAGAGAATTATTTCTTACAGTCAATCCAATACAGTAGGAACTCTGCCAACGTAAGCAGATCTACTCACCCAGCACACCCACCCACACATGCATAGAACATGCGGGCACACACAGGCACGCACGCATACATGGAAGCACACATATGCATGCAGCATGCACATCGTCATCAATACAGTACTTTAATACATCCATTATCCATTATACACGCTGAATAAAAACTCCAACAAATCTTAATTTCAAGACAGCGACACAAAAACGGCTAAATATTCTCAAACGAATTTACCTAAAGGTTGTTGCTGCCTAAGGCAGCAGCAACATTTAGTCTGATCTTTTCTATAACATAATAATCAAATAAATATCATCTATAATTTGCAGATTGAACATTAACTACATCAATACTTCTTAAGACTGATTGCAGGTCTTTTCATACATACATGTTCAATCACGCATTCCCGCCACCACCAATCACTAACATTGATAGACACAGTTATCTGTCCTTTGTGTACACGCCGCCCACATTGTCATCAACTCTACACCAAATTCACACAAAATGTGCTAGTACGACAATCTAACCTCACAAAGTCAAAAGAGCGGAGTAGTAGGGGGGATAATTTATACATAATCTAAGAATGTAAAGAAAGATGGCTAGTTTGCTGTAAATATTCAGTGTCAGAGCCTGCATATGGCTTGTAGCGAAGACAGATTTGTACATAGACCTCTGACTGCAGATGTTCACTCAGCCTCAAACTCTTTCAGTCCTAAGCGCATGTTTGTGCATGTTCTCACATGCATGTGCCTTCACTTATGATTACCGCATGCTTAGCTCACTTAGGCTTTTCTTTTCAGAAAGCATGTCAATAAAGCTAATTGAAGCAAAAGCAAGTATCTTTAGTCACTAAGTTGTTATCTTTGCTTTTAACCATTTAATGCTCGAATTTGTTTCAATTTTCTCATAGAAAATGTCCATTTGCAGGACAAGACTATTTAAAAAAATTTACCACTGTAATGACTGGCTCGGTTATCGAGTCATCGGTTATCGAGCCAGTCATTCAAGTGGTAAATTAAAAAAATGGTCTCTTGGTCTGCAAATGGACATTTCTTAAGACCACTGCCGTTTTTGGCTGATATGAGTGTTAAAGGGTTAAAAAGCAGACTTATTTCTCATTAACCGTGTGACTGCTGAGTCTTTGCAGACGATATACGCTACTCCAAGGGTTATATCTCAGGAAATGGTCAATATTTTGAAAACAATTTGACTGAAGGTTGTTGGCGACTAAGCCAAAAACAACTTTCAATCAAATTGTTTTCCAAATATTCAACAGGTCCATAGTTATCGCGCATTGAAATTATTGTCCAGTTGCTTGCAGCAGTTAGAGTTAGATAATTTCCTTTCGCTGCTCGTTTTAAAAGTTAAAATCCTGCTGATCAATTTTTAAATTATTTTACCCAAAATCATTAGCAGCAGCGATTTGCAGCAGTCAAATAGTTTTCAAAATTACCAGCCAGTTAAATATTTATGCACACCAAAACTAGACTACTGGGAACCGAGCATGAAAAGGGTCAGTGTACTGAAGCAATGCTGTATCTAGGCTAAGAGGCAAAACAGTAATAGACTATAGGTCCATTTAACAATTAAATGTCCCTAGCAACTGAGATGAACTGATAAGCTTTCCAGGAGAGTAAGTGCTTTAACCCTTCCATGGCGAGGCCGGACAAAAGTCACCCATGCAGTGGTCTTGTGGAACGTCCATTTGCAGACCAAGAATATTTTTGAAAATTTACCACTTGAATGACTGGCTCGGCTAACCGAGCCAGTCATTCCAGGGGTAAATTTTCAAAAATAGTCTTCTATTAGCCTGCAAATGGACATTCAATGCGCAGATATTTTGATATTCTTCACCACATTTAGTCATTAAAGGTTTAATAATATGTCATTCAAACATTTAACCCTCAAATTTGTTAAAAATAATTCAAATTTCTCATAGAAAATTTCCATTTGCTGACCAAGAGAAGACAATTTTTTTTATTAATTTACCACTTGAATGTCTGGCTCAGTTATCGAGCCAGTCACTCCAGCGGTAAATTTTCAAAAATAGTCTTCGTTTTGGTCGGCAAATGGACATTTCTCAAGACCACTGCAGAAGCTGATATAAGTGTTAAAGGGTTAAAATCAATAAATACTATTGTGATTTGAAAGTAACACCCTTTTCAAATTCTAACCCTGTTAGTCACCATGAAAAGCGGAGTTTAATTAGTAACTGGCCATTTGCAGGTCAAGATAAAAACATTTTTGAACATTTACCACTGGAAAGACTGTCTCAATTGTTGAGTAATTGATAAATTTAAAGAAAAATCGCCTCTTGGCCTGTAAATTGGCATTTCTTAACTCTATTGTAGAAGCCATTTTGTGCCCACTAATGACCATTAATGGGTGGATTGACAGATGAATTCCTGATGTAGCACATATTACCAGTAAAACACAAGTAGCCCTTGTGAAAAATTATGGTCAAGCATAAGATTAGTCAAGAGAATCAAATTTTTGGTTAACCCTTTAACCATAAAATTCGTTCAAGAAAATTTAATTTTTCTCATAGAAAATGTCCATTTGCAGACCAACAGAATCCTATTTTTGAAATTGTACCACTGGGTGACTGGCTTGAGCCAGTCATTCCAGTGGTAAGATTTCAAAAATTGTCTTCTCTGTAGAAGTCATTTTTGGCTGATATTAGTGTTATAGGGCTAAAGATCATGCCTTAAATTTATTCATATTTTCAAATCTGAGTTTTTTCTTGCCTTGCAAATGAACATTTCTCAAGAGCACTGCAGTCTGCTGGTGTTGGTCAGCTGGTACATTAACCCTTTCATGGCTGAGCCGGTCTAGAGGAATGTCCAACTGAAAGCCAATGGAATACTATTTTTGAAAATTTACCACTGATAATCGAGCCAGCCATTCCAGTGATAAGTTTTCAAAGATTGTCTTCTCTTGACCTGCAAATTGACATTCAATAATCAAATATTCTTACTTTTTGAGCAAATTTTGTCGGTAATGGTTTAAAGGGTTAACTAGAAACAATATTTGATTAGTTTGCTGATTCGTCAACCTCTGATTTGTTATGAGAATCTACAGATGCTCAAATCTATGCCGCGGTCTTTACTTAATCTATGAGAACTTTAAATAAAATAAACACCGACAAATTGCGTGATATATATATATGTCAACAATAATTAATTATTCAGCTACAGGCAAACCATGTGTGTTAGGATGAGCATTAATTTGCATTTCATAGTCATAATGATCAAAACATACAGACCCTATGGAAATAACATCCCTTTTCCCTCGACCCATCAGACCTAACAACATAAACCTTTTACACCCACTCTCTCCCCCGTGGAAAACATATATCAAGGTTGATGCGGATGAACTCAATAACCTAAGAATTATCAGAAACATACATGTATTAATCAATGATACATTGTCAATTAATCATGATGATTCCTTTTGAAAACTAACTGACTTAAAGCTGTTGCTACCTTAGGTAGCAACAACTTTCAGTCAATTAGTTTTCAAAATATTCCAGCAGTGTTCTTCTTTTAAGCTCAGATGATAAAGTCAAGTTATGGCTGTAGCGCTCAAAATGGCACGCATTAATGAATTCCACTAAGCCTAAAAGTGCAATAGTTGACACGCAATGGGAACAGAAACAAATTATTATTGTAATCAATAAGCTAATTAGAAAAGTACATATGAAAAGTTTGTCACGCAAATGAAGTGTGTGTGTGTGCGTGCATGTGTGTGTGTGTGTGTATGTGTGTGTGTGTGTGTGTGTGTGTGTGTGTGTGTGTGTGTATGTGTGTGCATGCGTGCGTGTGTGTGCATAGATTTGTGTGGTTTTAACTCACTGTATTTCAGTGTAAACGTAAATGATTTGCCAGAGAGATATATTGGCACAGTCTTGCCAGTTCGATATTCAAGAATCTATCAAAAAAATGTTCTACAAGTATATTAGAAATTTCTTAAGCATTCACTGAGGACGAGTTAGCATAGTTTCTGGGTGTCCTCACTCATCATTCAGGTGTAAGGACACTGAGGATGCCTGGAATTCTCCCACCCTGGAGCCATTAGGCAGCATCAGTTCCAGGTCATCAAAGTAGTTTCAAAATTTTCAACAATCTACTTGTCAGAGTGATTATATAGTTACCTTAGAATTTGGGATCTTGAGAATTCATGGTTCAGCATGTTAAAATTGATTCAAACGTGTGGACAATGTTGTGCTGAGATAAGCTAGCTAGAAATGGGGGAGGCATAGGTAGACATGGATACCTCTATTCTCTATTTATACCTCGATACCACAGCTCATCACCACTTGAGGTTGACTGCCACACTGGATTTCAGATCACCATTCAGAGTAAGTTTTTTCCACAGACCTAATCGAATGGACTTATGAAGTTTGAAATCAATCCCTCAAACAGGAGGAGACACTGCTGCCAGAGTTATCATCTAGAAACCAATCTTCAAGATGGCCGACATCTTCTGGAAGACGTATTGGATTTCAGATTGTGGTGTGGTGCTTACAGAGATCTACCTTTTGTTTTGGACACTACAAACAAACATTAAGCTGCCCTGAATAAAACTGACAAACATGAATGAAGAAACAAATCCCATAATGCAATTGAGGCAAACAATTGTTTCTCGTGGTAGCCTTGTTCCCCATCTCATTTTCTGTTGATTTTCCCCATTACACGTATGTACATATTATCTACGACACTCACTTCATTTGCTATGATGTTTTAAACTGATCCAATAAATGGTAGCAGAGATAGCATCCAGAAAGTGATTTTCAAGATATTGAATTTTGGATCATCATCAATTCAGTGCTTAACCATTTAACCCTCGAATTTGTTCAAGAAAATTGTAATTTTCTCATAGAAAATGTCCATTTGCAGATTAAGATTACTATTTTTGAAAATTTACAACTGGAATGACTGGATCCGTTATCGAGCCAGTCATTCTAGTGGTACAATTTTCAAACATAGTCTTCTCTTGGTCTGCAAATGGATATTTCTCAAGAGCACCTGCAGAACTAAATGATTTTCTTAGCTAAATAGACAGGCCCTAATCGGTACTGAGCACTGACTTATACCAACTCCATCCTATAAAGATACCTTTTTTCACTCTGAGACATCTGTTAGATTATATGCTACCGTTTACTTTCTGAATCTAGGCAATACACACGAAGGGAGACAATTATAATGTTTACCTTTAAAAAGAGCCATTTGGAGTTCGTTCCCTTGTCTTTAGTGGAACATACCAAGGGAGTCTACTTTGATAAATATGGATTATGTATATGCCGCTTGTACAAGTTTTACCACCCCTGACAATTAAAACACGCTTAAATTTCAGATTCTTCATACTTTTAATTGCCAAGAAAATCTAAATATTTGCTTATAGTCAGTGTCCATTTGCAGGCCAAAAAGGCTATTTTTGACAATTTACAACTAGTTATCGAGCCAGTCATTCCTGTTCTAAATTGTAAAAAATACCCTTTTCTTGGCCTTGCATATGCACAATCTCCTTCACTTCCTGATGTTGCGTCATTCACATGACACGTCCTTTGGAAGGGACGTAAAGCCGTCGTCCACGCAACACTTCAGGGAAGCTATGCAACCCTTTGGGGAAGCACCTCAAAGATTGTCATGGCTCAAATACATCTAGGTGTGAGTGACCAATAAAACCAAACCAACAACATTTCTTAAGACCAGTGCATAGGTCATTATTAGCAGACTTGACCATTAAGCCTTTAACACTCATATCAGCCAAAAACGCCTTCTGCAGTGGTCTTGAGAAATGTCCATTTGCAGACCAAGAGAAGGCTATTTTTGAAAATTTATGACTGGAATGACTGGCTCGATAATCATTCTAGTCATAAATTTCCAAAAATAGTCTTCTCTTGGTCTGCAACTGGACATTTTCCATGAGAAAATTGAAACTTCTTGAACAAATTCAAGGGTTAAAGGGTTAATTTCATTTTCTTTCATATGGTGTTGGAAGACACAATTTCAAAAATGGGCACTAATTCTTCTTCTGGAACAATTAACCCTTAAATGGTCAAATTTGGTCAAGAAAATCTAAATATTTGCTTACCTGAATGTCCACTTGAAGGCCAAGAGGATTATTTCTGAAAATCTACCGCTTGAATGACTGGCTGGCTCGGTTATCGAGCTATGCATTATCATCATTCCAGTGTAAATTTAAAAAAATACCGGTAGTCTTCTACTGGCATGCAAATGGACATTCCTCAAGACCACTGTAGATGCCGGTTTTGGCAGTCATGACCATTAAAAGGTTAATAAGTGTGCTGATAGTAAGACATGACGCAGTCAAATCAATTTCAAAATAAGATATTTCTTCCACCATAAAGGTATTATAGTGTGTGGTAATATATAAGTACTATCTAGTCTTGTATCACTATAATGGTTAAACATTGTATGGAAAATGAGTCATGCTGTTATAAGGTATTTAGTTTTTATCTAATAGGCTCTATCTAACACTTTAGCCCATTAACCCGTGAACTGGTTCAAGAAAATTTCAATTTAATCAAAAGAAAATGTCCATTTCTAAAACAAGAAGACTATTTTTTAAACTTTACCACTGGAATTACAGGCTCAGTTATTGAGCCAGTCATTCTAGTGTTAAATTTTCAAAAATAGTCTTCTATTGGTCTGCAAATGGACATGTTTGAATATGACTGCTAAAGCCGATTTTGGCGAACCTAAGGGTTAAAGGCTTAAGTCTCTACTTAACCCTTTAACACTCATATCAGCCAAAACAGCTTCTTCAGTGGTCTTGAGACATGTCCATTTGCAGACCAATAGAAGACAATTTTTGAAAACTTACCACTGGATTGACTGGCTCGATAACCAAGCCAGTCATTCCAGTGGCAAATTTTCAAAAAAGGTCTTCACTTGGTCTGCAAATGGACATTTTCTATGAGAAAACTGAAATCTTCTTGAACAAATTCAAGGGTTGACATACATTTCATCTGCAAATATATCCTATACTTTTCTGAGGGGCTGAGAACAATAATTTACAGCCTTAACATACCCCCCACCCCCCTGTGTGGAATTCCTGAACACATGTTATACATGTATAAATCATACGCTTTGTACATGTATATTGCGCACACCAATGTGTTTCCTTTACTCGTGTCATCTGTCAGACATCATAGGTCTCTACACTTTCATCAAGACTGTCTGACGTATGATTTACTATGCCATATGGCTAAAAGTACACAGTAACCACTTTCAGTTAAATTGCTGTCAAGCTAATTAGTGGATTACACTGATCTCCCTTCAAATAAACCCAGAGTTGGTGGGGGTGGGGAGGGGCGGGGAGGGGGGGAGGAATTAATTTTGAAAAAGTAGTAACCTTTTAATCGTGAAGCACCATCTGCAATGGTCCTGCGGAATCTTCATTTACAGGCCAAGAGAAGAGTATCTAAAAAGATTTTAAACTGGAATGACTGGGTCGATAACCGTGCCAGTCATTCCAGTGGTAAAATTTTCAAAATTAGTTTCCTATTGATCTGCAAAGGGCTAATTATATTGTTACAGAACGTACAATGGCCCGGTTCCTCGCCCCTGACACCCCGCACCCACCCTCGCACTAACTCCTGCAATATTTACACGCATATAAACATCAAGTTGTTGTCAAAACATGCGTGCTAAATGAGATCAGATATAGCATGTCAACATGCAAGAACAGACACAAACATGCATTTCATGATTAATACAGTGTACAGTACAACAGCACCAATACTGCCTGATCAGTACAACTAAGAAATAACTTTAACCATTACCACTCTCATGTCAATATTCTATCTTTTACTACGTCAATATCAAAGAAACAGGCGTTCATTTTTTAACAATTTTGGTGGCAGATGTTGCTGTCTACGACAGCACCATCTCCCACCAAATTTGTTGTAAAATGAACATCAGTCAATCTTTTAATTTAATTTGAAAATTAACTAAAAAGTGCAGTCAATGGCATGCCATCGGAAATCCCAACGCTTTCGTCAACTTTGACATTCTACCATCCACCATACCACCTTTCACCCTGGGGGTGGAGCCTAATGTAAACACTGTCTCGCAATCCACAGTCATATGGGTAACTAACATACCAAATTGCGTTGAATTCCACCAAAATATACTGTTGAATATTTTGGACGTAATTTTATTGGAAGACATTAATACCTAAGGAAGCGATGACTTCCAATCAAATTACCTGTAGGTCTTAACTCCTCAAAAGAACATTTTTACTGTGTTTTTACTGTGTTCAAAATTGTACTAGACTAAGCTGTTTCTGTTTTTCTTGTGGAAACATGTCAACTTATTTATGAACTGTACTGTAATCAGGCAGTATAGGTACAGTTGGACAAGACTGGACTCCGGGTAGATACAGTAAAGTTAATAATCAAGATTCGTCTGGAAAATAGAGATTTGGGTGATGTTGTGGGATCATGTGGAAGCACTATGATGCCCTGTGACAGCCAGGTGTGTTTCAACTACCATGGGCTGAGTTGGCTACATGGTAGGCATCTAGTGAATGTGGTGTGATGGAGTGAAGCTGAATACGGGGGTGAGCAATCCCATTTATGACGTTTTGTTCAGCATACCCTATTCGGTCTCCAGCCAACTTCCCACAATGCATTGTGCTTACTGCTGTTTAATGTGAACCGGAATCTGTACCAGGAACAGTGTTCTGGTTAACGCTAAACTGTAGCAAGCGCAATGAATTGTGGGATGTTAGCTGAAGACTGGATGGTGCTATGGTATGACAAACCATAGCAGCTAGGATATATTATACATCATCGCTAATCTGTGTCTAAGGCTGATGTGTTTCCATCAGTGCTTGCTTGTCTCCGGGCTTCAAAGCTGCCTTGTCTATAGGATTAAATCATCTTCACTCTTCTGGTAGAACTAACTGGCTGATTTACACCTGATGCTGATGTAAATTTACAGCTAGACTGATTGGCTCAGTAATCGAAACAACAGAAGCCAAGATGGCAATTGACCCGATTGACCAATCAGATTGAATTGTCAAATTTGTAATCAGCAATAAAAGTAACCCCAGAACCATGGTTTTTCATATATGAAACTTGGATGATCCTTGAGTAAGCTGTCTCTAATCATATTTCTAAAATTTTGGCCCAATCCTTTTAGTGGTTCTGTAAAATTATTTACGTGAAATCTAGGCCAACCAAGATGTTCTCTTGAAACTCTTGATTTGGCTTTTGGGTTAAATGATGTTTTTCTAAAGATTTATGTCAATCAGCAAAACAAAGATATTTCTAACAAGAGCTTCGCAAACGACGCATAATACCCCGCCATGATGACAAACCAATGAATGAGAGCTATCAGAAAATATTTATTTCTTCCTCAGACCCAGACGAGTCATCCTTATGAAGTATCAAAGCGATCCGTTAAACGGTCAAGGAGGTATTGTTCGGAACCCAATTTTCAAGATGGCCGGTGGAGTGGCATCCACATTGGATTTTGGATTTATAGTAAACTTGGAAAAATTTCTTCTCCAGACCTAGACCAACCACCCTATGAAGTTTCAAAGCGATCCGATAAACGGGAACAGAGTTATCATCCAGAAACCAATTTTCAAGATGGTAGCTGGTGGCCATCTTGGATTTCGGATCATTGTCAATTTCAATCAGTTTCTTCCTCAGAGCTAGCCCAACCACCCTATGAAGTTTCAAAGCGATCCGATATACGGTTAAGGAGTTATCAACCGGAAACTAATTTTCAAGATGGCCACCGGTGGCTGGTGGCCATCTTGGATATCGGATCATTGTTACTTTCGATAGGCTTCTTCCCCAGACCTAGTCCAACCACCCTATGAAGTTTCAAAGCGATTTGCGATAAACGGTGACAGAGTTATCATCTGGAAACCAATTTTCATGATGGCCGCCGGTGGCTGGTGGCCATCTTGGATTTCGGATCGTCTATATCGATACGTTTCTTCCCCAGACCTAGTCCAACCACCCTATGGAGTTTCAATATGATCCGACAAACGGTAATGGAGATATCATCTGGAAACAACTCTGCTGCCTGCATGCCCGCCCGGCACACCTGACCGCACACCCAGACAGATGGCGGCCATTACACAATACCTCGACAAATATTTTCACGGAGTATAAAAATGTCATAAGAGTGAAGATGCCCACCAACAAAATCAAGATCACTTGAAAGATACTACATTGCTACATGACCAAAAGAGGCTTCCAACAAAATTTGATTGAAATCAGCCAAGTGATTCTTAATTAATCACCATGGCAATGTCCTTGTGAGTGGAAATTTCTGCGTTAAGTTGGGACACGGGGTACAGACTTTAGTCATTAAAACAGGCCTAACAAGAGCAATCAGAGATTGTAGACCCTCACCCTCCCGTTTTTGTCACACTGTAAAGTGTTCAGTTTCTCCAGATTGTTCTGATTTTCCAGATTTTTATGGATTTTCCGAATTTTTTCAGATTTTCCTAGATCACGTCCAAAGTTGTCGAATCGTAGTGTATGATCACACCCTTTGCCGTGTTACAATTTTGGCCAAATTAGACTAGGAGTTTCGAAGATATCCAGATCCAAATCTGGGTTCTCTTATCTGGATCCTGGCCAAGTCTGGAAATCTCTTTACACCGCCTGTTCCTTTTATGTGCTAAAACTTGAGCCAAATCGGATCAGTAGTTTTTGGGATACAGATGAAGACATACGCACACAGACAGTCCCTCTTCCCCTTACTGGGTGAGGGTAATAATTATGTCCAAGTCTCTTAGCACATGCTATCATGTTATGCTGATGGATGGAGAGATGATGAATGGATAGATGAATATGAATGGATGGGAGGATGAATGATTAGCATAATAATAGAGCTGGAACAAGACAATCATGCAACAATATTGAGGTTTTTAGTAAAAGTCAGGAATAAGCATTAATCAAAGAATTTGGTTTTAAGAAATCATGAGTGAGTTATTGGTTATTTAAAGCGTGTTATGATTGTTAAGATATGGAATATTTAAGTCAATATTATTGAAAGCTGTTACTCTGTATTACAGGATAATTTTCCAACGGGCCAACATTTGTCAAGAAAATCTCAACTCTTGAATTATCTGAGAAGACTGTTTTAAAAAATGTACCATTAGAATGACTGAGTGACTTATTGAGCCAGTCCTTCCAGTGGTAATGCTTTCAAAATTAGTATTCTGACATGGCCTGCAAATAGATATTTATCTAGGCACAATTTGGCTGACTTGACCATTAAAGGGTTAGAGAGATACACTCGAGTAAACTTTAAAATTTTAAAAGGTGAAATGACTAAGATTATACTACACACTGTGAAAGACAGTAATTCTTTTAAAAAAGCAAACAGAATATAAGTTAAATCACATACAAAATCCAATGATTAACGTTATTGTACATCATTTGTTATTCTAAATCAAATTTAATTCACAGCATTTCAGTGCTTGTTAGAATTTCTGCCACAGCAAACAAATTACTAAATTACTGAAATATTCACACATTTAGTTTAATAACAAATTTGTTAAAATTTCATAACATTCAATTTAAATCGACTCAACTCACGATGCCTTTGAACCAAGTAGATTCTGAATAAAAACACAACAAAAATCTGTTTCTTTTAATATAAAACTAGATTTTATCTATTTTTCTTTATTTCAAACTATACTGATTATTATTAAATTTGCTTTTTCAAACCAAGCAGTATATATTAATATTTTAACATTTAAATATTTTGTAAACAATTTTAACATAACATAATTTATGTCTGCGTAGTCGCTAGAGTCGCTCGTTATAACCAAGGGAGATAAATCATCACTATTTAAGATGCAAAAGCCGCGCTGAATTTCACACCGGCTCACACGAGAAATACAGGTGAAAATCGATGAATCCGAACTGTCGGATCACGTATATAACATCATAATCAATTACGTCACATACAGACTGTCGACACAATCATATTTGATGGAGAGTGCTCTGGAATAGTCAGTCAAGTGTATGAATTGTATGTATGTCTTTGATGTCTTCTATTTAACCCTTACCACTTTGATGTCAAGATTTAATATTTTCAAATTAAATTAAAAGATGAATTGGTGTTCATTTTTCAACAAATTTGGTGGAAGATGTTGCTGTCATAGACAGCAACATCGTCCAGCAAAATTGTTGAAAAATGTACACAAGTTTCTTTGGTATTTGGCACAATAAAATACAGAAAATTTACATCAGTGTGCTAAGAGTTAATAAGCATTCTGTTGAAAATTTAGAATTAATTTGATGACTTTGGTTAAGGGCAGCAACAGCACCAAGTCAAATTAGTTTCTAAATATATCGAACAGGTTACCTGTATAATTACTTTGATCTTGGTATTATGGAAATTCAGGGATCAATTGATCCCAATGCGGGCAAAGTGTGGGTGTAGCATAGCTAGAAATGGGTGAGCCATAGCTAGAAATGGATCCTTCTAAGCCAAAGGTATGCAGGTTCCATCGGTCATTTACCCCTTGAGTCGGTCAACAGATTCTGCAGTGGTCTTGAGAAATGTTCATTTGCAGAAGACAATTTTTGAAACTGTACCACTGGAATGACTGGCTTGATAACAGAGCCAGTTAGTACAATGGTAAATTTAAAAAAAAAATAAATTCTTGTTCTGCAAATGGACATTTTCTATGAGAAAATTTTTATTTTCTTGAAAAAATTTGAAGGCTAAAGTTTAATGTTAAAATTTGTCCAGAAAATAAAAATCTTTGCATAGTGAATGCCCATTTGACGCCTAAGATACATGCTTATCTTTTTATTACCCTGTCACCGACAAATCCATGAAAAAGTTAATTTCTTTCTAATTCATAACATATATTCTGTTGAATATTTTGAAGTTCATATGACTGAAAATCACTGCTGCCTTAAGGGCAGCGACCTCTTCCAGTTATATTAATTTCAAAGTTTTCAACAGTTTTCCTGTATTACGGCCCTGAAATTGCGATATGTGGAATTCATAATTGAAAGTTGCAGCATTGAACTATATTTATAAGCAAAACAGATATTCCTGAAAATTAAACTATCATGAACCCAGATTGCTGGTTTTGTAAACAAGCTTTACTTTTACTAACCTTTTTATGACCAAATTTCTGATAAAGACGGGAAATATTTGCTTATTGAATGCTATTTGCAGGACAAATTGAAAATTTACCACTGGAATGGCTGGCTCAGTTATTGAGGCAGATATTCCAATGGTAAAGTTTTAAAAAATAACCTTCTCTTGACCTGCAAATGGACATTTCACAAGACTACTGCAGAGGCCAGTTTTGACCCGCTTCACCATGAAAGGTTAAAGGTAAAGCTATATACTATACATCCTTTTTGCTTGTCAATTATCATTATATGTGCAGAAGATTTATCTCCCTTGTCCATTAAGAGACTTAAATAATATATTTCATGAAACAACACAAATTCTAACAATATTATAAATAGAAACATGGAGGACAGATTTAACATCGAAGCACGAACATCCCTGAAAGTGACTTAATCTTCAAATGACATTTCAACCTTCTAGATCAGATATGGCAAACACTTTATAATGTAAGAAATATTAATTTTGTTGAATAATTTGAAATTAATTTAACTGGATAATGTCACTGACTAGATTGATTTCAAACTATTCAACAGGCTCTCCGGGATGAGAGCTTTTTAATTATCTAAATTGGTCAAGAAAACTTAAAATTTTCTCATAGAAAATGTCCATTTGCAAGGTACTGTTTGAATATTTACCACTGGAATGAATAGCAAGTAACAGAATGCACAACAGCTCCTAATCTATCAAAGTGTGGAGTCAGCAACACCTGCCCACAGATGTTTCTTGTAAAATGTTTAGGCCGTCACATGCTTTGAGAGTTGCTGGGCTGCCACCACCGCTTTCCACACGTAACATTCATCGTGACCAACCTGGGAAAAGCAGATGCGATCAGACAATGGCTTAAGAACCAGTTCATGGATCCGAACAATGAGCTATTACATCACCGCTCAAATTTGTGGCTGATCCTAGGCCACTACAAACACCAATTGAAACAACTGCGATTTAGAAGGCACATAACACCCTGAGAAATGGATACATATACATCTGGACCCGAAAGCATCAGCAATGAACTCTAAGTATGCAGGTGACAGCATCTCCAAAGCAATCATGCACATAATAAACTAGATGGCTTCATGCAACATGTCCCCCATTGACGCTGTTGACCCGGGTACCCATATCGCTCTGCCCAAACCCAAGAAGCCTCCTCCTGGAGAACTCTTGTTCAATGTGACACTGTGCTGCAACCGAGAGAAGTACTGGAGCCTACCGGAGTGGATTTAAATGAGGACACACCTGCAAAGACACTGTGTGGGCGCAGCGAATGCTTGTGTCAGTAGTGATATTCAGGCACTGGCAGTTTCACAAGAAGGACATTGGGATGTTACAGGACTTCGAGACCATCAAATGATCAAAGATCCTGGACGTACCACATCAAGGATGAGCTGCAACTAGTCAGACTGTTATTGGTAAACACCAAGTTGAACATACATGTATGAGTAAAAAATGTGGAGTCTGCAGCATTCGAAACCTCCAGTGGTTCTTCACAAGGAGATGGCCTCTCTGAGGCTCTCCGGTGCTAATTACATGCTACCATGCTGCAGCCGTCTCATCTGTGTCAGAACATGCACAAACCCACCAGTATCTACACTGGGCCTCCCACTAGAGATGGAGCATGCAGATAATGTAGACTTCATAGATGAGGAAAAGAAGCCGCTCACTAACCTCGCTATAGATGCAGAACAATTAAAAAATATACATCTGTTCATGAACGAAACCAAGACTGAGTATTCCCAGTACACATATCAGCGACAGAGAAGGTCATTGACAAAGGCATCCCACTGTGTGATGGAGAAAAATGGAGAAAGAACAAAATCCTTGGTTCTCTAAATTGAAGCTCTGCTGACATCGCTGCATATTGCATCACAGTAAACATTGCCTTCCAGTCTGTTTCGAGACTGGATCCATAAATCACGGATCACTCTGGCGAAAAAGACATACTTTATATGACGTGACCTGTGTATCACTGATATTGTACAACTAACAGCTGGACAGCTCCGAAGGCGGTTCTAGCTAAGCTTGATCTCTGTCACTCCAGACACCGTCCGACTATAACCCAACATCGCCGGCGAGACAGTAATCTCAAATGACACGTTACACAGTATGTACAATAGTCCCACTGTCTGCGAATGCCGCACGGTACCCCTGCACAGAACGCTTTGGGATTTGCTATACTCGGTGGAGTTAGTGCCAACATCTACAAAGCTTGTAGAGGACGCCACTGTACAAACCCGCTAAGTGTGCTAAAAGAAGCTAGTCTGGGTACACTGATGACTGAGGGGGCTAAGCAATCTTGGTGAGGACAACACACAGTGGCCAAAGAAGGACTGCAGGATGTTTTCAAACTATTGCTGCCACATAACACAGTATATCATCATCAATGACTGGCTTGATTAACGAGCCAGTCTTTCCAGTGGTAAAAATTCAAAAATTGTTTTTTCTTGGTCTGCAAATGCACATATCTCCCCAGACCACTGCAAAAGCTGACTTTGGCTGGCTTGACCATTAAATAGTTAAGAAAACGTGTAATTTAAAACTACATTCCCAGGTACAGACAAAAATATAAAAAATTCTTCCGGTATAAAATAACTGTCCTGCATTGGAAATTTTGAAAAGAAAACGCCAGTCAATCAAGTGTTAAATTTTCAAAAACAATTTCTTGGTCTGCAAATATACAGTAAATTCTATGAGAACTTTTCGACCAAATTTGTGGATTAAAGGTTGGAATACTTAGAGGTTAGCTGCAGCCCGTTCAGAAAGGAAAATCTTCAGTGCAGAAAAAAATCCTCTACTGTCGAGCACTGTACTGCTCGGCTGTTTCGCAAAACAAGTCTGGAGGTGTTTTCGCAAAAATGAAACAGTTTTTCTACGCAATTACAATTGGTGATGCAATGTCATATACTTCATATGATATATATTATGGCATAAATATATCAACTGCAAAGGATGTTAGCCCTGGGGAAAGCGCTTTTTAAAAGCATTTTCATTTGGAATAGAATATTAATTTATAGAGAATTTCAAGATACTGTCATGCGCCTCTAATCGCAGGAGGTTTGACTCACTAACATAAGAAGTGATCTACTGAATTTAATTCTCGGGCATTCAAGCAAATTCTAAATTCTGTCACTTTTGATTCTGATTTGGATCATTTTATGTTGGTCGCTTACATTGGGCTACTTGGGCCGTGCCAGATTGTATCGATATTGTGTTCGGAAATAGTATGTGACGTAATTACAAGTGATGCAATGTCATACTTCATAGGCATATATATTACGTCATGAGTATATCTTGCAAAGAATGCTGGGGGAATGTGCTTTTTGAAAACATTTTCATTTGGAATCGAATATTATAGACAGCTGATTATTAAGATGAATGAATGATCATTCTTGGCTATTTAGATTATCTCCCTTATCGTGTGAGTCATTTGAAGATTTAAAAAAGTATTATTTTCAAAATAAATAGCGGTTACGCTAAATTGCAAGTAAAAAGAAGATAATTAATTGTCTGCCTGCTGAATTTCTGCAGACAACATTTTCCATTGAGTTTAACTCTGGACATGCTGAATATTTTGAAAACAATTTGACTCAAAGTTGTTGGTGGCTAAGTCACCAACAACTTAGTCAAATTGTTTTCAAAATATTCAGCAGCTCCAGTTATTTTCCATTTAAACTATTGTCTGGTGGCTTGCAGCGGTCAGACTGTTAAGCAGATATTGTCACAATTCTCACGTTAAATATTGTGTGATAAGTACAGTAATACCCATAAGATTACAACAGGACAAAAAGCATAAACGTCGACACATATAATATTATACACGAGAAAGTATTGCAATAGAAAATTGCTTACCTTGAAATAAATGCACCAGAATTCATTGGAAGCCCCCATATAGATATACATTTAACTTTCCCACCTGTACATTTGCTCTTTACAAAATAGTTACATATTTGATCTAATTACTGGCCTCTGCAGTGGTCTTGAGGTATGTCCATTTGCAGGCTGAGAGATTAGCTTTGAAAATTTACAACTGGAATCCCTGGGTCAAAAACCAAGCCAGTTACGCCAGTAGTAAATTTTCAATAATTGTCTTCTCTTGGCCTGTAAAGGGACATTCAATGAGCATATTATTTTAATTTTCTTGACAAAATCTGACCATTAAAGGGTTAAACAACAGGCACACTGATGAAACAATACCAATACATAGAATATATATATATATATATACAGTTATACACACGCACGCGCGCACAACTCACCACTTAACTCTTTACCGCCAAAGCCAACAAGAACCGGCTTCTGCGGTGCCTTAGGAAATGTACATTTGCAGACCAAGCTAAGACTATTTTTGAAAATTTACCAATGGAATAACTGCCTTGTTAACAAAGCCAGACATTTCAGTGGTAAATTTTCAAAAATATCCTTCTCTTGGTCTGCAAATGGACATTTTCTATGAGAACATTTGAATTTCTTTTACAAAATTTGGCCATTGAAGAGTTAATGAAATGTACAGAAATTAAATCCATTAAACCTGTATACCTTATGACCAGAAATAAATTCTTTTTGATGTAAGCGATATTCTTTTGAATATTTCGAAGAGTAGAATATTTTTTTTACACTGGAACGACTGACTATGTTATCGAGTCAGTCATTCCTGTGGTAAATTTTCAAAAATAGTCTTTGCTTGTTCTGCAAATGGTTATTTTTCAAGACGACTGAAAAATCCATTTTTCGCCGCCTTGAGTGTTAATGTTTAAATATAATAACAATCCAGATGATTCCCATTTCGAACAAGTTCATTCAGATAGTTGAAAATGTACACAACTCAACAGACCTTTCCCACATCAGCCTATTTTGGGAAAATGCCGTCCCAGAATGCATCGTGCATACCACATCTGGCTGGTAACAGTGATATTCTACTCTCAAACAGCATTAATTTATTATTGGAATCAGATACAACCCACTTTAAGCAGTTTATATTTAGAACTAATTTCATAATATTATTGAAGTCATACATCATTCAAAATCTAAGCCAATTTTCTCGACATTTCTGTATTACTTTTTATAGTTTTGTGAAATTTAATACAGTTGATTGTGATGTTAAAATAGCACCTATTGTCCACTTGATTTAATGAATCTATGTATAATGGTGTATTTTATATATGCAAATAAGTGAAAATTTTGCACAAATATACAAAATAATGCAATACTGTAAAGGGAATTGAATTGTAAAGGCTTTCCAATGATGTATGACTTAAATAATATAGTGATTTTAATTCATAGGAATGGTTTAAATTATGCTGTATTTTAGTGCAATAGACACTCAATGCGGGTCAGCTGCTTGTTGGCAGCATTAGGGGAATCATGGCGTAATGACATCAATGTGGGAAAGGAATATTGTAGATCTGTGAGGATACATCCTGCAGCAAACCTCTAGGTTCAGTGGCACTAATATTTAACTGGCTGACTGCTAAGTTATTACAGACGGCGTATTCCAAGCATTATGTTTCTGAATCGGGTAAATATTTTGAAAACAATTTGACTGAAAGTTGTTGGTGGTCAAGCCACCAACAACTTTCAAATTGTTTTCAAAATATTCAGCAGGTTAAGAGTTTTTGCTTATTTAAATTATTGCTTGGTGCATTTACCCGACCATGTAATAATACATGTATTTTATGTTAAATTTAACAAATTTAGTTTTTGTTTCCTATGCAGGAATAAGCACCTACCAAATTTCGCCTATTTGAAGCCTAGACTGCTATTATGACAAGGTGTTCAATTTACAAACCAACATCTCTGAGAAAGTGGCTGGGCTTATATTAGAGTTTTCCAAAAAATGTTTTCTGAAACTGATACCACGAAAATTTTCTCAATTTCCAGGTACAAATTCTCGCTGCCGTACGACTGTGTTTACTGTATACCTCAAAGACATAAATTTATAACTGGAGATACCTAGTACGGTAATTACATATGCCCAATGGAACCTATTATCTACTACCTGTTTAATAATTATAAGATATGAATAAAAGAAACTTAATATTATTATTATTATGAAATAATTTTTCTCAGATTGCAATAAATAAATTAACATTATCTTACATAATCTTCTAAGCATAAATAATGTGGCATAAACAACTATCACTCTGTACACATGCAATTATTAAATATGATAAGCTTGCATCACAACCAAATTAAAGCCTAATAAAAAATAGTGCGCGCCAATTAATAATAAATAACCTTTAAAATGGATAGAAAACTATTTCTGTTATTATCCATTTACTGGTCAAGATTTGCTAAGAAAATCTGAATATTTGCTTTTTGAAAGTCCATTTGCAGGTCAAAACAAGAGTACTTTTGAAAATTTATGACTGGTATGACTGACTAGCTTATCGAACCAGTCATTTCAGGGGTAAAATTTTAAACAAGAGAATTTGAACCATTTGCATTTATGATCGATAAATTGATGGATAATTTTCGGAAAATCCAACACAAAAAAGTTCACCAAATAAAAATTCTCATTTTAATATGTTGAAGCCTAACCGGCACCGTATCATTCCACCCAGGTTTCATTAAAATCGGGCGACTGATTACGGAGTAGCGTTTTGAATGGATACAGAAAATTTTCAGAAAATCCAAGATGGCCACCAAAAAATCAACCATCAAAATTTTGAATAGAAGTTCTAGAGTCTACCACAAGTTGGTTGAAATCCACTAAGCACTGATAAAGTACAATTGCTAAAAAGTACATGTACTTGTACTCAGCCTCAAGTACTTTGCTAAAGTACATGTACTTGTACTCAGCCTCAAGTACTTTGCTAAAGTACATGTACTTGTACTCAGCCTCAAGTACTTTGCTAAAGTACATGTACTTGTACTCAGCCTCAAGTACTTTGCTAAAGTACATGTACTTAGCCTCAGTACAGCTGCCTGTACTCGACCCCACCCTGCTAAGCAGATAAGTAAGAAATGGATCTTGACAATTTCCAGTAAATTTTTCAAAAGATTCAACAAAAAAACCCTTAATAATCAAAATTTTGAATACATGTTCTGGAGCATCAGGATGGGGGTTCTTCTAGCCAAATGTGCTTGAAATACATGAAAGGGCTAAGCAGGAGATGCATTTTGACAGTCTGGCAAATTTTTCATGAAATCTAAGATTTTTATCCCAAAAATTGACCAATTAAAATTCTGAATAAATTTCTGAATCCTATCTCCATAGAATCCTTCCAGAGAGATTTGGTTGAAATTCATCAAGTGGTTAAGGAGATGCACGTTGACAATTTCCGGTACATATGCATAAAGTTTAAGATTTTAATCCAAACAATTGACCGATCAATATTCTAAATAGAAGTTCAGGAGCGTATTACCGTAGTCCTTCTAGCCAAATTCGTCTTAAATGCACCAACTAGTTAAGGCGATGGGTTTTTAACAATTTCTGATAAATTTTGCACAAAATCTAAGTTTTTCATCAAAAGAAATTGACAACTTAAGATTCTGAATACAGGTTCTGGAGCCTCCAACCATATGGTCATTTTAGTCCAATTTGGTTCAAATCCTTCAAGCAGTTAACCATTTAACCCTTGAATTTGCTCCAAACAAATCAATTTTCTCATCAAAAATGTCCATTTGCAGACCAAGAGAAAACTATTTTTGAAAATTTATCACTGGAATGACTGGCTCGGTAAATTTTCAAAAATAGTCTTCTCTTGGTCAGCAAATGGTCATTTCTGAAGGCCACTGCAGAAGCCGTTTTTGGCTGATAGGAATGTTAAAGGGTTAAGGAGGAGATGCGTTTTGACAATTTCAGGTAAATTTTCATAAGATCTATGATTTTCACCCCAAATAATCTACCAATTAAAATTCTGAATATAAGTTCTCGAGCCTACCACAATAGGATGCCAAGCAGTTTAGGAGAAGATATAGTTTAAAGCAAAAGCCGACAGAAGATGGACTGATGGACAGATGGATGGATGGCCACCATGGCATAAGCTTGCGTGACCTCGCCAGGTGAGGTCAAATTAGTCTTTTCTTGGCCTGCAAATGGTCATTCCTCAAGACCAGGGCAGAGGTGGCTTTTGACTGTCTTGAACACTAAAGGGTTAAACTGGTGATGTAATGCTCAACCTTTTAACGCTCATTTCAGCCAAACGGCTTCTGCAGTGGTCTTGAGAAATGTCCATTTGCAGACCAAAAGAAGACTATTTTTGAAAATTTACAATGTGAATGACTGGCTCAATAACCAAGCCAGTTATTTCAGTCGTAAATTTTCAAAAATAGTCTTCTCTTGGTCTGCAAATGGACATTTGCTACGAAAAGATTGAATTCTTAAAAACAAATTCATGTGTTATAGGTTTAAGGGTTTGGAAAGACCACTGCATCAAAATCTGGAATATAGTACTACCAAAGCACCAACATAATAACCAAGCTGTCTAATGTTTTATGGCAGATTAGAAATGCCAGAGTCTGCCCACTCATGCACGCACATCCCGTGAGCCAGCGGGTTCTCACACCGGCCCGTCCGCCTGAACTGCACCCGAACACATATATATATAGATATATATTGTCATCTATCGGATGGTGAGTGAAGACATGCGGACTATTCTTCCGTATTATGTTTAGCATGTTAATGGTCAAATTGGGCAAAACACGCCTAGAGCTGCAGTAACCGTGATAAATGTCCATTGGCTCACAAGACAAGACATTTCTTGAAGTTTTATGATTGTAATGACTGGCTCGGTTGTAGCGGTAAATTTTCAGAAAGAATCGTCTCTTAGCCAGCATATGGACATATTCATTAACCCTTTCACCGATAAATCCCTGAAAAGGTATATTCTTTACGATATAAAACTTATACTGTTGAATATTTTGAAATAAATTTTACTGGAAGCCATTGCTGCCTAAGGCAGCAACACCTCCCAGTCAAATTAATTTCAAAATATTCAACTGTTATCTTGTATGATTTCCTGGAAAATCAGATATCTGGAAATCATCGTTGAAAGGGTTAAGCAATTATTTGAAACTTGGACCATTCAATGGTTAAGCTGATAGACATATGGGCTTCTCATTACAGCAATGTATCATACATTAATAATTAACTACCTTCGTTAGTATATATATATATATATATATATATACATATATATACATAATTAATCTGCTTGTGTGTGTGTATATATATATATATATATATATATATATATATATATATATATATATATATATATATATAAATTAATTATGTACTTCTAAGGCACTCTAATTAGCAAACTCTAAACAGAGATTGTGCATCGAATAGATGGTCATAAAATGATTGCCGAGTAAGACATCATAGAAAACAAGAATTTCGCCGAATTGAATGTCTCGCCTGTCTCCTGTTTGTCACAGTGGCATTGACCTTTGACTTTGTGACCGCCGTGTTATGATGCTATTTCCTAACGTTATAGGTAACCATGTATTCAAATTAAGTTCCAATAGAATTAACCAATCCTGAAATATAATTGATATGCTGAATGGAAAAACTTAAGGTTGGAAAAGCAGAGGTCAAATAGCAATATTAGAATGGCCTTGACCTTTGACCTAATGAGCTCACTATCATCATGATGCCTCTGTATGGTATGTGAAACCATGTGCCCAAGTTTGGTTCCAGTAGGATTAAACAATCCTAAAATATAGGCAAACAAAATAATCTTAATATTGGAAATACAAACTTGACAGAGGTGAAATATCAAGGCTGTGACGACCTTGACCTTAGATCTAGTGATGTCACTATCAGCACGCAGCTTGCTTATTTTATATGGGCCATGTGTCCAAGAACAGTTCACTGAGCATGATGATGAGCCCTTGCACCCATTCTCAGGAGACCCCAGGCCATTACTAACACCAATTAATACAGCAGAGGTTGAGAAGGCACTTAAAGCCCTGAAAATGGACGTGCATCTGGACCTGATGGCATGAGCAATGAACTATTCAAATACGCAAGTGACATTATTTCAAAACTGATCACGCACATAATCAATTCAGCTTTTATGCACCACCTTCTCATCGACGCTGTAGGCCAAGGCATCCTTATCGGGCTACTCAAGCCCAAGAAGCCACCTGGCCTCCCAGCCAATCTGCGGCCCATTGTGCTCCTTAAACAGCATACAGAAAATCCTATCCAATGTTACTCTATGCCGCATCCGAGACAAGATCGACAACTTCACCGGATCATGTCAGTGGCTTCAAACGTCGACGCAGCTGCGCAGACATTGTATGGGCTCAACGCATACTTGTGTCGGTAGTCATGTCCAAACACCGGTATTTCCACAAAATGGGCATTGACATGTCATGAGCCTTCGACTCAATTAAACGCTCAAAGATCCTAGATGTACTACGCCAGGCCAATTGCAATGAAGATGAGCTATGACTAGTGAGACTACTGCTTGCAGACACCAAGCTGAGAGTACGAGTCAAGTCAGTGAAGTCTGTAGAGTTTGAGACATCAATCAGCTCCCCACAGGGAGATGGTCTATCCCCTGCGCTCTTCACCTGTTACCTGGCTGCTGCATTGAAATCCGTGCGGGAAAACTCGACAAGACCAACCCCCACACACACACCCCACACCCGGTGTCAATACTGGGCATGCTGCTAGACATGGAATATGCCGACGATGTTGACTTTATAGATGAGGAAAAGAAACCCCTGACGAACTTCTCCCAATAGCTCCAAGCAAACTAAAAATTGAGAATCTCTTTATGAATGAGTCCAAAACAGAGTTCACTCACATATACCTATCCACAAAGCATGAAACTAAAGAAAATGACGCTCCACTCCATGGCGGCGAACCATGGAGGAAAAGTAAAATCCTGGGCTCACTGCTTTGCAGTACTGCTGACATTGCTGCACGCTGCATCATGGAGAACATAGCTTTCCAGTCCTTCTGGAAGGTACATGTATGGATTCGTAGATCAAAGATACCCTTGGTAAAAAGACTGTGTTTATACAATGCAACCTGCGTATCCTTGATGATATATAACTGTAACAGCTGGCCAGCTCCAAAGGTAGCTCTAGACAAACTTGATGCCTGCCACCACAAACACCTACGCACCATCACTGGACACAGATGGCCAGAGAGCATAATTTCCAATGATGCACTATACAAGATGTGCAATACGCCACCGTTGTCTGTAAAAGTCGCCCAGCAAAGATGGTCCATGTTTGCCCATGCGCTAAGGATGGCAGAAGACACACCAGCACAGAGCCTTGGAATTCACCCTACTAGGAGCCAGCAAATATAGAGCCAGGAGAGGACGTCATTGCATAAATCTGCTAAGCGTGCTACGAGGTGATCTCAAGAAAGCAGAATTAGGTACACTCAAGTCAAGAATGGACCTGAGGAAGCTAAGGATCTTGGCTGAGGACAAGACACAGTGGGCAAAAGCGAAGAAGGACTGATTGCAGCTGTAGGATGTTTCTACTACTGCAGCCGCAGAATACAGTAATCATACATACATACATACATGTGTCAAAGATTAGTTCTGGTAAGATTAAGTAATTCTGAAATATAAATGTATACGATTTGATAAACAGTAGTCAGAATGACCTTGGCCTTTAACCTGGTGACCTCCATGTCACCATTCTGTATCCTCTTGGTATACGCAGCCATGTACTCAAGTTGTGTTCCATTAGGGTTAAGCAATCCCGAAATATAACCAGATAAGATTTGCTAAGCCTAAAAACTTAACATTGAAAAATAAGTTTTGGAGATGTCAGAATGACCTTGATCTTTGACATTCTGACCTCAGTGTCAGCATGCTGCTTCCTAACATTATAAGTAACAATGTATCCAAGTTTAGTTCCAATATGATTAACCAATCCTGAAAGATAGACGCAAAAACTTAACATTGAAAAAACAGTGCTGTAACTTAGCGCATGCTCTCATGCAAACGCACTTGAAAATTGCCAAGGACATTCAGATGTCATCAAGCTCATGCCCTCATATGCATGCTACTTTTTCTGTGTCTGCATAATAGCAACATAATGTGGGTATCCTAATTTCAATGAGGGCACTCAGTTTTAATTATTAGCATGCCCTGATGGTATTCACCTCAAAATGTTAAGTTACATCACTGCTGTATCACCGTCAGTGACCTTGACCTTTGACCTTGTGACATCATTATCATCATGCGCCTTCCTAACAGTATAGGCAACCACATAGGCAAGTTTAGTTGCAATAGATTAAGTGATCCTGAAATATAACCTGAGAAGTTTTGCTAAACGCAAAAACTTAACATTGTTGATGCTGTCTGAAAAGTGGTACATGCTTCGCAGGCGAAACAATAACATTCGCAATGTATTGTCCATATATATTACTAAACTCTTTAAGGGTTACGATTGGTTAAAAAAATTAATTTTCCCACAAGTATAATTGTTCATGCGAAGGTCAAGAGAATAATATTTTTGAAGACTATCACAGAAATAGAAAAAACCGTTTGAAAGGATTGATTATTAAATAATTAAAGAACTGTTACTAAACTGTATATCCAAATTAAAACCATGCAGAGTATTTTGAAATCTGGAAGACATTTAATTCGACTAACAACTGTTTTCAATAATTGTTAATTTTCGTATTGTTCAACAGCAGCATTTTGACAATACTCTCTCATATTATCAATGTTTATCATTAACTCTTTAACACTCATATCAGCCAAAAACGGCTTCTGCAGTGGTCTTGAGAAATATCCATTTGAAGACCAAGAAGACTATTTTTTACAAATTTTACCACTGGAATGACTGGCTCGATAACTGAGCCAGTCATTCCAGTGGTAAATTTTCAAAAATACTTGAAGAAATTTAAGGGTTATAGGGTTAAGCGAGTTCTACATGATGAAGGCAAAAACGTACTACACCCACCCCGCCACCATCTCTACAGAGGTGATAATGCATCAAGGTAACTAACTACGTAGTGCGGGCGCATCAAAGATGATTACTGTTCATTAAGGTGTGAGTCATGAACAATACTTAACCAAACTATATTAGGAGACAAACACATGCATGCACACAGACATACACGCACACATGCACATGCAACACACGCATGTACGCACGCACACACGCATGCATGCATGTACACACCCATGCACACACACACATGCAGGTAAGACCATGCACACACGCATCCATGCACGCATGCATGTACACATTCATGCACGCACGCATGCATGCAAGCAAGCATGCACGCACACACAAACATGCACGCACACACAAACATGCACCCATGAACGCACTATAGATGAGGAGCCCGAATACAAGGCATGTGAAATTGCTACAATACAATGTAGCCATTGCAATACTTGTTTCTTAACCTTCTAACCCTCAAATTTATTCAAGAAAATTTCTATTCTCTCATAGAAAATGTCCATTTGCAGACCATGAGAATATTTTTGAAAATTTACCGCCGGAATGACAGGTTTGTTTATCGACCCGGTCTTTCAATTGGTAAATTTTTTTTAATAGTCTTCTCTTGTTCCGCAAATGGACATTTCTCAAGATGACAGCAGGACAGCTTTTTGGCTAACTTGAGGGTTAGAGGTTTAATCCAGAAAGTACTGAATTTCAAGAGTTCTATTTCCACTTCCATTTTAAATCACAACTAGTGTTCATTTTGGAATAATTGTTGCCGAGTTAGTAACAGCATTCAGCAACATTGTTTCCAAAAATATTCATTAGTGACTATACCTCGCTTATACTATTCTGACTCGGTGGCAATTAAACTTTAGACGTAAGTGAGACAATGGCTTAAAGACATGAAATTCGCTGCCTGTCTTCCTGCCTGCCTGTCTGTCTGTCTGCCTGCCTGCCTGCCTTCCTGCCTGCCTGACTGTCTGTCTGTCTACAGAATTTGTCATGTATTGATGAATACGTTAGCCAAGGGTGGAGCAACTACTATGGGAAGGTGAAGTGTGGACATGCTATGATAATAATACTAGTAACTTTAACCCTTTCACCCTTCCAGACCCGAAAGTCTCAAAACACAATCTCATATGATGTAAGGGATATACTGTTAAATATTTTGAGACTAATTTGACTGAGAGCAGTTGTTGCTTATGAACAAATTCCAGACAAATTTTTTCAAAAATTTTCAACAGCTTTCCTGTATAGTTATCTTGAAATAGAAACAGTGGAATTTCAAGGGTTAAAGCAGGATATGGAAACCAGGTGAGCTAAAATGCATTTTCACTAGTAAGAGAGCGCTAAGGACAATGCTCTGATATCTCGCTAACCCTTTGACCCTTAACACCCATTTAACACTTCAGGCGGTCAAACACACCCTCTGCAGTGGTCCTGAGAAATGTCTATTTGCGGACCAAGAGCTTATTTTTGAAATTTTACCACTGAATCACTGGCTCGATAATCGAGCCAGTCATTCCAGGGGTACATTTTCAGAAACAGTATTCTCTTGGCCTGCAAATAGACATTTTCTATGAGAAAATTTAAATTTATTTACCAAATTTGAGGGTTAAAGGGTTAAAACACAGATTTTCAATTATAACTATTATATAATTTCAAATCCTCCTGTATATTTGGAAAGAAAATTAACTGGATTAATTATCGTCAAATTATTTTCAGCATTTTCAGCGACTTCCGAAAGCCACAATTGTGTTGAAATTTAGCTTTCAGGAACATAATGGTGAACGGTTAAGTAGTGATAACATAATTAACCCTTTAACCCTCAAATTTGTTCAGGAAAATTTCAATTTTCTCACAGAAAATGTCCATTTGCAGACCAATAGAGGTTTTTGTTTTTTAAATTTACCACTGGAATGACTGGCTCGGTTATCGAGCCAGTCATTCCAGTGGTCAATTTAAAAAAATAGTCTTCTATTGATCTGCAAAGGGACATTTCAAAAGACCACTGCAGAAGCCGCTTTGGCCGATATGAGTGTTAAAGGGTTAAAGATACATATTTAGCATAGGGTGAGGTAAGGGTGATTTTAACATGGTGAAAAAAAATCTGCATTGTTCAAGAGCCCGTCTTCAAAACCAAAGAGCACTGTTCATTGCATTAAATCCTAAATTATCATGATTGGTAAGGATAATCTACATTTTCGCTTCGCGAAATCCCCTTTGTAGCTAAAGAAAACTGTTTTTGAAAACTTTGCATTGAAATTAGTAGCTCGGTTATCGAGCCAGTGATTCTGGTAATCATTTTTCAAACATAGTCTTCTCTTAGCATGCAAATGAACCGTTCTCAAGACCACTACAGAAGGTGTCTTTGGCCATTAAAGGGTTGATGATGGTATATTAAATTTCTTACATGATATATAGTACTTGTACAAGCAAAATCACAATTTAAATTGCTTTTCTAAGTCTGGAAAATTAATTTCGATATGTGTTCATAAACAAAACAGATTTTACCTCACCAGGTCCAAGGTACAGTACAGCTTAGAAATAACTTATCAATATATCATGCTTTCTAAAACAAAAACACATTAGTTATTAGTACAATTTTGAACATGATGTAAGCAATGTTCTGTTAAATATTTTGACCAGAATGGGATTGGAAGACATTGCGTCTTCCCATCCAATTATGTTCAAAGTATTCAACGGTACTTTTTATTTTGCTTTGGAAACATGCCACGTAATGTCTTGAGCTGTACTGTATCCTATATGCGCTCTATAGTATGCCAATCCCATGTCAAATTAGATAGAAATAAAAGCAATAGATTTTAAGTCCAGTTATCGTAGTTAGAGATATACGAGAGCAGATCTGAAATTCTATAAGCTGTTAAATGCCAGAAGAAAAGCCAGAACTAAGTGCCTAATGCACACCCTCGAAGAACTGCAGATCTACTCCACTACTAAATCTATTCACTAGATATGATGATTGTGTTTTACACATCTGTGACATTGCATATTTATATACTCTAAAACTGCACCTGTTGTTTCTGTTGTGCCTTTACCGCGGCAATGTGAGCGGCGTGATGTTCTTGTAACGATAACTCTTTTGCCACATGTTCCGCTTCCAATTGATTTCTGAGAATGTCCACGGCTTGTTTATGTTTGGCGTCCATCTCACGCCTCATCTGCTCAATGTGGTCAAATGATACAGAGTGCTGTTCATCGGCACTTCTCAACACAGAATCATCAACGATGGCAAAACCGAGAGATTCTGTGCTACCTCTAACACTACTGTTACGACTACTACTACTCCGTGACAGTGCGATGGAAGACGCTAAAAGACTGTGATGACTAGAACTAAGTGCTTCATAAGTCTTCAAAGCGAATGATTTTTCACTAAGTTCTTTTAGAAGTTGATTTTTTTCAAATTGTAAAGCTGATTCACGATCATGGAGTTTACACTCTATTTCACATAAATCCTCCTCTAAGATTCGTTTTTGTTTCATTAATGTTCTTTCTGCGGTATCTTTGTCATATAGTTTCTCCTCCAAATGTTTCTGTTGCTGTACCAACTTATCTAACTGCGACTTCATCTCTTGTAAGTCAATCTCCAACATACCTTTCTCAAATATCTTCTCAGATAGTAAAGCCTTTTCACGGCGCAGATTTTCTTCTAACATAATTTTTTCATCCATAACTTTTGTTATATCACTATCCTGACGATTTTCTAGTTTCCTGATTAGATCATCGCGTTGGTTCTGCATAATGACTAACTGTTGAGTAAAAAGATCGGCAAAGTCAGAACCACCAGTCTTACCTTTATGTATTTGTTCTCGCAGACCTAAAACCAGGTTCTCCTGTTCCTTGACACGTCTTACCCACATCCGGTTTTCTTTCACAAGAACGTGGATCGTTTCTTCGGCAATTGCTAATTTTTGACGCAGTTCAACAACGTCTGTAGAAAGTCGAGGCATTTTGCATAATATTGGGATTTTAATCGGTGATGGTAATTCCAGGTTACTTGAACTAGAACTAGCAGATATGCTCAGTTTATCTTTCAAAATTTGCTCTCTGTCCAAGGCTTCTTTTAGAAGAGCATTTTCACGGGCATATATATCCTGAGTCTCCTTCATCTCTTTGTGAAGGACTATAAGCTCATCTGACAAATTAAAGTGTTGGAGATCAATGGTAAACGGTTCATCATCAACTTCATCATTATCGTCAGACTCATTGTACTCCGATTTGAAACAGTCATCCACTAAGGCACTCGATGTGGATGAGATGTCGGAATGTGAGGTCTTTTCATCAATTTGCATAGTAATTGTAGTCTTATCATCGACCACACTTTTTGTTTGGACAGACTTAAAGGAGTACACCGCAACAGGTTCTGAAGATATCTCCCTATTCGATGATCTACTCTGACGATTAGTCAACCGAGCAAGCTCTGCTTCAAGTTTTATATTTTTCTCTTCTAATTTCCGAACCTTACGCTGAAGTATCTCAACATGTTCTTTCAAGTCGCGTAACTCTTCCATGTTCTCCTGCAGGAATGAATCGTCACTGAATGTCACATCTAATCTATTTTTATATTCCTGTAATTCTTTGCTTAATGTCTCGACTTCTCTTTTCAACATTTCCTTCTCTCTCCGTTCCCGCTTTAAAACATCCTCGCTGATATCTGTAAGATCTTTGGCCGTTTCTGTACAACTTGAATCAGTTTCGTGATCACTTACGCTCACTGTCTCGATAACAAAACATTTCTCTTTCGGACTAAATGGATCAACATACTGAATAAACGATTCATCAAAGAATTCATCATTATCGTCGGAATCTGGAATCTCTCCTGAAGAGGGATCCATTTTGCTTTCTGGTTTGCCATTCCTACGATTTACTTGTTCACATCTTGTCGACTCTGGAATGGTAGTTTTAGTAAATTGACTACTGAAACTTTCTGATGTGTTGAATACATCAAAGTCATGAATGTTACGTTCATCTTTGTAATCACCTGATACAGCTAAGCGTGATTGGATAATGCTATCATGTGATGACTGACTTTCAGACTCTCTTGACACGGATAATGATTTCACAACACCGTCAATCACATTATCTACATTATCACCGGTATTTGGATGAGGACTTGCGTCTGATTGCACAGACAGATTCAGGGATGTGTCGATGCTTGGATTATTCTGCTGGAAAAATGAGATCAGTTCCTCAAGTTGATTTTGTTTTTCGTGTGAAATCTGGATCTTTTGTAGGAGTAAATCCTTCGCCTTAGCTAGCTCCTGCAAAGATATAAGTATGAAAAGAATTACTTAACCGTTTAATGATCAAGCCGGCCCAAAACGACTTCTACCCTAGGTTATTCCAAGAAGAGCCAGATATTGCAGTAGTAAATTTTCAAAAAAATAATCTTATCTTGGTCAACGAAATGGACATATTCTATGAAAAACTTTATTCACAAAATTTGACAATAGAAGGGTTAAGTATATGGAGGTGGTCTTTGACTGGCCAATGGTCAAGCAGTCACTTCTGTCGCACAATGGTCTTGAGTAGACCATTTAAAAGAGAATACTTACTCCTGGACAGAATGGCACATAAATGAGCCAAATGAGCCACCCATTCTAGTAGGAAGCTTTCTAAAATATTTTTTCCTGTCCTGCGCAGGTACGTTGTTTATGAGAAAATTTAATATCTTGAACAATTTTGATGATTAATGGGTCAAGACAGTTGACCAGACACCGCACCTCAAAGAAATAACCTCCCAACACCCCCTTTTCAACAAGACCTACTACTCTGAGATTGGTAACAATACTCGTCAAAGTATAAGTTTAATTTAATTCAAAGAATAAACCAATTTACTGCAATGCGCTCCTAAATTGAAAGACAAATGCAAAACAGTTAAAATAAATATATGTACATGTAGTACAAGAAGCCCAAGCACCCTGTATTGCTCATCTGGATCATAGGCATTTAAACTAGAAAGGCAATTGGCTATAAGTAGTGTCTGGAGTTGTTTTTGCGAAAACTAGGTCATCCAAGATGGCTATTAAACAAATTTGGACTTTTGCCCTAGATGATGTTTCACGAGTCTTGAATTGATTCCGCGAGCGGTTTCAGAGATTTTTAAAGACATTTCTACAAATCGGCCAAAAACCAAGATGGCCACCGGCTAAATTTGCCGATCGGCTTCGTTTGAACAAACTTGAATCTCTACACCCTAAGGATGCTTCCTGCCAAATATAATTGAAATCGGCCTAGCAGTTCTCGATTATACATTTTAAAGTTCCCATTGCTTTAGTATGGGAGCTTTTGGCGGGAAAATGATCCAAGATGGCTGCCAAACTGTTCATCTGACAGTTTCGAAAATTTCAAATTTCAGATCAGAATAACCAAAATCATATATTAAACCAATTTCCGCCTCAGAATCCATAAAATAGAAAAATCCAATATGGCCACCAAACCGGCTATATTTTGATTGGCCCACGGTGGCCATGTTTTTTGACGGACCAACTTCCCTTGAACAAACTTTAATGGCCCTTAGACCCTAATCATATCTGCCAAATTTTGGCCTGATTCCTTCAGTAGTTCTGGAGAAGTCGTTTTCGCTAAAACTATGTCAACCAAGATGGCCGCTGAACCATTTGACAAAAATTGAACAAACCCTTGAACAAACTTGGTTCAGCTCTTGCCCTACATCATATTTCATGAGATTTGCATCAATCCCTTAAGCGGTTTCGGAGAAGATTTTTAAAGAGATTTCTAAAAATTTGCCAAAATTCAAGATGGCCGCCGGCCAAATTGGCCGATCGGCTTCATTTGATCAAACTTGGATCCCTATGCCCTAAGGATACTTCCTGCCAAATATAATTGAAATTGGCTGGGTGGTTCTTGAGAAGTCATTTAAAGGAAAAGTTGATGGATGACGGACGGACACACGACGGACGGTCACCACAGCATAAGCTCACTTGAAAGGCCAAGTGAGCTAAAATGTAATAGCATTCATTTTAAACATAGGGCCATAAAAATGATTGCCAAAATTGTAAGTACTGATCTTTTATCATTTTTTGGGCATTGTACTGTTTACATTCTAACTTCTATAATTTCAAATAATATATTTTAACACTTTAAAGGTCAAGCCATCCAAAACTGACCTCTGTATTGGTCTTCATGGAGGAATGTCCATTTGCAGGTCAAGAGAAGACTATTTATGGCCAATTTTACCAGTAGAATGAAAAACTCTTTAACAGAGCCGGTCATTCCAGTGGTCAATTGTCAAAAATAGTCTCCTTTGGCCTGCAAATGGACATTCACCGAGCGGAAATTTAGATTTTCTTGACCAATCTTGACCATTAAAAGGTTAGGCTGATGAGAATGAATACATGATTTATGCACCCAAACCTTGTATTCTTGTTCCGTTACATCTAGGAAGAAACAATTTCATGTAGCATTTAAAATCAGCAACAATTAGCAATATTTCTCATTGTTACAGGAGTGCTGAAATAAAAGCAATATTATTAATTAAAAACTTATGTTAACCCTTTAATGTCCAAGCCGGTCAAAACTGGCCTCTGCAGTGGTCTTGAGGAATATTTATTTCCAGGCCAAAAGAAGACTATTTTTGAAAATTTACGACTGGAATGACTGGCTCGGTTATCGAGCCAGTCATTCGTGGTAAATTTTCAAAAAATTGTCCTCTTTTAGCCTGGAAATGGACATTCAATAAGCAATTATTTTGATTTTCTTGACCGATTCTGACCATTAAAGAGTTAAAAACAGCATTATTCTGCTTTACTCTACAAAGGACACTTTCAGTAGATAGAATAATCAGTCTTCCTTGGAAATTTCTGAAAAGAAGCTGTAAATGATGGTCATTAGAGGGCCATATAACTATAAAAGGCATGGCTTGAATTCAAATAAATACATGTACAGTCTGTGTTTGATCAGCTTTTTAAGCTGCTAACCCGTAAGCCCTAAATTTGTTCAAATTTTTTTCAAAGAAAATGTCAATTTGCAGTCCAAGAAATTATTTTTGAAAATTTAGCACTGTAATGACTGGCTCGGTTATTGAGCCAGTCATTCCAGTGCTAAATTTTCAAACATAGTCATCTCTGGTTCTGCAAATTGACATTTCTCAAGAGCCCCTGTAGAAACCGTTTTTGGCTGATATGAGGGTTAAAGGGTTAATGGTCAAGCCGACGCAAAGATACCTTCTGCAGTTCTTCAAACATGTCCATTTGCAGAACAGCAGATTATTTTTGAAAATTTACCACTGACTGGAATGACTGTTATCGAGCAGAAGCTGGTTTTTGTGAAAAGGAAGAAAGGGGTGGGGGATTTCTTTACAATTGATAGTGTCTGATTGAGCTAATTCTAAATTACAAGATGAGAAATGCTACACTGTAAGTACAAGATCTGTTTGTCACAGTGAGGGATCCCTGCAGTGTGCAGGAGAAACTGACAGTGACACTGACATGAAAATGACCAAATTGGCTAATTAATGGACCTTTCCAGTTTATCCATCCATCGTATGACGTCATAATCAACTATATATAACGTGTAGGATGACATCATAACCAATTACGGCATGAATGATGAATGATACAATTTAGTCTGTCTTAAACGCTTAATAGTCCGACCCGTTGTACGAATTGTATGTCTACTTAATAAACATGCGGTTGAATATTTTGAAACTAATTTGACTGGGCACTTTTGCTGCCATAGGCCAATTATTACAAACGGGAACAAAATAATTTTGAATGCACACTCATATTATTGTAGATGGGACTATTTTTGCCCTGTCCATAATAATTTGATGATGCATCACGTAAAAAACAATGATGCGTCATTTAATCGTCATGTTTTTCCAGCTGACGCGAAAATGCTCTGTTTTTTGGGGCGTCAGAGCATTATTTGAATTTAGATCTATACTGTAGCAATGGCATTATGTGAAATAACTGTTATCCAAATAATAAACAGGCTTCATATTGTCACATCATTCTGTAACCGTCATTAACAGTGAACATAATAAATGCAAAAGGTTAAGGGCAACAGCATGTTTCCCAATGACTTCCAGTCAATTTAGTTTCAAAATATTCAACATATAAGTTGTATGATTTATTGTTAATTTTACCTTTCGCTTTTTAAAACACTTTAATGGTCAAGCTATCAAAAAACAGCCTCTGCAGTGGTCATTAGAGATGACCATTTACATGTACAGCTCAAGAAGATTATTTTTTAAAAGCTACCAATGGAATAACTGGCTCGATACTCAAGCCAGTCAGTCTGTCCAGTGGTTAATTTTCAAAATGAGTCTTCTCTTGACCTGTAAATTGCCATTTACTCTATTCTCTTGACCATGCTAGCAGATGTTTTAACCCTGACAAATCCTTTTACGATATAAAACTTATTGTTGAATAATTTTGAAATTAATTTGACTGGAAGCCGTTGTTGCCGAAGGCAGTCTGACTGCCTGCCAAAGGTAGCAATGGCTTCCAGTCAAATTAATTTCAAAATATTCAACAGTTTTCATGTATGGTATCGTTGAAAATGAGATACGGGAAATTCATTTATGAAAGGGTTAATCATGATTGATTAAGAAATTGAAATCCATACAGCAAGATTACTACATGATTATACTAATGATGCTGCATCCAGACATGGTTTGTTCAGCTTTACTGTCTTCAAGATTATGAGGAAACAAAGGCAGTAATTCACCGTAGACCTAATATTAGTATGGACTTTACTCATAATTTGACATAAATATTATACAGCCACTTGAAACGTTATCCAAGATAGTAAACTATTAGTAAGGTAAATTAGTACATTTATCATACATGTATGTCAGACATAATATGTTAATGTTTTGAAATTATATGACTGGAAGCTGTTGCTGCATATGGGAGCAACAGCTTTCAGTCAAAGTAGTTTCAAAATATTCAATAGCTTACCTGTATGGTTGGCTTGCAATTGAGAAATACACTGGGATTCTCTTGAGTTTAAAAGCAGAAAACTTGACTAAAGCAGGATAGATTAACACTTCGTTTAAGAGTTTAATTCACACATGTTATTTTATAATTTATATATTATATATTATTGATTATATTAATCCTTACCATGGTTGTAAAAGACTAAAATTTTCAAATTAAATTAAAGGATGAACTGGTGTTATTTTTCAACAAATTTGGTGGAAGATGTTGTTATCATAGACACCAACATCATCCACCAAAACTGTTAAAAAATGGACACCTGTTTCTTTGCTATTGACACAATAAAGGTGAGTTAACATCAAAGAGTGGTAAGGCTTAACGAGGTTGATAGAATCTCTGTAGCTGCTGGTTCCAGAATTTTTTTGATTTTATGGACTTTTATTCTGAGCACACCCAATGTTGTGTAATCCTAGTGTATGCTCACACCCTTTCATGTGTTAAAATGTGAGCCAAAAATTGGACGACTAGTTTCCAAGATATCCCTATTAATTATCCAGAATTTGATCTGATCTGCATCTAGATTCTTCTATCCAAATCACGGACATTTAACTCGGATTGGATCAGTAGTTAAATCAGTAGTTATATCCTGGAATAAGCTTTTGTGACTGACTGATTGACCGACCGACCGCATGACTGACTGACTGTCTGCCTGCCTGCCTGCCTGCCAGCCTGCCTGACTGATTATGAGAGATAACGATTTATTGAGCTGCTAAGTGCAGGTAAAGATTAGACAGGATAATTAGAACATGTGTTAATTGACTAAAACATGTAATTATAAGAAGTGTTAACAAGCCATGCATTCTCACAGGTACATTAACTCGCTAATGGTCTATCTGGTCAGGACAGCTTCTTCACTTGTTTTGAGAACTGTTCATCTATATGTCAAGAACACAAATTTTGAAAATTAACCACTGAGTGACTAGCTCGGTTCAATTTTCCTGACAACGCATTAATGGGTTAACCATTTCCAGACCAAGAGACAGCTATTTTTGAAAATTTACCACTGGAATGACTGGCTCGATAATCGAGCCAGTCGGTTCCGCTGGTAAATTTTCACAAATAGTCTTCTCTTACTCTGCAAATGGACATTTTCTACGCAAAAATTAGAAATTTTAAAAACAAATTCGTGGGTACAGGGTTAAGACAATATACAATTCAATATACAGTGGCGCAGATTAATCACATAATACAGTTTTTACATAAGGCAGTTGAACATAAAACTTACGTAATATATCAAATGCAATTTCAGTACAAGTCATTACTTGTGGACAAACTCTTCAAAACAATACGCAAAACTATAATCAGAGCCTACAGGTAGTATAATGAATGGAAGGCATTACTGCGCCGAGAACCTTCTATAAATAATACAGCCTGGTTCACTGGCTCACTTATTAGGGAAGACTTTTCACCCATAAATGAGCCAGGGAACCAGGCTAATAAATAATACAGAAACTTGATGGGATTTTCTTTAGAACAAACTCAGTCAATGGTTCGATTAACTTGTCGATGGCTATATCCGATCATACAATAGTCCTATATGTCTTATTCGCTACACATACACATAACATGCATGGAAACACAATCACAGGCCCTAAGTCTACCAAGGTTCTAGTTTACGACTTTTCTGCGATGATCGATAAATGATCAATATATCGTAAAAGAATGTGTCCTGGATTGATTGATTGATGCAGTCAAGTGTAAAGTTATCACTGGTATCAGAAACGATGACAGGAGGCAGAAACCACACTATAAAGGTGTTAGCTTTACACCAGTTGCGGTAGCTGGTCAATATCTAAACTGACCATTCATGTAGTTGAGCGATAAGACTAATCAAATGTCAACAATGCTGAATAATAATGGTGAATAAATCGGCAATAATGTAATAATAGCTATATGCAATCTTTCTCTTATGGCGATAATAACAATAGTCGTAGTTATAATCAATGTATGAAAATGATTTATTACGACAGATATATACCATATTAGCCCTTTAACACTCATATCAGCCGAAAAACGCTTCTGCAGTGGTCTTGAGAAACGTCCATTTGCAGACCAAGAGAAGACCATTTTTGAAAACTTACCACTGGAATGACTGGCTCGATAACCGAGCCAGTCATTCCAGTGATAAATGTTAAAAAATAGTCTTCTCTTGGTCTGCAAATGGACATTTTCTATAAGGAAATTTAAATTTTCTTGAATAAATTTGAGTGTTAAAGGGTTAACTCTTTACCCATCACAAACAAGGAATGACAACTTCTTTATGATGTAAGAAATATTTTGTTGAATATTTTGAAAATAAATTGACTGGGAGTTGTTGCTTCCTACAGTACCAACATAATTCAGTCAAATTAGTTTTAAACTATTCATCAGCTTTCCCGCATACTTGTCTTGAAATTTAGACACTGGAATTTCAAGGGTTATTAAGGTTAAGATAAAGGACACTACTAACCCACATTGAAAGTATTAACTAATTGTGTCATAGCGAGACATGATTATTTTGAAAACTATTTTGCTGGAAGTAGGTCAGCATCATGAGTTACGATCAAATTACTTTCAAAATATTTTAATAAGTTTCATATTGTATTTAGATTCCAATTGATGGTGTGCATATTTCAGCGAATTCAGAATTAAAATGCTTGTTGAATAAATCATAGGCAAATGATATATGGCTAAGCAATGTTGAAACATGTACAATATAATTGTTATCGTGCCGGTGAACTGAGTCTATATTTCAGAAACATTATGCTACTTAACCCTTTAGCCCTCAAATTTTTTCAAGAAATTTAAATTTTCTCATAGAAAATGTCCATTTTCAGACCAACGGAAGACTGTTTTTGAAAATTTACCACTGGAATGACTGGCTCGGTTATCGAGCCAGTCATTCAAGTGGTAAATTAAAAAAAAAATGGTCTTCTCTTAGTCTGCCAAATGAACATTTCTCAAGACCACTGCTGAAGCCGTTTTTGGCCGATATGAGTGTTAACGGGCTAACACTCATACCAGCCAAAAACTGATTCTTCAGTGGTTTTGAGAAATGTCCATTTGCAGATCAAGAGAAGAGTAAGTTACAGTTGTAAATTTTCAAAAACAGTCTTCCCTTGGTCTGCAAATGGACATTTTCAATGAGAATTTAAATGTTTAGGGACAAATTTGAGTGTTAAAGGGTTAATCACTGTATTAACTATTTCATGGTCAAGATTTCTACAGTGGTATGAGATATGAACATTTGCAGGTCACGGGAATACAATTTTTTTTAAAGATTTACCGCTGGAATGACTGGCTCGATTATCAAGCCAGTCATTCCAGCGTTACATTTTTTTTAAATAGGTCTTCTCTTGACCCGCAAATGGACAATCACCGGACAAGAATTTGGATTTTCTTAACCTTCAAAGGGTTAACATAAAACTGATGGCATAATTATCACTCTAATTAGCAGGCATCATTAACAGGCAAATTACTTCACGACTTTATATATATTTTGATGAAGTGTCAATCAATGGTTAACATTCAAATTTTGTCATTAAAAATACCCATTTTCAGACCAGGAGATTATTTTTGAAATTTATTACTAGAATGACTGGTTTGTTTATCGAGTCATTATATTGGTAAATCTTCAAAATATAGTCTTCTCACATCAACAATTCTCAAGACAATTTCAGAAGCTGTTTTGGGTCGACGTGAGTTTTAAAGGGTTAATTCACAATTATTGCAATATTTTCAAAATTCAAAACATGATTATTTTATTATAATATAAATACATTTTTACTACCGGTAGTTTTAGTGGATTATATAACAAAATATAAATTCATACTAATTACGTTGTAACATTGAATTTATTAACCCTTTAATGACTAAATTTGTTCAATAAAATTAAAATGTTTACTTATTTAATGTCCATTTTCAGGTCAAGAGAAGACTATTTTTGAAAATTTACCAATGTCGTTCCTGTGGTAAATTTTCAAAAATTGTCTTCTTTTGGCCTGCAAATGGACATTCACCGAGACAACTACAGTGGTAGGTTTTAGCCGGCTTCGTCAGGAAAGGGTTAATATATATATATATATATATATATATATATATATATATATATATATATATATATATATATATATATATATATATATATATGCTTTCAAGGAAGGCTATACAGGTATGTAAGTGTGTGTTTTAACCCTTCAATGTCAAATTTGGTCAAGAAAATGTAAATATCCGCCTATTGAATGTCCATTTACAAGCCAAGAGAATATAATTTTTGAAAATTTATCACTGGAATGACTGGCTCGGTTATCGACCTAGTCATTCCAGTGGTCAATTTAAAAAAATTATATTCTCTTAGCCTGCAAATGGACAATCCACAAGACCATAGTAGAGGCCAGCTTTGGCCAGCATAACCATTAAAGTGTTAAACATGTCCCCATCTCTCAGTATGACAGCTGACCATCCAACTGACCACAGCTTTGTTCATGTGTTTGTTTGGAACAGAAATGTTCTAATTAAGTAAATACAGTTGTTATAGTAACCACAGACATTAACACCTGGACTGCGTTTTTGAGTAATTGAATTATAATTTGAGTCTCAATACCTTACTATTATTATTAACCCTTACCACTCCGGTGTCAAAATTTTAACTTTTCGAATTAAATTAAAAGATGAACTGGTGTTAGACAGCTACATCTTCCAGCAAAATTGTGGAAAAATATACACCAGTTTGTTTGATATTATATAAATACAGAATATTGACATCAGAGTGGTAAGGGTTAATATCAAGGCTGCTTGGGAAGTCGCTTCCCTTGTGGCGAGATGGCTGATGGTTTGGTTGATTGATCATTGATGGTTTTAGCATTACAGCTTGTCTAAGGTCACCTTTTTCACCCCTTTAATGGTCAAGATTGGTCAAAATGTCCATTTGCAGACTAAGAGAAGACTATTTTTGAAAATTTACCACTGGATTGTAGGCTTGCACGATTTTTCAATTTAATTGTGAAGTTCGATTTATTTTTGAAACCGCGATTTTTACGATGTAATTGACGAAAAATTGGAAAATCGTCAAAAATGTCAGGTTTGTTCAAAATCTGAAGTGTGTACTTTTCCGTCACATTCTATCAGTACATGAGTACAATTATAATCGATTCACGCCTGTGTTCATTTTGTTTATATCCTGCCGTACCATGCACGTGTCGACTAGTTACTAATCACAACACAAAGCGCTATGATAAACAAGCTAACAACAGCGAGGTAACACCTTTGTCATTGAGAAAACCAGCTAGTTACTCCGTCGAATCGCCATATAATTTACTTTCTTTCGCTGCAGACCATGAGTCTGTCGTGAAATAGCAAGTATATACTTAGTTGCTGAGTGTAAAGCAATACTCAGTGAACATAATTCTTTTTAATTCTAGAGTTAGCAATTTCAGGTGCTGTAATAATTTTTCCTTTCTGATTCGGTTGTCATGAACGTCTAATTAAAGAAAATAAAGCAACAGCATTCCAGATTGTTTGATTTTGAACTGTGCGTTCTGTTGATTACTCTTAAATGTAAATCGTACATTCTGAAAGCAACTATAAACTGCACTATAGGACGAGTTTATGCCGTTACTCTCATAGCTACTCAAAGCTACCATATGTGGATTGCGCAGTATCTCCCCTGGTACTAATATTAGCATCTTCATGTTACTCGGGTAATGACCTAAACTTGTCCTACAAAGGGAGGCTATAAGTGGAAGCTGATACATGAAGCGATTTATATTTTTTCTCGACAACATTTTGTGTCAAATTTTGATGAAATAAACGATGTTTATTAAACTATACGCAATGTTTAAGTGGTCCCAATGAATAATTTCACTCCTGCGATGATGGATATAAGGCATACATTAAGCATAGACATAGGATGGTATGAATTTGGCGCATGAAATTGTGTTTCATTTCAACTTTTTCTAGAAATTCCAAGTCCCAGTTTTCGTGAGTTGTCACGTTACCCCGGTTTATACTTTTGGGAATTTGGACCTCAGATTTAATCGAAAATCCTGATTTTTAAAATAAAATCGATCGCGATGTTTCAAAGCAAAAATCGTACAAGCCTACTGGAGCCTACTCGGTTATCGAGCCAGTCATTCCAGTGGTCAATTTTCTAAAATAGTCCTCTCTTGGTCGCCAAATGGACATTTTTCATGGCCCACTGAAGAAGGTGTTTTTGGCTGTTTTGAGTGTTACAGGCGTAAAACAAACTATCTTTTCGTACCTGGCCATAATCGTTAACTGTTCATCACCTCACACACAGATCCAATATTTTCAACAATAATATTGGGAGGTAATAACATTCATATGTAAATTTAATATGGATGGACAAGTCAGAGAGACGCTTTGCATATGCTAATGAAATTACAATCTGCTAGAATATGGTCTACTAATGATTGGCAAATAGGCATTTATCAAGATCATTGCATGAGAGGGCGAGAGACGGGTAGAGAGAGGGAGGGAGAGAGAAGGGAGGGAGGGAGGGAGGGAGGGAGAGAGAGAGAGAGAGAGAGAGAGAGAGCGAGGGGGGGGGCGGGGATAGAGAGGGAGGGTAGAGAACTGACTACCATAATCCCCGGGACATTTTCCATCCCCAACCTGCATTGCGGGAACGTACCTTATTTCGAGGAAAAATCCTGGTCCCCACAGTTACAGTGGTTTAAACGATTGTGCTAAGCATGAAACGGTCAAATATGTTTTTGTTTTTTTTGGTGATTTATCGCTTGATAATTTTTTTCAATCCATCTCTCAGATTTCAAAGTCCCCACAAAATTGACAAACTCTCACTTTTTTAATGAGTACTGCTTGGTTCATACTAACAAGTGTTACGCTAGGCATGAGTGTTGTGTAGGCTAGGTATGTGGAAATCTCTTGTCTTTTCTATATACTGTTTAAATTTCCCTAAGTGGGGACTCGCTCATATGTCCCTGCCCAGTGTGCGGATTCTCTCATATCTCATTTCCTCCAGTGAGGACAGTCCAAACAAGGGTTTTCAAACTTCTTTTGTTACTGTAAATAATCGAAACCTGACTCTAGATACAAGCGTAAAATGCATAACACACTCAGAAAACACTCCAAACTGCTAAAATAATTATGCCCCAGGAATGCATTGTCCCCGCAGTTATGGCAAAACTGTCCAGAGAGCGAGGGAGAGAGCGGGAGGGAGGAAGGGAGAGGGCAATAGAGAGGAGAGAGATGGAGGGTGAGAGAAAGAGGGGGGAGGGAGGGAGAGACATGCATGCCCACAGATACATGCATGTGCACGCATGCATGCACCTGCACGCATACAGACACAGGCACACAAAGCGTGCACATGTGCGGGCGCACGCACACACACAAGAGTTCTGGAAGCGGCGCAAAATGGAGGGATCTGATTTGTCACTGAAGCATCTGACCCCCAGATCCAACATTTCCAATAATAATATTTGCGATTTAATAACATTCATAAACTTGATATGGATGGACAAATCGGAGACGTTTTGCATGTACATAAGAAATTGCAATCAGCTTCTCATGACCAGAAAATAGACATTTATCAAGATCATTGCAAAGTGCAGAAGCAATGAACCATTCCATTTTAGCTATGCCCCACCCATCACTAACTAAGCTCCACCCACAGCTCGCCGTGTTGGGATTGATCGATCACCGAATGTCCTAGCTATCAATTTCCTGAAAACTATACTGGGAAGCTGTTGAATATTCTGTAACTAATTTGACTGGGTGCTGTTGCTGCCAACAGCGCCCAGTCAAATTAGTTTCAAAATATTCAACAAAATATTTATTAAATAGTAAAAGCAAACAATTTGTACAACAACGCATAGACCGTCTTCAAATATGCGTTCGTGATGTACTTATCGACGTCATTCATGACGTTCATTATGATGTCTTTGTACACATCGCGCAGTTCATTATGACATCATATGATGGGTGGGTACTCTGGAAAGGTGAATTAAACCAGTAAAAGATAGAATAACGACATCAAAGCAGTAATGGGTAAGATCGGATAAGACCATTGACTCGCGATTTCAACATTGAAACTGGGTCAATACTCAATACCATAATTTTTCCATTCGTGTGTAAACACATTATGCTACTCTCTCAACCAGTGCACAGGTTAGCTAATAATAGGTATAAATCATTAATTATTTAACCAGGGTGGACTGATGATTTAGCCTGGATGACAGGCAAGGTCTATATTATGTCACACTATACATGTACATCTGCTATTCTAGTCCTGATCAATAGCATACATGTACATTATAGTAGCGTCATTAGGCTAGGTCACGAGACTCAGGCAATTGACTTTTCCAGTTTATTCATCCATCATATGATGTTATTATTAAGCATGGGACGTGTAGGATGACGTCATAATCAATGATGGCATGAATGACGTAGATTAGTTCATCAAGAACGCATAATTGGAGAGAGACTAAGTGTTGTTATATGAATTGTATGTATTTACTATTTAAAGGTGCATTTTTACACCAAAATGCTTGAAAATAAAATTGTTGAACCATTCTGCTGTGAATATGCACCTTTAATAAACATGCTGTTAAATATTTTGAAACTATCTGGGCGCTGTTGCTGCCATAGGCAGCAGCCAGTTAAATTAGTTAAAAATATTAAACAGCTTACTTCAGGGCTCGAAATAACGCTTGTCTACTTGACGATGACAAGTGACATTTTTTAAATAACTTGTCGCATGCGACAATGAAGGCAAATGTAAAAGAAAATACTTAAATCCCATGAAATTAGTACTCTTGAGATCTGTCAAATAAATATTTTATCAAAACATATCGCAGAAATATTGTTGTCGGCTTTGTTTGTGAATCAAAATCGTTCTAAAATAAAGAATGTAGTCGCATTAGCAGGCTTACTACGGCATGTGGATATGTGTCTATTTCTAACATTTTGATTGGCTGGCTACGCTTTTCCTGTCATCCACTGAAGTATCTAAAAACTGGAAAGACTCTTAAATACGAACAGATTTTGTAGCATCACGAACGTGAATATCGCACATTATTATAATATTATATGAGTAATAATTTCAGTATATATCCTAATCAGAAATTGTATTTAACATTGTATATATTGGCGAGATCTGTGTTGTACTTGGACGATTTAGTTTGGGGGCGACTTGACATTATGATAATTAGATGACATCAGTAAATAAAATGGATGCCGTTGCTTTACAAATGCTCTTCCTACTACGCACTTTAGAACAATAAATCCCAAATTCCAATGATGTGGTTGTTTTATAACGCGAATTTATTTTAAAGTACCGGTACATATTGTTCTCAATCAAGCCGAGAATAGGCTATCTTGCTCATTAGCGTAGATCTCGTTAAAACATAAATGGGAATTCCCCTGCTTCTATTTCCGCGAAAAGCTGACATATTTAAAAATAGCGGGAGATTCAAAACCTTTCTTCAGCATTCTTGTACGCGATAATCAATTGATTTAGCCTCTCTTTTTAAAAAAAAGTGGTATAGTTAAAACTGTTATCCGAATAATCTTTACTTAATACTTTGAACATGATGGAGGATTCATCAGTATTATAATTAAGTAAAGATGATTAATTTCACAGTTTTAACAAGTTAATATCTGAGAGACATCTAAAGATAGCCAGGTGACAAGTAAAAAAAGTCACTTGTCTCATGTGACAAGTCATTTTTAACAACCATTTCAAGTAGGCTTGGACGATATTTTCCTAGGAGGTATCGCGATATATCGTGGTGAGAAAATCGCGATATTTTGATATATCGTTTAGCTTATTTTATTGCATGACTTTATGGGGCGAATTGGTCTTGGGTTGAGCTGGACTGCACAGTATGGCTTATGTAGACATGTCGGCTTCCCTATGAGAGTTCATATCAGTTTTAACCGACTATGACTTCTAATTGGTAAATTTCAACAAAAACATTAAATGCAGTCACCAAGATGCTTAAAGAATGATCGTTAATAACACGAAAATAGGAAATTTCCCGGTGTAAATCTTTGACGCCTTACACCTTGGCGTAATGTATACCGTGTCCATCATTGCGGGAGTGAAATTATTACATTGGACAACCCAACTATTGCGTACTCTGTTATAACCATCGTTTATTAGATTAAAATTAATCTAAAAATTTGACATTTCATATCGTCTTTGTGAGAATTTACAAATCACGTGATATTAGATCCATAGATACCTAATGTTTAGATCTGATCCGCATTTACCGAGTACCCGTTTACTAATAATAGTTAGCCTTCAGAAACATCTCAGATAGTTCACCTTGCAGGCTAAGGCGTGTATACCGTCTCATTTAGCTATCACATTTGTGAACGCACCACCTCTCGCCTCCAAAAACAGGAGAGCAAGCAATATCACGTGATTTATATATTTTCACGACGCCATTTATTGTCAAATTTAGGATTAATTTAGATTTTATAAACCATTCTTATTAAGAAATATATAATATTTATACAGTCCCAGGTAATAATGTCACTCAGGCGATCATGGTTTTGAGGTATACAGTACCGCGGCAAGAAATTGTACTGGTAAATTGCGTTCAATTTTCGTATTATTAGTCCATCTTTTAAAACAATTTTAAAGAATGAACTTCAACTTTTTCTTGACCTATTCCTAATATAAGCCCATGCCTCTCGCAAAGATGTTGGTTTGGAAATAAATTGAACAGCTTGCGGTAATAGAAGGCTACACTACAAATACATGACAAATAGGCAGAATATGGCGTGACAGTAAAATTTTCGTGATATTTCGATTTTTTTCAAAATCACATCGTAAAAAATCGTGGCTGAAAAAAAAATCGTGCAAGCCTAATTTCAAGCCCTGTTACTTGCATAGTTTGCTGGAAATTGATAGTCAGGGAGCTCCGGGATCAACCGATCCCAACATGAGCGTGGTATGGGTGGAGCTTAGCTGGATATGGGAGGGGCATACATGTAGCTAAAACTGGAAAGATCCATTAATGCTTTACTTGTCAACATTAGTCAAGACAAGAGTTTCACAGAATTAAATGTCTCGCCTGTCTCCTTTTTGACAGTGACCATGACCGTAACCTAGGGCTGGGCGGCTTGGCCTAAAAGAAAACCGGTGACAGTATCACTAATTAAACCGGTTTTAACAAAATACCGGTTTAAGGGGTTAGAATGATCGAAAATAATTTGAAATATGAAAATATTGTGTTTTCATTAGCTACAGTACATGTATTTTGCGATTTGACAACTGTTATAAATTGTCACGAAATTAGAAAGGTAACTACGTACGACTGTTCACTTCGACGCTATCTGTCTCAAAATAGTAGTCAAAATAAATAAAATAAACAAAGTCTGGTTCGTGTGATGTCGTGAAAATAACACTAACTACTAAAATGTTGATTTTCAACACGTTATTAGGTCACCATTTTTGAAAGCGTAGTAAAATCTAATGCATGTATGTAGGAACCCGGATATGAGAGTGAGTTTAGGCTCCTGGTAGAGTAGCGCTCATACACTTAGAGTTCGTATAACGACCTACAATATGATCTAGTCTAGTAAGTCACGTGTTTGTATTCGAGAACTCAGTATTTAGTAATACTCCTCAATAAACTGTCATTTACGCGGATGAATGTCATTCAGCACGTAACTAAAGGGTAGTCATTTCCTGGAAATCGCACCTCAAGAATTCTCACAAAAAGTGTTTAACTATTTTTCGAGGTTCATATTTCATATAATAAAGAAATTATGATAATTTGACAACAAAAATGCAACGATTTGCGTGAATCTAACTTAAATTTACTTAAATCAACACTCCGGAGTCGGGAAGATATATGAATATGAAAAAGACTGGGCCGGTCCGTAAAACAAAACGATGTGATTCCAACTCTATCGAGCAAAAAAGTCACGTAATAAAAAAAAAAATGATTTACAGGAATTTCATTCATAAAATCAATAGTAGTGAATATCCTGGCGGAAGAATTCGTTAACAACCAATCACATTACACCTGCTTGTATTTGAGAGGCTAAGGTTTATTTTACTTGCAACTGCTCTGAAAACGTAAGAAGCGACTTAATCCTTTTCATTTCTCGGGCGTTCAAACAATTTGTCTCGTGTGCCTTATTCCGTGCTGGATCATTTTATATTTGTCGAAATCTAAGGGAAATAATAACATGTTTGGACAATCTAAAAATATAGGTGTGGCTTCTACGAGAATCTTTTCTCAATCTCGTATCGAAGGAGATCTCGCAAGATATAATTCTATATGGTGTGACACCACTGGTGTCAAAGTGGCACCGATTTATAGAATGGCAGTGTCTGTTTCTTGGCACTGGTAGATGTGTATGGGGAACCTGTAGGACGAATGGTGCTGATGGGGTACCTATATTCGTGACGGTGTCCCTTTTATTTGGTACCATTTTTTTAGATCGATTTGTTTAAAGTCTGGAAAACCACATCTTGTGGGTGTGCTTTTCCATGCCTGTGGGGCAACCTCTCGCGCGGGGTAGGCTGTACTGCCAGCCCAAACGTCACTATTCCTCAGATACATAGATGACATTTTCATTATAAGGGAACATGGTGAAAAATTTTTTAATGACTTCATCAATTATCTGTACAGTGGACATGCATCTATCAAATTCAGAGCACAATTTTCAAAAACAGACGTTAGTTTTCTGGACACCAGAGTTCTGCTTTCACCAAAAGGAAATGTATCCTTCACACTATACACTAAGCCAACAGATACCCACGGCTACCTGGATTACAAATCAGCCCATCCACCTGCATGCAAAAACGCAAGCCCATACGGCCAATTCTTTAGACTGCGCAGAATTTGCACAGAAACAGACGAATACATCAAGTACGGGACAAACCGTATCTAACATTTTTCCGCAAGAAAATATCCACTTAAAGTTGTCAAAAACGCATATGAGAAAGCTCTAGATATTAAAAAAACGCTGCGACATACTTCATTCCTCCATTGCGTTGCTGCCTCGAAAGACTAATCAGAACAAAGCATTCTTTATAAGTGACTACACACCAACCAGTCTCTTCACCAAATCAGTCGTCCTGAAATACTGGCCATTTCTAGAGTCAAACACCAGATGTCGCCTAGCTTTCCCTGAGAAACCACTCTTCGGGTACCGTCGGAATACCACCATCAAGAGACAAAATAGTCAGAACACGTTTACCAAACCCAGAGGACAGGCCACCTTATCGAAACCCTTTCGAAGCCTGCCTAACCAACAATTGCAACATTATATGACAAAAACACCTTTTTTTCAAAGCTCACACACCAGCTATACATACAGGTGCAAAATCATTGGCAATTGCAAAACAAAAAACGTTATCTATCTCCTCACATGCAAAACCTGCAGTAAACAACATGTAGGTGAACCAAAACGAGCTTTTGGAATACGAATCAAAGAACACCTTAGGAGCTTCTCATACTTCTAGACACGCATCCTATGACACACCTGTGTCAAGACACTTTAACCTCCCGGTACATAGTAGAAATGACATACAATATCGTGTCATCCAAGCATTATCATCAGATCCTGATGATGACAACAGCACCTTAGATGGAGAAGATCCAAGCAATCTCACTGGATACACCAACTACACTGTATGGAACCGCAAGGCATCAACAACACCGGATAGGAGGCATTTTCAATGCCGACGCCTGGCATGACGTAGTCATCACCCCCTGCATAGTACAAACTCCATTTAAAAAAAAGGATTATTTGTTACAAAGAAGACATTTCGATTTTCCAATTATTCAATCTTACCCTGAAAACGCAGCGCTTACGTCATGTAAAATTCATTGCTGGCAAATCAAATCATTTTTGCCGAGTGTCGTCCTCGGCCAATTTGTTGGGATTTCACCAACACCCTTGCTTTCGCACAGCTAATAGTTATAGATGACTGTATTTTATGTCCCTATTAGCAAATGGTTATGCACTAGATGATAATGTTAAACTGCAAGTCAAGAACAAACTAGTTTAGGACAGTCACCAGATTTGGTGCAATGACGATCTTACGAACGTTTTTTTGGTATTTTTTATTTTCGTAATTAATTCGAACCGTCGGCATAAAAAAAACCTGAGACGGTGTGAAACCGGTATACCGCCCAGCCCTACCATAACCTTTGACCTTGTGACCTCATTATTTATCATTCTGCTTCCTAACATTATAGGCAACCATGTATGTCAAGTTTAGTTCCAATAGGATTAATCATTCCTGAAATATAAGCTGCAAAGTTTTGCTAAACACAAAAACTTAACGCGAAAAAAACAGTTTTGTATCACGGTCACAGGGACCTTTGACCTTGTGACCTCATTATCATCATGCTGTTTCCTAACAGTATAGACAGCCAGTTTAGTTGCAATAGGACTAACCGATTCTGAAATATAAGCAGAAGTTTTGCGAAATGCAAAAACTTAACATTGTTGAAGCCATCGTCGGAAAAGTGATACATATATCTCGCTTTCTGCTTCGCAGGCGAGACAAAAATCAAAATATTTGCATAGTGAATATTTATTTACGGGCAAGAGTTGAGTGTTTTTTAAGATTTACCACTGACATGACTGGATCTGTAATAGAGCCAGTCATTTCACTGGTACATTTTCGAAAATACTCTTCTTTTGACCATTCATCGACCACTGCTGAGGTCATTTTGGCTGGTTTGATCATTAAAAGGTTATGTCAACAAACGGGATCAATACATATAGCTAATTGCAGAGACAACTGGTCACATAAAAAACAAGAGATCAGAGATTGCAGAACCTCCCCTTCCCATTTTTGCTACATTGTAAAACATTTTTGAATTTTCCGGATTTTTCTGATTTGGGGTGTATTTTCCTGGATCACACACGTTTGTGTTACAATTTGAGCCAAATCAGACCAGCAGTTTAAGAGATATCTAGAGATCCAGAATTTGATCTGATCTGGATCCTGGTTTTCTTATCCAGATCACGGCCAGAAATCCTCTTGCGCCTCAAGTTCCCTCGTTATGTTAAAATTTGAACCAGGTTGGATCAGGGGTTCTTGAGGCAGGCAGGCAGAGAGGCAGACAGACACACATAGATGGACGGATGGATGGAAGGACACCCAGACAGAGACAGACTTGATCGCAATGCACTCTTCCCCTTATGGGATGAGGATAATCAGTTTGTATCAGACTACACGTTAGAAAACATCACTACATGGTACATTATCATCTATGAGTTTGCCCTTTGAATCATTGACCTTATTTACTGATGGGATTAGGCTTGTGCGATTATGTCATTAAATCGAAAATCGCGATTATTTTTTAAATCGTTAATTTATATTATTAACAAGTTCTAGTGAACATATGCCCGCAGGCATACTTGTTTGAGGAATGCTAAATGTGAACAGTTTGTCTTTGATAAATGACACTTCGTCTATCCCTAAAATATCTGCTCAACAAAAAATTGTGAGTGTAGGTTCAATACTCTTCGAGATATGGCTTGGAAAGAAAATTTTAGCTCTTCAGGGGCGATAATGCGGGCAAATATGGCCGACAACGAAATCATTGCACTTCGTCTATTCCTAACACATCTGCTTAAAAAATGATTGTGAGTGTAGGTTCAAAAACTCTTCGAGATATGGCTCAGACAAGAAAATTTTGATGAATTTTAGCTTTTCAAGGGCGATAACCTAGGCAAACATGGCCAGATTTGCCGAAACGAAATAATTGCACTTTGTCTATCCCTAACACATCTGCGGAAAGAAAAATTGTGAGTGTAGGTTCATAACTCTTCGAGATCTGCTCTGAACAAGAAAATTTTGATGGACAGACGGATGTACACATCCACGCATGATCGGACGGCACGCACCATCACATAATACGGGGTCCGCCTACGCGGGTGTGTAAAAATTAAAAAACCTACCTTATAATTACTCTTTGATGCGACAAGTCAAGAAAATTTACATTTTGATCAGGGATGTCTATTTGTAGGCCAAGAGAATTTTTTCCAAAAATGTATCACTCGAGCATCGAGTCAGGAATTCCAGTGATACATTTACAAAAATAGTTTTCTATTTGTCCTGGAAATAAACGAAATCACGGATTTCTTTTTTCACGAGAGAGTTGATACTTACCTCCCTAATACTCTTTGATATTGCTAAATATCGGCTTTCACTCAATAAAAACTCAGATTAAAAAGGTTAAGTGCCCCTACTGGGCAGGTAGTCAGATGACAGTCTGGCGGATGCTAGCCCCAACCTCCACGCATGCGCAGACTAGTACTTCCTCTGACTAATTTATTGGCTGACACTATGCAACTTTACGAGAGCCTGAGGACCGAGCCTCTGTGGGGTGGAGAGGTCGGGTCCGTATTAGGGAGGTAAGTATTAACTCTCTCATGAAAAAAGAAACCCGTGATTTCATTTACTTCTAGACCAAATAGAAAACTATTTTTGCAAATGTATCACTGGAATTCCTGGCTCGATGCTCGAGTGATACATTTTAAAAAAAAATTCTCTTGGCCTACAAATGGACATTCCCTGATCAACATGTACATTTTCTTGACCTCCCTAATACTCTTTGATATTGCCAGAATTCGACAGAGAATTCGGCGGGAGGGAGGCGAGCTCTTCCCTATGCGCTTTTCTGCGTTTAAGGCACTTAAACTTCTGAAATTGTGTGGAAACAAAACCAGGGTTAAAATTGAACATTGGGCAACACAACCGATGGCCGAGAGATGACCATATGTCATATACGCTCCCCCACCCCTCTTCTTGGGAGGAAGACTGAATGACCTCAATGTCCCATACGCTCTCTATGTACAAGTGCCATGTACTATAGGACATTAAATGAAAAAGCTTCATTTTCGTATACTCTCAATAACGAACCACATAAAACACGTACCATCACCATATTAAAAACGAAGGGTCACGTGACATTACAATTAACCATGGACACCACATACACAAGACTAACCTTGTGGAAGTTGGCTGCTGTCATCATCTCCCCATTGGTGAAGACTGATGCAGTCCAAAAAAGTGGATGTTCCCATTGATTAAATGTGAAATATATAAAAAATGAGGATACCTCATCAAAATATGTACTCCTAGATTAGCTTTTCAAAATTGATAAGGCGAGAGGATTCGAGGTGTCACAGAGATAATGGTCGGTAAAATTTGACTCACAGTGCCACTGAGCTACTGACATAATGTCATCCACAGGTACCCCATTCAATAGGGCAGTAGAAGCCACTACCCCCCGGACACTGTGAGCCTTGGCCACGTCAACTTGTTTACCTGTGGCGGATTTATGGCAAAATTGAATGCACTCTACAATCCACCTGGAAATGGTGTCCTTTGACGCCCTGCCATGGGGTTCAATATATGACAACCACAATGCTGTTGGGTCCGTCTGCCATTCTCGAGTACGTTGTTTGTACCGGTTTAATGCTCGGACTGGACACCATGCTTTTGAATCAGGATCATATCTAGTCAAAGCTGGTAAAAATATAGGTTGACATGGATATTTCAAAGACTGGTCCTTAGCCATGAAATTTATCCTAGGTAGAAGCCTAAGGCCTTCCCCTGTAACCACAAAATGGTCTGCCTCGGCTGATACAAAATGTAAGGTATGAATCTCACTTCTACGCCTAGCCGAGGCCGCAGCAATTAAAAATAGTTTTAAGTGTCAAAATTTTCATAGAAATGGAACTTAGTGGTTCAAATGGCTTATCAGCTAGAACCTGAAGCACTAGTGATAAACTCCAAACGGAATCACTGGGGGATTCCTTGGTCTTAGATTGCCCATGCCTTTGATTAAAGTATTTAATGTATTTACTTCATCACTTCCCCTATTAGCCAAGCAAGGGATAACTGTCATTAAAGCTGACTTATAGCCAGCAATAGAGTTAGGCTTGAGGCTATAGGCGTCATACAGGTGAGAGAGGAAATCGGCTACTACCCGAATAGATGAATCCATTGGATTAATACATCTTTTTGAACACCATTCTGCAAATCTGTTGATTTTATAATTATATGCTCCGGAGGTTGACCCCCTTCTGGCTTTTGCCATGAACATGGCTGCTTGCTCAGAAAAGTCCTCCTTAATTCTAGATTCCTTGACAACATACACGCAGTCAATTGGAACATTGACGGATTGTTGTGAAGGGTCTTGCCCTGGAAGATAATATTGTCCATCAGCGGCAGAGGAACCGGATTGCAGACCCGAAGGTCCAGCAGATCCGTATACCATGATCGGCGTGGCTAATTTGGGGCGATCAGAGGCACTTGGCATTCCTCCTGTCTGATTTTCTGAAGAATTTTTGGAATCAGGATTGCTGGAGGGAATGCGTATGCATATATTCCCACCCAGCTGATAGCTAGCGCATCTGTTGCGATAGCGCTCGGATCTGGAATCGGAGAGACATACGTCGTCATCTTCGCATTCTTCTTTGTTGCGAATAAATCTATGTTGGGTTTCCCCCCGTTGGTTGAACAGACAATCCGCCACACATGGATTTAGTTGCCATTCCGTAAGTAAAACACTCATCCTTCGGCTCAACGACTCTGATAGCAGATTTAACCTTCCCGGAATATGAACTGCTTTCAAGGTAATCCTGAGATTCAGGCACCAGCAAAGCAGTTTCCATGTCATCATACAGAGACTGGGCGACTTCGTTCCGCCCTGGCAGTTTATGTAAGTCACTACTGTTGAGTTGTCTGATCGAATTAGAACACTCTTGCCCTGAACTTTCTGTAAGAAATGTTCCAGGCCCAGGACTACTGCCCGTAATTCCAGTAGATTTACATGTTCTCTTGACTGTTCCAGATTCCAAAGCCCTGATCTCGTGGATTCTTCCAGGCAAGCTTCCCACCCCTCCATCAATGCATCTGTATACATCGTTAACTGAGGGAGGGGTTAGCATCACCCCAGCCAGGAGATTCTCTGGCTTCAACCACCATTGTAGGTGGTGAATTAGAGGCTCCAGCACTGACACGTTTAAGTCCAGTGAACCTGTACTCTGGGTCCATTGCGTCATGAGAAATAACTGGATCGGCTGCCTGCGTAAGGCCGCCTGAGGAATGACTGGTTCCAGAGAAACCATCAACCCCAGCATTCTCAGGTAAACCGGTGCCATGACATGACGACTGTTGCACACTGACTGCATTACTGAGATGAGTATCTGTACCCTCTCCTGAGTAGGATAAACATATCCTATCTCCAGATCGAAGAACATTCCCAGGTAGACAAACCCCTGGGATGGAGTCAGATCTGATTTTTGAAAAATTAATATCCAGCCTAAGTCTGTGAGAGTTTTCAAAACTATCTTCATATTTGCTGATAAACTTTCCTGGTTGTGTGCTTTTAACAGCCAGTCGTCTATGTATGTTGTATGGACTGCTATGCTTCTCCTGCGGAGGTATGCTGTTATCGCAAGAACCACCCTGGTGAAGACCCGAGGAGCCGTAGAAATTCCGAAGGGTAAAACCCTGAATTCCCACTGTCTGCCCTGGAATGCGAATCTCAGGAAGCGGCAGAAACTCCTCGCTATTGGAATGTGGAAATAAGCATCCTTCAAATCTATTGAAGCTGTCCACATTCCCTTCTCCAACCCTGCCAACACCGATTTCACTGTCTCCATTTTGAAACTGGGTGTGTTTATGAACTTGTTCAATGGCTTGAGGTTGAGAATTGGTCTCCACCCTCCAGCGCTTTTCGTTACTAAGAACACGGTTGAATAGAAGCCCGGGCAATTTTGTGCCGGTTGAATTGCTCCTTTGAGTATGAGGGAATTTATTTCTTCCTCTATACACAACCGCTGATCTGGATCTCTTGGAATTTGAGTCCAGACTGGCACCACAGACAGTCGCGATGGTGGGCCTGTTATCCAGTCGGGATGATACCCGACTGAAAGCCATCGCAAGATTAAACGGTCCCGAGTCAACCGTCTCCACTGTTGCATGTGGTTGGCCAACCGGCCTCCCACTGGTCCACCTAGGGAGAGAGGTGGACATAACGAGCGCAAGAGTGACACTGTCTACTGGTGCAGATGCACTGGAGCGGCTCTTACTGTGGTAATCGCCCCATCAGGTACGATTACCACGACCAGATCCTCGCACACCACGGCCCGCACCACCGAGGTGCGTGGTCGGCTGCCTGGGTGGCTGCGCCGGAGGAGCCTGCATCCCCCTCGCTGCTGGCCAAAGTGCGCGCGGCCGTGGCGCTGGTGGCTGGCCTAACCTGGCCACCGCCACCTCCAGCCTGCAGGGGATGATATGCAGGGGGCGTTGCGCGACCGCGCTCTCTGCGGAGCACTTCAAATTGCTCATGCAATGCCCTCTGGTTATTGACCAGGGTAACCGTCTCCTGGAGGTGCCTACATCCCTCACCTCCAAAGAGCCCCGGACCTGTCATAGGCGTACGCAGCAGCCTATTATACAAATCCTGGGAGGGGCACAAGTTATCAAGAGCAAATGTGCGCCTCACCCGGACACTCCTGGTTACAGACCAGGTTAAACAGTCCAAAGCCAAGTTAATTCCATCTTGGATGGCTCTCTGGACAGTCACCGGACCAGGCTGGCGCAATGCGGATGTCGTTACTACCCCCTGTAATAGCTGTGAACCGTGCGAGAGCGCCGAGATAGACGCCCTCGAACTCTCTTCCGCATTGCGCAATGTGGTGTTAGCTGAACGCAAAGCGTTCGAGCACAGCGCTCCCGTGTCAGACCGGCAGCCTGGCTGCGTATCTTCGCCTAGCGCAGTGCGATCATCCGCGCTTGGCTTAGGCACCACACTGTATAACTGATATTGATCAGCTACAATACGGCATTGCTTTGCCACCTTGCGAGCGGCCTTCACTAGACATCCATGTGCCTTAATGGACGTCTCCGCCGCAGTGAACATATCAACAATATGATCAGCTAACGGCAGAGATGGCATAGCGGTAACAGTCGATTTACCTGCCAACCACGGGCGCTGGCCCCGCAATGACGTTGATTAGCTACTGACAAGCATCAGACCAGTCTTCCTCTGTGGCCACCTGCGAATGCTCTACAAGATGAGGGCCTTCGTCATCCTCCTGAGCAATCGCAGGCGTGTGTGTGGCTGGAGGAACTGATACTCCTGGCAAGCCAGAGAAAGCATGCGGGCCTGAAAGAACAGGCATGCTAAACTGACTAGCTTGACCAGGAGCAGGCACTGTGGTACTGCGTGGGGAAATTTTCGTCACACCACGGCCCTGGCCAGCACAAGCTACACCATCGGCAAGCTGAGGTATGCGGTAATACTGGCCATCAGATCCAGCCCTGGCTACTTGCTGCGCCGTGAACGCTACTCCACCGTGAGTAGTACCATGGACAATGTTACCCGTATTCCCTGCGAAGGGTGTACGTGTGCCAATATCCATGGCCACAGCGCCAGAAGGAGAATCCAGCAGATAATCCTCTTCTTCCTGGCCAGAAAGATTAGACTCCAGGTCCGCGAAGAATGCTAACCCGGACTGGCCAGGAAAGGTACCATAGGAGGAATCGGTACCTAAGGTGTGCGGATAATCCTGGCCTGATAAGCAGGCACCAGGCTCCAGCGACACCTGTCCACGAACAACCGGCGCGGCAAGCCTGCTGCCAGTGTCCTTATAGTGGACATTACCCTCTATTAGGGCCACCTCTGAATCATGGACGAAAACTGGTAAGTCCCTAGGAAACACAGATTCAGAGGTGAGGATTATCTGGTGCGAAGCAGATGAAGAGGGCAACGAAGGATTTGACCCAGGAAGCATGCCACGAAGCAACTCTGGGACCAAATCCTTAATTGTCCTCTTCATCTCTCCCATCATCTCAATACGGAAGGCCTCCATATCCATAGTGGCCGAGGCCTTCCTCTTACCCTTCTTACCAGAACCCTCCTTCTTAACTTTCCTCTCCTCCTCTAGAGCCTTCTCTTTGGTCTGCAAAGATAGAAATTCAGACATTAGCTCTCACACAACCCCCCCACCCCACTTTTTACAGATCTCACATTTAAGCAATGGCCCACATGGCCTGTACTGGGAGCATAAGTGGGGGGGGGGGGAATCTATCCTTGATAAAACTTCCACATGAAGGACAACCAGGTCTCTCAAACAAGGCAGAGGACGAAGACAATGAGTATTTCAGTTATTGAATTAGAAACTCAAAACCAAAATAAACAAGGAGGCTGGGGCCCATAAAGACCCAAGCTAATAATAATAAACCAGCGTTGGACAAACTTATAAAAGATAGAAAGGTGCAAGGCTGATTATGACGTCATAACTTCAAAAATAAGAAGTTAAATCAATCCAAAACAAACATCCAGGTGTAAGGACGAATTATATTCATATCCAGAACATCCTAACTGGAAAGGATAGTATATACGGACTATACAAACATCAGATAAACAATGATAAAATGGCAGCAGATTTTATAAATATTTTCAAACATATTTGAAGTGCCTCATATCATAACTAGAATACCTGAGTCTTTAGCAGAGACAAACCATCCAATCTGATGCACTGGAAACTCCACCAACACTATGACCACTTAACTCTCTCCACCTATAAGGGGAAGTAAGTGGACCAAGAGGGCAAAGTGAGAAGACCTTCTTCCGAGGCCTCCAACTCACTGGGCATAGATTTTGGTTAGATACCCTAACAATGTTAGTAGGAAATGGAACCTTGGTGGAGAGAAAAACAAACCCTCTGACGATGTGCTGTCCTGTTCAATCATAGATAGATACCTGTGGACATAAACACAAAGAGAGATTAGTATTTCATAGCGCCGTAATAGAAATAAACCAGTTTTTAGGCGCTTATCACGTTAATGTGAGTCCCGGAAACACATTACAACAGAACAAAACTCGCTAAAATGTAGTTGAATTCACCTGATAATTAGGTCCTGGGCCCTCCTCTGGAGACACAGCGCATTCTGACATAATTCTCAGGTATTCTTTTTCTATTAATTCTTGAATTTGAGTGGAAAAACCAGCAGAAACCTTATAGCAAAAATTTGCATGTGAACTCTCTGCCAATAAATTAGCAAAGAGGAAGTACTAGTCTGCGCATGCGCGGCGGTTGGGGCTAGCATCCGCCAGACTGTCATCTGACGACCTGCCCAGTAGGGGCACCTAACTTTTTTAATCTGAGTTTTCATTGAGTGAAAGCCGATATTTAGCAATATCAAAGAGTATTAGGGAGGTAAGTATACGCTTGAAGTGAAATGGACATGTCTAAACACTGTTGCCGCTTTCGTCGTTGATATGGTATTGTTGCTGTGTCTTGGTAATTTGTACCGAGGATGATTAATCGAGTAATCACGATTATTTAAAAATTATCGATCGTGATGACTCAAAGCAATAATTGCACAAGACTAGATGTGATACTAAACTATTCTTAAGATTAGAAAGCCTTATTGATATATGTTAGCCATAAATACTCGTCCCATTCGGGTCTCGTGAGATCTCCATCGATGTGACATCGAGAAAAGAATCTTGTGTGTATTGAGTAGTTATTGGCGTAGTGATTTCCACTAGAATAGGTACAGAGAACTGAAACTTAACCGGACACAACAACTACTATCTTCATAACAGACAATATTATTTCACGCAAAACCATGTTATAAAGCATATCGTAGTCTGTATGACAAACAGTTAACAGAAAATAGTCCCTCTTAATTCGTCGTAATCTGTCCCACACAAACTGAGGACAAGAATTTGCCGACATTGCGTAGATGCTGATATCACATGAACTACTGGATGGATAATGTGATGACGTAATAAGATGGCCGGTCATTACATTAGAGGTTTATTCTCAAAGAAGCCACGCCTCTATTTTTAGATTGGCTCTGTTGCTGCAGCGTCATATCCCACCTTCCCTTTTCGACCTATACAGCCCCACAATATTCAATACAATATGTTGCTGTAAATTGTTCATTAGTTTCTGATTTTTAAAAGCTCAGTATCTTAAAAAAATCACAAATTTTAATTGAATCAAGATACAATGAAACACTGAAAACCATACATCTCTAATCGTACCATTAATATACCGGTCCGCTAATCGTAGCCATCTACGCCACACTCATGACTCCCATCTGTTGAAGAGGTGTACTATAATCGAACAGCATAATTATGCAAAGGTAATGCATTTAAAACATGCAACATGTATTAATATAACAACGGAACATTTAAAATTCAAACATGGAAACTGTAAAACAATCAAAAAGCAAAGTTAGTATAATGAGGTCGAGTCATGCACTGTGTGATGCATGGAAGCAATCCCGCATCATTTTATACAGAAAATAAACATGCAGAGTATTACTGTCAGCACAGGGTTAACACTTAAAGCCAGCCAAAAACTGCCTCTCAAGTTATCTTGAGGAATGTCCATTTGTAAGCCATGTAAAGACATTTTTTGAAATTTTACCACTGGAATGACTGGCTCAATAACCAAGCCAGTCATTCTAGTGGTAAATTTTCAAAAATAGTCTTCTCTTGGCCTGCAAATAAACATTTGATAAGCATAAATGACATCTCTTCTCCAACCATGACAGTTTACTGGCTATTGATGCTGAGTCTGGAATTGATTGAAACAAATGTTAATATTGTAAAACATTACAAAGCACTTAACAGTGAACTAATTAAATTCTTAAATTATCTTTAAACATTTTATCTATAAAATCCAATTTCAAAGCAGCAGTACGAGAAAGCCGGTGAACAGGACTTTAAAACAAAAATTTTACAGACAGCCATTGTTGCCTTCAACAGCAGTGACTTTTAGGCAGATCTGGTCTAAAATATTCACCACAATGTATCTTACTAAGGAAGATTAGTTACCTTTCCGGAATGTCGAATCTGCTTGAGTGTAGCTTTTGTGACATTACAGTGTTCAAAATTATTAATGAATAATCCTCTGATCGGAATAACATTCTACATCGTAACAGAACTGTTGTATCTTGTAAAATAGTGAATAGATCAATTTCCTAAATAATTCAGAATAATTTGAAATCAACATAGCGTCAATTTTTTTTATCATAAATGGTCGATATTAATTAGTTCACTCTTAGAATAAAAACATTTAACATTAATGAGATACATAAACATGCAACTAACTATGGCATCATGCAAATTTTCAAATGGTTTCAATTTTAGGTAATGGGGTATAAGTAAATAATTAGAATACATTAAAACATCACATTGGAATCAAAAGAATGACTGGAATAATTAAGCCCTTTAGCATTTAAGCCAGCCAAAAAATGGTATCTATAGTTGTTAGATGTCCATTTGGAGGTTATCATAAGACTATTTTTGAACGTTTACCACTTGAATGACTGGCTCGATAAAGAGCGAGTCATTCCAGTGGTAGAGTTTCCAAAATAGCTTTCTGTTGGTTTGTAAATGGATATTTTCTATGAGAAAAATTGAAATTTTTTACAACAAATTTGAGGGTTAAACGGTTAAAACATGCATCAATAAATAAACAATTTTACAACAAAAACACAGACATCAACATCTAAGATGACCCATTGTTATGTCAGAGAAAATGTAACATCAAGATCACGATCAAACCTGTATTAAGCATCCTATTAATGGCCAAGCCGGCCAAAACTCGCCTCATCTGTAATCTTTAGGAATGTCCATTTATTTATACGCCAAGAGGTAACCTTTTGAAAATTTTACATACGAATGACTTGCTTGAATATGCAGCCATCCATTCCAGTCGTAAATTTTCAAAAAACGTCAAGATAATAAGCAACATTATCTCTCAGAAGATAGCACACAGAATGCTTGATTATCTGGAAAGCAATTCTCAAGATAGCCAGATTTCAAACGCTTTCTTCCCCAGACCTAGCCCTATCCCCGTATGAAGTTTCAAAGCGATCTGATAAATGGTATCTAAGTTATCATCTGGAAAACATTCTCCCGCCCACCCGCCTGTCCAGACAGTGCCATCACATTACAATAAGCCAAAAGCCGGGTATAAAAATGGTCTCTTGGCCTGCAAATGGGCATTGACCCGACTGCTGCAGAGGCCAGTTTTGGCCGGCTTAACCATTAAAGAATTAATCAATATGCTGTTGTGTATTCTGAAAATAATTTGACTGGAAGACGTTGTTATTCAAGGTCAAATTATTTTCAAAATGCCTAGCATCTTGCCTGCATAATTGCTATGAAAGGATGATAGAGATAACATGAAGGAGCGCTAAGAGAAACATTAAATATGACATAACAATATTTCAATTTAAATGTAAACAGACACAAACAAATATTACAGAAGGATTTAATAAACAAACTTACCTCGTTTTCTTTCCTGAGCTTTTCCAGTTCATGATTGATGTCAGGCCCCTCATCTGCAGCAGACGGGAATGCTTCTGTGGTAACAATCGATTCATTGTCAGCGACGATTTCATGAAGGCTAGAGACTGGTGACAGTTTCTGTTTAACTAAATCACTGTATTGTGATACAGTCTCCTGGTGTTTAGTGTCAATATATAACATATGTGACTGATTTTCGAAAAACATATCTCGCTGAAAGCTAATGTCTGACCTAGGAAGGTTTGGCTGACTATCTGACACAACGTTCTCTGCTACAAATTGACCAAGATTTGAAACACTTTCCATCAGCGAAGGAGCAGAGCCTGTCCACGGATTTGTTTGTTTCACAGGTTCGTTGTTTAAATTGAACGATAAAGTCTTAGAAGTTGGCGCAAGTTGATTAAGTACAAGTCTTGGCTCTGAACGTGAATGCATGATTTCATGAGCGCGAGAACCGTGACGATCCTCAAAACTGTGACACATTGTCTCCGCTTGTGCTAGCTGACGTCTCCCTTTCTGGTTTGGTATTGGACTAGAATGTGTCATTCCCGTTTGTGAACTAAATGGTTCACTTGCAGATTTTAAGAGACCGTGAGATTCAAAGTGATGAGCTGCAATATGTGTTTGGGCAGCTTGATTATCTTGTTCAGATAGATTAACTCCGTCTTTCACATCCGCATCATCCATGTCTGGATAAAGGACATCTATACGCATATCATCCTGAGCAGTTTGTACAAATGCACCTGGAGCATCAGCTACTTCAGCAATTTGAGGGTGGTCCACTTCAGGATAAAAACTGCCAATATGATTATTATCCACTCTGTCAGCAACAATCTCTTCTGCATAAAACTTGTCATCCTTATTCTGACCAAATTCTATGGTTTTAGTTCGAGAAATAATCCAATCTTCGGCTTGGAAAGAACCACCCATTTTGTCAGCATTCTTTTGCACACCATCATCTGATGCATCCTTATCATGATAGGATCTCTGTCTTTGAAAGTGTCCCTCTGATGGAACTGTAGAATCATCTGCTTTGAAGTCATCCAACAAATGCTCTAGTTCACCAGAGTCTTCCGTGGAGAGTTCTCGCTGATAATGATCATGGACGATGATGGTTTCAGGATGGAGAGTAACAACCACTGGAGATCCTGAATGTTGAAAGCTATCTCTATATCTTTCCTCTTCAATGTCCACAATTCTATCTTCTGCTTCAAAACCATCAGTCACACCAGCTGTTTTTTTCAACATCTGAAGCTTGTTCTTCAACTGGTGCTCGATCTCTGTACGAACTTTCAGCTCCGCTCTAACCTTCCGAAATTCTTCAACGAACCGACGTTCCTTTTCTGCCTTCATGGCTTTTAACTTCTGTAAATAATCCTGCTGTAAAGATTTTTCCAACTCATCCATTGCTTTCTCATGGTCCACTTGCAAATGGATCCTTAAAGTTTTAATTTCAATTTCCTGCATCTCCTTCAAATACTGTTCTCTATTTGCTAAGTCCTTTTTATGTTTCTTCTTCAAGATGGCAATTTCCTGGTTCACTTCACCTAATTCTGGCAATGAACTATTACTGCCAGATTCTGGAACACCCTCTGTGGTACTAGACACTACAGCACTCTCTTCAGATTTGGCATGTGATTCGGTTAAGCCGTTAGAGCAAGCTACTGCACTCGTTATATCATCATCAATGGAACTGTACTCTGTTTTGATGAAGTGTACAGGTACAAACTCCGCCGCACTCACCGTTGCAACTTGTTCACAGACATTCAATACCAGAGCTTCAGATTCTTCAACACTTTTACTGACCATTGATGGCGATAGATTTAAGGTAGATTCTGCACTACTATCAATAAAATGTGCCGGGATGATAGTATCATTTTCTCCCATCTCAGTAGCTTTGAAATCAAGCTGAGCTTGTTTATTTGCCACCAATGTTAAAGCATGTGCAGTCTCATTAGGTCTGGGGCTCATTTCTGACACAAATGTCCCATTACTGAGGGCTAACGGTGTTAAGTCCATCCTCTCTTGACTTGTTCTCAAACCAACTCTGTGCATCTCAATCACTTCTTCTGGCAAATACGCTCCCTCGGAATTCACTCGTCTATGTCCCTTTTTCCACTTATTCTGCTTCAAAACATCAACTTCAATTCTAAGATTTTCAATTTCCTCCAATAAAGATGAATTCTGAAGAGTCAAATTGGTAACGTGCTGCTCATCATTTTCGCGGGAACTATTGCAACTCTGAGAAGCGATCGGTGCTGAGATTGATTTACTGTCACCTTCTGATGGCATTTCAGCTTCACCGGAGTCACTAACCAGTGATACCTGTTCCAGTGCACAACGCAGATCAATACTTTTATATTGCTGCAAAGTATGCACCTTTAAGTCCTGAATATCTCTGTGAGCCTTTATCTGTTCATTAGCTTTAGCCGACTCTTTCAATGAACTCTCCAGCTGTGAGCACCTATCCTCACTCTGCTTCCAATACATTTCCTGATATTCAAGTTTTTCTTTTGTGTCTATCAACTCCTGTTCTACACGACTATATTTCTTCTCAATCTCCTGTAAGCATGCATTAGAATCAGCGCATACTTTTTCACTTTTTCGTAAACTCGTCTCTAGAACGTCAGACTTTTCTGTAGCATCACTGATTTGGTCTTCTAGTTTTATGCATTTCTCAGCAAATTCTGACACTCGACTGCTGGCTTCAAAATTATCATGTTCAAGAGAATTCAAAAGTCGTCGAAGTTCTGCATTAGAGCTCTGCATTTCAGACACCATTGTTGATTCATACTTATATTTGTCCGTCAAATCCTGAGTTTCCATTTCAAGTTGTTGTTTCCCAGTCCTGACCATGCTTAATTGGTTTTCTAAGCTATCTTTTGTGGTCTCAAGTTCGTGAATAATCACTCTACACTTCACAAACTTCTCAGATTCTTGATGCAGTTTTTCTGTCAGTTCTGTGTACTGTGCTTCCTTTTCTTCATTTGAGAAGTCATTCATCTTGCGAAGCGTTTCATTTCGCTGTGTTAAAATGTCATTCTTTTTCAGCACCTCAGTAGTCTCCCCATTGGCATTATTTAGTGATGCCATTAGTTGCTCCTTTTCCAGATGAATCTTCTCAAAGTCATCCCTACGTACAAATTCAGTCATCGTTTGCTGAAAACTAGTTAATTCCATATCCAACTGGGTCTTCATACGATCAATTTCATTGCGTAATTGGGTATTTTCATCTTTCCGCCTGTCATTATCTTCATGTAAGTTTGAGCTCTCTTTCGTTAGCAATTCAAATTCATCAGCAGTTGGTCTCGTTTGTAGGCTTTCTTGCAAAATATCAATCTCTGCTAATTTTGACTGTAACGTTGCTTTCAAGTTGTTCAATTCTTCTTGATACTGTGTGCCATTCGCATCTGAACCATCGTTCTGTGTAATTTCATCATACTTATTGGTCAATGTATCCAATTCTTGCATCAGGATTTGTACCTGTCCATTCAGTTGTTCATTTTGTTTGACCAGATATCCTGATTCTGCTATTGCTTTTTCCTGAATTAACTCCATCTCCTTCTCCATGGCACCTCTCGACACTTGTTCATCTTCCAGCATCATTCTCATAGCATTTAATTCCTCGGTTAGCTTAGTCACATCATGTTTTAAAAGATTTGCCGATACCACAAGATCATCCTTTTCCAAATTTGCATTTTCTAAATGTGATTTTGCAATACCTAATTCATCATCTTTTGACACTAAGCGACCCTCGTACTCAGATCTCTCTTTCTCCAAGTGAGCACAAATTTGTTGTAAAGATTCTCGTAAATTTAAGTTTCCTAAATCAATCCCACTACAAAACTCGTTGAAGCTTTCTTTTACTAATATTTGAATTTTGTCAACTTCTGAAACCAGCTCTGAATTCTCATTTCTTAACTTAGCTAATGCCATATCAGCTTCAAGTATTTTGGATTCTAACTCGCTAGATAAATGAGACACCTGTGCTCTTACTGAATCGAGTAACTTATCACGAGACCACAAATCATCACTCAGCTGTTTCCTCAGGCTCTTGACGTCCTCTAACCGAGTGTTCAGCTCCATCATTTCAGAGTTCTTTATCTCCAGTTCTGTACAATGCTCCATGATCTCATTGGCTTTATGAGTTAACTTACTGAGCAGATCATCAATATATCGATCCTTGTCCTCCAAGCACGAAAGATGTCTCACAATAATATTGTCCTTCTCTGAAAACAAACTCTCATATTTCAGTTTTTCAGAGTTCATCAACTCTTCTATTGTGTATTTTTCTCTTATTACAAGCTCCATTTCTTCTGAATGACTTTTCTTCAATAACTCTTGCTCATCACGGATATTCTGTAAGTCATTCACCAACTTAACCTTCTCAGAATGTAACGTACGTGCTTCATTACTTCTCTGCTCCATTGCATTAACCAACATTTCTTTTTCTTCTAGTAACTGGTGAGTACCTTTCTCTGTGAACTTCACCTTTTCTGTTGCCAAATGTACAGTTTTAGTCAATTCCTCAAGCTCTTTAAGAAGACCATCTCTCTCAGAAATAATAGCATTTGATTCATTCTTAACTGTCTTAAGTTCTTCACGAATACTCTCTAGTTCGTGCCCAAATGCATCTCTCTGGTCAATAGCGTCATCCTTTTCTGTTACAAAGAGAACGCGGTCTGTCATGTGTGATGCTAATTCATCCTCTAATTCCTGCTTAGCACATGAAGCCATTTTGTTTAGTTTATCAATTTCTTTGAAAAGCCCATCCTTTTCAGCCACAAGAACATCTCTTTCAGCAATCACCGAATCTCTATCTAATATAACACTGTCATGTAGCTCAGCAAGCTTCTCTCTTTCAAATGTAATAGTATTATTTTCATTTTTAGCTGTCTTTAGCTCATCTACGAGGCTTTCTTTGTCTCTTTCAAGTTGATTACTGTGATCAATGGCTGTATCTCTCTCTGTTAGGAGGAGAACTCGTTCTGTAACAAGTGACGGCACCTCCTCAGCAACTGCCCGCAGTTCTTCTTTTAGTTGTTCATATTCTTTAACAAGAATACCGTTATCACCAGTTGCAGAATCCCTTTCCAATTGAACACTATCAAGTTGTTCCATAATTCTGTCCCGTTCTGAAGTTATATCATTATTTTCACTTGCTACTGCCTTAAGGTTTTCCAGAAGATTTCCCTTTTCATGTTTTAGTTTATCGTTTTTAGACACAATAGTATTACATTCTCCTTTAACTGTCTTAAGTTCATCTACAAGGGTTTCTTTATCAACTTCAAGTTGATTCCTCTGTTCAATAGCCACATCTCTTTCTATTTGCAAGAGTACCTGTTCTATGAGAAGTGATGGCACTTCTTCATCAGCTTCCTGAAATTCTTGGTTGGCTTTGTCAGCCATTCTTCCGTACTGGTCTCTTTCTGAAATGGCAGTATCCATTTGCAGCTTAATATGTTCAAGTTCTTCAACAAGCTGGTGTCTTTCAGCAGTACCAGTGTCATTTTCAGTCTTAGCCGCTTTAAGTTGTTCTAAAAGACCATCCTTTTCTTGCTCAAACTCATTTCTCTGGTCAAGAGCTGCATCTCTCTCAGTTTGTAGTAGAACCTGTTCTGTTACAACCGATGCTATGTCTTCATCAACTGCCTCTAGTCCAATTTTGTCACGTGCAGATATTTTGCTCTGCTGATCATATTGACTGAGAATGGCATCCTTTTCAGCTACAATAACATCTCTCTCAGAAATGGCCAAGTTTCTTTCCAATGTAACAGCATCAAGCTGATTAACAAGTTGCGCTCTCTCAGCTATAACAGTAATATTCTCAGACTTAACTGTCAGAAGTTCTTGTATAAGATTGACATTTTCCTGTTCAAGTTGATTTCTCTGTTCAGTAGAAACATCTTTTTCAGTTAGCAAGAGCGTGTGCTCTGCCACAACAGATGGTATCTCTTCATCTATAGCATCCAGCTCCAATTTGGCATGGTCAGAAAGATTTCTCAGTTCACTTGATTCTTTGACAACTCTTTCATTTTCAACAACAAGATTATCTCTTTCAACAATAACAGAGTCTCTCTCCAATGTAACACTATTAAGTAGGTCAACAAGTCTGTCCCTTTCAGAAACTGTGTTTGTTTTTTCATTTCTAACTGTTGCAAGCTCCTCGAGAAGTGTTTCATTAGCTCCTAGAAGATCATTATCCTGTGCTACTGCATCAGCTCTTTCTGTTACCAGCTGTACATCTTCATTGATTATTGATGGCACCTTGTTATCAACGGCATGTTGCTCATGTTTGGCAGGGTTAGCTATATTTTTTAATTGTTCATTTTCAACAGTGAGTACATTTTTGTCATAAATTACTGTCTTATATTCCTTTTGAACTGCCTTAAGCTCTTCTAAAATATTGCTTTTTTCTTGTTCAAGTTGGTTTCTTTGTTCGATAGCCTCATTTCTTTCTGTTAACAAGAGAACCTGCTCTGTTATGAATGATGGCACTTCTTCATCGACCGTTTCTAATTCTTCCTTGACATGAGCAACCATTTTGCTTAGCTGATTATTTTCAAGAACAAGAGTATCCTTTTCAGTTTGAATAGTATCTCTTTCAGACATAGCAGAATTTCTAGCCACATTAAGGATGCTAAGCTGTTCGTGAAGACCAGAATTTTCCTGAACCAAAACATCCCTTTGTTCCTCTGTGATGTCCTTTTCACTCAGCATCATTGCCCGTTCTGCAACCAGAGATGGTACATCATCATCAATCACATTCAGCTGTTGTCTTAATTGCTTTATCTCCTCAAATAAAGCAGTTCGTTCAGAAATAATCAAATCCCTTTCTTTCTTTATAAATACAATTTCATCTTGAAGTTGTTTATTATCTTGCACCAATCTTACACTTTGTTCCGCTACTGATGCACTATCATCATCGAACCCATTTCTTTTGTTGGAGAAAATTGCCATTTCACTTTGTATTCTATCTCTTTCTGCAATAACACTCTCCATCTGAAGCTTCACATCTTTGAACTCCTCCAGAAGTTTACGATTGATTGCTTTCAATAGCTGGTTATCCTCAATAGTAAAACTGTTCTCAGTCATCACTAGTGTTCTCTCAGTAACATCAGATGGTATCTCATTATGTATCCGCTCTAGTTCATCATTTAGACGTTCAATTTCTGCTCGCAAATCAAGATTTTGAGCAACTTGATCTAACTTTTCTTGTTCAAGCGCATCATATTTGTCCAAATTCTGTTTCCTCTCTTCCAGCATTCTATTCATATCATCTTGAGTCGTCTGAACTTTATTCAGAAGTCTGTTTCTCTCATTAGTCGCCTGCACTTTATCTTCATTTGCAATGTCTTGTTGAGTAACCATTAATACATGCTCTGTAGCGACAGCTGGAATGTCTTCATCAATACTTTCCAGTTTATTTTTCATATGATCTTTTTCTAGTGATATGTCTTCTAATTTCTTCAACAAATCATCACGTTCTTGAACTAGGCGAATATGTTCTTCACTTGCCAAGTCATTATGTTTGAGTTGTTCCTTTTCCTGTGCTATTATGCTTAACTCTGTCCTTGCATGATCCCTTTCCACCGTCACACTCTTTAATTCTAATTCCAAATCAGTGCTATCAAAGCTTTCAAGATCTTGTAAGAGCTTAGCTTTATCTGCACTGAGCTGGTTCCTTTCAGCAATCAGATTATCTGCCTGAATAGTCAGCGTTTCCAGATTGTGCAAGGCTTCAGACAAGTTGTCACTCATCATCTCTCGTTCTAGTAGTATAGCATTTCTCTCTTCAATTACAGCTGCTAGGTCTTCTAAAGCCTTGCTCTTCTCATTTGTCAGTGCTTTCATATCACCAACTGTAATATCAGTTGCAACAGTAATTTCATCTCTTTCTAAAACCAATGCATCTTTTTCCAGCTGCATTAACATATTCTCTTGTACAAGAACATCATGTTCTTTTTTCATTAATTCGGTTTCATTATGGTACTCTGCCAAGTTAGCTCTCATTGTGTTCAGTTCTGTCAGAAGACTGGTATTCACTTCTGTATATCTTCCACTTTCTGCAAAATGCTCTTCCTTTTCTCTTAACAAAACCTCTTTCTCTTCAATGGCACAGTTCAGATCCTTCATAAGTGAATCAATCGCCGTAACTAGGTTTGCTTTCTCAAGCAGAATGGTTTCAGTTTCACTAACTAATCCTATGTGTGACATCTTCAAGTTTTCATTTGCTGCTGAAACTGCAGTGTGATCTAAAACAAGTGCTTCTTTTTCTTGTACTAGCTTCTGATTCTGATCAGAAACCTCATCTCTCTCCTTGCAAGCCATCTCAAGCTCATGACTTAACTGCTCCTTTTCACTCAATGTTTCATTCAGCCTACTCTCATATTGCAGTAACTGTGATTTCACTTCGCTGATGTCATGAATAAGAGCAGCATTTTTACTTGTATGGTTAATAAGCTCATCCAGCAGCTTTGCTTTTTCTTGTACTGTAATATCACCTTTCTGAAGAATCTCTTCTTTTAAATGGATTGCCTCATCCCGTTGCATTGCAATAACATCTCTTTCTTTGTGTACGGTATCTATTTCTAATTTCAGTTTTGTATTTTCTTTCACCAGTGCTTCTTTCTCTTCATTAACATTCTGTCTTTCCTCTACCAACTTATCACAATTTTCTGCTAAACTATTTCTTTCAATAGTTATCGCTTTAAAATCAACTAACAAATTATTCTGTTCTATGTTTATCTGTTCGTTTTCACTTTGAAAACCTTCGATTTTATCCTGAAGCTCTAGTAATCTGCGCTCCAAATTGTTTTTCTCCTGAGTGAAAATTTGATTTTCTTCGATGATATGGTCTTTCTCAATCGATAACTCTTCAACTTTCTTGTTTAGCATGTGCTGTTTATCTAGCTCAACACTGATTCTCCCTAGTGCAGTGTCTCTGTCTGTAATTGCACTATCCCGCTCCTTAATGAGATTGCACTTCATTACTATTGCATCATCTCTCTCCACTATTAATGCACTCTTATCATAAATTGCACGATCTCGCTCTTCTAGTAACTGATAGTTTTTGTGTAGAACACTGTCCCTTTCAATAATAAGCTTGGTAATTTCACTAACTGAGCTATCTCTTTCATCAATAAGCTGATATTTCTCTGTCAAAATATCATCTCTTTCTGACACTAACGTTTCGTTGTCTCGTAGTACACCATCTCTCGCTTCAATTAGTTGATACTTCTCTTGTAAAGCATTGTCTCTTTCTAGGATAAGCGTCTCCTTCTCTTGTACCAGTTCATCAAATTCCATTTGCAATTCCTCATCTTGCTGCTTAAGATTCTCCGCCCCTGTTTCTTGTTCCATAACCAGATCTACAGTGGACTTTGTTAACTTATCTACTTTATCAACTAATATATCTCTAGCTCTAGTAAGCTCCTCTTTTTCATGTTCACTTTGTTCTTTCTCTTTTAAACTCATCTCTAGCTTTTCTATAAGCTCCTGATGGAACTCCTCCATGGCATGTTTATCTTGCGATAACCGTTCCATCTCAGCCTTTAAACTATCTATTCCGGGAAGCTGACAATCCTGCTTATCTTCCTTGCTGTTTGATAATTCTTCATTTATCCGATCAATCTCAGTAGATAAGTCAGTCACTTGCAACATTAGGATTGTCACATTTTCTTTCGCTGATTTCGCTTCATCAAATGCAGACCATTTTTCTTGCTCTAAAGTATCTTTGAGTTGCTTCAATTCATTATTTTCAGATGTTAAATTCACCAATTCATCTTTATACACAATGTTTTCATTTATAAGTTGATCCAAATCCGTTTGAAGGTTTTTTAGTTCACTTTCACCAGTCCTCATACACTTGTCTAAACGTTTATTTTCAGACATCAATGATTCAACACTCGAATCCATTTCCTTAACAGTTACTTTTAATGCCTCATTCACACAATTCAATGAATCCACTTCACCCTCAAAACTTATAAGCTTTTCTGATAGTTCTGTATTCTCTTTTTCTAGGTTTCCATTCTTTTCCACTGTATGTTGAAGATCGGTAACAGTTTCCTGTAACTGGAAACGGGAATGGTCTAAATCCTCCCGCAACTTCAGCAGCAATTGTTCCGTCTCTAGAACTCTAGCTGACATCTGCAGCATATCGTGCTCTAGCTTATCTTGAGCATGTTCATAATGAGCAGATTCTAAGCGCATCGTCTCCCCACGCACTTCTGCCTGTTCTGAAGATGATGAGGGATAGGCACATTCCCCAGGAGACAGAAGTTCAGGCTCTGTCACGACAGAAACGTCCATTGGTTCAGTTTGTGAACTAAGACTAATATCACATTCAGTAGGACTACCTTGCTGACTAACTATAATGGAATGTGGATCAGTTCTGGACAGTTCTTGGGTTAACCCGGATATTTTATTATGTAATTGCTGTTTTTCCTCACTAAGAGTCTGAACATTGCTCTTTAATTGTGAACATTTGTCTCCAAGTTGTTGAGTTTCTTCAGCAAAATACTGAATTTCTAGTTTCAACTTCGCACACGTTTCATCTAATACTAAGATTTTCTGGTTAGCATTTTCAGAGTTACTCTGGTATTCAAAAAGTCGCTCAGACAGTTCATGAATTTTGTCTTTATCATTCTGCATTCGTTCAAACAATCGTCCAATCTCTGAATCTTTTTCAGAAACCATACATTGATTAGAGTTCACGCGATTCTTTAGTTCTTCAATTGAATTACATAAATTTTTGTTTTCTGAATAAAGTCGTTCTGTAGTTTCTGAAATAGATTCATCTCCTAAACTCTCGCTCAGTTGTAGACTAAGTCGTTGATTCTCTTCAGCAACGCATACATAGTTTGTTTTCAAATTCTCAATTTCAGATTCTTTTTCTGCTAAAATTCTATGCTTTATTTCATCTAATTGTTTATGGAATTGGCTCTCTAACTTTTCTCTTTCAACACGTAATATGTAATCTACACTTACCGCACTATTAGCTACCCCACCACAGGTTGCTATCTCTGGCTGAGATTCAAGTGTTCGATGGCTACCATTATCACTTTTAGATACATTATTCATTCTTAGCCGTTCAATCTCACTTTTAAGTTGCTTAGCTAAATCTCTCGCTTCATACTCATTTGTCTTAACGTCCTTATAATCACTTAACAGGGTGGTATAAGACTCTGTTTTATCCGTCAGTTTTTTAATGACCTTAGCGAGCAACAAGTCCTTCTCGTTCAGCTTGTCACTTAAGAAAAGCATTTGAGATTTGGCTCCACTGAGAGCCTCTGTCGAAAGTTGGCACTGATCGACTTGCAAATGTAGAGCCTTGCCAGCCTGAAAAAGCAAAAATTTAAAATATAAACACTGACATTAATATTGACTCATTGAGGGATCCGATCCGTCACTCAAATATCTGACATCATAATCAATTACATCATCATGTGTTAGAAGACATTACAATCAAACTGGCAAAGGTGACGAGATAGCCAGTGAGGAAAGTGTCTGAACTGTATACCACTGAGTAGCCCGTACCACTCTGATGCCAATATTTTTAATTTTAATTTTTGACATCAGAGTGCTAAGGGTTAATCTACAATTTAACCCTTTAACCCGTTAATGACTAAATTTGGTAAAGAAAATCAAAATATTTGCTTATTGAATGTCTATCTGCAGATCAAAAGAAGACTATTTTTTAGAAGTTACCAAGCCAGTCATTCTAGCAGTAGATTTTTTTAAATACCCATGTCTTGACCTGCAAATGAACATTCCCTAAGAGCATTGCAGCCCGGTTATGGCCGGCTCCATCATGAATGGGTTAACTCTCAAGTCAGCCAAAAAACAGCGTTTGTAGTGTCTTGATAAACGTAAGACAAGACAATTTTTGAAAATTGAGCCAGTCATTTCAGTGATAAATTTTCAAAAATATGCTTCTCTTGGTCTGCAAATGGACATTTTCTATGAGAAAAGTTAAATTTTCTTGAACAAATTTGAAGGTTAAAGGGTTAATAACTTAATTCACATTCTGTTGAATATTTTGAAACAAATTTAAATAGGAACTGTTGCTGCCATAGGCTGCTACTTAATAGTTTCCTGTAGTACCAACTCACCTGCAACTTCATTATTTGTTCCAGGAACAAGATGTAGATTATTGATGGAAATACAAACAATTCTATATCAGCCCTCAAAATTTCAAATATTTGCGAGACCCATTTTTGGGTCCAGTGTTTTCAGGCCTGCTTAACCAATTGTTCGGTTGCGCAAAATCAGTTTGCGTAACCAATTGGTTGCGCAAATTGGTTACGCCATTTTTCATCCAAACCTGCTTTATCTGAACATATTTCATCTGTGTATTAAGTTAATAATGAATTTAAAGTGCATGATACTGAATTATCATTAGCATATATTGATTACAGCATGGACTTATCCGCCGATTAACTAATTTACAGATAAAATATGTTTTTAAAAACATGGTTTCATAAAAAATCATTATCTGGTCAAATGGCATCCGCCGCATGTGAATTCACCTCATGGTCAGTTAATGAAACATGATGTTTTCTTGATGATGATGTGGGGCATGGACAAATACACACTGACAGTAGCTAGGATCTATGAATGTAACAGTTTAATTTAACAGATAAACTCTTAAACATAGCTGTCTCTACAAACCAACTGAAACTCAAGGAGAATATGTTGTGAGACTCCCTCAACAATGAGTAACTTACATGTAGTACATACTGTAATGCTAGGAATATTGATTCATAATTACCAATCTTTATAAAAGACACATGGATCTGAACTAAGTCCGTTAAGAATATTTGTTGCTTTTCAACTGTCAGGTGAACATGTATGGACATTATTGGCTACTATACATCATAATAATAGTTTTCATCAATCAATAATTATAGCTTCCAGTTAACTTAATTTCAAAATATTCAACAGCCTACCTGTATAGGTCCTTTGAAAATGAACACGTACTTATAAAATCTCATGGATATATATATATGATTATAACAAAGCAACACCAGTAACTTTAATGTAATCACTTAACCCCTGAAGACTAGCATGACTCGAGATATGCCAACTTCTTGGTGATCTAAGAAAGATTATGACATGTGTTGAATATTTATATTTTTGGTAGCAACATATTCTAGTCAAAGTAATTTCACAATATTCAATACCCTACATGTAACCAGTACCTGGCAGCGATCAGTAATGAGTATGGTGGCATTGAACTTCAGGTAATTCAGTTTTATGCTTGAATGTTCATGTTCCATGCCTGAATTGACCCAGTAATTAGAATCGAGCATGATGAAGACAGAAGGAACACGAAAAGCCACTGAGTCAGGTAAGTACAAGGTAAGTACACTACAAGGTAAGTAGGCTATCTAACAATAACATTAACTAATAATAATTAACAGTAACTGAATTAGTATTACTAACTCAAAACATGATAACTAACATCTAACTTTAACAATCACCAGATAAATTTAGAATGACATGGCATGATGGGTTAAATAGTTATACTATCTTGTAACTTTTAATGATTTTGTTTCTGTACAGTACTGCTGCATGATTCCTGAGTTATCTCCACAGTCAATTAATCGAGGGATCCATTTCTAGCTATGCTCCGTCCATTTCTAACTAATTATATAGCCACCCACACTTTGCCCGTGTTTGGATCGATTGAACACTGAAATCCCAGAATACCAATATTAAGGTTACCTGGTAACTAACTAACTATACAAGTGAGTAGAGTTGTTGAATATTTTGAAACTAATTTGACTGGGTGTTGTTGCTACCTATGGCAGCAACAGTGACTGCCCCATCAAATTACTTTGAAAACATTCACCATGTTGATTAAATATTAAATCCATCATGATCAGACATACAATTCATACACCTGACAAACTATCCCAGCTTCATGATTGATGGAGTATTGTGATTCAGATTGTCTGGCAGAGCCGCAATTATGATTGTGACGTCAATCTAATGGGTACATGTATATGTGAGATAATTAATTATGACAATTCAGTGACAGATTGGATTCATCCATTGATTTGCAGATGTAGACAGGTAATGAAGGAAATTTTTGAAAATTTACCACTGAAATGACTTGCTCAGTCAGTTATCGAGCCAGTCATTCCAGTGGTAAGCCATCTAAGATAAGAATTATTCCATTCCCTATTGTTTCTCTTGTTAATTAGGATTTCCCCATCAACACAGATTTTGAACCCATTTCTAGCCAGTTTAAGTACCATTAAATTGTTAATCAGTATCCTTATCGCCATTAGCTGAATCACTGTCACTTTCTATGTCCTCTGAGCTAACCACATCAACATCAGAGTCACTGTCCATACGCAGGTACTCTTCATCTGCCAAAAGTGAGTGGTGTAGGAATGAAAACATCATCTGTCTGAGGCTGTACACTGGCACATGCAGGTCTTTTGTGTTTCATTGCCGTTTTATACTGTCCACGTTTAGAGCATTCACTCATGTATGATACATATCGATGGCCTTTTCCACCAGTTTATGCTCATAGTCCCTGTCCAGCTCATTCATCACCGGTAGATTGACATGTAATAGAAGCAGATCATCAAGTGCATCCTTGCTCAGTGACAATCTACTATCTGTTAAGATCCGGCCCGTCATGCTAAAGCCACGTTCAACAGTTGAAGATGACCATGGAATGGCCAGACATAGTTCCAACAGCAGAAGGAAATGCTGATACTGAGGAGAGTGATGAGTGAATAGAGTTCGCCACAGCCCTACTTTGCTCTTAAACTGCCAATATTTCATGCCCACAAGACTCTTAAGCCTCCTGAACTCATACATTGCTACGTCAACCTTGTAGCCATGAAATGATAGTGAATCATTGAAGTGTTGACTAAGCTTTCTTATTTGGTCGACTCCATAATGTGGATCGTCATAATCCCACAGAGAGTGGTCACAAATTTCCATTGCTTTGAAGATGTCTTCAGTGTCTGTAAATGAATGAAACCGTGTATCGAGTGAGGTGGAGATACAAAATGTAGCTGATAGTATTGTTTCCTTGATCTTTGCTACAGCCTGCTTTCCTTGAGCAACACGCAGAAGCTTGTATTCTTCTGTATGTACATTCGTCAGGTATTCAATCTGTTGTTTCTGTTTTGCTAACATTTGATTTTTCACCTTAAATGCCAAAGTTACTGGAAGGTTTGTGGTTTTAGCGGTAATGGTAACTGATTCTTCATCTTCTTCTGCTTCAAATGGCAAGTCAACACGTTCCTCGGCGAGTTTGGACAGTTTTGCTTTAGTTTGTGCGATTGAATCAATAGTGTCCGTTATAAGCGAGGTTGGCATTTGCATAACATATGACATATGAGCTGTTTCGTGAAGCACTTGCCGGTAGAAGTGGAGGGAAGCCAGGTATTCATAGGACTTAAAAATACTGAGATAGCCCTTAAGCGTAGCAGCATCTACAGCTTTACAGGCACCAGGATTTTCTATCATGTTCTCTGTATATAAACACAATGGCAGGAACTTTGTCATCATTGCTTTCACAGCACGATACTTATGATTTTGGAAGCGTGTTCCATGTGCTTTGACAAAAGCAACACATGTGACACCTATGTGAGTGCAATAGCTGTTAATATACGCTTGGCTTTACCACTATTCCGGAACATATAGTAAATTTGTTTCATCACTTCATCTATTTTCTGAAAAGCATTGTTAGATGTAAATGCATCTTTAATTGCCAGTTCAAGGCGGTGATTAGTACCATGAATTAATAACAACCATGGCCGGTCATCGTCGGTTTTCATGGTGGTACATGCACCCTTGAATTCACCCAGATTCACACTAGCATCATCTGTACAAATGCTAACCATTAACACCATGAATCTTGTTGTGGTCATATTGTATGTTTCTAGAAATGCACTACGAAAAGCTTTTTTTACAGCTACTGAGTCTTCTCCACCATAGTCAGTCATGTGCTGACATTTCATTAAGAGTTCCACCGGGTGACCATTTATCACTACTTTGGCATAAACTAGTTCTTTTTCGGTACCCATCTTCCTCGCCTGTGATCCATCCATCATTCCTGAGAAGAAGTTTGTTCTGTAGGATTTTTTCCAAATCTTTTCGCATAGTATCAGCCAAGAATGATATAAATTCTCTGCACACAACATCTGTCTTTTCCAGAGACAAATGTAACGGAATTGTGCATTTGTATCTTTATTAGACTAGTGAAATCTGAGCAAGGTTTTTCGTGAACAGCAATGAACAATGCGGTATTAAATAAGTGCTTATAGCATGTTCTCGAGTTATCTTTTATGAACTGATCAATTGGAACACTTGGACGTTTTAGTGGATCAGTTTTAGATGTGGAAGCTGTTTCAGCATTTTTTGAAAATTTCTGTTTAGCCCAATCATGTAGTCCTCCTGATTTACAATGTCTTGCAATATTGTTCTTATGGATATATTCCACACCATCAACATAATTTACAATACCATTCAGAACAGGCCCCTTTAAATTTCTACGTCGCAGCCTCTTGGCGAAAGTCATTTAAGTTCGCACTACACACCTTGCAAGTTAGCTTCACTATGCATCCACTATCATTAGTTTCAGCAAGAAAATCATCTTTATAGTCCCATTTATTAAAAGTTTTTAACTGAAGAAGCGTTGCATGCGATTTTGTAGGCTCATCTTTAACGTTCATTGTGATTAAACGAAATCACAGATTTCTTTTTTCACGAGAGAGTTGATACTTATCACCCTGATGCTTCATGATATTTCCTAAATATCGACCTAGCTTCAATAATACTCAGAATTAAAAAGAAACCGACCCCACTGGGCAGGTTACACAACTGACAGTCCAGTGGATGTGCAGCCCAAATTCGCACATGCGCGGGGCTGACTCATTCCATTCCAAAATATTGGCTGACATAATTGCAACATAAAACGCCGATAGACCGAGCCTCTGTGGGGCGGAGAGGCCGGGATCGTATCAGAGTGGTAAGTATCAACTCTCTCGTGAAAAAGGAAATCCGTGATTTCGTTTATTTTACATCAAGAGTATACTTACCACCCTGATACTTCATGATATAGCCAGAATTTGTAAGAGAATTCGGCGGGAGGGAGGCGAAGGTCAGAAGACCGACTCATCCCTGGAAGAGCAAGCTTTTGCTTTTAGAGCACAACAAACATCTGAAATTGCGTATGTAAACACAATCAGGAAATGATTTGGACATCGGATAACACGACTGATGTTGAGAGTAATGACCGCTTCACATCCGCTCACCCCCCCCTCTTTTAAAAAGGGAGCGATGACCGCAATGTCCTATACGCTCTCTATGTACTCGTGCTAAAGTACTACAAGACATCGGACGAAAGCTTCATTTCGTATACTCTCAGATGGAACCACAAAGAACACAAAACCATCACCATTTTAGTAAATAATATAAAAAGCGTGACAAAAAATAACTATCACCAAATATAGGACTAACCTATTTTGACGAGATTCCCCCTTTGATCACCGCTGGCGATGATAGGTACAGTACAGAAAAGCAGGGATTTCCCCCCCAACCCCCCCCCCCCCACACTAAATTGCACTGAGTATGAGTCAACAGCATTATGTACAATATTTACAAATTTATATACAGATTTAACGTTTATGTAAAATCGATAAGGCAAGTGGATTTGACGTGTCACGTAGGTAATGATTTGTAAAACTAGACTCACAGTGCCATTGTGCTTCTGACATAATGTCATCCACCGGCACTCCGTTAAACAGAGCCATGGATGTCACTACGCCACGGACACTGTGAGCCTTGGCGATGTCAACTTGTTTACCCGTGGCGGCTTTGTGGCAATGCTGGTTGCATTCCACAATCCACCTAGAAATGGTATCTTTAGAAGTTCTCTAATGGGGTTCAATATAAGATAGCCATAAAGCACTAGAGTCTGTCCGCCATTCCTGTGTACGTTGTTTATAACACGTTAATGCACGGACTGGACACCAAGCCTTTGAATTAGGATCAAACCTAGACAAAGCTGGTAAAACTATAGGCTGACCAGGATATTTTAAAGACTGGTTCTTCGCCATAAAGTTACCTCTAGGTAGAAGCCTAAGGCCTTCCCCTGTCACCACAAAACGGTCTGGCTCTGCTGACAAAGCATGTATTTCACTTCTTCATCTGGCTGAAGCTGCAGCAATCAGAAAAACTGTTTTAAGCGTCAACATTTTCATGGAAATGGAGCTTAGTGGTTCAAAAGGGTTTATCTGCTAATACTTGAAGTACTAACGATAAACTCCAAGACGGAATCACTGGAGGATTCCTTGGTGTTAGATTACCCACGCCTTTGAATAAAGTATTTAGATTACATACGTCATCACTTCCCCTAATAGCCAAGCAAGGGATAACTGACAGCCAGCAATAGAGTTAGGCTTGAGGCTATAGTTATCAAAAAGGTGACAGAGGAAATCGGCTACTACCTGAATAGATGCTTCCATTGGATTAATACATCTTTTTGAGCACCATTCAGCAAATCTGTTGATTTTATAATTATATGCTCTGGAGGTTGATCCCCCTCCTGGCTTTTGCCATAAACATGGCTGCTTGCTCAGAAAAACCCTCCTTAACTGCTGATTCCTTGACAACATCCACGGATTGGAACATTGACGGGTTGTTGTGCAAGGCCTTGCCCTGGAAGATTATGTTGTCCATCAGAGGCAGAGGAACAGGATTGCAGACCAGAAGGTCCAGCAGATCCGTATACCATGATCGGCGTGGCCAATTTGGGGCGATCAGAAGCACTTGGCATTCCTGCTGCCTGATTTTCTGGAGAACTTTTGGAATCAGGATTGCTGGCGGGAATGCATATGCATACATTCCCTCCCAACTGATAGCTAACGCATCTATTGCGATAGCGCTCGGATCTGGAATCGGAGAGACCTACGTCGTCATCTTTGCATTCTTGCTCGCTGCGAATAAATCAATGTTGGGCTTGCCCCAGTGGTTGAACAGGCGATCCGCCACACATTGATTTAGTTGCCATTCCGTGGGAAGAATGCTCTTTCTTTGACTCAATGAGTCTGCTAATAGATTTAGCCTTCCCGGAATATGAACTGCTTTCAGGGAAATCCCATGATCTAGACACCAGCAAAGCAGTTTCCACGTCATCATACAGACTGGGCGACTTCGTTCCGCCCTGGCGGTGTATGTAAGTCACTACTGTTGTATTGTCTGATCGAACCAGAACACTCTTGCCCTTGACCTTCTCTAGGAAGTGTTCCAAGGTTAAGACTACTGCTCGCATTTCCAGCAGATTGATATGTTCTCTTGACTGATCCAGATTCCAAAGCCCTGATACTTTGTTTTCTTCCAGGCAAGCTCCCCATCCCTCCATTGATGCATCTGTGTACATCGTTAACTGAGGGTGGGGAGGTGACAACGTCACCCCGCCAGGAGATTTTCTCTCTTCATCCACCATTGAAGGTGGTGAATAAGAGGTTCCAACACTGACACTTTTGAGTCCAGGAAACCCATACTCTGGGTCCACTGTGTCATGAGAAATAATTGGATTGGCCGCCGGCGTAAGGCTGCCTGAGGAATGACTGATTCCAAAGACACCATCAACCCCAACATTCTCAAGTAGACCCGTGCCAGGACATAACGACTGTTGCACACTGACTGTATGACTGAGATGAGCGTTTCTACTCTCTCTTGAGATGGATAAACATATCCTATCTCTAGATCGAAGAACATGCCTAGGTAAACAAACTTCTGGGATGGAGTCAGCTCTGACTTTTGAAAGTTGATTATCCAGCCTAGATCTGTGATAGTTTTCAAAATTATCTCCAGATTTGCTGATAGACCTTCTTGAGTGTGTGCCTTTAACAGCCAGTCGTCTATGTATGTGTGGATTGCTGTGTCTCCAGCGGAGGTATGACGTCATAGCTTGGACCACTCGAGTGAAGACCCGAGGAGCCGTCGATATACCAAATGGGAGAACCCTGAATTCCCATTGGCGGCCCTGAAATGCAAATCTCAGGAACCGATGAAAGCTCTTCGCAATGGGAATGTGAAAAGGCATTTTTTAGATCTATCGATGCTGTCCACATTCCCTTCCTCAATCCTGCTAACACCGTTCTCACAGTTTCCATTTTTAAAACCTGGTGTGAGGATAAACCTGTTGAGAGGTTTGAGGTTGAGAATTGCTCTCCACCCTCCAGTGCTTTTTGTCACTAGGAACACGGTTGAATAATAACCCAGACATTTTTGTGCCGGTTGAATAGCGTGTTTTAGTATGAGGGATTGAATTTCTTCCTCTATACACAACCGTTGATCTGGATCTCTTGGATTTTGAGTCCAGATCGGAACCAACTGGCTGATTTGAAACCCAGTCGGGATGGTAACCGACTGAAAGCCATCGCAAGACTGAGTGGTCCTGAGTAACCCGCTCCCACTCTTGCATTTGGAAGGCCAGGCGACCACCCATGGGTGCACATAAGGACTGAGGTGGACCCAAGAAGTGCAAGAGAAGCCCTGTCTCTGGTGGCTGTTCTAGCAGCACTGGTGTGGTCCTTTTGAGAGGCGACGCATCAGGTTCGGCTCCCACGACCAGAACCCAGTGCTCCTCTACCAGCGCCACTTGCACCTCGGTACGCAGGCTGATCCTGGAAGAGCCTTCGCTCCCCCCTAGCTGGCTTACGCTGTCGTTGTGGCCGACGCTGCATAGGTGGTTGGCCTCTGACAAGGCCACCACCACCTCTAGCCTGCTGAGGGTGGAAGGCAGGGGGCGCTGCTCGAACACGCTCCCTGTGGAACACTTCAAATTGCTCTCGCAGCGCCCTCTGGTTGTTCACCAGGTTTACGGTTTGTTGGAGGCACAGACATCCTTCACCTCCAAACCCTGGACCTGCCATCGGCGTCCGAAGAAGCCGATTGTACAGGTCCTGCGAGGGGCACAAATTGTCACGGGCAAATGTGCGCCTCGCCCGTAAACTCCTGGTTACGGATCTCGTCATGCAGTCCAGAGCCAGGTTAATGCCGTACTGGATGGCTCTCTGGACTGCAAGAGGAGAAGTTTGGCGGGCCACGGATGCTGCTACTACCCTCTGTAGCAGCTGGGAAACGTGCGAGAGCCGAGATGGCTCCTCTCGTACTTTCCCCCCGTGTCCCGCAGCGCGGAATTAGCGCTGCGCAGAGCGCTAGCGCACAAGGGTCCCGTGTCAGACTGGGACCCAGGCCGCGCGTCTTCGCCCAAAGCCGCACGGTCATCTGTGCAAGGCTTTGGAACGACGCCATACTTCTGATATAGATCAGAACTTATACGGCAGCGTCGTGCCACCATGCGAGGGGCCTTCACAAGGCGTCCCTTCGGCAGAATGGATGTCTCTGCCGCAGCGAACATATCAACGATATGCTCCGCATACGGCAGAGATGGCATGGTGCTCATCACCGGTTTCCCTCCCAACCACGGGCGCTGGTCCCGCTGGGAAGCCGGTGGATCCACCTGGAGTTCTGTCTTGATGTTCACCAGCCATTGGCAAGCATCCAGCCAGTCTTCCTCGGTGGCCATCTGTGAATGTTCGACGAGCCTAGGGCCTTCGTCGTCCTCAACCACATTCACTGGTGGAGTAATGGCCGGAGCTGAAGATACTCCTGGAAAGCCAGGGAAGCCATGCGGACCCACAAGGGATGGCATGGCTTGCGCCGTGGCTATTCCAGGAGCCGGATCTATGGCGTCATGGGAGGCTAAAAACATGACGTCACAGTCCGGGCCTTCCTCACGGTAACTCTCGGCAAGCCGAGGGATACAGTATGGACGGCCATCGGCTCCTAGCCAGCCTAGCCTGAAGAAGTAGTTCCATGGAAAAGGTCACCCATGGGCCCCCTTGGGAATCCATTTCCATGGCCATCGACTCATCGGTAGGCCATAACAGTGTCCTCTTCTTCCTGCCCAGAAAGATTAGACGCCAAGCTTGAAAAGGGATCAAACTCGGCCTGGGCAGGAGGGATATTGCGTGAGGCGCTGATACCCTTAGCCGTAGGCTGCTCTAAAGCACTCGATAAGCGAGCGCCCGAGGCCATGGCTTTCGCTCCCGGGTCCACGGGCGAGGCAAGCCTCAGCGCCGGACCAACGGGAGCCGTCTCTGGGTCTATAATGAAAACTGCTTTGCTAAGAGAACCAGACCCAGAGACGGGAACACTCTGTCCCGGAGCAAATGAAGAGGACAATGACGAACTTGACCCGGGAAGCAAGCTGCGAAGCAACTCCGGGACAAGATCTGTGATCGTCTTCTTCATTTCTCCCATCATTTCAAGACGGAAGGCCTCCATGTCTGCCATGGACGCCTTCCTCTTGTTACCACACTCCTTTTCCAGACGCCTCTTCTCGTCTGCCGCCCGGTCCTTTACCTGCCGATTTAAAAAATCAGTTACAACCTCCACCGGCCATGACTCACACACATGGCAATTTAGAAGAGGCCTGCACGTACTGCACGTAGTGCAGTCACGAGGGAAAAAGCGGGCCTTCACAAAACGGTGGCAATAACCCTCTGAAAAGACACAAACGGAAACAATTAGTTTTTAGCTATGACGAACCAAAAAATCAACTGCAGAAGGCTAATAAGATCCGTAAGGAAAACTTTTGACCATCAAATGAAAGATAAGCCAGGCCCATAGAAAAAACTATAGGCCTGGGGGGAGAATGCGGAGAAATTACTTCTTATGGTAATCTCTCCCTCAGCAAACACATAATAAAATAGAAGGACCCAGAAACCAAGTATAAATATTGTTTAAATAAAAGGATACCCGTCAAATATCAGCTCATGTGTCTGAAACATAAAGCACAACATGCGTTAGCTAATATATAGGCCTCCCCCATAAAAGAGCTAGCCTAATAAAGACGTATCCACGAGATAGCGCGAATCCAGGAAATACCATCCGAGTCAACAGGCAAATTTTTTATCAATAAATTTACTAAAGTACACCTGATGGCTAGGACCGGGAGCATCCTCCGGCGACTTGGCAGCGTCAGACATACTAATATAACAGTCAAACAAGTTGCAAAACAACTCAAAAGCATAAGCAAGGCCAAAAAGCGTGTTGCAATGGCAGGTCAATATTTTAAGAAGAGGATGAGTCAGCCCCGTGCATGTGCGAGTTTGGGCTGCACATCCGCTGGACTGCCAGTTGTGTAACCTGCCCAGTGGGGGCAGTTTCTTTTTAATTCTGAGTATTATTGAAGCTAGGTCGGTATTTAGGAAATATCATGAAGTATCAGGGTGGTCAGTATACTCTTGATGTGAAAACAATTGACTATTTAAGCCTCTGATATATATTATGATAAATTTACGTACGAAACTCAAAATCTAGCAGACGACAAATGCATGTCTTCCTATGTTATATCGGTATCCAGAATCGCGTATATAACGGGAACATTCTACCACTAAGCAGAATTAGTAATATCCGTCGGAACGGGAACATGTTTGTGTTTTATTTCCAATTACCGGGAACTTCGGATATAAGAAGAAGTTACCGCTTAGATCGTTCTCAGGCCGTGAGAAAATTCATATTGATTACCATTGTGTTGACTAAGGTATGATATTATTCTAAGCATATATTTGTGGATACATAATGCAAATTCTGAGCGGTAAGTGGCCTAAATCGATCGCTAAATGTCACTTAATTTGATAAATCGCTATGTATGATGTGCCTCGGCCATAGCCAGCTGACAGTTGCACGTACTTGCATGCAACGGTTTATAATTGAACAGTCCGTTGTTGATGCTTAACGTGTAGCGAGACTAGTTCCCGGCCTAAGTAGTAATGCTAGCGGAAATACAACGGAAGTTTGTCTATGACGCATGCGTGCTGTCAGTTATTTATAGAATTTGACAAACAGATGTTATCGATCTTTTAGATGGTTGAAAATCAATGCCAAATTTCCGTTGTAAATAGTTTCCTATCAAAAAGTTGTTGAAACTTTTCCGTTTTCCACCATCAGAGATAACTACCATTCTGGGCTTTGTCACTTACGTGACCATTTTTTCGTTCACGGTAATTTTACTTCACGTAACCGACACGCGAACGAAACGATCGTTCGCGACAAATTTTGAGGGCTGTATATGATACATGGATATATATTGAAGCTTCAAATATGTAGAGTTTGACAGGAAACTTAAGCAGAAATTTAGGTCAGAAATGAAGGAAATTAGTCCAAAATGTACAAATTTTGATCAGAAAGAAAATAATGTATGATGATCATTGACCCGATCGACCAGTCAGACTCAGACTGATGATGATTGATTGGCTTGGATGGTGTATAGTTCGGGTCCCGGTTATACAGGTCCCATTCATGCCAGGTCGAAAATGGTATTGGTTTCTTTGTTGGGCTGATTTTTTTAAAGGGTATTTTGGTTCTTTGCCATTTTGCTTTCATTGATACCAATGGCCATATATCAGAGTATGAAAAGGGAAGGGATCAGGACTGACTGCTTCATGTGAAATGAAGAAAGGAAGCTTGGTATGGCGAGACCATCATATTTTGCAAATCACAATATCATGGCCTAATCTTATTTAAATTAGTGATATCTCGATTCACCACATTATAAATGGACAAGTCATTACATCCATGGCACTGTGCCCTTGACTCTAAAGCTTCCTCAGCCATAGATCTAACCATCTATTCTATTGGCATTTCCGTTGACGACTATTTGACATTTGACCTCTTGACCGTATTAATTTATCAGCTAGTATTGCTTATTAATAAATAGAAGAAAAGAATAGATTAGATTGTGGTTTGGTTAGGATGGGAATGGAGGAGTGGAGTAGGGTGGGGGTGATGCGAGGGTGTTCAAATTGTTGTAGGGATGATTCTGTTCATGTGTTATCATTCTGTGTTAACTGATATTATCGTTTTTTGTGATTCTCGCTATCAGTGTCACTTCATGGATCCGCAAAAAAACGGCCACGGAAACCAGTGACATATCTATTCGGAATCACTATCCGAATCAACACAAAATCTACGTTAGTGGCTCTTCATACTATCTGCGAAGGCGGATACTGGGAAGTATCAAATTCATAATCAGCAAGCCACAAATAGATTGCCAATTTCGCTGTTAAAATCCTTCAACCGAAAATAGCCCAATTTTGATTAGTCAATGCTGATCGTGATTTTTCACATATTCCATTCACTTGCACATATCAGCTCCATTTGAACAACCAGATCGACAAGTCTGATTATAAAATCTTAAATTTATATTTAGCCTGCACAAAAAACTATTTATATCACAATTTTCACTGCCAAAATACATCAATTAAGACACAAAATTTTGATTGGTCGATGCTGTCCATCGTCTAAATCTGATCTGCCTGTCGGCATCAACTCGTTCCTTTAAATGACTTCTAACAAACCCCTGGGTTGACTTCAATTAGATTTGGCAGTAAGTAGCATTAGGGTATAGAGGTCCAGAATTGTTCAAATGAAGCTGATTGGGCCATCTGGGATTTTTCAATATTTTGAGAAATGCGCTTAAACATCTTCCAAAAATGCTTGTCCAATGGAGGCATCCAGTTTTAGCCTTGCCCCGCCAATCTCTAGCTACGCTCCACTAAACTTCACCACATTGGAATCGATCGATCCCTGCAATCTCTGAATCTCAATTTCCAGAAAAAATATACAGTTAAGCTGTTGAATATTTTGAAACTCATTTGACTGGGTGTCCAATTAAATTAGTTTCAAAATATTCAAATGTATATTTATTAAATAGGAAAGACATACAATTCATACAACAATGCTTTGTCTGTCATCAACTAAGCATTCGTGATGAATTTATCTACGTCATTCATGACATCATTGATTATGACGTCATCCTACATGTACATATCACGTAGTTGATTACATCATATGAGGGATGGATAAACTGGAACGGTCCATTGATTTGAAACTCAAGATCAAGGTCGAACTATGGTAAGATCGGTACCAAGTTTATTTAAGATAGCCTGATTGTTTATATCACCAATGATGTGTAATACATTATGTACAATATGGTTCCACTGTCAGTGAAAATGGCCTAGCAAAGAGGGTCTATGTGTGGTTATATTCTGCCACCAGAAAACTCTGTACAGTTACTGTACGTGATGCCAACACCTATAAAGGCAGTAGAGGATGACACTGTGCCACAAACCTGTTCAATGCACTACATAACAACCTAAAAGAAACACTGGGGTAAAAAAAGAACGTGGTTGACTCTGATGACAAACAGTTGTCAAAGAAGGACTGATTTCCATGCAGCGTCATCATCATAATCCTCATCTATATCGACTTCCCATCTATTTAGATCAATATAGGATTCCAATCTGTCAATCAAGTATATGATGTCATAATCAATTAAGTCATGTCAACTACGTAATGAATGATGTAGCTAAGTCCGCAAGGAACTTTTAAAAGGCTGTCAGTTGTACGAATTGAATGCCTTTACAATTTAATAAACATTCTACCCGCTACAGCGCCCAGTCATATTATTTTCTAAATATTCAACAGCTTACCTGTATAGTTTTCCGATTTGAGATTGAGGGAGACCACAGTTTCGATGGATCCCAACATAAGCAAAGCATGGGCGAAGCTAAGCTGGAGATGGGTGGGGCATAGCTAAAGGTGGATTGATCCATTGGGTTTGCATGTGACTAATGGACCTTTCCAGTTTTAGCTATGTCACGCCTATCTCTAGCAAAGCTCCACTTACAACTTGCCCGTGTTGGGACTGATCCATCCTTGAACTCCCTGACAATCAATTTCAGGAAAACTACACAGGTATGCTGTTGAATATTTTGAAACTTATTTGACTGGTAGGCAGCAACAGCTCCCAGTCAAATTAGTTTCAAAATATTCAACAGCATGTTTATTAAATATTAAAGACATACAATTCGTACAACTTGTCGGTCTATTAAGTTTAATACGGACTAAATCGAGTCATTCATGCTGTATTTGTTTATGACATTATCCTACACGTCATGTAGTTAATTATGACGTGATTTGATGCATGGATAAATTGGAACGGTCCATTAACACACGACTTACAGTATGAAATGTGTACTACATCACCTCATTCAGTTGTTGTTGCAGTTCTCGCACTTGATCTGCCAAGTAATGGGTCTCGACAGGGTAGTCACCGTCATCATCTGTGTGATTCGGTGTAGCCTCCTTTTCTTCTGTAATCGACGCAATGGCCACCATTCTCACTTCCGCCATATCTATTGCACAAGTGGCATTATCTACAGCTTCCTCTAATAACGGCACTTTACTGGTCTGAAAACAGAATGGATAGATCCGATATATATATATATAACTCAAGCAATAAGCATATGACATCATAATCAATTACCTCACATGTAAGCTGACATCACAATCAAAATATGCAATGAATGACGCATCTAGTTGCGTCATGAACATTGAATAATTCATCCAGTATATGAATCGTATGTCTTTACTATTTAATAAAGTCTGTTGAATATTTTGAAACTAATTTGCCATAGGCCAACAGCAGCCAGTCAAATTAGTTTCAAAATATTCAACAGCTTACATGTATTGTTACCTCAAGTGATATTGGGATTCTGGGAATTCAGGATTTAACTCGAGAGATGTAACAAAGGTAAAGTTACTTCTTGTCAAAGATATAAGACAACAATGTCTATAAAGCTAACGAAGTTTGCTAAGTCGCTGCATGCAGTTTACAGGCAGCTAATGTCAATACAATAAATAGGCAATACTGACATCAATTTCAAGGTATAGTAGTCATTGAAATTCGTCACAAAAATTCTGTGGAATAACTGTTTCACCATGGCACTACCACAGCATTTTTTTTCAAATTCTATTAATTAACATCTTTCTTCTACTTTTGGTGAATTGTAGCAGCTCGCCTTAAAGCGATGCTAATCTCATCTCAAATGTTGTATTGCACCGATAGAATATGGTTTATGGATTCCATATCATTCATATCCTGTCACATTCCCTGATCTGTATCGCAATTATTTGTTTTGTAATATCGAGTAAATGTTGAACAGTGATCGACACCATTTTGTCTCCACTAGCTATTGTGTGTGATGTCATGTCAGCTCCAAAGCATCACATTCTTTATTATGTAATGCTCATCCCATTGAATATTTTGAAACTAATTTGACTGGAAGTTGTTGTCGCCTATGGCAGCAACAACTTCCAATCAAATTGGTTTCAAAATATTCAACAGCTTACCTGTAGGATTGCTTTTATACCACATTGCCAAACTATAGCTGGAGCCTCTATGACTGAGCGTATATACCGAGGCAGACACACTAGAATTTTTCTGATTGGTTGAAAAGTAAATCATGACAGCCATCATAGGGTGTAGAACTCTACCAACATTTACCGTAATTACTCGACTAAAGGCCGCCCTCGAATATAGGACGCTGTCCCAAATTTGACCAAAATCCGCCCAAAAAACTCTTGTATTCAAGTATAAGACGCTGTTAAATTTAGAAAAAACGTACCTTTAAAAAATCGAAAATTGGTATAAAAAATAACCATCACTCCGCGTCATGTTTAATGCATGACTAAAAATTATCATGATGTTAGAGAAATTATTAAATAGGACCGCCTAAATATTGTGTATCTTCAATAAAGATTGTTTATTACATCAAAATCAATCTAATTTTGGCATAAAATGTCTCCTTGAAAACATCGAAATCGCATGATAGAAACAGATTGTAATGGCTCTTTTGCGTTTGGAGGCGCTGTGTGATCTTATGCACTAACGGGAGTTGGTTATCTGGCTCTTTTGTGATTGGAGGCGCTGTGTAATCTTATGCGCTAACGGGAGTTGGTTATCAAACAGGTACGGGAACATTCAGTTCCTATCGCGCAATGATGATATATAGCAATTTCCGAGTTCCGAGTCCAGAATATTTATATCCGAGTACTCGCTCTAATTAGAATAAAGATCTTTTGCGATTGGAGGCGAATCACGTGATTTATACACGTATCTTTTCTCGACACCATTTTATGTCAAATTCTGGATTAATTTTGATGTAATAAGTGATATGCATTAAAGAATAAGCAGTATTTAGGCGCCCCAATTTAATAATTTCACTTCCGCTTGGTGTTTTTGGAGTATACATTAAACATAGTCATCAGGTGGCGCGAATTGGCTATGGTAACATTTAGTTCAATTTCCGGGGTATAATCTGTGACTTTTTAAGAAAAATTTCGACCCAAAAATGTGCGGAAGGATTGTTCTCGATTATAGTACGCACCCCCCTTTCTAGTACATGTGTTTTGACCAAAAAACTGCGTCCGTTAGTCAAATTTTAATGGCAACTACTAAATCCTGAATATCTTTCCTTAGCGGCGTGATAAAAAGCTTAAAATTACTTGGATAGTTTATGACCGGCATGTTAGATCACATGAATAGCTATCAAGATATGGGATTAGTTATCCTTTAATATGACAGCATGATTGATACCTTGTATTTATGATTATGGACCTATTACAATCACATTAAATACCGGTATGTGCATTCTGCAATTTTCCTCTACAACAAACATACAATTTGCCATGATAAATTAAGTTTACAACAACTTTTTACCACAGCATTGCTGAGTGCTGTAGCAAATTTCTATGGCTGCTATAGGTGACACTCATTTCTAGCTAAGGTACCCAATTGGGTATGCATATTTTGAATTGAATTTAACACCGAACCCTCAATTCTTAGAATCTCAGTAGCAAGGTCATTATACAACAATGCCGTTGGATATTTTGAGATTAATTTAGCTGGCAACTGTTGCTGCCTAAAGCAGCAACAGCTCCCAGCAAAATTTATTTCAAAATATTAAACAGAATGTTAATTTTATTGCATAGAGGTGATTTACAATGTATGCCAAAAGATTTATTTTTATTTTACATGATTACCATTTTCCATGACAGATAAAAAACACTGATTTCCATGACTTTCATGAACCCTGACTAATAAGTGACCTATTTCGATCATCATATCACATACTTGAGTGAAAGGTTGGATACTGCCACTAGTCATGCCATTCTCAGAAAATATATTGTATATTATACAGACGACAGTCTCTAGAGAAAGCTGTCCATCGATATGTCAGCATTCTATACCTCTAGATACCTATCCTGCCAGTCCAGTATTTACAGGGTTCTGGCCACACTGGTAGGCACTGGACGCGATTGGCCACCACTCAATAATTCTGACCAGCACTAAAGAGTAAACATTTTTTCTGAAACACCACTTTTTTCACCATTTTATGAAATTAAATTTTGAAATCATTTAACTATTTAACACTCATATCAGCCAAAAACGGCTTATGCAGTGGTCTTGAGAAATGACCATTTGCAGACCAAGAAAAGACCAAATTTGTAAAATTTACCACTGGAATGACTGGCTCGATAACCGCTGTCCACTGGTAAATTAAAAAAAATAGTCTTCTCTTGGTCTGCAAATGGACATTTTCCATGAGAAAATTGAAATTTTCATGAACAGATTCAATGGTTAAAGGGTTAAAATTTAGTTTTTCAATGAAATATCACTGGAATAGGCCAGAATGATTCAGATGTCACTTTAGGATATACAAATTTCATAATTTTTATGGAAAGTTTGAGCAACTCACAAGCCCCTGGTTGTACTGCCTTAAATATGTCTGGCATTAATTTCATTCTGGACAGAGCCATGTTGACTTATATTCTTTAAAAAAAACCCACAGATTGATGATCCATAAACAAATTATCACCATAATCAGTTTCTGATGTTAAATTACGGTATTCTATTTTCTGTAATGGTGTCATAAAAAACTTGAACTTTTGACCTCAAAATTAACACAATTTTTTTCGGGATATAACGTCAAACCCAATGCACATGCCTGGTACAGCTCCTTTCAGGTAAGCTCAAGCTATTACAGCAGTCAGGCAGTTAAACTTTAGCGAGCACATGGAAATGAGTAAATCCAATAACTTAGATCTACACTACCTGTTCCTGGCTTTTCCTTTCTAAACGAAACTGATCATTTTCACGAACAATTTTGTCTAAAGCTGTCTGCTTGCCCAGAAGCATTTCCTCCAGCTCAGCAACTCTTTCTGTGGTTCTTTGTAGCTTTGCATATGTGTTTAACAACGACCGCTGACTCACTCTCTCACTATCCTACAAAAACATCATAACATATTAAATGTATCTTAATGGTCAAGATTTGTAAAGAAAATTAAAAATATTTGCTAGTGAATATCCCTTTGCAAGGCAAGAGAAGAGTATTTTATGAAATTTTAACATTTGAATTATTGGCTCACTTATCGAGCCAGTCATTTTAGTGGTAACATATGAAAAATAATCTTCCTTTGGCTTGCAAATGGACACTGTTCGAGACCAATGCCGAAAGGGCTATGGTCACTCTACATCATTCTGTTGAAAAGGAATGTCTCATTCAATTACAAATCATCTACGAATTGACGATTTAAAAAAAACAAGAATTCAACGAAATTAAATGCCTCGACTTGTCTCCTGTTTGTCACAGTGTCTATGTGATCTCAATGTTATCACGCTTCTTCCTAACATTATAGGTAACCATGCATCCAAGTTTTGTTCCAATAGGATTAACGAGCAGAGGATAAATAGTAATCGCAAAATGACTTTGACCTTTGACTTCTCTATCAGCAAACATCATCCTTATGGCATAGGGAAGCATGTGTCCAAGTTTAGTGAAGCAATTCTGAAATATAAATGTAAATGACTTGCCTAACGCAAAAAATTAACGTTGAAACAGCAGAGATCAAATAGCAATGTCAGAATTACCTTGACCGTTGACCTAGTGACCTGACTATGAGCACACATCTTCCTTATGGTATAGGGGAGCATGTATCCAAGTTTAGTTTTTGTAGTATGAACCAATTCTGAAATATAAATGTAAATGATTTGCTAAACGCAAAAACTTAATGTTGACGCCACTGTTGCCGGAAAACTGTTACTTATGTCTCGGTTCCTGCTTCGCAGGCGAGACAAAAAACTCTGTGTATGATGGTAATATCATAAAATCAAACAATTTAAACATATTAACTCTTGGCACACTGATGTCAATATTCTATATTTTACGGTGTCACAAACAAAGAAACTAGTGTACATTTGTCAACAATTTTGGTGGAAGATGTTGCTGTCTACGACAGCACCATCTTCCACCAAATTTATTGAAAAATAAACACAAGTTCATCTTTTACTTTAAATTGAAAATTTTTAATTTTGACAGCACTAACCCTCACTCAAGATTTTCCAAAAATGGCTACTGCACTGGGCTTTCAAAAGAAACATCCATTTGCAAACAAAGAGAATACTATTTTTAAAGGCTTACCACTACATTTGACTGGCTAGATAACCGACCCAGTCATTCAAGTGATAAATTTTCCAAAATTATCTTAGTCTGCAAATGGACATTTTCTATGAGAAAATAGAAATTTTCTTGAATAGATTTGAGTGGTAGATGGGTAACATAACTTGCGCACTGGTAATTGCAAATAAATTTGATGAAGCCATACTCGCCCTCAACAAATTTTTCTTACACTTGTACCAATATCACTTAAATTCTGAAATAATGACCGTACATTGTACAAACCACGAAAAGTTTGAGAGTGAATGGTATACATTCAAGGTCAACAACACAAACGCTATAACAAAACACTTTTCCACATAAGCTACCGGTAAGTGTGATATAACAATTTCTTGGAATTCTATTTTAGCACATGTAACAATACATCGATATTCTAGTTAAACATTGATGACAAAAATTCATCTATCTAATGTTCACACGACAGCGCATTTGTTACAACACCGCTTAATTCTTTGAATTCAAAAGATCAAATATGAAAACACCATCTACAGTTTCAGAACCAATGACATGAACACTTAGATGTTGTTACTTGCCTACAGAAATAGCCTATAGTTAAATTAGTGGCCTCCAAATATTCAATAGCTTTCCTGTTTGGTGCTCTTAACTGTAATACTCATATAAGCCAAAAACGGCCTCTGCAGTGGTCTTGAGAATGTTCATTTGTAGACCAAAGGAAGACTATCTTTAAAAATTCACAACTAGAATGACTGGCTCGATAATCGAGCCAGTCATTCCAGTGGTAAATTTTCAAAACTAATCCTCTCTTGGGTCTGAAAATGGAGATTTTCTATAATTGAAATTTTCTTGAACAAATTCGAGAATTAAATGGTTAAGATTAACATTCAAGAGCAGGACTCCAAAGATTCATACCCAAAAACAGAAGTTTAGTAACGGTACAATGTATGTATTATCACTTATGTCATTTGTCAAGTTCTTAATGGCCTGTACAGATGCTTCTCTTAGCCCTTGAACACTTATATCAGTCAAAAACAGATTCTGTAGGGGTTTTCAGAAATGTCCAGTTGCAGACCATGAGAGGACTACTTTTAAAAATTCACCACTGTAATGACTCGCTCGATAAACGAGCCAGTCATTTCAGTGGTAAATTTTCAATAATAATCTCTTGGTCTGCAAATGGACATTTTCTATGACAAAACATAAATTTTTGGAACAAATTTAAGGGTAAAAGTGTTAAAGGAAAACCCACCTCCACTTATAATATTCATTGAGGCATTGTCAGGTCAAACACCATGGCGTACATAATCTATGCATGACAGTTGTAGCGCTTTATCATGCCGACAAAGGTTTTAGTGGCTACATTGTACATATACATGTAAATGGTGATACATTTGCCCTGCCTAGGGCCTATGAAGGCTTCTATGATTTACTTTTCAACCAATCAGAAAAAAACCTAGGCTGTCTGCCTTGGTATATACGCTCAGCCACAGCATGAGGTACAATCAAGGAAGCGGCGGTTTGGGGTAGCGGCCATCACTCATAACTATTTAACCGGAAAATCAGGTTCGCGCCTGAGCTGTGCGTCTCAACATCATTGGAAACATGGGCAATATCCTTCACTTCTTGCCTCTCCACTAAGGAGTATAAATGGATACCAGTATAAAAGCTGGGGAATAATAGATTGGAATAGACAAGAGCTCCACAAATCTTAGATTTCGGATCATTGTCGACTTTGATAGGTTTCTTCCTCAGAGCTAGCCCAACCACCCTATGAAGTTTCAAAATGATTCGATAAATGGTTAAGGAGTGATTATCCGGAAACTAATTTTCAAGATGGGCACCGGTGGCTGGCGGCCATCTTGGATATCGAATCATTGTTAATTTTGAGACCTTTCTTCCCCAGACCTAGTCCAACCACCCTACGAAGTTTCAAAGCGATCCGATAAACGGTAACGGAGTTATCATCTGGAAACCAATTTTCAAGATGGCCGCCGCTGGATGGCGGCCATCTTGGATTTCGGATCATCATCAAAATCGAAGGGATTCTTCCTCAGAACGAGCCCAAACACCCTATGAAGTCTCAAAGCGATCTGACAAACGATTAAGGAGTTCATCCGGAAAATTTTCACCATGGCCGCCAGTGGCTGGTGGCCATCTTGGATTTCGGATCATCATCAAAATCGATAGGTTTCTTCCCCAGACCTAGTCCAACTACTCTATGAAGTCTCAAAGTGATCCGATAAACGTCAATTTCGATGTTTCTTCACCAGACATATTCCAACCAACCTATGAAGTGATCCTATAAATGGAAACGTAGTTATCATCCGGAAACCAATTTTCAAGATGGCCGCCGGTGGTTGGTGGCCATCTTGGATTTCGGATCATCATCGATTTCGATAGGTTTCTTCCCCACACCTAGTCCAACCACCCTATGGCGTTTCAATGCGATCCAACAAACGGTAATGGAGTTATCACCCGGAAACAACTCTGCCACACACCCGCCTGGCGCCACCGCCTGGACGGCGCCATTACATAATAACCCACCAATTTTTTTTTTTGGGGGGGGGGGATAAAAACCAGCCTAGATCTGGCGTGAACGAGACCTGGAATCATGGACTCGATAGATGCCTATCAAGCCAATAACTTCTTAGGTGCCATCTATACCTTGGCAATGTGGTGTAAAAACAACCATACATGTAAGTTGTTGAATATTAAAAAATTTATCTGACTGGAAGCTGTTGCTGGCGAGGCAATAAATCTATTCAGAAAACATTTCATACATGTATTAGTTTTACTAAAATAAATCATCTGTCAGATGTATTAGAAGCATCATTGAACTTAAACACAGCCTTACACTTACACTGTTGAAGCAAACAGCAACAACCATCACAAATTATTCCATAATTAATGTGTTGTACAGGATAACGAATGTGTCATACATGTATTTGTATTCATGAGAAAGTTTACTTACATCTGGATTGAGCTCATCATCACCACTCGTTATGGAAAACTGGTCGCTCTGAAAATACAAACATGACAGATACAGGTGTGATAGTCTCAATCTAAATATTAAACATGTCACCATTAATTACTAAAAAGACAATTATCTATGTTGCGAAAATAATGTTGAACATTTTAAAACTAATTTGGCTGGGAGATGGCAGCAACAGAAGTTGGCTACAAGATACACAACAGCTCCACTGTATTGTTCTCTTTAAATTAAGACTCTGGGATTCAAAGGGTTAACACTCGGGCCATAGATAGAATTTCAACATCAATGGATTAAACATTTAACCCTTTTACCAACAAATTCCTCAAAGGACTTTTTTTTAAATATTTGTAGCATATTCAGTTGAATATTTAGAAAATATATCACATAATTTGCATTTTTTCACGACGACAAATTTTGTTAGAATGTTGATGTAATAATGATGGTTGTTACAGCAAACACTTTATCTGTGTTCATAAATAATAATTTCACTCCCGCAGTGATGGACAAAGTATATATTAAGCGTAGTTGTCTGATGGAAACTGTGTACCAGGAAATGTGTCCTATTTTGTTTTCAACTTTTATGACAAATTTTGATGTAATAAACGAGTTTACGGGGTAGGCTTCTAATAGGAGGAATACAGTAATAACTCTATCTTTATTTTAACCATTAGTCAAATATTTAACCACTCCTGATGATTTAAAGACAACTTTCAATCTGAATAGCATTTGGCTAACTGGCTAATGGATAGGTCAGTACCTGACCCGGGTGTATGATAAATCTACGGATATGCTCAAATGAATCAATTTGCTCATGATATCATTTTGCAGTTGCTCACGATATCACGATATCGTTTGGAACCAAGTTTTGTATTATTAAGCAGGAAATGCGTGTCATACATGTAACCATATGGTGTAAGAATAACTGCATATTTAGACATTGAATTACATTTACAACTTTATTTAAGTTACAGACACACCTGGCAAATGAAGAAAAAGTCAACAGGAAAAGGGCTTTTAATTAAAAAAAAGCCAACACAATCCAATTATAAGTTTTCTCACAATTTCTTTTTCTTGCTCGATATCATATTTTAGGAATTACTGCTCATGATATCACGATATATGAGCACAACACCAGATAAATCAGTCAAATATAGGATGACAAAAATATTTTACCTACCTCATATGAATAAGTGGATTGTGAATCACTAGAACACACGTTTTCACAACCATGGATATCATCTTCAGTAAGTGTCTTGTCATGATCTGGTACGGAGGATAACTTCTTCTTTTTCTTCTTCCCGCGTTTCTTCTGGAATGCTGCTAGCTGAAAGAGAAAATAAACATCTCTGTTACCATCCTGCATTCTCTTGGTATAAGCATCCATGCCCCCTGTTTAAGACTATATGCTCGGCCTCAACGTGGCGCAGGGGTGTAACCCACTGGGTGTCAATCCAGACATTTGGAGGGGCTAACCAAAGCATTATGCACAACGCTAATGAAATGAAATAAATAGCATCCATGCAACCAAGTAGTATTCCATTAGCGCTAAGGAATCCCGAAATAACCTGATAAACGCAAAAACTTAAACGTACATATTCACAGCAAAATGTGTGAAAATAAAGTTGTTTAAATTGTGTACTTTTAGAGGCCTAATTTGTGTACCTATATGTAATGAAACGAAATAATTCTTAACATATGATGCTTTCATTACGTACAAATTATTATAATTTTTTAAATTGTGAAATTGAATTCCTGACTCGTGTCTCTAAGTCAATTTCACAGCTTAAAAATTAATTAATTTATGCATAATGAAATCATCATATGCTAAGATTAATTTCGTTTCATTACATCTAGGCCCACAATTTAAGCCTCTAAAAGTATACAATTTTGACAAATTTATTTTCAAGCATTTTGTTGTGAATATGCACCTTTAAAACATTGAAAAATAACACAGATTTGTAGATATCAGAATGACCTTGACCATTGACTTGGTGACTGCTCTGCCATCAACCTGTACCCCTGTGATATAAGTAAAAATATACCCAAGGTGGGCTGAATTATGGTAAAGATATGGTATTTACAAGGAAATTGACAAAAATCAAGATTTTTTGCATTAAAAAGTCAATTTTCTTGGTCCAATTAAGGTGAATCCTTCAAAAGGCACATCTACCCATCATAAAGCCACCTGCCAACTTTCATTAAATTATCTTTAAACGATTCTGTATGATATGGTGTTTACGAGGAAATTGACTAAAACTGTGAGTTTTTTGCATTAAAAAGCCCATTTCATCCAAAAAATTTGACCTATAAACATGAATTCTTCAAAAGGCACATCTGTGTATCATAACTGAGCCATACACCAAGTTTCATTAAAATATCTGAAGTGGTTGTGTATGATATGCTGTTTACTAGATATTGTGGTAATACAGATGCAGTGATTATTATTGGGCTTCCACACCTTCCCGGAAGGTGCACGACCCTAATTAACACTAACCCACTAGTGTGAGCCTAGGAGGCATTGAAAACGGATAGTAGTAATCAGCCAACCGATTGTGTGCGTTACATTATTTTAACGTGATGACAGAGTTTGGCAAATGGCACTATATTACCTGGTCGATGACGCGTCATCGCAAATCCCCATGTTCACCACTTTGGACTTTTGATGCGCACCCCGCAACCCACCCCCTAGGGGTGGAGCCAAATGTAAATGTCATTTTGCACTCCGCAATCATATGGGTAACTCACATACCAAAGTTCGTTGAATTTCGTCTAACAGTGTCATAGGAGTTACATTACAATGAATTTCATAAACCTTTGACCCCATCCACCACAACCCTGGGGAGGCAGGACCAAATGGAAATGTGCTCATCCACTCCATATTAATATGGGTAACTCTCATCCCACATTTGATAGAATTCCATCAAACAGTATTGGAGGAGTTGCATTACAATGAATTCCATGACCTTTTGACCCCATCCACCACAACCCTGGGGATGCGGGGCCAAATGGAAATGTGCTCATCCACTCCACATTGATAAGGCTAACTCACCTACCAAATTTGGTTGAATTCCGTCCAATGGTTTCTGAGGAGTTGCAATACAATCAATTTTTGGACCTTTTGACCCCATCCACCACCACCATGGGGGAGGGGCCAAATGTAAATGTGCTCATCCATTCCACATTGATACGGGCAACTCACATAGCAAATTTGGTTGAATTACGTCCAATGGCTTCTGAGGAGTTGCATTACAATAAATTTTGGGCCCTTTTGAACAACCCCCCCCCCCAAACTAATATGGATAACTCACATACCAAATATGGCTGAATTCTGTCCAATGGTTTCTGAGGATATGCATTACAATCAACTTCTGCAGGTTAAGATTTGACCTTTTGACCCCTCAAAGATTGTTTCTGTGTGTATGTCACTTGAACAAGACAGATTTCTGAGTAATCCATTTCTTTTTCAGAATTTTTTTATTTTATCGCTACTGAATTGAAGAATGACTAGGTGTATTTATTTCCTCTGATATTACATAATAGTCAGGCGCTCAGCATACAGGGGGCGGGCGGGGTGTCTGGGCAACCACTTTAGCATTGTTGTAAAAGTGATACATCTTTCTGCTTCCCCTCCCCCCCTCCCACGAGACAAAAGTTAGAAATCATGGAAGCAGTGTTTCTCATGTGGCATTTTAATTTTGCAGGTGCTAAGGACACCACATCTAGAAACTTAGGGATCCCAAACTGAAATTTGTGATTCCCCTGCAGTTTTTCTCATCCATGACAAAATTAGAGAATACCATAGTCATAGGCTCACAGCTATTAATTATGGGGGTCCAATCAGGGATGGGGTCAATTCCATTTTATCAATTCCACCTCAATTCATTTTATCAATTCCAATTCCGTTTCACATCCATTCATTTTATCAATTCCAAATTTCCAATTCCCACCAGACAAGTTCAATTACAATTCCATTTGATCAATTCCAATTCCATAGCAATATTTAATTGAGATCAATTGTTATATTTTAACCCTTTAATGCCCAAGATTGGCCAAGAAAAATTAGATTTATAATTAGCAAATGTCCATTTGCAGGACAAGCGAAGACTATTTTTTCTTAATTTAACAATGTAATGACTAGCTCAGTTATGGAATCAGTCATTCCACTGGTAAATTGTCAAAAATAGTCCTGTATGATCCTTCCCCAAGACCAGTGCAGAAGGCATTTTTGGCTGGCTTCTCTGTTAATATTTAAAACTATTAGAATAACAAGTTTTAGTGAAACTCAACATTGTTTGAGGAATGATAAATGTGAATAATTAGTCTGTTTGAATCTTAAGCTTTGTAGAGGAGATAACACCAGTTGGTGTATGCAAGGGAGATAACTCTGGCAATTATGGGGGGATTTTGCAGAAAGGAAATCATGACACTTTGTCTATAACTAACACATCTGGCAAAAAAAAATTGTAAATGTATACGTTCAAGTCTTCAATATCTGGCCTGGACAAGAAAATTTGATGAATTTTAATCTTTCAGGGGAGATAACGATCACGAATATGCGAGGATTTTGGCGAAAGGAAATCATGAGACTTCGTCTATACCTAACACATCTGCCGGAAAAGAAATTGCGAGTGTAGGTTCAAAACTCTTCGAGATCTGGCCAGGAAAAGAAAATTTGAACAAATTTTAATCATTCAAGGGAGATAACTCCTGCGAATATACAAGGGTTTGGCCAAAATGAAATCATGACTCCCGCGAATATGGGCGAATCATGTCAAAACAAAATCATGACACTTCGGCTATAAATACCACATCTTTTGGGGAAAAATTTGTGAGTGTCGGTTCAAAACTCTTCGAGATTTGGATTATGACTCCCGCGAATATGGGCGGATCATGCCAAAACAAAATCATGACACTTCGGCTATATGTACCACATCTTTTGAACAAAAATTTGTGAGTGTGGGTTCAAAACTCTTTGATATTTGGCCGAGACAAGACAATTTTGACAAATTTTAATCTTTCAAGGGAGATAACTCTGGAGAATATGAGCAGATCTTGCCGAACCGAAATCATAACACTTTGCCTATACATAAAACATCTTCTGAAAATAAATTGTGAGTGTAGGTTCAAAACTCTTCGAGATCTGTCCCGGACAAGAATATTTTGAAATTTTAAGCTTTCAAGGGAGATAATTCCAGCGAATATGGGAGGATTTTGCCGAATCGAAATCATGACACTTCGTCTATAGGTAATATATCTGCTAAAAAAAAAAGATGACTGTAGGTTCAAAACTCTTCGAGATTTGTCTCGGACAAGAAAATTTTGAATAATTTTAAGCTTTCAAGGGAGATAAATTACTGAACACTTATATTGCTAACATCTTGATGAATAATTTTAACGCAATTTGGTTATCTTGGTTCTTATATATTTGAAATCATTTTAACTAATCTGTATGATTTTAAAGATGGCATGATTTCATAGAGATGAAATCCTGTTTCCAGGGAATGCAGAATGAAATAAGTTCAAGACCAGTGGCTTTGATTGAATAAAGGAGGTACAATGCTCACATAGGATAACAAGCTTAATTGGTCACTGGTCATGGAGAATTGAGTTAATTCAATAATGTATTAAAGTTCATAGCATTTATCAGATCGTTATTTTGTCAATTCAGAGAGCGAGAGATTATTTTTGAAAATTTACAACTGGAATTACTGACTCTGTTATCCAGCTAGCCACTCCAGTGGTAAAACTTTCAAAGATAGTCTTCCATTGGCCTGCTAATGGACATTTCTCAAATTCATTGCAGAAGATGTTTTGGCTGGCATAGGTGTTAAAGGGTTAAGGGCTAACTTGCTCATCACTGAATTATCAGTATCTCAAATTCTAGTCTTCAAACCAAACATATAACTAAGTTGTTAAAATTAAATTTAATAGAAACCGTTGCAGCCATAGGAGACAAAAGTATTCAGTCAAATTAATTTTAAAATATTCAATAAAGCATCTAATAACAGCTGGCATAATAACTATCATCAACCTGAATAGAGAATGAAATGTGGTAAATGGTATCATATATGTCACTTAGGATGAAATACATTAAGTGCATATAAAGAGCAATGTATAATTTACAGATATTTTACATCTACATTTTATAGCCAACAATGTTCAGTAAATCTATGACTGGAATTGATTGGAATTGAATTGGAATTTATCAATTCCGTTCACTTCAAATTATCAATTCCAAATCTGGTGTCTTAAAATTTATCATTTACAATTCCAATTCCTGAGTCCTCAGATTTATCAATTCCAATTTCGGAATTGAATTGGAATTGACTGATCAATTCAAATTCCAAACGGAATTGACCCCAACCCTGCTGTCAATCATTGCGGGAGTTAAATTACTATATTGGTTAACCTAAATTAAGAAAATTTACCAAATTTCTTTTTCACGAGTGAGATGACATACTTACCTCCCTAACACTCTTCATATACTAGTATATCGGCTCTAAATTTAATAATATTCAGAATTATAAAAAGTTTGGTGCCCCTAATGGGCAGGGGATGTACACATGCATGCACATGACAGACCCCACCTACTGCGCATGCGCATTACTAAATATTGGCTGACATAGAAGCAACTATTCAAATAACCAGAGGACCAGGCCTCTGTGGGGTGGAGGCCGGGATCCTGTTAGGGAGGTAAATATGTCATCTCACTCGTGAAAAAGAAATTTGGTAAATTTTCTTATTTCACATCATGAGAACATACTTACCTCCCTAACACTCTTGATAAAAACCAGAATTTGAAAGTAAATTTGGTGGGAGGAAAACCAGCACACCCTCGAAGTGACGGCTCTTTGAATTTTCAAGAGATTTAAAACATCTGAAATTGTGTCTGAAAACACAACCAGGAATAGAATTTTGCATCGGATAATCGACCGATGAAGAGATTGATCAAAAGGCAAATGCGCTCCCTCCCCTCCCTTTCTGAGGAAGGTTAGGAAAAAACGCTGCTCTAAATGACTAGCACATTCTCTAATGCTTGATGAAAGTATTACTAGACATTGGAATAAAGAAGAATTGCTTCAATTTCAAAAACTCTCTGAAAGAACCACAATTAAGAGACATTAACCATCACCATATTTAATAAATTTAAAAAAATGACACCATCACCAAGACAAAAAACAAAATGGTCACATATACTAACCTATGATGTCTTGGGCACGGCACTCATCTCTTCCCCCACCGGATGAAGAGAATTGTACCAGCTAATAGTAGGGATACCCTACCAACAAATGTGATATTTGTAAATAGCAGAGGAGGAAAACTAATTACAAATATATACCTCTACATTATTTATTTTCTGAGGACTGAGACGGCGAGCGGCTTAGAAGTGTCACGAAGGTAATGATCAGTAAAACCTGATTCACAGTGCCACTGGGCTACTGACATAATGTCTTCAATAGAAACACCATTAAATAATGCCGTTGAAGTTACCACACCACGGACACTATGAGCCTTGGCTCTATCTACTTGAATTCCAGTGGCTGTCTTATGACAGAATTGAATACATTCTACTATCCATCTGGAAATAGTGTCTCTTGACACCCTACCATGGGGTTCAACATATGACAACCATAGGGAACATGGGTCCGTCCGCCAAACCCAAGTTCTTTTCTTGTACTTATTTAAAGCACAGACAGCACACCATGCTTTAGCACCAAGATTGTATCTGGTTAAGGCAGGTAAAATAACAGGTTGACACAGATATTTTAAAGATTGATTCTTAGCCAAGAAATTCAGTACTGGCGGTATGATCAGCGAACGACAAGTTGAAGAAAGCCAAGAAATTCAATCTTGGTAGAAGCTTAAGGCCTTCACCTGTAACTATATAACGGTTAGGTTCAGCAGACAAGGCATGAAATTCACTCCTGCGTCTGGCTGATGCTGCCGCAACTAAAAACACAGTTTTAAGTGTCAATAATTTTACCGATATAGCACTAAGTGGTTCAAAAGGTTTATCACTCAAAACTTGAAGAACCAGAGAAAGACCCCATGATGGTGTCAGTGGAGGATTTCTCATTCTGAGATTGCCCATACCTTTAATAAGAGCATTTAAAACACTTATTTCATCACTTCCCCTCTTTGCCATGCAAGGGATAACAGTCATTAATGCTGATTTATATCCAGCAATAGAATTAGGCTTAAGACTATAAGCATCATACAGGTGACAGAGAAAATCAGCTATTACCTGAATAGATGCATCCATCGGATTGATACATCTCTTTGAGCACCATTCTGCAAATCTGTTGACTTTATAATTATATGCTCTGGAGGTTGACCCCCTTCTGGCTCTGGCCATGAAATTGGCTGCTTGCTCCAAAAAGCCATCCTTAATTGCAGATTTTTTGACAACATCCATGCAGTCAATTGAAACATTGACGGATTGTTGTGAAGGGTCTTGCCCTGGAAGATAATATTGTCCATCAGAGGCAGAGGAACCAGATTGCAAACCACACGGTCCAGCAGATCCGTAAACCATGATCGGCTTGGCCAATTCGGGGCGATCAGAAGCACTTGGCATTCCTCCTGCTTGATCTTCTGAAGAATCCTTGGAATCAGGATTGTTGGAGGGTATGCGTATGCATACATTCCCTTCCAACTGATAGCTAGTGCATCTATTGCGATAGCGCTTGGATCTGGAATCGGAGAAACGTACGTCGTCATCTTCGCGTTCTTCTTCATTGCAAACAAATCTATGTTGGGCTTTCCCCATTGATTGAACAGGTGATCCGCCACACATTGATTTAGTTGCCATTCCGTAGGCAGAATGCGCATCCTTCGACTCAATGCGTCTGCTAACAGATTCAGCCTTCCCGGAATATGAACTGCCTTCATGGTGATCATATGATCCATGCACCAGCAAAGCAGCTTCCATGTCATCATACAGAGACTGGGTGACTTTGTTCCGCCCTGGCGGTTTATGTAACTCACTACTGTAGAGTTGTCTGAATGTATCATCACAAATTTTCCCTCCACTTCCTTTAAGAAGTGTTCCAGGCCCAGGGTAACTAACTTGTAACTGTAACTGACTGTAACTTAGTTACATTTTTCATGTAACTAAAGTAACTTGTAACAGAAGAATTTTTTCAGTTACAGTAACTGAAATGTAACCAGTTACATTGCAAAAGTAACTGAAATTTCAGTTACGTTTCAGTTACATTCTATTGTTTGTTTCTCAGTCCAATTCAAAGCACCTAAACGTAAAAGTGCTTACTGGTGCTTGAATACTGATTTGTTAAATGAGAACGAATATTGTAATCTAATTATTAATTTTTGGGGAAAATGGCGGGAAAGAGCTCCTCACTTTGAGAGCATCCAGGATTGGTGGGATACGGGAAAGAAACACATTTGTACATTATCTCAATGTTTTTCGTGCGACCGCGCGGATATTTTAAAAGAACAACGCTTGTGCTTGCAAACTGAGATAGAACAATTGTCCAATCAGGTCCCAATGAATGGCGAATTACGTGAAAAACTAAAAGAAAAGGAAAAACATTTTGCAACTCTTTAGAAGCAGCAAATGAGGGGTGCGTGGGTGAGGTCACGCTTCCAACATGTTAACAATTCGGACAGTCCAACAAAATACTTTTTCGATCTTGAAAACAAACGAGCCATAAATAAAACTTTTTCTCATTTAACATTGCCTGATGGGGCAATTGTAAACGAGGAAGCCGGAAAAAGAAAAAAAGGGCTCTGAATTTTATGGAGATTTGTATAATAATACTGGAATTTGTAAGCAATCTGAAAATGTATTATTATTGGATCTTCCACAACTTAGTGAATGTTCAAAGAATGATCTAGAGAAACCCATTAGTTTGTCTGAATTATCCGCCGCAATTTACAAACTAAATAATAATATGGCACCTAGCATAGATGGATTGCCTTCTGAATTTTATAAAACTTTTTGGGACACTATCGCTAATGATTTTCTTGCTGTTTTTAATCAATCAATACGGGAAATGAGAATGCCTACGTCATGTAAAAGGGCTGTGATCACGCTGTTGCCTAAGAAAGGCGATCTTAGCCTATTGAAAAACTGGAGACCCATGTCACTTCTCTGCGTCGATTTAAAAATTCTTTCAAAGGTTTTATACAACCGCATGAAAACTGTTTTACTGGACATTATTCATGCAGACCAAAGTTACTGTATACCATTACAGATGCATACAGTCTAGTTAAAATAAACAACTCATTTTCGGCTCCTTCTTCCTTCAGACGTGGTATTAGGCAAGGTTGTTCCCTATCAGGTGCATTGTATACTATTTGCATAGAGCCGTTATTAAACAAACTCCGTTCAAATCAAGGATTAAAGGGAGTAACCTTGCCCGATACCACCAATGAAAAGGTGACAGTTTCCGCTTACGCCAATGATGTCACCGCATTCGCTTCATCTAATCAAGATTTTGTCAATCTACAAAATTGGTTGGCTATATAATCAGCCTCATCTAATGCAAAGATTAATTTAGAGAAATCTGAAGGGCTATGGGCGGGCATATGGAAGAATCGTACAGACGAGCCATTGGGAATCAAGTGGAATAACAAAGGGCTAAATAAAATTTTTTGGGATCTTCATCGGAAATTCTGCTGAATATTTTAACCAAAATTTGATAAACATGGAATCAGATGTAAGTACTAAACTAGCTAAATGGCACAATATATCTCGAGCCCTTTCCTTAAGAGGCCGTATTATTGTTACAAATCTTCTCAATGCATCTAAATTATGGCATAAATTTACTGTCATTGATCCACCAGTAGTCATGTAAATTCAATCCAGACATTTAATTAATTTTGCATGGATTGGAAAACATTGGCTACCAAAAGAATTATTATCGCTATCGTTAGAAGACGGTGGACAGGGATTGGTGCATCTGAATTCTAGAATTACATCTTTTCGTATTTGCTATGCACAATATTTTCTGTATTTTCGTCAATTACATCCTTGTTTTAAGTTTACTAGCTGGTTTCTAAAGCGAGCGCATGCGTTCAATTATGATGATCAGCTGTTTTATATTGACCTTGATACAGGTACTCTTGGAAATGTAGCATCTTTTTATAAAACATTGTTAACATCCTGGTTTTCTTTTACTGTCTCCCGAGAGTCATTGCCATCTTGTACAGTGGATATTCTCCACGAGCCACTGTTTCTAAATGGAATGATTAGAAACCATCGAACTGGGCTAACCTTTTATTTAAAAGATTTTATAAGTGCCAATTTCACTACAGTAGCTGATATTGTTGATTGCCACCAGAAAGTGTCTGTTGATGTTTTGTCAAATAAATTGCCCAATCATTCTAAGCGGTTACTAGATAATAACCGTAATACGTTATGGAAAAGTTTGCCATTGGAATGGCGCCACAAGATTAATCATCCAGATAATGTGCCTAGTTCCCTGCATCAAATTGACCTTTCGTTTACTAAGGACCTTTTTAAATGTACTGTATCATTTCCATCTAACAGCCCGAAAGAATTGTATAGAATGTCATTGTTAAAATGTTATGCAAATAGTATACGTAACAATAGTATTAATGTATGGGCAGATGTTTTGTTGTAGATATTTCCTCTGTGACTAATTGTCGTTGTTCTTACGAATTTCCATGTACACGCTTTGAGGGTGATTTATCATGGAAAATTCTACATTGGCATTGGGAACAGGAATATTTTTTTACAAAGCAGGTTATCGTCCTAATGATCACTGCCCTCACTGTGGTGAACAGGAGGACATTACTCATATGTTTTTAACGTGCTCTCGTATTCAGACATTACTTTTAGCTGTAAAAAGATCTGTGTTGTATTTATTGGAGACCGATGTTTTTGACATGGCTGATTATGTGAGAGGGTTTCCCTGTCCCCAATGCTCAGCCAATTCCAAACGAAAAATTAGACACTGCTTGTCTAATTGCCTTTTATCCAACTGTAAAATGTCTATCTATGTTAGCAGACAACATCTTTTGGATGGCAATACACGAACTGATCAACTCCGAGAATGTCTCTCAAGATTGCACTCACGAATTCAAATAGAATTTCAGTTTTATCGAAACAAGGGGGTCCTGGATGTTTTCGAACACTTTTGGGCGTTTGACAGCTTTTTGTGCGCGATTGAAAATGATAATCTTGTTTTTAATTGGCTTTTATAAATTGTTATCTTTCAAAGTTTTATACGTTGCTTATTTCTGGAAGTTTGTGATACATTTTGATATGCTCATGTTTTATGTTCATACACTGTAGCTTTTATGTAATCGTATGGTATTTTAAAGTGTTTGTCAAGTGGAATGAGTGTACGAAAGTATATGCAGTCTTCTTCTTCTTTTTGTTCTTCTTATTTTTTTTTTTTTTTTTACTTCTTTAACATCAAATTATTCTTATTTATTATACTTTTTCTTATTATTATTATTTATTTTTTTACTTTTTTAACATCAAATTATTCTTATTTATTATTCTTCTTCTTCTCGTTCTTCTTATTATTTATTTTTTATTTTTTTAAATTCCAATTATTCTTATTTATTCTTTTTCTTCATCTTCTTCTTCTTAATAGTATTATTTTTATTATTATTATTTTTTTTTTTTTTAACATTAAATTATTCTTATTTATTTTTCTTATTATTATTATGTTGTTTTTTAAATCAAATTATTATGAATTCTTCTTCTTATTATTATTATTTATTTATATATTTTTTAAACACCAAATTATTCTTATTTACTATTCTTCTTATTATTATTATTTTTTTTAAATCAAATTATTCTTATTTCTTCTTCATCTTCTTATTATTATTTTGTATTCTTATTATTCTTTTTAAAACAAAATCTTTTGATAATTTATTCGTATTCTTGTTATTATTCTTATGTTATTTTACTATCTAATGAGTTTATGTTATTTTCGATCAGAGCTTTTCTATTCAACCTCGTAGATTGCTCAATTAATTCATGTAAAAAAGGAGTGTTAAATATTGACCGTTTCGGCAGAAAATCCAGACAGGAATCGCTAGGTAGATGTTAGAGATGCAGTAGTAGACTGCGGCTCTTCATAGAGGCTAGCCTCTGGTGAAGAGGACCATACACTCATATGAACTCACATGAATCCTCTTCTGACAGAAGGCATCAAATGGCATCTGGCGTCAGTTCTGGGCTGCATATATGATATACTGGATGGCTGATTCAGTTGTAGCTTGTCACCACATTCATGGTTTGTTAGCATTTCTTTAAAGAAAGTGGGATGAAAGATTGGATCAGATTCGAAGTTGAATAGCAGTGGGTGTTTACTCCAGTCCATAGTTGGTCTAATCTGGATTTAAACAGGACCTGTACCAGAAAGCAACTATGTAACCTTGTTATCTTTAGGCACTGCCTTAGGCGGACAACCTGGTATGATTCGTGAATACGTTTATCTTGGAATTATTGAATAAATAATCTTGAATCTTGAATCATGTTGAGGAATTCCAGTCAGGTCGGCCCAATTGCCAACCCGGCCTACTTATTTTAGTCAACTCGGCCTAGAATAAAAAGTCAAGTCGGCCCGATTGAATAAAAGTCGTCGGCCTAGATGTAGTCATTCATTGATTAGGCTGGTACCCGACTCCTCATACCCTCGCAGACGATTCTCTGGCTCAGGATATGTTGCTAAGACCACCTGACTGGGTGGTCCATTAAGACAAGTGCATTCCTATACTCATATTATGTACGACCAGCTACTAACTGCCTATATGGCCCATTATGGCAAATGTTCAAGAACATACTTATATTCACCCATCAATAAGACCACCTACGTAGGTGCCCTATTATCTATGACAACACATTATTCTATCGTTATCATTACGACCATCTGCTTAAATGCGATGGTCCACGCTTAGATGGTGGCCTGTTCTAACTGATGTAGGTGGCATGTCTATGCTTAAATTTACCAACAATTTTAGCCGCCTGTGCGTTATGGTAAAAGCACTGGTTTCAATGCACGGGCACGTGCCTGTCTGATTACCACTTTGGGTAACCTTTACTTTGATGACCGCTACCTTAGTCGTGCTATTAAACACTCTTTGTAATGATTAAATACCCTACTATTTTTTATGTAGCCGCTACCAGTGGCAAGCATAACAGTGGGTGCATGAAAACAATCTAGTTTAAGATACGGGTATAAGAAAATCAGTCAAACATAATAGACCACACGATTTTTTTTCATGTTGGACGCTACAGGCTATATGTCTATGATGCATATTTTTATGAGTGGGTGAGTATGCTTAAAGTCATATTTTCTTGTCATCTTAAAAGGTTATCGTTTTTAAAATACTGGATTGCATGTGACGTACATTTGAAATACATCAAACTTTACACGCGTGTAACGGTCAATCAAATACTTTAAATAACTTAATCCATTAACACCTGTGCCGGGTTATGGGGCGGCTGTGTACGAATATACTTTCATGTTGCTTAAGAGATTTTGACATTTACTCAAGAGAATAATAGGTCATCAAGTATAAAGGTAAGTCACAAATTTTAATTATTAAATGTTTCCTGAAATTCATAACTCGATAACCTCGCAAATCTGAAATCGTGATCTTAGATTTTACAGTTTTTACGTTAATTATTTCTCCAAGTGATATATGTTAATTTTCTGAGTGATATGGCAGAGTTGTGTATCGTGTGTGGTAGGCCTGTAACTAACAGGCACCAAGGTTTGTTGTGTGAACCATGTGGTAGGTGGCAGCAACGTATATGCGGAACTAACATCACGCAGGCAGTTTATCGTGCGGCAGTAGCTAGTGGAACGTCATTAGATTGGCAGTGCGATGAATGTCTGGAGATTACAGATGATGACGTGTTTGAACCATCAGAAGAGACAGCACGCCAAGCGGAAATGCGTCAGATGGCTGCTGATATTGAAGGCGAGACAATTCCTACATATGACGAAAATGATTTTCATCCCATCCTTCACAGCACAGCTATAATGCCAGCATCACCAACTTCAATCCTGTCATCACCGATTTCATCGCTATTATCTTCACCACGTACACCCATGTTATTATCATCAACATCAGGATCAACTACATGTTTAACTATACATCATCATCATCGTCATCATCATTGACTCATTACCATTAATATTTTGTTAACAGACAACTCCGTGCCAAAGCCACGACTGTTCCACTGGTAAGGCTCACAACATACATAAATGATACATGGATTGTTAACAGGACGTGGACCCCTGCAACATGGAGCGTCTACAATTAGCTCGTCAGAACGAACAATGATGTGGAAGGTTGGCACGCTATGCTGAATCGTGCAGCAAAGCGTGGCAGCCTTCAGTTTTACGTTTTAGTAGAGCTGCTCCACCAGCAAGCGAAACTGGTTGACTTACAAATGCAGCTTGTACATGGTTAGAAGTTAACAAGGAGGCAGAGAAAAGTGTACAGAAAGTGTCAGGACAAGTTATGTGAAGCGTGGGAGGAATATAGGCAGAGTAGGATGACGAACAAAGATGCAAAAAAGCTTCTTGGTGCTTGTACAACTTTGATGGTGCCGGAATAGTTTGAAACTAATTTGGCTGGAACATTCTTAACTTCAATTTTCTCATCGAAAATGGTGATTTGCAGACCAAGAGAAACCTCTTTTTGAAAATTGACCACTGAAATGTCTGGTTCAGTTATCGAGCCAGTCATTCCAGTACTAAATTTTCAAAACTAATCTTCTATTGGTCTGTAAATCGACATTTCTCACGACCACTGCAGTAGCCGTTGATGGCTGATATACGCGAGTTAAAGTGGCAATACAATGTGTAGGAAATTTACCAGCCATGACATCTTCTGTGATAATATGTGTAATGTATATAACGTCTGTCAGTCAAATTAGTTAGAAAATATTCTACATTATTCCTTAGCCTACTTGATAAAAGAAACATCTGTGATATCTACATAATCTGTACATAAGGGTTAAAACATTCAATGTCACATCTTATATCCCTACCATCTTTCATTTCTGTTGCTCATACATCATAACATATCGTCAATCATCATTTTGGCTTACTGTACATTATTAAATAATTCCAAGGCCTACAGCTAGCCGTACGTGGAAAATGTTGAATATTTTGAAACTAATTTGACTGGAACCGTATGCTACCATTCCCGTAAATTCCCGTATCTCAGACGTGGAAAATGATGAATATTTTGAAACTAATTTGACTGCAACCTTATGCTACCATTCCCGTAAATTCCCGTATCTCAAGGCCCACAGCTAGCATTACGTGGAAAATGTTGAATATTTTGAAAATTAATTTGACTGAAACCTTATGCTACTATATAGGCAGCATCAGCTCTCAGCCAATTTAGTTTCAAAATACTCAACAAGTTTCTCCTTACTTCATAAATAACTCGCTAATTTGGTTATCATAATCATAATATATCCTAATAAATAATTTGCACACGTTTGAGCATCTTGTTTTGTTATATATACCGGTTTTAACCCTAAGTGTAATATATTATAACGTGTATGATGCAACCCTGTAAAAGATAGTGTCTTGCTATTATAATGTATATTTCTGGGACGTAATGTATGGCAACCACCTCGAGGTTTAGAACCAAATGCCACTTCTAGATTCACATACTGAAAGAAAATAAATATCCATATAATTAGAAACAGGCCTAAAGGAAGACATTAATCCATTAGCCCAAGGAAAAACAGTGTTATAAATAACAGTGCCCATAATCTCAAGTGTCATCTATAATCACACAGACAGCGCAATTATGGACTGTGGCTGTAAAACATTATAACCATGCAGTCGCTTAATGCTAAATAAACATGGCGAGTCTCGACGAATCAGATCTTCGTATCAACCATTTTTATCTTAGTAATAGCCTATACCGCAAATTTTTCAGAATTTATCAGTATAAGATATTTCGCCTGATTGAAAGCATGGAATAATCGGGAATCTCATATTTCTATATCCTTGATTTCGGAACATTTCTTCCAAAATTGATGATATGGAAAAATGAGATCCCTATTATACCAGTCGTATTATACCGGCATTAGTCGTCTGTTGGTCGAACTATTAATATTTACTAATATTTACGTATCTTTATTAAAAGACAGTCGGAATTATTAGTGACTATTAATTTCACTAATGCGCAACTATTATACATAGACAATCTTATCTACATGTGTTATAGTATACAGATTATCGTGTATAGTAGCTACCATAGAAGTCTAGGTAGGCTACACTCGATAATCTTTATCCTGTTTAAGCGTGCTGGTTATAGCCCAATAATATTGCTATAGCTATGTTCATATGTACAGTTAAATGCGCATATTCATATATACCTATCGTGATATTATAGTGTCGGATGGCCTAATAATACACCTATAGGTATATACATGTGTGCGCATATGTGCATTCGTATATAGCTATGGGTGATACTATATGGTCAGCTTGGCCCAATAGTATAGTCGCACATGATAGGCATAAACATAGGCCGAGTTGACCTAGGCCAAGTTGGAAGTAGGCCGAGATGTATTTAGGCCGAGTTGACTGGATGGTGTATGACGAAAATGACCGCCAGCTAAAATGACCGCGCCCGGGACAAGATTTTTATACTATTTTATTTATGTTTTAGATGTAAGGCGGTCATAGAATCTCCGTTTATTACTGCTTTTTGTAGCACTAAACTTCTTCTAAATATCTTTGAGCACTCTAGCATTATCTAGCAGACTACAGTGTTCACTTTTTAAATTGCTACTTCCGGAATTTTCGTTCGCTTCGTTAGGCACAGTCTACGCGACGGTACCTAAAAAAAACCACACAAATTTTATATAAGTTAAGTTAAATCAGATAGGAACTCGTAGTAGGAAACATATAATATATAATATAATATATTGTAACTTATATACGCATATAGAATATTCATAGCGGATAGTAGTTATTGTTAGGCTTATTAGGAATACCATAGGAATACTATAGCGGTCATTTTCGTCCCTACCGCGGTCATTTTAGCTCGCGGTCATTATGGACTGAGATCGACTGGATACCATATTGAGTACCACGAAAACATAATGAAAATAATTCGACGTTTGGCATGTTTCAAGCATAGATATGGGTATCATCTTTTCATATATATTTACCTTTTCTTTTCCTGCCAAAAGCTTTCTCTTACGTTCTTCTTCTTCCATTGTTGATTAAAATTAGGTGATATTAGAAAAACTTTGCAAACTTCTGCTCCACATCATCAACAAGCAATGGCGACAAAAAGTGAGTCGTGGAGAATTCCGGCCTTGATAACTTGATCTCTGGACTCGATCTAACTTGATCCCTGGACTCGATCTATGCGCGGCTTCTGGTTTTGCATTTGTTTTTGTAAGTGTAATAAGATTTCTTGCTTCAAACACGTCGTGGCTGGCCTGTTGTCACGGTATGGCTAACAACCCGTTCTCGGTCTGTGGAAAATGCGATGACCAAGAAAAGGTTAAAGAGACATTACCTGCAAACTAAAATAAATATTAGACATTTTAAATATTTTTATTTCAATACCTACCAGATATATTTGATGAAACATGTGATCCCATTCCACTACATGATATAAATGTTAACTGCCTCATGTTTGCAGATGATCTAGCCATAGTATCTGAATCATCTAATGGTCTGCGGAATGCTTTGCTTAAACTTGCATAGACGACTAAGAGGTGGCATAATTTAAGTTTACAAAATCCTGAATGGTGGTGACAGACAACTTGTTTGAGGCAATAGAAAACATCTACACAAGAGGCCGTAGCCTGAGGGTACGAAAGTAGAGCCAAACTTGATATAAGGAAACATGCATTTACACGCCGAGTCAACAATGTATGGAACGGCCTAGTCATTGCATTAATTAATCAGCATAGATTCAGTGTTTAAATCCGAGGTAGGACTGGATCGTTTCTGGCAAGATCAGGAAATTAAGTACGACTTTACTGCGGTGTACAAAAGCCTGGAAGTCACGTGCATCCATCGTATAAGTCAGTGGAAAGTGAAAACGATATGATATGATGTCCACAGCAACATCCTAAGACAACTTAATATCTACTACAGAAAACCTACTTAACAGTCTTACAACCTTCTTTGGTCATCATCATCAATCAGCAGAAAATCTCTTATCCACTTTGATCAAGAGGTAAGAAAGGTGGTCAAAGTGAAGCGAAAGGCAGCGAGAGATGATTCTACTTTTTTACATTCCAGTACTGAGAGAGGGAGAGAGAGAGAGAGAGAGAGAGAGAGAGAGAGAGAGAGAGAGAGAGAGAGAGAGAGGGAGGGAGGGAGGGAGGGATAAAGTATTATCAAAATAAAATCGATAAGAGATCATAGCAGCGCTTCATGCAGTCTGTAATAAACCATATGAAGAAAAAAAAGATTGCTGTATTTTACAAATAAAAAACCAAATCTGCTTTTAAGTGAAGAAATAGCTACATTGGACAGACGGAAGCCCCGAACTCCACACTAATAAATGGTGCATTCACATACAGTGAGAATGAATATGAACACGACTCGCGTATATTATGGCAGATATAGAGCTACCCATAAGAAGCTGAACTTTTCAAAATCTAACCGTGAAAAGGAAAGCAATAGGAACAGAATCTGCGCACCAGTATTCACACAGTGATTCGCCGACCACAAATGAACTAATAAACTATCAACTTTACAAAGACTCACACAAGAAGTGTTGTCCAGCAAGGACAAGAAGCGAAATGGTTGGAGCATGCATTGACAACTTGGCAGTAAACAAAGCAAAGGATACGAGGCGTGACACACTACAGTTCAGATACTGCAGTATTCAGCCAAAGTATTGAAGGCAGTACACACTAAGAGGCAGGTGGCTACCACTGAGTTTGAACGGCTAGCAGCAGGCGACGAATGGAACCAATTCCACCACTTCTTGCTGTTGTGAAGACCCCCACTGATGATAGCGCAGTGACCATGCTACAGATACCGAACTTTATTGTCATTTACATATTGTACAGAAATTGTGATATGATGATTGTAATCAGCTTCTGTAGTTATTCTTCACCATTTCCTGTATAGCGTTTGCGTGAGGGATAGTGTGAGGCTGTATGGATGAGCAATCCTGTATGTGATTGGGAAACCTAAGAGGAAGGACAGTGACAGCACATAGTGAGTTTACTGACGTCCTGTGATGATACAAAGTCTTGTCCACCCTGTAACTTGAGGCTACCCAAGGCTGCTCTTTGGACAAGGAGACAAGTCCAGCATTGTAGTTGTCTACTAATCACTAACTACCACAATCCTTCATTATAGAGTTAGACCCATCGGGACATAAACCAATGAACACATTCATTCGAATCGCCGTGAAGTTGGACCACCAGCACCCCCTCTTTCGTCCATTTTCTACACAGACACACAAACATGCCCACCCATCCACCCACCCATTCATCTATCCAGACATGCATGTACGCTCACTCACTCATGCATGCACGCACACATCACTCCACTCACGCTTATGCTTATTTACGATCATGTCTGCTCCCTCCACCCTCAGTCCGACGAGTCTTATGCGAAGGTGCCATTCAAGTGGGCCACTAAGAAAGGAGGTACAAGCATAGATAACAAAATAAATGTGTTTCTAAGATAGGCTAAAGCCCATATAAAAATGCACTAGAAGGACAGTCAGAAACGTCAACAACCATTGAGTCTGGCACCGATGTGACGTGTGTGGGTGTCCGACCAGCCATGGCATCCCACTACAAATGGTGGCCGGCATGGGGCCGGAGCATTAAGGACCACTTCTGAATTAGCAGAGACCAGCGATGACCCTGCCATGGATGACACTTTAGATCGAAGCACTGATGAAAGACCATCTGTTCCTGTGCTGATACCAAAATACTAAATGTCAATACAGTGTAAAGCAGGAGGATGCTATCCTTCCCATGGCAGATTCACCTACTGCCACCATTTCTAATGTTGACTATGGAAATTGGTATTCAGATTCAGAACCATCTCGCAATATGGTCTATGAGACTGAAGACAGTGAATCATAAATCGATGATAGATTCGATAGAGGCTATATAGCTCGAAAAGAAACCGTTCGGCACATAAGACACCAAGTATACAATTCCCGAACTGAAGAGATATGATCTCGGAATATGCCTTACATAGCAGAGGACCTACCATCTTGTCCCGTTGACCATAATACCATTATGAATCATGATAAGAAAATAAAAACAGTGCTCCATCCACCTAACGCATGCGCATAATGCGTTTTAACAAACTTAGTCGTTTTTCGCCATGCTCTCTCTCCCATAGGCCTATATACGCTTATAGCTCTACCCTGAGGGGTGTATTCAGAAAACGAATCCTAGATGGGCAGCGCGTATCCAGCTTAGCGTCTATTGCATCACTACTCCTCTCCGGCCACGAGCCTACCCGGGAAGTCTATAATTCCCACCTAGCGTATGTCCGTGCGTCGATCCGCCATGCGCAATCGTTTGCCACGGATGTCAAACTAGGGGGGGGGGGAGGTTTGTAGTTCGGATCGATCGGTCTGATACCGGCCGTACCAGCTAAGCTGGGTATGTGCCGCCCATCCTGGATTCGTTTCCATGAACACGCCCCCCTGGGTAGAGCAATAAGCGTATATAGGCCTATGGGAGAGATAGTTTGGCGAGAAAATGCCTAAGTTCATTAAAACGCATGATGCGCGCAAGGACGCTGTTTTTGATAGAGCGCATAGTTACGACCAAGATAGGATGGCGATTTTAGTGTACCGAGATGGTACCTTGTAATCCTTATTGATTGCCTGTTCCCGTTAAATCTGGCATTGATCAAGGCCAGAATTCAACGGGCTCTTTAAATCTGTAACCCATTTCAAAATCGGTTGAGAAATGGCTGAGTTATCCACGGAAAACTCTTCTTGATTATCTTCAAAATATTGCAGTGACGTCATAACCACAGTCTCGTAAAGGTCCGTCACCCCAAGACCGGATGCTAACCAGCGTCATCACTCGGCGTGCACCTCCGGCACGGCGAGTCAACATAATACACCGGAACGGCCCGACACTACCCGGCGAGCTACAATGGCTGAAATTAATGAATGATGCAGATCGCAAAAGTGTGGAGGGCCGGGTGGTGCTGCAGCTGGTAATGAGGTCTCTTGTCACGTCATTGTCAGACATGATGGTTATTGGCAGGTTTTGTGCAATTTTACTTTGGCAAGAGTGCCTCACAGAGATGCCCTTTCTGTCTTCCGCTATCCTGATGTTATCCTTCTCTTCTGCTGTGACTTCCTCTAGCTTAACCATCACCATGTTTTAGTTGAAGTCGGCTTGGCTGGGAGATGGAGTGGACATTATCTTATCTTGCAAATAACGAGGTGGTGGTAGGGAAATGGTGCGAGTCAAAATTTCCTAATGTCGGAATTTGTGGGCAAGGATATACAGCTTTGGGATAATTCTATCATAGACTAACCGGAGCATTAGTAGTTAGTAGACAGTCACAGAGGTAGACTTCTCTTAGCCCGTAGAATTGCTTTGTTCAATGACAAGTGGGTAGCCTTGAGTTACGAAGCAGGTGAGACATGGCATCTTTCGGAGAATGTCAGTAGAACACACATGAAGCTCGTCATTAACTTTCCTTCTAGCATGCCATATCATGCACAGATCCACACTAACACTTGCACTCAAATAGTTACTCTCGCATGCACAATGAAAAAGGCGGCAATGTTGTTTAATTACAGCAGTGGTTGGTCACTTGGTGGGTGGTACGATGCTGAGAGAGCTGTGGTGGTTAGTCACTGCATTGCACTGGTTGACTAGTCTGTGTGGTTTCTCGCTGGAAAACCTGTGTACAAATTTACTAGGTGTGGGACTCGGGATAATGAATCTACAACACAACCCAGCACCACCACCACCCGTCCATCCCAACCAACCCATCCCCCACCAACACATCTACCCACCCACCTCCTGATTAATGGTAATGTGGAGAGAGAGAGAGAGGGGGGGGGGAGAGAGAGAGGGGTGGGGGTGGGTGAGAGAGAGTGGGGGGCGGGGGGCGGGGGTTGAGAGCATAGCAACCATCAACCGTAATGAATGTCCATTAAACGATGACATGGTTGCAGAATCTCTGTTATGACAGGGTCTACATCAATCAGAATATGGTGGAACAAATTCTGCTGCTCCATTCTGCTGTTGTCTATAGCTGGTTATTATTCGCATGGTTCTTGTCTTCGATCATCTAGTGCCATGGAACTGCTGGTATGTGTGGTATGAACGTTTGTAGAGCGCACTCTTTTGAAGCATGTTATCATTTCACAGCATTGCTGCAGATAGATTTTCAAAGTGTATTCCTCTCTCACACTGGATGCGCGCTTTGCAGTTAGCTATGTGCGCTAATGTACACTGCTAAAATGTGTATGTCTTCCCAAGGTATTACAATCCTTAATTCAATCTTTATTCACATAATACCGTACTTCTCTTTTCTTATCTCTCCAGCAGTGAATGGTCTGACACTGCTGTTTCTCATAGACTGTTGTGATATTTCTTTGTCTAAAAACACAGTTTTCTTACCACTTTGGACCAACTGAATAGCCAACCCACCTAGCTCTCTCCGGCCATGAACAAGAAGTGATTGGTTTGATTGACGTCTATCAAGTCCCTGATTTCAGGTCCCATTCACACCTTATCTAGGCTGGTTTTATTTCAGTCTATTATTGGTAACTTCCCCAGTTTTTACACTGGTACCAATTGATACTCCTGGGTGGAGCGAGGCAACGAGGAGTGAAGGAGATTGCCTAGGTCTCCAGCAATCGTGAGCTGGTCGACCAGAGACCTGATCCCTGCAGTCGACCAGAGACCTAATCCCTGGCGGGGGTTTCCACTTTCACAGCTCTGCGTACTGCCTGAGCTATTGCCTCCTCTTTCTCTGACCACGTTGTTGGTTTGATTAGCGGCTATCGAGTCCCTGATTCCTGGTCCAATTCACGCCATATCTAGGATGGTTTTATTTCAGTCTATTATTGGTAACTTCCCCAGTTTTTACACTGGTACCAGTTTATACACCTGGGTGGAGAGAGGCGACGAGGAGTGAAGGAGACTGCCTATGTTTCCACCAATTGCTCGTCAGCTATAGCTGATCGCCTGACACTCGAGCGGGATTTGAACCCCGCCCGGCTGATTACAAGTCGACCATGCTAACACCATGGCCAATCATCTCCTCCCTTCTCTGACCATCCAAGATCCCAGCCCTTTTATAGTCATCTGGAAGAGTAAGCCACGCCTCTGGCCTACAAGCATCCAGTGGCGGTCAGCGTGAGCCATAATTCTGTGGTGTAATGAAATATGCGGTGGTTCTACTGACATAACTCAGCACGTGATAGCTTAATTTTCGAAATGGCTCCCTGACAATGCAGGCTACACGAATGTGTTTCAAACTGTGCGAACCGGGGCTGGGTTCAGGAGTTACGTATACTACTGTCCCCCCACCTTACGTATATGGTATTAAGCTATGTCGTTTGTCCACTTGGCGTGCATGCATAGCAGCACATTCAGAAAACTATAACCATTCACGCTCCTTCCATGTGCCGGACACTGTGCATGCTTCTTATTACCAAAGGGAGCATTCTTGGCTGCATGTCTTAAGGGTAAGACGTTACAGGTGCTCACGGATATGCGTTTATCTGGAACTCCTGATCATGTAGAACTAAGCAATGCTCTAGAAGAACCACGTAGCATGCAGCAGAAGCACACACAAGCTGGGTAATGTTGCGCACGATGAGAAGGAAACCACAAGAACCCCTCCCACAACTGGCTGGTCGTGTACACCATCTAATAACCAGGACATATGGCTCTCTAACTGAAGATGTACAACAATCCATCTGTGTTGATACGTTTCTGGAGGCGCTTACTGCTCAACCGCACAGGAAAGACCAATAATGTCAGGCCAATACAGACAGTAGATGAGGTTATGACAGACACTACATCCCCACCCCACCCATCCCCTTAATAAGCAGCGGTCCAACAAGAAAGGTGGAAAGCTGCATCCACTAACTTCAACCCCGTCACAGCCTCTCCGGTTGTTTTAGAGGCTATGGTGGAGCGGTTGGATTCTCGTCTGACTAAGAAGAACCCATTTCTAGCTAAATAAAATCTGTGCGCTTTGTATGTTTGTTGGAATTATTTGAAACTTTGAAACCTGAATTTCGAGAATATAAATTTCAAGGTAACTTTGAAGAGAAATGATTGCATATTTTGAAATTAATTTGACTTGGCATCAAATTTATTTAAAATATTCATCAGTATGCTTATTAAATTGTAGATTCGCCAAAGTCATACAATTCATATACTTTTTTACTGACTTTTCCAAGTTCTTGACTCTTTGCGATGGAGTTACGTCATTTTGATTGTGACGTCAAATAACAAGTGATGTAATACTTGAGTGACAGATTGGATACTTCCATTATTAATCGACCAGTCCAATCCAATCCAACCTCACTTCAAACAAACACTAACAGTGTGACATGGTCACGTTAATGTATGCCTATTTTGTAGCCACAATCACTCGACCCAGTTCACAATGACTGTATATTCCACATGTTTGTTCATTTTCCATCGTATAGAATACCTTCTATTTGTTCTTATTACCTGTTGTATGACATTCCATTTCATCCTTTTCACTGTCCATCCTCTTCACTGTTCTAATTATAATAATTTTCTAATTGTCATTCTATTTTAGTGACTTTTATTCTATGCAATATATATTAGAATTGTGTAGAATAAAAGTATATATAAATATGTAATTTATGTGTAACATCTGTGCCACGTTAACGCGACCATGTCACACTGTTAGTGTTTGTTTGAAGTGAGGTTGGATTGGATTGGACTGGTCGATTACACATAAATTACATGTTATATATATGAAGCGTTGCTCACTTTCGAGCACTAAAATTCAAATTGATAGTTGTCTGTTATAATTACTCGTTATGCTTACTCAACACAGGACAACTACGATGTACCATGACGTCATGCATAACTCACAAGATAATGGCTGAAACCGTAAAAAAATCACTATTATCACAATCCAGTCTGATAAAATCCGGATAAAATGGTTATTATAATAACATGAATATATTATGTAATTATTTAGACAAATTCTACACTTGCAAGCACGAAATAAAAGTGAAACTCGTCAATTTCCGTTGGATTATCAACATAGTGTGAATAACACTGGCAAAATTACCTGTCAATCAACTAATTGACGTGCAATAAGCTAATGAATGGTTTCAGTAAGCAATAGCATGTTGGGTTTGCTTTGATTAACGCACCTTATTAAATTAACATGCGTTAATTAATTTACAAACGCTACTCGAATTCTCAAGTGACGTATTTTTGCCAAGTCGCAATTAATCCAATGAATATATTAATTAATTATTTCATCAGTGAATTCTTACTATACGTTCAATTTTGAAAGTTATGCATTGACTAACGTATGTTACCGGGCCGGTACTGATCAATAGTGCCCCGTATTGGCCAAGGACCGGCCCAGTAACCCGCATTATCCGGGTAACCAATCTTCATTTTATTAATAGTGATGCTGATATCTCTAGCCGCAACTATACAATATTGCCATTGGTCTGCATCACCATAAGTGAGACTATCTATCGTGTGTCTATAGGTGCCCTGCTTCAGCTAATACAACATGAAATTGTCACATCTTCCTAATTGCTAACAGAATAGTATAACTATACTGACCAAATGACCCATGCACGATGTCCATTCTGTTAATTAATACAAAATATTAGTTCCCCATTGACAATTTCATAAACTTGTCTACATCCACATGTATTGAAATAGTTGATCTTGCCAAATACACATTACTAATATTATATTATTAAGGTGTGTGATCTTACGACCACCTTTCTAATAGAACCAGCATCTTTTTGTCCCCCGAGAAATATTGTTACTACATAAATGTTGTTTGATTTACCTATACCAAGCACGCATCTACATAATCGCGTGAACTTTGATATGCATCAGTCATTCATATTGATTGTCTCCCCATGCACCCATACATAGATCATCTGTAGATATAGACTCGCAAGCACGTCCCATGACTGCCACCCCCATCCCCTACCCCCGACACGGAGAGGGACGTGCTTGTGAGTCTACAATATAGACATAGCTATAAATGGTTGGGGCATAACTAGAAATAGGTTCATCTATAGTAGCCATGGTCGTGCTGCACACAGGTCCAGCTGTTGTACAAGTGCGTGCCAAGAACTTGGTTAGTTTCCGTCTTAGCCCTTTAACCCTTGAATTCGATCAATAAAATTTAAATTTTCTCATAGAAAATGTCTATTTGCCGACCACTAGAAGACCATTTTTTGAAAATTTACCACTGGGAATGACTGACTCGGTTATCGAGCCAGTCATTCGCGTGGCAAATTTTCAAAAATATTATTCTCTTGGTCTATAAATGGACATTTCTCAAGACCACGTTCAGAAGCTGTTTTTGGCTGATATGAGTATTAAAGGGTTAAAGAGGTTGACGAACCGACAGACCGACAGACCGACAGACCGACAGACCGACAGACCGACAGACGTATTCTATAATTACGAGTCGCATCTAAAAAAAACCCCAGAAACACTCTGATAACATCGTCCTTAATCGCATTCGTGTATCTTTCTTTTCACAGATGAGTTGATGTGGAATGTAGAAAATAAATCCCTTTGAGGAAAACAAACTCGACGCTGAATATATATTACGGCATGGGCTTCTATGTTGCTATATACCATGTCAGAAGTCCATAATGCATAATGGTAGTATTATGGACGTCTGCTCATGTATATTGTGATGGCTCTCTTACCGGTCGCTGCGTGTCTGCTTGTTGCATGTCTAATAATTAATTAATCATTATTAACCAAATCAAATGTGTATAAAACATCAATAAAATAGCATTCATTCTATGGGACTCGATACTACAATAGCTTTAACTGCTCACCTCGGCATATTCATAACAACCCAGGTAACGTCGCTTACTGGTCCGATGCTGGGCCAATATCGGCCCCGTATCGGCCCAGGAAGCCGCGTTATCTGGTAGCACTGTGACAGCAAGGCAACATTAATTATTAATACTAGATATTGATAAATTCCTGAACGTCATCAGTCAGATCACGCAGGGGTAACAGTTCAAGAGTGTTATCACACCCTTGGGTTAAGCAGGGTTCAGACGATGTTTTATGTGATTCCCCGATGTCATTGACAGTGGGATACGAATTGAGGGATCTGCTCTGTCACTCAAACATCTGACGTCATAACTAGATTATGTACATCACATGACCCCCATCCCCTCCACTCCGGAAAACGGCAGCCATTCACGAAACCATGCTTGTCACAGGGGTTGACTGATAAATTGTACTGGCAGGCAAATAGACAAACAAATGAAATAGATCCATCCATTTTAAGTGAAGTAAGCGGAAGCCAAATGCACGAACCTATTTGAAGTATTTCAATGGAGATAACTATATACAGTGAATCTGGACATGTTTCGCTGATACGCACTCTCCACCGAGGGCATGTCTTCATGGGTTGCATACCAAGTTTAGAATGAATCCATCCATTACAAGCTAAGTTATTGGGCGGAAACCAAATGCAGGGACATTTCTGACGAATTTTAAGTAGGTTACCGGTATTTCAAGGGAGATAACTACCGTGAATCTGGATGCGTTTCGCTGATACACGGTCTCCACCGAGGGAATGTCGACCGGAGTTGACATGCCAAATTTGAAATGAATCCATCCATTATGAGTGAAGTTATTGAGAGAAAACCGAAGGCACGGATGGACGCGCTGACGTGAGTAAGCGAAAGAATAATCACCTATTTTTTTTTCTTCAAAGCTGCGTGCGTGCGTGCGTGCGTGCGTGCGTACGTGCGTGCGTGCGTGCGTGCGTGCGCGTGGGGGGGGGGGAGAGATTGGTGGTGGAGGGGGAGAGCGTGTAAGAACAATATAACACTTAAATAGCTGACATGGGCCATAAAAAGTAGCAATTTATGTCCGCCAGTAAGCGTCTTAATTGCCAGTCTTTTATGAAATTTAAATTTTAAAAACATTCTTTTGAATATTTTGAAACTAATTTCATTGGGAACTGTTCCTGGTCTATAGACGCTCACTTTTCTATTAACAATAAAGGAATATTTAATTCATTTAATTCATAAAATTCTATTCGGGTTGAGCTGTCAAAGTTTACATTCAATAAAAAAAAGCCCAGCCATTATAACATTTTAGTTGCGACTCGCGGCTAGTAGTCCGTCTGTCGGAGGATCGGTTAGTCTGTCTGTCTAACATTTCTATCAAACGTTTCAGGTTTTGCCAAGCTGTCGATAGCGTGCTTGTACGTGTTCTTTAGTGAGCTAAATGCTTGTCGAAAAAAACTTGAGTTAAACTAGGATGCACATCTAAAATTAGCGTGTACATGGGAGTCGCGCTTATATAACATTTATTTAAAGATTTTCTCACAATTGATCACGTGACAGATCTATAGGGCTTACCAGGTTTTTTTTTGGCCAATCACCGGGCAATATACCTACCGATAGTTAATGTGTTCGGTTGGAAACACATTGATAAAAGGTTTATATCGGCTACATAAGGGAGCTAATTATACTCATTTTAGCCATTATTTATCGACCACAATAAGGAATTTCCTCCCCTTAAAACTTGTTTGACCATCTCATTTTTAATTTCTGTTCGCAACAAAGCCGTCTGCAAGCTGGTTGGTCTGTCGTAGACTCGCGAGCACGTCCCATGGCTGTATCTCCGGCACGCAGAGGGGCATGCCTGTGAGTCTATGTCTGCCGGCCAGTCAGTCAAATTTTGACAGTTTGACACAGCTGCCTATGTTACAACAATAGCACCTTTGACCTGTTTTAAAAAGGGTTTGGACGCACGCACGCACTCTTCAGCAACAACGAAAACAGAAATCGTGAGAGGACAGAATTGTATATTTATTGTAATGGTGTGGGTGCCTATCTTATAAAAATAGCTTTTGTGTAAAATTAACAGTTTCACTTGATTTTTGCATCGGTACGTGGTAAAGACTTGGATACAATTAAGATGGCAATTAGCTGATTAAATTCAAGATCACTTAGAGGTCAGTAACGGTCAGCTCTCACGAAATATCGCTATGTTATTGTGGAACATTTAACATGTGGTGTCTTAAAACTGATTTATCTTTAACCTGCGTGGGTAGGCCATATATATGTGACTCCTAATTTACATGACTCTGCGTATGTCATCGAAATATGGTCATTCGAAATATGGTCATAGCCAATCTTACTAGGTCTTACTAGCGGCTGAGTGGTCCCAGGCTCTAGTTCTCTATAACCACATCTTCTTCATCTGACTCCTGGTTAACTGTGTGACTTCCGGTAATCAGGGGCATTGTATAATTAAATAATACATCCTGGTTTCTCCAGGCCTTATCCAATATATTTTAAAAGCATTTAAACTGGGTGCGTTAACTACATTGGTTGGCAGATTATTCCAAATGTTTACTATTCTAGATGGAAATGCTTTAAGTCTTATATTCTTTTTAGATCTTTGTTTGCTTAATTTATGTTTATGCCCTCTTAATAGGCTAAATTTTTCGTTTTAACGCTTTAATTAAGGTGCTACTTCAGGATCATATATATTATTAAGTAGTTTGTATACTTCGAGTTATATCTGCGCTATGCCTCCGGTATGATAAAGTTGGCAACTTTAACACTTTAAGTCTATTCTCATATGACATTTCTTTTAGGGCAGGTAGCTGCTTTGTTGCCAGTCCCTGGCCACTCTCTATCGCATCAATGAGATTTTGTCTGTATGGGCTCCAGACTGGAGTTGCATAGTCTAAATGTACTCTGACAAGTGATTTATACAGAGGGATGAATGTCTCAGTATCTAGAAATTTCTACGATCTTCGAATTAGTCCTTTCATCATGTTTGCTGTTTTGATTTTAGCATTGATATGTTCGTCAAAGCTGAGCTTTATATCGAAGAGCACTCCTATGTCTTTCTCTGTGGATGCATGCTCCAGAATATGTTCTGTGTTGTTCAAAGATAATTTATAATCAAATTCATTATGTGGGTCAGAGTTTATATGTAGCATTTTGCATTTGTCTGGGTGGAATTTTATCAGCCATTTCTCACTCCAGTTCTGCAATTCTTGTAGATCATTTTGGAGTTGCTGTTTGTCGTCCTCAGCCTTGAGGATTTTGTACACTTTTGCATCATCAACGAAGAGCATTATGTCGCTTATTACTTTATCTGGGAGGTCATTTATGTAGATAACAAAAAGTGTGGGTCCCAAGACACTTTGCCTGTGTGATGCAACTTGTTACTGCTCTCCAATCTGACTCCGCTCCATTCACAATTACTTTTTGTCTCCGGTTTTTTAGAAAGTCTTCAATCCATCCAAGTGTAGTTCGGATCGACCGGACAGGTACCGGGCGTACCAGCCACGCTGGGTACGCGCCGCCCGTCCCGGATTCGTTCCCTGAACACTCCCCCCCCCCCCTTGGTAGAGCCATACGCGTATATGAGCCTATGAGAGAGATCGCGTTATAAAAATGGATAAGTTCGTTAAAGCGCATAGTGCGCATGCGCATGCTTAAATGCTATTTTTGACAGAGCGTGTAGTTTATGGCCAAGATAGGATAACGCCTTTAGTGTATCGAGACGGTACAATGTAATCCTTTTTAATTACCTGTTCCCGCCGAATCTGGCATTAATCAAGACCAGAATTCGACGGGCTTTCCAAATCTGTAAACCATTTCAAAATCGGTTAAGAAATGGTTGAGTTATCCACGAAAAAAACCCTTTGATTATCTTCAAAATATTGCCGTGACGTCATAACCACGTGTACGCAGAACTTCTAGAATGTTCTAGAACATTCGACTGCGTTATTATTAGTTGTTGCTCGACCGATGATTGGTTGGAGCCTGCGCTTGTGACGTCACGAGTAGTATAAAAGGAGACAAGATCCAGAGCTCGAGAGCATCCTCGACCAGGGGCCGAACAGGTTGGACCTGTACCAGCTACTATCGAAAGACGATACGCAGATTACCTTGCTTTCTTTCGGTTTTTCTCCCATAGCTAGCAGTATCCAACACACAGCACTAAAACAATTTTGTAACTCCCTACTTGCGGGAGCAATTTGGAACATTCTAATTATTGTTCACGAGTATCAAGATCTACTTCGGAACCCGGACTTGCGGTGAGGCCTTTACGGCCTGAATATGTGATTCTACAGATGTAGAGACAGTGATGTTCTTTGATGGATGACTCGCTGGATCTGCCGGCCACGCCAAAAAGTGGTATTTCAACCGTCCCCACACTAATGTCGTGCAGGTTCTTCTAACTTTCGACCACAGCAAGTAAACTTTGCCCGGTGTGTCTTCAGAGCTGGCTGACGTACCCAGCACTGTTATGCTTTGTTTTGTATCTTCATCTGCATCCAACAAACCCCGCTTGTGATCGGGTTGTTGTCAACTTCCATCCGTGCCATCGGTGTACGGGAACTTTCTTCACAGCAGTAATGCTATTGTATCTCTTACTGACTACTCATTAGACATTCCATTGTGCTTACAGTCCTGAGCGATGTTCTCCCGCCATGAGCCTCTTGCGGGAATCCTGTTTGCGGGAACCAACCTGCAGGAACTTTCCAGCTTCCAGAGAATGCATCAACTCACGTCAACTAAAGGATGACATATCAATTTCAGTAACACGATAGCCTAACTGAAGAATGGCTACCGAGTTTTCAAGTAACTACACGTAACATTTTAATTTTTCCGCTAAAAGTACTCTTTTAATTATATTGGATCCGTAAAAACGGCCCCGATGACTAAAAGGTACCGTACCGGTCTTAGGACCGCTAATTATAATTTCTGTACATGTTTATAGTTATTCTCATTTTCTGTAAGGTATTTTCACTAACCGCACCGTAGTAGGTTCGTTAACCTGTACTAAGATATATAATTCTGATCATTTGATACCGTATTGATTGTTCTGGTTAGTTTATATATATATAGTCCTATATTTTCTACAAATAAACAAAACATATGAACTGATGGCTACTGGCCATATATATATATATATATATAACGAAGAAAGTGTCTCTAATCATATTAAACCTATCCTATCGAGCTGAATATAACTCTGTTTAGCCCGGCATGCTACCAACTAAACCTTTTCTATTCAGCTCGATAGGATAGGTTTAATATGATTAGAGACACTTTCTTCGTTAAGAAATCTGTAGTATACTCTTCTCTTCCGGTAGTGCAATAATCTAGCCCCGCACTCCAGCAAGACTCATAGCTCTAAGATTTTATCTCTCTTCATGTTCCACTCAGCCTTGTGGCTTCTTAGTTGTTTGGATGTCTCTATCCGCACCTTGGGCTGATCCGACTCTGGGAAACTGTTGGGGTTTCTGAGTGGTGATGGCCAGGGTGTGGTGTCACATACATTCCCCTCGTATCTTCGGATACTTAGTAGTTAGCACACTTGCCAATGTAGGAAAGCACTGTGAATACATATCTTAATTATTATTTTATTCAATGAACAATCCTCCCGTACCGCAATGCAAAACTGGGCAACTTGTATATAAACCTAACGACAGGTTAAACAGTTAGTTCCATAGGACCCAGTGACGGGCGAGATACGTATCCCCACCGAATTCCATAAAAATGTCTGGGCATGATATTTAGATCTGCCACACCATCACGGGAAGGACATTTACGGTGGGTATTCGTCTCTCTTACCCCCACCATAACGATAGAACAGTTGCCTAATAATGCTTTTGTGAAAAGTAACCAGTGTCCTGTGACATTTTGTGTGGTTACGGAGCGAGATGTTCGGATTCTTATCCAGTTCGGAGATCTTACTAAGTAACATGTATGAGCGCTGTCTTCAGTATTGATGTCTTATGGCATTGGTTCTCAATGACAGCCGTGTCTAATAGCTAGGTAGATACCAGCGATTTATGGCCCAAACTAGTTCTTGTTCCTAAAACCTAAAAGCTAGTTAAGCAAAGCAGAAGGCCCGCATAAATTAAGCGGCAACTACCAATTCAGCATACTAAGAATTACATAAGGCGGAGACATGGGAATCCTTCGGGAATCATTCATTTTTGCCTACTACTCTTCTCCCGCTTTAAGGAGTGGCGACATCTTCCAGAGATGGAGGCCCGCGCAAGGCACTTGCCTCTCGCAAGGATTCAGCGACGATGGGCCATGCGAGGATAATACTCCTCACCCAAACTATCACTAGGAGTAGTGCCCACGTGAGGCACATGACTTTTCATCCGAGATAATCTTCTTCCTTTCAGCTTAGAGGTATAATAACTTATATTAAGTTAATTAGTTAAGTCTCCTGTACGGGAGCCTCCCTTGCGGGGATACCTCTGTGGACCTACGAGTATGTGTTGTACCTCCAGGAGCCCCATGTTTAAAAGTTCATCTGGCTGCCTCTATGTCTTGTATTTTCGTATGCTCCTCATTTTTATCTAGCATACTCGATAGTTTGCTTAGGTAAAATCATTGTATAGACTTATATTTTTAGGTCACCAAAATCAAATCTTGTAAGTCCATAGATCACGAAATTGCTATGGACAGGCATACTGGTGACACAAATTCTTGGGATAAGACAGTTGTATTTAATGTTCATGACAATGGTCGCACGGCCCTAACAGAACGATTGAGTTCCATCAGCCTTAGGAGCTGGTTTTTGTTACCCGTAGGGTAGTCTCGTACGGGATCCGTCACCCCGAGACCGAATGCTAACCAGCGTCATCATTCGCATGCACTTGCGGCGCGGTGAGTCGACATGATACACCGGAATGGCCTGACACTACCCCGCGAGCTACACAAGTATGTTATTATTGATGCCACATGGTTTTGCTTTTAGGCGTAATCGTCTATAGGGCACTGTATCAAAAGCTTTAATAAAATCGAGATATATTGTGTTTATTTCATATCCGCCATCTAGAGCTTCTGTCCATGCATCTATCAACTTGAGTAGCTGAAGTGTTGTTGATCGCTTGCCAATTAATCCGTATTGTTTGATGCTAAAAGTGATTTGTTCTCATATATTTGATGATCTCTCTACGAATGATTTTTTCCATTAGTTTATACTTATACTTATCTTGTACTACTTTGATAGGCCATTTAGCCTGTAGGTAGATCCTACAGTAACTGCATTGCATCTTATAGGTTTCTAAGATAGGCAATGTTTACTGCAGAGCACCTGTTGTGCAGATGTTCTTGTATATACCAAAAAGGTAGTCCAATATATATCTAATTGGTTTTTAAAGCTATTTAAACTTGGGGAATTTAGGACAGTTTCAGGTAACCAATTCCAGTTGTTGGTGATACGACTTGAAAAGAAATGCTGTCTTATGGTTTTATTTGCCCGCCTTTTGGATAATTTCAGGCTATGACCACGGGGTTTGGCTTTGTTATCTAATTCAAGATACTGTCTTTGAATATTATAAATATTATGTAGATGTTTGTATGATTCAATCATATCCACCCTCGCACGTCGATAGTATAATGATGGAAGCTTCAAATGTTTAAGTCTCTCAAGATAGATGAACCATGCACCATTGCCATATTCCAGGATTGGCCGTACGAGAGAAGTATACAATTTTACTAACGTTGGTGCATCCAAATAGGTATAAGATGGTCTGATTAATCTTAAAATTTTGTTAGCCTTATGATATTGCCTGTGTCTTATAATGTTCACTAAATTTTAGCTGATTATCAATATTAATACCGAGATCATTAACGACAATATCTTCATTTAGTTTGACTTGTCTACCCCCTTTGTTTGCATAATATGGATACTATTTGATTCTAAATGCATTAAACTACACTTTTCTGGATTTAAATGAATTTGCCATGTGCAACACCAGTCCTCTATATTGTTTAGATCATCTTAAAGTTCTGATGCATCTGTTATGGAGCGTATTTCTCTATGAATTTTTGTATCGTCTGCAAACATGTGAACGGGTGTGTTTATATTTTCATGCAGGTCATTTACAAAACAAATGAAAAGAAGTGGGCCCGGAACACTACCCTGAGAGACCCCCGCTGAGAACTTGTGGGCTTTTTAGAGTGCGTACCATTTACTACCACTAGTTGTTTTCTATTACATAAGAACCCTCTTATCCAATTGAAGACCTTTCCCTGAATACCATGTTTCTCAAATTTGAGTAGAAGTCGCTCGTATGGTACGGTGTAGAATGCCTTAGCAAAATCTAAGTAGAGAGTGTCAATCGGCCCGTTATGATTCTAGACATCTGTCCAAATATCTAGAATGGCAATGAGTTGTGCGACACATGAGAGTCCCCTAATAAATCCATGCTGGTCTTTAGTTATCCGATAGCTAGTTTCCAAATGGGTTACTAAATGGTCTTTTATTAGAGATTCCAGTATTTTGCACACAACTGATATCAGACTAATAGGACATTAATTGTTTGCGGACTGCCTATTACTTTTTTAAATAAAGGTGATACATGAGCAAGTTTCCAAACTGATGATAAATTTCCCTGCTTCAGCGAGTTGTGAAGAAGGGGGTAGGCTATGAGGCTGTTCTTTCAAAACATGTGGATATATCCCATCAGGGCCAGCAGATTTACTCGTATTGATAACTTTCAATTTTTTTTATCACCATGTCTTCTGTAATTAAGATCTCATTTATAATTGTGGAATAAAGTGTGTAGCTAAAACTGGGCATATGGGACATATCATCATGCATAAAGACTGGAGTGAAAAATGTATTTAAGACATCAGCCTTCTCAGAATCTGAATTTGTGAGGGTTCCATTTGGTTTCTTTAGGTGACATACATAATTTTTTGTTTTCAGCTTAGATTTAGCATAACGAAAGAATGCTTTCAGGTTACATTTTGATTCGGTTGCTATTTTTTGTTCAAAATTTCGCTTTGCTTTCATACATTCCTTTTTGCACGATTTCTGGTGTTTTGGTAATACAAATAGTCAATTTTTCCATTTTTGAAAGGCAAGTCTCTTCTGTTTTAGATTTTCAAAGACAGTTTTGGTTAGGTAAATTGATTTTTTTTCTTACATTAATTTTAGATGTTGGAATAAATGTATCAGTTAGCCTTTTAATTTCATTCAATATTTGACTATAATTGAAGTCACCCATTATCAGAAGATGGCTAGATTTTAAGTTAGCTACATTTCTTAATAAGTCTATTAAATAGGAATGGTCTTCGTGTTTACAGTTGGGAGACATATAACACATCCAATAATAAGACAGTCTTTGTTCTCAAGGTTAATTTGACACCATTTAGACTCGGCAAATTTATCATCCACAAGTATATCAATAGGGCTAGCTTTTAATTTTTTCGTTTGCTTTTCATAACTTACATCATTGTTACCATTATTATTTAGAATATCAATATTTGCATCATTTACAATAATGGCTTCACTGGATCCACTGACAAGAATGTTGTCAGTGTGCAACTGCTGTTTATCACAGTCATTTATAGCTCTAACCGTATGATACAAGCATCCGTTACCTTTCTGATTTACTTGAGTCTCTATTAATAATGGATTGAATTCATTTGATATGGATATTGTGTGAACCTTTGGATATGATAAGGAGTTTACTGGCTGCCTTAGCTCCTCCAAACAGATGCCCCTACTAAAAATTCTCAAGAATCCGTTGTGGCGGTTATTGCTATATCCATATGAGCAGAGAGATAATTGGTAATATTCTCTGACAAAAGCCTAGTACCCTGCTTGTTAGGATATACGTGGTCTCAGAAGAGTTCTCTATATATATATATCACCTTCTGGACTGGAAAAGAGTTGCGAATTATCACTAAAAGTTACATTTAACCAACAAAGCAACGAATTTAACAGACCGTTAAACTATATTACTAAACAGTTGGCACACCTGTCTGTATGGTGTGGTAGTAGTGATGACACAAAGGTCTTAGTGGAATGTAACAGTGATCTGATCTTATGAATAAGTTCATCATAGTCTTGATCATACTGCTGCAACTACGCTAACAAATGCCATTTGATCCTACATGTACCACCACAGCATCAAACTCGGTGTACATTAGTTGGTCTAGTTGTTAATTATAGCTCCACTAAATGATCTGATAGTGAAAGTGACATGTTCTGAAGACATGTTCCTTCTGCTAAGTTTATGCAGTGTAGAGCTTCCTACTACAAGTATGTGTCTATGTTCTTTGCTACTATCTAATGATATGCGCGGATTTTGATGTTGGAATGGTTGTCTAGTACCATTAGGATGATTATATGTAGCAGTCATTTCTCTTCTGGATTGCTGATGGTATGGGATTTCATTCACTACCTTGTTATATGGCCTGTGATCTTCAGGTGTTGGTCTAATCTCATGATGTAGCGGTGATGATGAACGAGAAGGAGATCTGTTTTCTCAAGCTTTTGAAAGCTTTGAGAAATAAGGCTTAGCTGAATATGGATGAGACTGTTCCGGTCTAGCTATGTTGTTTGCAGGAAAATGGACCAGCTTTGAAAGGCTATGAGTGTGTCTATCTGTGCCAATTTTTTATGTGTATTTTTGTAAAATTGAACCATAATTTGTAGGTGCTTGTTTTTCTTTCCTATTCAAGATTCGTTGGTTTGCTTTATCGAGTTGCTGTTGGAAATTCGATTTGTTTTTGTTGTAAGTGGCATATGTTTAGGCCTGACTAGCTTGTTTAAGTGATTTGTGTGGAATTGTATGCTCTGGGGAAAGCATGTCCAAGCCTATTTTGATAGATGTGTTTGACTCATCACCTGAATGAGAGTCAGTGTCCGCTATATCAACTTTTTTTGTTGTGTAAGCTATCAGTTTGCTTTTACATTGTGTTTTGGCTTGTCTTGATTTCTTCGATATCTTGCAGGACAGATAATAATGAATCAGTTGCAATTTTGTCACTCTGACCTGAATTTATAATACTAAGAGCTGAATGCAATTTGCTAGTGTTTTTGATGTTAGATTTTTCGATAATCTTAGCACTTGTGTCGTCATCGTTTAACTTATTGATAACATTGTATTCACAGTCATAATTTTGGATATACCAAGCAAGAAATTCCGAGATCTGGTCTGAGAGCGGAGTACAAGACTCACATGTGAATATCTGTCTTGTTGACGTGAGAGCACTAAGCTTATACACTGGTAGATGTGAACATATATTGTGAAACCATGATTTACATTTACCACATTTGATCATACACTATCAGGAGCTCCACATGCACACTTGCAATCTTTCAGCATGTTTGCTGTACTAGTGTCATTATTCCCAGCCCGACTTGCGCTGACGGGAGTATGTGGATCATTTACAATTATGCCGGTTACTATAGCAAAGTCATTTATATTTCCAGGCATACCAGGGCCATTTTCAGTTTGATCAGTATCTGTGCTGGAAGTGCTGATAGCATGAGAGATAGAATTTGTCTCCTCTGTTATGCCAGCATTTCCAACTACAGCTACAGTGGTGATTTCTGTTGTGGGAGTGTTTACTTGATCTGCAACCGGCATGGAGTTTGTAGAACAGGGTGTGATTGTGTTAGGCTTGTATTGTGGAAATCCTATGTAAAGGCAATCATCACAAAGCATGTCATCACAGTGGTGGTTTATTACTGAGGAATGTGATTTATTATAATTATGACAACCCATTTTTATCTAGTTTACTTGTAAAAAGGTTTAACCATGTTTTAGTTTGCAGACTATGCTCGTTAGGCTCACTGGTCTATAGTTTGATGGTAATATTTTGCTTCCTTTTTTGTAAATTGCAGTTATGTTAGCTTCTTTCCAAGCATCTGGGAGTTTTTTTAGCCTAACGGAATTGTTGAAGATAATACACAGTGGAATTTTCAGTTCATTACTTAGAGTTTTGAGAAAAAATGGGTGTAATTGATCCGGTCCACCGCAAAGCATATTCCATCGCAATGCACATCGTTCCGTATTAAAATAAAGGTTAATATCAGAATGCATTGTCAGAATGGTAATGATAATTAATAGTTTGATTTAATGTCTCTCTTATGATCTTATCTACCATGCATGGAAATGAATGTTGCACTAAACCCTGATAATGCTGATTACTGGGCTGATTCTTGGCCGATACCGGGCCCAGTATCGGCCCGGCATCAGCCCAGTAAGCTGCGTTATCTAGGAATGTTTATTGCGCAATATCAGAGATGGTTTTCGAAACATTTGCTCGTTATGCTCTTGTAGGCTGTTATGAAATTTCTTGCAGAAGTATGTGTTAAAACCTGCACTTGAAATGTAAATCTCACTGCTCATCATCCTAGTCTCTCACCATGTGTGAGATGACGAGTGCTCATCCGTGTTAGCAGCGGTGCTGCATGTATAACGCGAGCAGTCACACAGGGCTACATCTGTGGATGGAATATTGTTTTTCCGACAACAGCATTTCCCCTTGAACTGAAGCACCAAAGTTCTAAGCAAACTCAGCTGAAGACGGGAGGCATTTATGACTTTTGCCAGCATTTCTCAAAATTATTACTATGTACTGTGCGCGGCGTTCGTATAAACCCCAAATGATTAGATCCTTAAAGAACTGGTATCACAGTGTAACGACGATCCGTTCTCCAGAAATCTGTTCATATGGTGAACAATGGACTTTTCCGGTTTTAGCCATTCCCTGCCCATCTCTAACTAAGCTCCACCCCATGCTTAGGCCATGTTGGAATCAATCGATCACCGCAATATATATATTGAAACTAATTTGATGTGAATCACGAAAACGGACAACTTGGATATTTCCCCAAACATTATGGTGTAGCACCAAAACATCCCGAAGAAAACAATCCTCCAAAGGTTGTCAAGATTACCAAAAATAACGTCTCAGTGACTGTGTTCCACAGTGACAACTCACCTGCTACAACTTCTAATTATCCATCCAGGAAAGAGAACTAGAGGTCATAAATTCCCATCACTAAAACCATGAGCAAATACATCATTTAGACAAAAAAAATTCTCTAACCGTGTCGTAGACTGGTGGAATTCCCTGACGCCTGAAGTTGTTGAAGCTCCATTTCTTAATAGTTTTAAAACCAGACAAGACAAACTATTTATTCAACATCCAGTATACTATAATTATCGAGCTCTATACAAACCATGTAATCCAAGATAATGTAGCTCATCACTAAATTTATTGAATTAGCTGATAATAGGATACAATGTCCTACAAAGCTGTACATGTTATGATTATGAATATGATGATGATTACAAGGAAGATCAGAGCTATAAATAACGAGACAGGGGGAACCATGCTTATCGAGGAGGAGGCTTGATTTATGTAAATTTTAAAGCAAGTGATTATATAATTGCTAGCGGAAATAATCTTTAAGGGCCAATTTCTATGTACGTGATATCGTGCACTTCTTTTTCTTCTTCTTCTTTTCGATCGCTGGTATCACACTTGGAGAGCCGTTCTCAAGATGAAATCTGTGGTTTTCTGCAGTTCTTCCACAGGCCCATACAGCTTTTCAAGAAAAGAGGTTGACAGAGGCCAGATCTCTTCTCTCAGCAGCTGATACGTACTGCAACATTGAAGTATGTGCTCTGTGGTCTGTTCTGCTTCTCCACAAGGACAAGCGGGCGATGTTGTAAGGTGGAACCGCCTGTACATGTGTTGGTTTAGTCTGTTGTGTCCAGTTTTGAGACGAAAAATGGTCACTTGCTCTGGCCTCGAGAGATTATGGTAGGCATCTTCTGATTGAGGTGTTTTATAGAGTGACTTGATGATAGTCTTCATCTCTGTATGGGTAACCATGTTTTCTGTCTGATTCTCTTCTGCACCCACCTTTGCCATCTTGTCTGCTTCCTCATTTCCTTGGACCCCATAGTGTGAGGGGATCCACTGCAGTGCTATCCGAAAGCATTTGATGGTGTGTAGTGCTTCTTCAAGTTGTGGAAGCTTACCTTTAGTGATAGCCTCAAGGACGGAGCGGGCATCAGATAAAAAGACAATCTGTGCAATAGGGGCTGCTGTTCTGCTGATGGTATTAGCTGTATGAACCAGTGCTTCGACTTCAACTCTGTAGTTTGTGCAGTGTTTGCCTATTGGTATTGCAGCTGACTCATCTTGTTCGTTTCGATACTGTATGTGCAGTCCGGCACCTACGTTCCTAATTGCATCTTTGGCTGATCCATCTGTGTAGATCCTTACCCATGTCTCCTGAGGGCACATTTCTTCCAGCATGGCTAGGGTCAGGGCCTTCTTGCTCACATCACTGTGTTCATCTTTGATTGTGAGATGAGGTACTGTGGTGCGAATAGCTATGCTCTCTAGCTTGTTTTCCCAGGGTGGAGGATCAAGGGTGTGGTTTGGGTCTTCTATTTGTGCTGGAAACATTTCTTGGTGTTTCCTTTGAAGTGCGTTTGTCTCTTTCACAAAACCTGATCTTTTAAGTCTTCCTGATGACAGCCGTGCTTGCCTGATCTTCATCGGGTGGTTGTTGAACGATTTGAACTTTGCAGCTTGGATCAGTGCTTTGCATTCCCTTCCTTTGCTAAGTGAGAGTGATGCCTGCTGTCTGCTCCATTTTTTCTATTGGTGTTGATCTCATTCCACCAGTGATGATGCGCAGTGCCTGGTTTTATACTCTGTCGAGGTTCTGTTGATGAGATTTAGCTGCTGTCATCCATGAGCTGGATCCATACTCAAGGTGTGGCCATACGGCACCTAGGTAGATGGTATTGAGGATCCTTTCATTGGTACGCCACTTTGTTCCTGCCAACTTCCTCATGATGTTTAGCTTTCTTCTGGCCTTTGCCTCTGCATTCTGTATGTGCTCCTTCCATGTTAATCTTCTGTCATGGGTGACTCCCAGGTATGTCTGCTGGTCCTCGTACTCGAGTGGAGTACCGCCCAGTGTCAGATTGCCAACCTTGGTTTTGGTGGACAGTGAGAATAGCATGGCTGATGATTTTTCTTTGTTGATGGTAATACACCAGCGATTGGTCCAAGCTGTCCAAGGCGAGCTGCATTCTGTACGTGGCAGTCGTTGTGTACTCCTCGGTGCATCAGAGTATGAGGTCATCTGCATAGAGGGCTGCTTGGATCCCATTGGACAGCTCTGCTACAATGCCATTAATGAAGAGTATGAACAGAGTTGGTGATAATACTCCGCATTGTGGCACCCCTTGTCTCAGCAATACATTCTGTCCAGATTGTCCATCCACCAGTACCTAGCTCTGTGATTGTGTAGGTATGACTTGGTCCATCGGAACATGTTGCCACCGATGCCTGTGCGCCGGAGCTTCAAAAGGAGACCATCCTTCCACACCTTGTCAAATGCCTTCTGCAGATCGATAAAGGCAGCTAGCATCATCTTCTTGGCTTGAAAAGTGTCGTCTATGACCTGTGTAGTGTTTTATCTTCTGTGCTCCTGTATCTTCTGAAGCTGGCCTGCTCTGAAACTATAATGTTTAAGACTATATGCTCGGCCTCAACGTGGCGCAGGGGTGTAACCCACTGGGTGTCAATCCAGACATTTGGAGGGGCTAACCAGAGCATTATGCACAACGCTAATGAAATATCGTGCACTGAAACTCTAGATGTTGATCGGGACGGTGAGATGCACTACATGCGGTAGCAATATAACCCACCCCACTACACTCCACACCATGCAATTGCGGGGAGACACAGTTACCAAGGTTGCTACCCAATAGTGAGGTGGATGGTATCGGGGTTCTTGACTCTTTGATCGCGATCATTATTTAATGGAGGGATCCGAACTGCCACTTCAAGTATATGCCACCACCCAGTCAAATTAGTTTTAAAATATTTGACATAATATTTATTAAATAGTAGACATACAATTCGTACAGCATGTCAAATTATTAAGCGTTTAAGACGGGCTAAATCTAGTCCTTCAAGCTGTAATTGATTATGACGTCATCCTACCCGACACATAGTTGATTAAGGCGTAATATAATGGATGGATAACCTGGAAAGGTCCATATAAAGTATAAAGTCTGCTTCAAATTAAATGGTCGTCTCTGGTGCTTATACTCAAATTGCACAGTTGAGAAAGAACTCCAACTATCCTGAAACACTAGTCATTGGTTTTGCCAAACAAGCTATCCAGGGCGACCAGCTTGTCATGATATTTTGCCTGGTAAATAACTTTAGACGAGCACAAGAGCGAGTGGTTTGCACTTTTCGGACATTGCGCCCAAGTGCACGATTTGTCTCCAGTGTTTGCATATGTGAGCATGCAGAAATGCATACAAATCATAAATTTAAACTATACCTTGTCTATTACGAATTGCACAGAGATATAATTTAACAGATTTATTCATAAACACTAAATATGTTAAGTGGATCCACTTGAATATGATCGAAATTACACCATATAAAACGTACACTGGCAACAGATTTCGTCGGTTTGCATATTGCATGAATTACCGGTAATAAAGTTTAAAATCACCGATAGTTACAGTTTACAGCTGGCAATGTTTTCCCTTTTGAACCATCGTATTAACATACGCCCACTCACATTGCGGTATAATGCAAAGCTGTATCTGCATGCAATAACTTTTGCACATTTGTAAGTTTGACCAATTTCCTTTTTTAATTTACTTAAAAAAGAAACATTCCGTTATAGGATATGTTATCATATACGGCTGCAAATTAATAGACCATAGGCCTGTCAGCCGATCCTTGCGTTTTTTTGTTCCTATCCATTCTTTCTCTATATCAATTGAATCTTTCAGTTTATACATGCAATATACTTACTATGTCAATAAAATGTTGCACAATAAATATGTCCAGGATATATACTCATTTCCTGTAAATGGCGAGTTTTTATTTATGTTTATATAGTTGTAACTCTTTAATCTCTGGAAACCCTCAATCTTATTTTAAGACAATGTTTTGTAGATTATTTTTTCCACTTTTTGCCCTGTCGTTAGAGTGGCAGTTCTTGCTCTATCACTATTAAACTTTTAGTGCCCTTGTTCTGGCATCTATTTCCCGGGTTTTGGTTATTCTGTCTTCAATGATAGTTTTGTCTTTTTATAAATACTATATCCAGGATCTTTTGTAATTAGAGGGTTCATTTCATCTAATCCCAGCGGTCTTCCTTATTTTAATGGAAGATTTCAGAAATTCATTTCCATTTTCTGTCTCGCTAAATGAAGAGTTCGAATCTAGGGTCTAGTCGCTGTCTGTAGAGGATGTTTTACAAGGTTGGGAAAGATAAAACTCTGGGATATAAAAAAACGGATCACCAACCCATCGATGTTTTATCTTTCCCAACCCTAGTTCAAGACATAATCTTCTCTCTGTTCATCTTTCTCTAGATCCCGGTATGTGGAAGATTTTATTGGTCTGGAAAAACTTTTCTCGGATTTTCATACACAACCTTTGTTTTCCTTAGGGTTCATTTACCAGGGTCGTGTTTGGCCATTCTGGCCAATGCCTTAGTGTATGTCTTCAGCTTCCCTATTATTGCTATGCTTAGTTTTCAGCTGCAGCAAGAATTCTTCAGCATCAGTCAATCACTTATCTTTTGTTGGACGTCTATTTGCCTTAAGAATAGTTTCTTCATATATAGATGTCATCATTCTAGCCCTTCTCATTTTACATTCTGACCTAGTCTTGTTTAGCTAAAAAATCAGCCGGGTTCTCTTCTCGATTCTTCACTCACGTAGAAGTAGCTTTAGACATGATTTAGGGCTTAAATTTTCCATCAGTCTACCCAGACCTCTCCCAAGACAGGGGCAAGTGTCTTCATCACAATTCTCGAATCCTTTATGAAAGAGTCGACCAGACATGTTTACAAGGCTCGCCCTAATATTTTTGGAGATTGGTTTTCCAATATTGTCCTCATGCCCGATTCTGTTTCGATACCCCAGGTGTTAGATTTTCTTCCTATCTTTTTGGTTCCCTGCTATTGTCAGCCAACACCATTAGGGATATAGGTTTTTCCTGGTTTTTCCCTTTCGTCCCTTTTATATGCTGATGTCAACGATACTAAGATTTTAAATGATTTTATTAGAGGCCTAGGTATCGTTCACCCGCCGATAGCCAAGCCCTTGCCTTTCTGGAATTTGGCACTAGTTCTTCAAGTTCTAGCGGGCAATAATTTGGAATCTATTGGAACCATTAGTCTAAATTTTTTTACCTTAAAAGCATTTTTTTCTAGTAGCGACCGTTTCAGCCAAGAGAAGGTCCGAGATTCACACGCTCTCCCCTGTAAAGGATAGATTTATCGTTTCTGGAGACAGTCTAGTTCTTGCCAAGAAGGGATGTTTTTGTCAAAACCTCAGTCTAACCGTTATCCAAATAAACTGATAATTCTCAAAAGTCTCGTCTCTTCACTGTTTGTTAAGTTCTGGTGTCCGGTCAGAGCTTTCAAGATGCATAAACCCCATACCATTTTAAAAAAGATCCGTTCATTCTCATCTACAGTTTTCTTTTACTGAGGAAGTAGCCCGACCTGTCCCTAGGGCTTCGATGGCCAGATGGATTTACAATACATTTAGAATTTGCCATGAGCTTGTCTACTCAAACTATATTCATCTCGCTATGTTAAAGCTCATGTTGTTTGTGGGATGGCTACCTCGTTTGCACTTTTCGCCGGCTCATCCTTGGATGATGTTATGCAAGTCTTCTGGTTGGTGGGCCAGTGGATAGACTACTCGTCTCCCAAACGCTAGGCATATAGGTGACACAAAAGTGCCTGGGTTTGATCCTCACTCAGGTCGAAACTTGATAAATGTAAACACAATTTTAAGAAGTTTCAGGCTTGAATTCAGAGTCTTCCATCTCTCTTCTTTATCTAAAGGATCAGAGTCCAGCATCTTTTTTCTTTGGGAATGTAACTACTTTAACAAAACAAGCCAAAGACCAATTATCAAGCATATCTCACTATTTTCGCTAGGTTGTATGCCTGCATGATATTGGTGGGATTCTTTCTTTGTGTTTTGTTTAGTTCTCCTTCTGAGTTGTCATTTACTTTTTTGGTTATCACAGTGTAATTGATATTGATGCACAATTTGTTAATGTGATTAACATTAAGCTAGGATATTGACTTATTTTTATCCTTCGTTCAAGGTTCTCAAATCTCCACCACCGGAAGGTTTTAAAGTGGGGGCACTGACCAAATCTACGGGTTTAGCAAGTAGTGATTGAGTAGTACAGATGTTTGTGGTGTAGTTTTATTAACCACTATAAATATACTTATCGTTCAATCACTACGACCTGGCCTAAAACACCCCACGTGGGAATGATTTGAGAAGCTGTATTTTGTTTCAGGCATCAAAATTGGAAAGTAATTCTATGTTATCTTCTGGCGCCTCTGCACATGTGAAATGACCTAGGTCATGGAGTAGTGTGCTCATACTGGTGCCAGTCTCAGGTAGATTGGTTACAGGGACTCTACCAGAAGCCTGGAATAGAGTAGAATGATAAGGTATAGTCATTGGGAGGCATGTAAAGCAAGTAGAAAAAATCTTTTCTGGTGCAAATACAGAGTAATTGATTTAGCATTTATACACGACTTTCACATTTAGGTCTGGGATTTTTATGTTTCGTACAGAATACAGAAATATTTGTATTTCCATCAAATATAGTTTATGTACCTTGTTTAACCCTTTCATGTCGAAGCTGGCCACGACTGGCATCTTCAGTGTTCTTGAGGAATGCCAATTTGCAGGCCAACAGAAGACTATTTTACCTGGAGCATATTTCTATTGGTAAATTTTCAAAAATAGTTTTCTCTTGGCCTGCAAATTTAGTTAGCAGATATTTATTTTTCGCTAACAAATTTAGTCATTAATGTGTTAAATACTGATCTTGCAGCTGAGCTAGATGGGCTCAGTGGGGCTCTTGTTTAACTGGCTCACTGCTACAAGCTACCAGAAAATAATTTCAATGAGCACAAAAAAATCTTGACTTGAATAATTTGTAATCAATTTGACTGAAGGTTGTTTGTGGTTTAGTGACCAGCACCCTTCAGTCAAATTCTTTTCAAAATATTTAGCATGTCCAGAGATATAACCTCTGGAATGTGTCGTCTTCGAAAAATCAGACAAATTAATCATCAAATCCACAAAAGAACACACGCGACACGCAACTCTTATGACTTTGTAAGCAGCTGTGTCAGAAAACTTTACAGACTTAACAGACTGACCGACAAACTGGCTTTTAATATTTGCTAGTCACAGGTAAAATGCGGACAACCATTCTATTGGTTATTGCTGACATCATAACATGTGTGCTTATCACTTTGTTGAATTCCAATATAATAACAGCACTTCAGTTTACACTGCTTGATTATTGTCAAACCTGTATGTGTCAATGAAAATATGACGTTTATTTTTATATTAATTAGGCTGAAGGGTGTTACTGTAATAATGTTCATTCGAATTAATCTAAAATCTGTAACAGGTATCACTCATATTGTGAATATCAGATTCTAGGATTAGGTACCATTAGATCTGCTGAGTACGATATTGCATAATATTTAGTAATTGGAAAATATTGGTATATGAGCTTCAACACTGTGCGTTTGAAATCAAAGCGTTAATTTCTCAATGGTGAATATTTATTACAGTATCATCACATTATGTCATTTGGGGATTCCATGGTACAAGGAAATATAAGCCATTATTGACAGGTATTTTAATATAATAACGGCATGGCGTGACGGTAAAACGGTGATGGATTAAATACTGAGAAGCTTTAAGGAGTCGTTCTCGGTAGTTAATGCAGCAGAGTCTAACGGGACCACTGTGTAAGATAAGATTATGAGGGTGGCCAAGGAAGATTGTTGAATAACGGGAACGGCCATTATAGAGTGCTACGGAAACCTGTGCTATGATTCACTACTGCGTGGTGCCTGATGCTGCTCGCACAACTTGTGATCATCCTGGAATAACCCTACTGAGTTAAGGATCAGGCACTAGTACGTCATGACGAGTGGTAACCATCTGTCGTCGTGACTAGATGGAAATTGTCCCATTATGAAAGTAATTACAGCAGACTCCTACTTGGTTGGTTAACGCTTCTGTCACAATAAACCAAAAGGAGTGGGAGCACACAGTATGCGAGTTATGGCTGTTGATGAGTCTTGTCAAAGCAAACAAAGTTTACATTATCTGTCAGGAGCCATCACTCCCAAACTGATTCCCACCAGGTCCAAGATTGCACAATGAGGGAGCAAGGGAGCAATCAGAGTGCAAGTTTTAGGGGGAAATCCTTGGGATAGCCCAAAATGACGTCAGAGCAGAGGAACCACCTTATTTGTATTTAAGTTGGTGTCTGCTCTGTTTTCAGTTATCTTTACACCATCAATAGATCCGAGTGGTTATCTCGATATTAGTAGTAATAATCTTTATTCCAACTGGAGATCCGAGAGATAATCTTTATAACATCGTTAGAATCGTTCGTAATTTATTTGAATAATCTTGGTTAGAAATTATAGCTATAGTATATTTGATTTACAAATTATTATATTGAAACTTGATTTGTACAAGCCTTCAATGTGGCCATTGTAAAAGTTGTAGCATAGTAATAAAGTTTAAATAAGTTTCATATTAATTTTGCAAACGTGGTAAGTATTATTTGTTAAGAGAAAGGAAGACCACCTTTCCCGAACCCGCAAGAAGTTAGATTGATTTAGAGATAGATTTAGTTCCGATTTATTCACCTAAGAGGATCATAGCTTACCTGTATAGTTTTCTGAAAATTGATTGTTAGGGTGTTCAGGGATCGATTGATCCCAACACGGGCGAAGCGTGGATCTAGCTTAGCTACAGATGGGCAGATCATAACTAAAACTGGATTTCTCAATTATATCATAAATATTTTATTGGTTTCTTATTCAACATCAATCACTGGCTAATGGTACATTAGAGATAATATGCTTGGAAAACAGGTTCAAATGCCAGTGATGGGACATGAGTGACAATATGGCAGGAGAACAGTTTTAGGTGATATTGATGATACATCATGGATATATATGCCAGTAGAACAGATTGTGACACATAAGGGATAATATGGCAGTATAACAGGTTTTGTATGGGCTTCACAATCCGTATATCTGTGTTGCTGAATTTATGTAATATTGTCATGTTGTAGATATCGGATTGTCATGACCCCGTTAGATGTCTTATATTTGCGAGTAAGAACCAAGTGAAATTCATGTATGAAAATACCAGGTGAGCTAAGGACTGAATCAGCATCGTAGTAGTTAGGTGTCGTGTAGGGAAATGCACTGGTTGACTTTGACCAGTGCTGGTGATACAGTTTCACGGAAATAGGTTAGAAACTATATCGAAACTGCTGCAGTAAATTCATCCCAATAAGTTGGAAATTGGAATAGATTGAAATGGAGCCGACGGTTCTGAGTTGATGATATCTGTCAATAGTTGAAGATAAAAGTTGTTGCTGTGGAATCGGCACACACTTTTATAATGTTCAGCAGTCGTTTCGGCCGTTAGTTTAGTAAATATTCGAGTGATAAGAATCGGTAGGAATCAATATGAATATAGGTGACAGACTGACATTTAGTTGTTGACGGTCGGCATTCCGACTCCCTTAAGCAAGTACAACAACACCAGCTGGCAATGAGATCATACAGCTCATGTGCTTATTAACGTTCGTTTCCTACAGGCTTATCCAAGATAGGCAAGGGACAGGACAGAGGCATTGTAGCGTCCTGTAGGAATTAATAACACAATCGAAATTTGTATATCAACTATATGCCAATCAAAGAAAGACATGCTATAACAACACATTCCGTAATGTTGTTAGTTAGCTGACAGATCGCATCAAATCAGAACCGGCCAACACCACTTTGCCAGGTTGAAGAGTAGATCTACCATGTTTAGTAATGAATCCCTAGAAGAGAAGCCCAGACTTTGATTGGCCGAGATGACGTCATAATCAATGAGCATCTAGTCAAACTCTGTGGCAGAGAAACAAAAGGAATAAGGTTTCGAAGTAAAATCGAATGATAGACGAAGCGGGATTGGTCAGAATGACCAAGAGGATTAGATGAAACTTCTAGGAAGAGATAGGCAGAGGTTGATTGGAGGGAAGATGGTCCTGGCCAATCAAACTATGACTATAGCGTGCCTAGAAGTATAATGAGAACAGAAATCTATGTATTATAATATATATAGATATATATATATATCATAATAGATATGCAGGTTAGGAAACTGCAAAAGATATATAATAGGCACTTTGTCTATTGAAAGGTTAATCAGGTACTGGTGACCTAACGTGAAACACGTCGTATGCGTATAGTAGTCTCTACGAATAGAGAATTGTTAGGCTAGCTAGATATCAGATCAACTGTCGTGTTGAGAGTAATCAGTAGCCATAAAGTAGTCAGAGTTAGACTCAGATAAAATCGGTAGTACCATAATTATATTATCCGTATCATTCTAAAGTATCATTCTATTTCAGTGACAGTATAAGTCACATTGATATATAGAGTTATTGTACAGTTAGATATAAGAATAAAATCATCACCTTGTAAATACAAGGCACTAGTTTGGTCGTTATTCAGGAACTCCTAAGACAGTACGGAGAAACACCGTACCTTACCACGAATCTTCATTACGTCAGATCAGGCCCAGTTACATAAAGTATCTTCAGTACATCTTTGAAGAGGCGAGCTGTAACTATCCGACTGCAGCAACGAGAAGATTGATTGTCGCAGCAATCATCCAACATCATAAGTCTTCTCGAAGTTGGGGTTGTGAGCGTATTATATATAAAGAAGTACCGAAAATCTGCAGTGGCGAGCCTGCCAGGATCTTAGGAGTGGAAATGACTGTGTAAACTGAGTGAGTAATAGATAGTACGTATGGCACAGGTAGATCGACCGGCCAATATAGTATTAAAAGACGTCAGTGACAAAGTTTTCATAGAACAAGCAAAAGACTCAGAGAACACGAAAGTAACCCAACACCGAGAATATCGAGATAACTCATTAATTAAGATCACAACAGACATTAACTGTGAGGAACAGCCTCGGTTAAAATGGGTTATAGTCTGTTTGTATTATCAGTAAGTAAATAGACAATAATACGTAATGGCGACTCCAGGTCCCGCGGGTCCCGGCATCCCACCAATGGGGGAACCTCTAAGGCATCCAGAGCTACGAGCTGAAATGATAGCGGCTATGCAAATAATGGGCGCAGCAATGGCGGGTACCATTGTACAAAGCAGTACCAGAAGGGAGGAGGACAGAGTCCACCGTGAAGAAGTCCGGGAGCTCACCCAGCGAATACAACCGTGTGACGGGCTCATACCGGAGCAGGTGCAGCAATTCCTGGATGAGGCTCATCGGGTATGGATAGCAATGGAAGGGAAGCTGGATGGTATACCCGCGTACATAATAACACGTGCTTCTCGAGGGCAGCTGTCGAGAGCGGTAGATCATTATTTGATGGGAAAGAATAGGGACGATATTACATTTGAAGAACTACGAGGGTATGTCATGGAGAATTTCGTCTCTCCCAATGAGGGAGAGAGGATAAAATACGACCTCGAGGGCGTGCGCCAGAGAAGGAATGAAACCATCATCACCTTCAATCGATGGTACCATGAGTTGGCCAGCCATGCATATCCCACAACAAATGCGGACAATCAAAGAACCGTACTGGGGGTGTACATCAAGGCACTTAGCGATACCGGATTGGGAAGGAGGATTGTTAGAAAGAAGGCTACAACTCTTCAACGGGCAATAGAGATTGCTGAGGAAGAGGCGAATTGTAATGATTTGCTAAAAGCAATGTGAATAGATAACCGGCAGGAGACATATATGGAGATAGGAGTGTTGGACATAGAGGAAGGAAAGGATGTATGGTCTATTATAAATGGAATGAAAAGGCAGATTGCGCCGCAAACTCAGTTAATAGAGCGGTGGTGTAGTACTGTAGAAGCATTACAGGCCAAGTCTGACAAACAACCGGCCAATAGAGAACCGATGCCAACCAAGAAACCTGCCATGCCACAAAGATGCCAGCAGGCGAAACAGCATGACCAACAACCGGCGAACAACCAGCGACTAGATATCGTTTGTTATAATTGTGGTCAAAAGGGCCACTATAAGAGCACTTGTAAACAGCCAATGCAAACCCCAAGAACCGGCATGCAGAGATGACCCACCCGGGTATCCCAACTGAGGGGGCAAAGACCGCCTATAGTCTGCTTCACATGCGGAAGACAAGGGCACATGGCTCACGATTGTGCTGATTATCAACGAAGCTTCGCAGGATACATGGATAGGAGAACCGGCCCAACACAAACCATACATTGCTTTCGTTGCGGAAAAAACGGACATCTCATAAATGACTGTCCACTGAGAGCGCCGCAACCGAAACCGCAGCGACAAGTGGCTTAGAGACAGCGATTAAATAGTGATGTCAGTATAGATGCCATATATCAGAGCGATAAAGTGCCAAACAATGAACAAAGAATTACATCACAAGACTGTTCTCGTAACATGCGAAAGGACAATGCTAACCGAATTCGTAGTAACGCCGAGTACGAGGATCAGGACGGGTTTGTTCTAACTGGGAGGGGACCGACGAGTACGGACGTTATGGAGGCGAATTTTCAGGACGGAGAAATTCCTATGCTGAAGTGGTCAGTGGATGAAGGAGCCCTTCATTAAATGGCGACGGAGGAGACCATTGGTAAGCGTACCGACCGAGCGGTTTCTGATCCGTTTACAATGGGACAACCATGGTCCAGAAGATCAGGGTAAGTGCTTGCATGCCTTAGTAGATACTGGTGTTAGCACATTCTTGATTAGAAAGGATGTATGGCGTAGCAGCTTAGATGCTAGGCCATTAAAAAGAGCGAAGATGCTCTTAGCGGTAAATGGTTCCCCAATAGAGCTTTGGGGGAGACACAGATCAAATTTAAGAATGCCCGGCCTATTCCTTGTACAGTAGTAGCGGATATGCGGCATGAATGTTTGATTGGTGCAGATGCTTTCCACTTGGGAAATGCAAAGATTGACTATCGGACCAAAGAAGTAGTATGGTTTGGTCAGGTATATCCCTTTAGGTATCCCTATAGGGAACAGACGAGATATGTATATTCTAGTTGTAAGGAAACGACCGGATATAAAGATATCGACAAAGTTCTTGAGGACTTTGCGGATAACTTTGATATGGCTGATCCAAACACTTTAGGATTGGTCCCCAAAGTGAAGTGTACAGTACCAACAGGAGATGCGTTTCCTTTACTTTAGTCCCTAAGAAGGACGGTGACACTAGGTTTTGTATTGACTACAGAAAGTTGAATTTCGTATGTCGCAAGGACAGCTATCCATTACCAAACATATCAGATATTTTTGATTCGATGCGCGGCGCAACGATATTTTCTACTATGGACTTGAAGTCGGGGTATTGGCAGATACCAATGGACCCCCAAGACATAGAGAAGACAGCGTTCATCTGCAGTGAAGGTTTGTTTGAATGGATTCGTATGCCGTTCGGTTTTTGCAACTCAGGTGCCGTATTTCAAAGGGCAATGAATGATATTTTCCGAGAATTCGTGGGAAAGTATCTGCATGTTTTTGTCGATGACGTAGTCATATATTCTCGAAATCCAGCTGAACATGCACAGCACTTACGTACGGTCATGCGTAAGATTCGAGAATATAATCTACAGGTTAAGAAAAAGAAATGCGATTTCGCCAGTAAGTCTGTGGACTTGTTAGGTTATCGTATTTCCGCACAAGGAGTAGCTCCTCAGGCTCAGATGGTCAAGGTCATTAGAGAAATGTCACCACCACGCGATGTGGGCGAGGTGAGAAGTTTTCTCGGAGCTACAGGTTACTACCGATCCTGTGTGCAAGGCTATGCCGAAATTGCGAAGCCTTTAATAGAATTGACGAAAAAGTACAAACGTTTTGAATGGGGTGCGGATGAACAGCAAGCATTCAAGTAACTGCAGAACTTGCTGTGTAGTGAGACGGTTCTCACATATCCGAATTTGAATGCCCCGTATAAATTGTATACTGATGCATCTAGCTATGCGATCAGTGCGATATTGGTACAGGTAGATGAGAAAGGTATAGAGTGGGTAATCCAGTATGTGAGCTCTACCCTTAAAGATAGTCAGCTTAACTGGCCCGTAATAGAGAAGGAGGCTTACGCTGTGATTTATGCGTTGAAAAAGCTCCGACCCTATCTATTTGGCGCTCAGTTTACCGTGTACACTGACCACAAACCCCTAAAGAGTTTGTTTGTGGGAGAAGTGAAAAACACGAAGGTGCACTGCTGGGTAGTGCTGATTGCGGAGTACGGATGTAAGATTGGGTACATCCAAGGCTCGAAGAATATTCGAGCGGACATGTTGTCCAGATTACGTCGTCCCGTGGAAGTCGCCACGTTAGACACGGGTGATTTTGTCATACCAGATGTAGACGAGGGTGCGTTACCGCATGTCCCTCTAGAGGTATTCGACATTCCCTACGATGAGTTGTGTACCGAACAGACCAAGGAGTACCCGGAGTTGTTAAAAAACACTCCGGATGAGTATATGGTCAAGAACGGTATTCTGTATTCGTTAATTACACCCTCAGCGTTGGACACCGAATACCCCAGAATCATGTTACCTACCCTGTTCCGTGAGAAAGTGCTCCGGATGGCTCATGAACGAGCCGGTCACCAAGGTCTGCAGAAGACCATCGGTATGGTAAGGGATTCGTTTGTGTGGACGTCTTTGAGGAAAGACGTAGGGCATATGCTGGAGCGGTGTACTACATGCCAGGTCAACCGACCTGTCACTACTCGACCGAAGTATAGTGAGATGCCCATGGCCAATTATCAGAGTCAGATAATTGGTATGGATTTGATTGGTCCGCTGTTGGAGTCGAGTAAAGGTAATGTGTATATCATGACGATAATTGATCACTGCTCTGCCTGGGCAGAGGCATATCCAATTCCGGCTAAGACAGCTCAGAATGTTGAAGACAAGTTCTTCAATGAGTACGTCGCTCGTCATGGTGTCCCTGAGATCTTGATAACAGATCAGGGCAAAGAATTTTGTTCCAATTCTCTGGAGGAACGATTTCGTGAACATGGTATCGATCATAGACGATCGAGTCCATACCATCTGCAAACAAATGGACGGACCGAGAGGTTCAATCGAACTCTTAAGGAGTTGATTCAGAAAGGGGTGAATAATGAGTCTCGTAATTGGGAAGATGAGTTGAGTGCAGCTTTGACAGCGTACCGCAGTACTCGTCATTCCACGACCGGGTATACGCCATTTTATTTGACGTATGGTCGACGAGCAAGACTTCCGTTTGCTATTCCAATCAATGCTTCACAGGATCTTGGTGAGAGACTGACGTGTCTCAATAATGCCTTGCTGCGCGCTCGTGGAGAAATGGCTAAGTCTAGAGAGATTCACCAAGAACAAATTAATAAGCGTGCAAACGCTGGGGAGTACAAGGTTGGCGATTCGGTGGTAGTGAATGCTGAGGAGAGGATGAAGTTGACCTCTCGCAGTGACCCCGAGTACGAGATCTTTAAGATCAATGGGCCCATGGCTCATGTCCGACATCAAAGATCTGGGAAGGTATGCGTACTTAATATATCTAAGTTGCGTGTAGTCGACTCAGAAATGTGTTGGGACAAGATACGAGCACGTCCTATTCGTAACCCTGCCAAAGGTACGAAAGCCAGCCATCACCCTCGAGTGATGGTACCCGAGTCCAAACCTTTGCCGGTATCCGACTCTAATGCTACCACTGTTAAAATAACTTGTAGGAAGCGGCCAGCTTCTGATGAGGAGCCAAAGGTGAGTAAGTTGGGTAAGCGGGTTGATGCAGATGGAGATCAACCTAGTACGAGTAAGATTCGAAACCATGAGTCAACGAGTGAAACCGTCGTAACTCCTCGTACTATGGTGATGGACACTTCGGAAGGTGTACCCGAAACCGTCACTGAACCAATGGAAATGCTTCCATCGCATCCCTACTTTCTGCGCAAGCGCAGTCTCGCTCCTGAAGTCAACTCAGACCCTAAGAGACTCAGGATTGGCGCATTTGGCCGCGTTTCATATGATGACTTCATCGATCGTATTGAAGCGGTTATAAGGTGACATAGTCAGAGAAAATTTTAATCTCTGCATAATTGCAGTACTGACAACATCATATTGTTAGGTCGCATTGTTATAGCCATCATGTACGCCTTACAGTTCTGTGTAGTAGCGGTTTTAGTGAGTTTAATGAATGGACTTTGTAGGAATGCAAGTGTAGTTAAATTACCAAACGGTGTAATGATTACTAGACCCGAAAAAGTAGCAGTAGTTCGTGCTGAATGGATGGTGGTGGTGTCAATAGACCATCCATATTTGCCGGCCGATTTTCTTAAACGTATGGAGCAGTTTCGAGTCCTCATTGCGGACATTGGTCAAAAGACTTCATTGAGCAACAATGACATTTTCGGTCCCCAGCATCGCATAAATGGTATAAGAAAAATTCCATTCAGTACTCAACAGACGATGATGAAACGGGTCGTTACTCGTAGGAAACGGGGACTCTTTAATTTCGTTGGGGCCATAGCCTTTTCCTTATTCGGCACCGCCACGTCGGGCGATATTGATATGATTAGAGATGTTGTTAAAAAGGCTATGGGGAAGCTGAATCGGTTGGTTCACTTCTCTAACCAGTTGGCATCGCATGTGAAACTAGCTTTCGAAGGGATCAATTCCAACGTGGATAGGATCAACGAAGTCACGGACAATCTATCCAACTTCGCTCACAATGTAAGCGAAGTTTTTAAAATTCACGCGAATCGACAGGCCGACTTATACGCGTTAGTGCGTCTGGGTCATATAATTGACTCGGCCGAAAGTGTAGTGTATAGTTATCAGAAGGCTGCTGCCCGATTTCATAGGCAAACTGCCTCATTAGAATTGGGTAGGTTAACCGAAGAATTGTTTAGCCCATCGGATTTAGCAGAAGTAGCCCAACATGTCCATGTAGGAAAACGGTTGATAAAGCCGTACCAATGGTACTACCGGAATGTGGTCGTGTATCCCTTATGGAAGGACGATGATAGACTGCATTACGTGGTGACATTACCTTTGATAGATGGCGGAAAATACATTGAATACGGGTTGCAGTCGTGGCCTAAACCTAGGGCCACAAGAGGGTACTATATGCATGTATTAGTGGCTAGGACCAGCATTGGTCTTGATACCAAAACTCGGTGGTATTTTACCCCATCCGAATGTCGAGGTAAGGAGCCGCGAGTGTGTCATGGTCAGCTGAGGGTCGATAAGACCCATGTGCCATGTATTGTGAGCCTCCTGACTAATTCCACGGATAGCAATTGTAATATTCAACTGTCCGAGTCCAATGAAACCGTTAGTGAATTATTTGCCAATAAGAAAATAGGTGTAGTTTTGCAAACCTTCGGGGAAACTATGGAAATCCACTGTGATGGACAACTGACTGACCAGTGCACTGTGGAGAATGGTGTATATGCTTTGATGTCTGGTGAATGTGGATATAGTGATAAAGGTTGGCAATTCGAGCCAGTACTGTCTTATAGTCGGACATACACTCGAGTGAGTTTGGCCCTTGAAATGCCCCATTTGGATGTGGCTGGCGTTCTAAATCAGTCCCGAATTGTTAGCCAATTGAGGGTACAAGAATGGAACCATTTGCATAAGACTAAGTATGTGCTGCTAGCACCGTTATCTGCAGTCGACCCAGCGATGGTCGATGGCATGGGAGCTCCGTCATTTATTTCATACACGACTGGCTCCTTCGTAGTGATTATTGTGATTTTTATTGTGGTATATAAGTGCGGAATTATTTCACGCATGTGGTCATGGATCAACTGTAAGCCACATGCAGCCCACAGACCACGTGCGGTCCATATAAGTGCGCCACGGATTATTCAGGCCCAGCAGTTCCGGATACCTGCAGCACTACCAGAGCCGCTGCGGTTATCAGCCGGGTCATCACCTAACGCTACTGACAGGACTGTGATCGATCCGACGGCTGATGACTGGATAGACGTGGAGCTGACCGGGGACACTAACATCAGTGTACAGTATGAAGACATGTAAATTGTAGCACAAACTTTATTATAGTGCCATGTTTTGCATATAAATTTTCATCATTCCTAACGATGATATGGAGTCCGATGATATTTCATAATTGTTGCACAGACTTTATTATAGTGCCACGTATAGATAGTTTATTGCATGTATTGTGGATGTCGCTATGACCGTTTATATGACTTGTAATGATTTGACTGTAGGATTATGATTTGTAGTTATTTATTATATTGTTTTAGTATTGCATTGCTTGTTTGATTATGTTTTATCTTCATAATAGGTTTCTATTATTGCAATGTGTCAATGTAAGATTATGTTGTCGTATGTGATGTCCGTTCTGGGTAGCCCTGGTATAGTGTGGTTTGGTTGTTGATAGTGCACAACGAGTTAATTATCGCTCTCTTAAGGCCTTAAGAGATGGTTAATTAACTTCGGTTGAGGGGCATGTGTAGATATCGGATTGTCTTATGGGAAGTCATGACCCCATTAGACGTCTTATATTTGCGAGTAAGATCCCAGTGAAATTCATGTTTGAAAATACCAGGTGAGCTAAGGACTGAATCAGCATCGTAGTAGTTAGGTGTCGTGTAGGGAAATGCACTGGTTGACTTTGACCAGTGTTGGTGATACAGTTTCACGGAAATAGGTTAGAAACTATATCGAAACTGCAGCAGTAAATTCATCCCAATAAGTTGGAAATTGGAATAGATTGAAATGGAGCCGACGGTTCTGAGTTGATGATATCTGTCAATAGTTGAAGATAAAAGTTGTTGCTGTGGAATCGGCACACACTTTTATAATGTTCAGCAGTCGTTTCGGCCGTTAGTTTAGTAAATATTCGAGTGATAAGAATCGGTAGGAATCAATATGAATATAGGTGACAGACTGACATTTAGTTGTTGACGGTCGGCATTCCGACTCCCTTAAGCAAGTACAACAACACCAGCTGGCAATGAAATCATACAGCTCATGTGCTTATTAACGTTCGTTTCCTACAGGCTTATCCAAGATAGGCAAGGGACAGGACAGAGGCATTGTAACGTCCTGTAGAAATTAATAACACAATCGAAATTTGTATATCAACTATATGTCAATCAAAGAAAGACATGCTATAACAACACATTCCATAATGTTGTTAGTTAGCTGACAGATCGCATCAAATCAGAACCGGCCAACACCGCTTTGCCAGGTTGAAGAGTAGATCTACCATGTTTAGTAATGAATCCCTAGAAGAGAAGCCCAGGATTTGATTGGCCGAGATGACGTCATAATCAATGAGCATCTAGTCAAACTCTGTGGCAGAGAAACAAAAGGAATAAGGTTTCGAAGTAAAATCGAATGATAGACGAAGCGGGATTGGTCAGAATGACCAAGAGGATTAGATGAAACGTCTAGGAAGAGATAGGCAGAGGTTGATTGGAGGGAAGATGGTACTGGCCAATCAAACTATGACTATAGCGTGCCTAGAAGTATAATGAGAACAGAAATCTATGTATTATAATATATATAGATATATATATCATAATAGATATGCATGTTAGGAAACTGCAAAAGATATATAATAGGCACTTTGTCTATTGAAAGGTTAATCAGGTACTGGTGACCTAACGTGAAACACGTCGTATGCGTATAGTAGTCTCTACGAATAGAGAATTGTTAGGCTAGCTAGATATCAGATCAACTGTCATGTTGAGAGTAATCAGTAGCCGTAAAGTAGTCAGAGTTAGACTCAGATAAAATTGGTAGTAACATAATTTTATTATCCGTATCATTCTAAAGTATCATTCTATTTCAGTGACAGTATAAGTCACATTGATATATAGAGTTATTGTACAGTTAGATATAAGAATAAAATCATCACCTTGTAAATACAAGGCACTAGTTTGGTCGTTACTCAGGAACTCCTAAGACAGTACGGAGAAACACCGTACCTTACCACGAATCTTCATTACGTCAGATCAGGCCCAGTTACATAAAATATCTTCAGTACATCTTTGAAGAGGCGAGCTGTAACTATCCGACTGCAGCAATGCGAAGATTGATTGTCGCAGCAATCATCCAACATCATAAGTCTTCTCGAAGTTGGGGTTGTGAGCGTATTATATATAAAAGAAGTACCGAAAATCTGCAATGTGTTTCTTAACGGAGTTGAAACAATCACATTCGGGTGGATTGATTTGCAGGGTGCTCTCCATCGTAATGCTGTTTTGTATTGCCAAATTGTGTTTGCACTTTGTCAAATTGTTGGTTTGTTTTGCCAGATCGTGTCTGACCAGCTTCACCTTGCTGGTTTGTGTGGAATGGCGTTTGCGCTCCTTCAGCTTGTTCATTTGCCTCCACACTATAGGTCATGTTACTCCTGGCAAAAAAGCAGAAAGTAATACCTGAACTTGTTTAAACAGAAGACAATATATTGGATTTGCAACCAACATCTCTAATAAATAGAATGTTGTTGAATGTAGATCATTGATTGACTGTTGTCATCTTCCTGATAAATATAAGTTTCAGATATGGTTAACATAATAATAAAAAGTTTACATGAATATGGACAACATTGGTGCGTGCGTGTGTGTGTGTGTGCGTGCGTGCGTGTGTGTGTTGGTGGGCGAGCGGGTGTGTTTTACACCATAGATTAATCGATGGTCTAATAAAAATATAATAGTGTGTCTTGAAAGAGAGGTTATCTTGTAAGCTAACTTAAGTAAAATGGCAATTATCGATTAGGCCCTAAGAATTCTCTCAGACTCAATTGTCTGTAACATCATGAACATGAACACAATGGCCAATGAATACACTGACCAGTGATCACTGATGTATTCATTGATGTCTGGAGATAATAGGAAGAGGACAGGCTTCCATGCCCCTTCCATGTCATTACAGCGTCTGAGCTAGTGCATGAACACCATTTCTTGTCTTCTAGTACATATTACATTTAGTATATGTACTGTAGTGGTCAGTATATGTAGATGTCATCCAATACATGTAGTTGTCACTATACCCCGAGGAAATGTTGCTTTCCCGACCTGGAGGCTAATAGTCCAGATATACCTATACCATTCTAGCATGCTACACGACTGCGACTTCTGGGCACCTCCAAAGTGCTTCTTGAACCAACTCGCTGCGTATCACAACAAACACCCACAGGCCATCATCAATCACCATTAAGCGTTAAGTGTTTTGTTTTATTCATAATTATCATCAGGTTCATGTAGAGTTCAATATATTCAGAGGTCATCTAGTGCATGTTCACTCTTAACCCTTTATCACTCAAATTTGTTAAAGAAAATTTCAATTTTCTCATAGAAAATGTCGATATGCAGACCAATAGGATACTATTTTTGAAATTTGACCACTGGAATGATTAGCTCGTGTATCGAGCCAGTCATTCCAGTGGTCAATTTTGAAAAATAGTATACTCTTGGCCTGCAAATTGACATTTTTCAAGGGCACTGAAGAAACCGTATTTGGCTGGTATGAGTATTAAAGGGCTAAGTACATCAGAACGTCCTGTAGTACATTTTAATGACATCATAGGTAAGCAATTTATCATGACATACTGGCCAAACCGCTCTCCATCCTCTATAGTCTCAGGCAGCTGTCGACCTAACGTCTCCGGTAGAAACAGAATCAAGCCAGTTGCTACCAATGGCGTCAGGGAAAAGACCATAAAAGGCAGCTGTGGCCATACAAATTTCTGTAGAATATATTCAACTGTATGACTGCTGAGAGCCACCAAACAATAATTTCAATGGCCAATAAATCTGGACCTGCTGAATATTTTGAAATTGATGTAACTGAAAGTTGTCAGTGGCTTAGCCATCAACAACTGTCAATCAAATCGTTTTCAAAATATTCGGCAAGTTCAGAGTTAAACCCCATGGGAAATATAGTCTGCAGACATTCAGAAGTCAGACAGTTAAAATACAGTTAAATCTTGTAAATTAGTTGTTTTGCTATCACATTCTTGCTTTACTATCACATTCTTGTTTTACTATCCTATTGTATGAGACACATGTATTAATCTAACGTCTCCGGTAGAAACAGAATTAAGCCAGCTGATACCAATGGCGTCGGGGAAAAGACCATGAAAGGCAGCTGTGGTCATACAAATTTCTGTGGAATATATTAAAATATGACTGCTAAGAGATACCAGACAATAATTTCAATTGGACCTGTTGAATATTTTGAAAATGATTTGATTGCTTAGCCACCAACAACTTTCTGTCAAATGATTTTCAAAATATTCAGCATGTCCAGAGTTAAATTTAAAAGCCATGGGAAATTATATTTTAAAAATCTGACCATTCCAGGGTCATTGAGTAGGACAAAAGCTACCACCCTGGCACACATGCACATCCCTGAGCTTCCCTATTTAATGCTATAGCCCAAGCACACATGCACATCCCTGATCATCCCTATTTAATGCTATAGCCCAAGCACTACACTGGTATTAAGCGCCGTTATGTGGAACCCACTCGTAAATCTAGCACAACGTATTAATCAAATATCTGGACGGATTGAATATACAATAGCTGTGCATGCCTCCATAGGTAGCTGTTGTGTGGCTTACCAGCCTGCCTATCTGTGGTGCGAGAAGACTGCCAATTCTGGCACACATTGACCCGGAACCGACACCAACATTCCTCACGACAGTGGGAAATACCTCCGAAGAGTAGATGTACACAATGGCAAAGGCCGCTGAGATTGCGCATTTACCAATCATTGCAAGAGTAATAGTCAATGCCTCCAGCTCTGCAGAAAACATGAAGTAGTAGTAGTAGTAGTAGTAGTAGTAGTAGTAGTAGTAGTAGTAGTAGTAGTAGTAGTAGTAGTAGTAGTAGTAGTACTAGTAGTAGTAGTAGTAGTAGTAGTAGTAGTAGTAGTAGTAGTAGTAGTAGTAGTAGTAGTAGTAGTAGTAGTAGTAGTAGATGGCAGCAGCAGTAGTAGTAGTAGTAGTAGTAGTAGTAGTAGTAGTAGTAGTAGTAGTAGTAGTAGTAGGAGTAGTAGTAGTAGTAGTAGTAGTAGTAGTAGTAGTAGTAGTAGTAGTAGTAGTAGTAGTAGTAGTAGTAATGCCATGATTGTGGTATATAGCAATATCTTATTTTAGCCTTCACTGTTTTGATATGTTAATTTTTATTGTTGTTCGTAAACTATTAATCAAGCCTGCTATTTCACCGGATTTTTAGAGGGGTTTGCAAGTCTTTTTTAAAGGAGTTCCTCCGTGAAGTTTGTCCGACTACGTAGGCTAGCGCATTATATTTGGCAAGATCGCTTGAGTGAGTGGATTTAATTCCTTTGTCATTTGTAAACACAAGCCTAGTTCTTTAACTATATAAATCCTTATAGTCAGTTGGCTGTCCCCGGTCAACTCGAACAGACTAACAAATATATGACTGTACTATCTATTCATATATTTGTTAGTATACTTTAATCGGCTAGGTGTTAGTGAACCACTTAGAAAGTGGTTCAAAATAACAAATATACGACTGTACTCTCTATTCGTATATTTGTTGGTAGACGTCAGGGTTTCAAAAGAGGACACTATTTATTTACTGTTTAGCTCTTTCCCTGACGTCCTGGTGCTATATAAGTATATATTTATTATATATTGTAGTAGTATGGGTTCCTCCTTTGATAAACCACCATGGCAACCTATAAGCGTACCCTAAGCCTTAAAATAACAACTAAGGGGTGGGGTGTCACGGCTATCGACGTGTATCATGGGTTAAAAGACGTCGTTGGCGCGGGACCTGCTACTTTGCAGGGGCTTATCAATGTTACTAAAACTGTATGGAATGTAACAGTGTCAAATGAGGGGTCAAGGAAAAGCTTCTGGAAGATGTTCTTATTGTAAAAGGTGAAGTTTGTAACGTAGAGGAAATCGAGTCAGATAGGTTGCTAGTGAAGATGAAAGTTCCACTAGAAATTCCAGATGACAGAATCATGAGTGAACTCAAGAAGTATGGCGAAGTGCAAAAGATTGAATGGGAAACGTATCCCTTTGACAGAACGCTAGAAAACGGTGTAAGACGTATTTGGGTTGATAAAGTGGATAGCCCTTTACCAAGCAGATTGACGCTTGATGGCAGCTTTGTCCTGCCCTTATGGTATAGAGGGCAAATTAAAGAATGCCGGATCTGCCTAAGTACTGACCATTTGGAAACAGATTGTCCCAATCGAAACAAATGTTTGCTCTGTGGTTCAGTTGACTATTTTAAATGGCGCTGTCCAAAAAATCAAAACAAGCCCTCAGTATCAGGAGATAATCGCCCATTAAAGGATGCAACTGAGTCACATGCTTCTGAAGCAACCGCTACGGAAGCTGTTGTTTTGGTTCATGCCACTGTAAATGACACAAACAAATCATCAAATCCTGTTAAAGTAACTACAGTTGATGAAATTCATGTATTAGAGGAGGGTATAACCTTAAGTCAAGAAAATACTCAAAATGCAGTGGAGCCAAACGTTGCTGTAAAAGACACGCAGGAAAATGATGATCCTACAGAAGAGCCAGTTTACAATTCATTAGAAGATGAATTAAAATTAGGACAGGATAAGTTTAGGACTCAGAAGACAGAAAGTTCAGTCGATTTTCCGCTAAGCCCACTAAGTCAGCTTGAAGATATGGTAAATGATGCTCCTGCCAAATGTTACTTAAGTAGCAATAAGCGTCATAAAGAAGACAATAGCTCAGAATCTGAGATTGAAGTAAATGATATGGATGATGATACAATGTCAGTTGCAGAATCAGATGTGTCCATTCAAACACAGAGTACACAGATGAAAGATGAAATGGTAATGTACCGATCAGAAGGGGGTGAAGTGTTAGTGCCATATGTAATGGCGAGAGGCATGAAATATCGTCTACTGCGCCATGATTCTGATATTTCCAAATATGAATATTTGTCTGTGGTAGAACTAGGAAATATTGAATTCGCAGGAAAATTAGGTAAATGGTCTGAGAAACGAGCTAAAAAAACCCAAATCTAGTTAATCTAATGATGGCGGTTGTAAACATCATTTTACAAATTATGATTATCTGCACCATCAATTGCAGAGGATTAAATACCGAATTCAAGCAGCGCCACTTGCTTGAAGAATTAGCAAATGAGAGAGTTGATATTGCTTTTCTACAAGGGACCAAAATTCAAAAAGCTGAAGTGTATGAAATATCTCTCAAAGATATTTCAAAAGGGCAGATTTTTTTTCCTTTATCACAAGATAATAGTGCGGGAGTGGCCATTCTTATTCTGCCCCGCTGTCTCAACTATGTTGACGTTATATCGTCGTCATCAGATCCAAATGGACGATGGATTTGTGTATCAATTGATGTACTAAACACAAGTTTAAATTTGATGTGCCTTTATGCACCTACCTCTCATCAATTGCGCCATGAATTTCTAAATGATGTTTCCACAATAATTCAAGACAGAACGCCTGAAAACCTAATTATGGGTGGTGACTTTAATTGCATATTAGACGAGGCTAAAGACAGAAACTCTAGGTCTAACTTTAATGACACCTCGCATAATATTTTGAAACACATTTGTGAAAATAAAGGCTTGTTGGACACTTATCGGATTGAAAATACAGAAGGCCAGGAATTTACTTGGTTTTCAACCGATGGAAGGTTAGCTTCAAGGTTAGACAGGATCCATGTAGAACGTTCATTGAAAGGTTACATGTGTAAAACTAACATAAAACCAGTAACTTTCTCTGATCACAATATGTTTTCTATCACATTAAACAATGCTGACTGGGTCAAACGAGGAGATGAATTTTGGAAACTTAATGTAGCATTGCTACGAGATAGTTGCTACCGCAAATGTGTGGAAAGTTGTTGGAGGCATTGGGATGAAAGAAGAGGTTCGTATGAATGTATAACAGACTGGTGGGAAGATGCTAAATCAGACCTGAAATATATTTCAAGGCAGTATTCCATTAGGAAAGCACGTGAAATACGAAAGCGTAAAAAGGCGCTTCAGAGGTCGTTGTGTAAAATTAATAAGAAAATTAATGATGGGGAATATAATTATTACGAACTATTAGTTAAATTAAAAGGTAGACTAAATGAAATAGAGCAATATCAGTTTGATGGCGCCAAAATAATGTCAAGAGCACAAATCCACACCGAGGGCGAAAAGCCTACACGTTACTTTTGCAACTTGGAATAAGCAAGAGGTATAGAGAAATTAATGCGCTCACTGAAGACTAATGATGGAGTATCAGTGTGCTCAAATGCAGAAATGATTGAAACAGTATCCGAATTTTACAAATCATTGTATAAATCTGAGGGAAGCGAGGAAACTGCAACTAGAGATGTTTTAGCTAATATAACGAAAAGACTTCCAGATTCATGTCGCGAAAGCTGTGACCAATCAATAACAATTGATGATTTGACAAAATCCCTCAAAGGTATGAAGTTAGAAAGGTCTCCTGGATGTGACGGACTTCCAGTTGAATTTTATCAAACATTCTGGCACATATTTGGGCCAGTATTAGAAGAAATAGCAACTAGCATTTTTAAGCAAGGGCATCTCCCTACATCGATGGCCCAAGCATATGTTCGGCTTATATACAAGAGGGGTGACAGAAATAAAATACAGAATTATAGACCAATCTCTCTACTCTGTGTAGATTATAAGATTATTACTTGGGCACTAACATTAAAACTTGTCGCAGTCCTAGGCGAAGTCATTCATGATGATCAAACCTGCTCTGTGCCTGGAAGATCAATATTAAACAACACTTTGCTTATACGGGACCTTATTCAATTAGTTGAAAAGGATTGTATCCCAGCAGCAATAATAGCACTTGATAACGAGAAGGCGTTTGACAGACTAGAATGGGATTTCTTGTTTAAGTCTTTAGACCATATTGGCTTTGGTTCAAGATTTATTAAATGGGTCAATATTTTATATACTGATATAACAAGTTGCTATTTAGTTAACAATCAGCTATCCAAAGCTGTAGTGTTTGAACGAGGTGTCAGACAGGGTTGCTCACTGTCCCCGCTTCTATTCGTCATAGCTATGGAATCGTTGGGGGCCACATTGAGGCAACACAATGACTTTCAAGGAATATGTTTACGTGGCGTAGAAAGGCCACTAAAGGTTTCTCAATATGCAGATGATACGACTGTGTTTGCGGGTAAATATACGGATTTTAGAATTTTAAATGGAGTATTAACAGATTTTCAAAAGGCATCAGGACTTAAAGTCAATAAAGATAAATCTAAGGGATTGTTTTTGGGCGATTGGAAGGGCAGAACTGATAATGTGATGGATACTAACTGCTCAAATGATGTCATAAAAATTTTGGGTATTTACTTTAGTAGAGAACAAGATGTATTACTAAACTGGGAAGAAAGGATATCCAAGCTAAAGTGTGCATTACTAAATTTGAAACGACGTCCCCTAACTATCTTTGGCAGGACATTTGTCCGTAATAATTTAATTTTATCTGGACTGTGGTATACCGCTTCTGTAGTTCATATGGCCAAATCAGTAGAGTCAAAGATCAACACGTTACTTTTGTCCTTCTTATGGGAGGACAAAGCCCATTTAGTATCACAGTCAATCCTCACAAATGAAAAGCATGCTGGAGGCATGAATTTGGTTAATGTTTCAGCAAAGTGTGCTTCTTTAAAATTGAAATTCTTGAATAAGTTACTTACTTCAAACTCATCTTGGTCAAGTGTTTCAAGGGCACTTCTCCAAAGGTACGTTGACCCATTTCCAGTAGAATGTTTATTTATGTGCAATAAACTGCCACCTAATCATCAAAAGATTCCAAATGTATATAAAGAACAGCTCGAAGCCTTAAAAATATTTACACGATCAATGCCACAACCCAATTGTTGGGAAGATGCCTTAGAGCAACGTCTTTGGGATAACGAGTTGATTCATGATAATGATGATGTGTTATATTTGCCCTCTATGGCCAAAAATGGTATTCAATATTTACTTGACTTGGTAAATCCGAAATCTCGTAAATGGATTGCGATGCAAGATGTAGCAAGAATAACATCAATGAGACATATTGGTGCTCAGCGCTTATTTGTTAGAATAAAGAATGCAATACCTCCTGTATGGTTCCAAATTGCCGAAAGCACGTGGCAACATTGATATGTTGCAACCAACATTAGTATTTATGTCAGAACATATAAAATACAACATGGTATCTAGAGACTGGTATAGAATTCTAATGCAAAGTCGGAGACAGACTCCTATTGTGGTTAGGCATTGGAACAATTTAGGATGCACGCCAAAGAACTGGAAAAATGCCTGGAAAGCAATACATCTACCTTGTGTACCAGGAAATGCACGGGACCTGGCATGGCGATTACTCCATCGAAGGCTATGGGTCGGCCATCTTACTTATATGTGTAAAATATCAAGTACAGACCGGTGCTTATTATGTAATACTGAGGAGGAAACGATAGACCATCTATTTACTCTGTGTTGCATAACTACAGGCTTTTGGGTATATATCAATATGCTCCTTGCTAAATTTGGAACCAAATATGTGAATTTAGTGGCTGAAACAATTTTGTTCAAAGATTGCTCAACTATCGGACGAATCATTAATAGCAAGGAGAAAGAATTGTTAATAACCCTGTTATCTGTAGGAGTGTGGGCCATCTGGAAGCATCGGTGTTCAGAGGCCAGAGATAAAACCGGCAACAACCATCAGAGAGCCATACAAGCTATATTTTGATCATTGTTGATAAACTGCATTCATTGTGAATTTTACAGGCTAGTAGAACATGGGAGAGAAAGTAGATTTAAAGACGTATGGTGCAAAACTGGCCTAGTATCAATTGAATACGGATATCTAAAAACATCAGAAGCGGAACTTGTATAAGCTAGCACACTCGCTGCTTGCTGTATATTGATAAATGCTATTTTAATCTAATTTAATTGCCTTTATTTTAAAATTTTAATGCCTTAGGAGACTCTAATCTTGACGAATATCCTAACCTTGGGATCAGAATATTTAAATATCAAATGAGCATTATGTCAATATTCTGGAGGTGATCCGATTTTCAAGTTAACAGAGTGTGATATCTTACAATTAGCTTCCTGTTGTAAATATTTACTGTAGGTGTATTTGTTCCAGGGTAATTTGCAAAAACTTACAATGAAGTAAATTTAGAATGTGAACCCAAAGCGCTATCTAAGTAGTCATAGTTTGTATACGTTTGCTTTGTGCATTATATTATATAAAGGCTACTACATCCGTTGTGTATTTAATAATCGGCTAACTGGCGTCAATGAGTGAATTTTTGTTACTTATTGACGAGTCACCTCGCCACTTGTTGGCGATCTGCACTCGCCATTTGGCCCTACTACTATACGGTGTGCCACGTTAAACTACATATTGTAGATATCGGATTGTCCGGTGGGGAGTCATGACCCTGTGGACATCTTATATTTATGAGTAAGACCTTGATGAAATTCATATTTGAAAATACCAGGTGAGCTAATGGACGGAGTAGCACGCATCATACTATAGTACGTAGAAGGGCTGCTGCACTGGTTGACAGGGACCGATGCTGCCGCAACAACAGTTTCTCACGAAACTGATGCGTACATGATAACCATATTAAATAAGAGTTGGAATTATAATAGGATAGAATAAAGTAGGACCCACGGTTCTGGGTTGATGATATCTGTCAATAGTTGAAGATGAAAGTTGGTGATGTGAGATCGGCACACACTTTCAGAGTATTCAGCAGTCATTTTGGGCAATAGTTTAGAAAATAGTATAGAGACAGGTTTAGACGGGACAGACAAAAAGAAGGGTTAAATGTTGAGTGACAAGAGAATTATCAACTCCCTATAGAAACTACAACAACACCAGCTGGCAATGAGATCATACAGCTCATGTGCTATTAACCATTGTATCCTACAGGCTTATTCACAATAAGCAATAGGCAGGACAGGGACAAGGTAGCGTCCTGTAGGAGTGATTGACACTAAAGAAGTTTGTGTATAAACTATGTGTCTATCAAAACAGGGTATCTAAATCGAGACGAATTTGTATATCAACTATATGTCACTCACGGAGTGACATGCTACTACAACGGATGAGGTAATGTTGTTGGTTAGCTGACAGATCGCATCAAAGCAGAACCAGCACAAACCGGTTCGACCACGTTCAGTGTTATCATCCTAGAAGCGGAACGCGGAGTTTGATTGGTCAGGATGACGTCACAATCAATGGGCATCCGATCAAACTCCAAGGAAGATAAGACAAACGAACGTGGGCGAAAAACTCAAAGGAGTATAGAAGGGGCACTTTGCCTTTTATCGTGAGTTCAGTTGGGTTCTGGTCCGTATTCCTGGTTCGAAGCGAAAATCTCGCTCATAGTGGAGTAAGAGTTAGCCAGTAGATTGATAAAATATAGCAGACCTGTAGTGAGAGGGAGTAATATATATCAACGGTAGATAGAAAATAGAAGTTTAGGAAAGTAGTTAGAATTTTAGTCAAACTTTTATAAGTATTTATCTTTTCAATAGTGGCAGTAAAAGTCACCCTTAGTATAGTGTACAGTTAGATCTATTAAAATCAGAACCTTGATAACCTCAAGGCAAGAGTTTTGTTGTAATATTAATTCTGGAATCTACGGAAGACCACCGTAGCGTACCTACAAGTTCTGGTAATCAGTCAGATCAGGCCCGGATATCAAGTACAAATATCGTGAAGTTCATCTATCAACGAGGCGAGCTGATATCCATCTCTTTCGTTCTCGGTAAGGTAGGTTGTCGCAGCAACCTTACGTACAAGCCTTATCCAAAACGGAAGAGATTGCAGAATCGATTATATCAGATAAGAACCTATGAGTAGTATTCAATCTCGAATATAGACCCGAAAAATCTTCAATATGATCTACTTAGCCTGCCGGTCATGAATCGGCTCAATGGCATCGGCTCAATGGCATCAATGATTAGCAGTAGCTTACTGCTAATTATTGACGAGTGGCTTTACCACTTGTTGGTTAGGTATGCTCGCCATTTGGGCCTACTACTACACGGTGTGCAAATAGCAATGTCTTTGTTGAATTATGTTATGTTATCAGCTCTTTATTAATTATGTTTTCTATGTAGTTATGCCACGGTTGTGGTATATGATAATAGAGTATTTTAGCTTGCACTGTTTTGACATGTTAGGTTTGTATTGTTATTCTATTAATAAAGCCTGCTATTTCAACCGATTTTTTATGGGGGTTTGCAAGCCTTTTTAAAGGAGTTCCTCCGGGAAGTGTATCCGACTGCGTCAGCGTCGGATTTTCAAAAAAAGAAGAAAAAAACGTAGTAGTAGTAGTAGTAGTAGTAGTAGTAGTAGTAGTAGTAGTAGTAGTAGTAGTAGTAGTAGTAGTAGTAGTAGTAGTAGTAGTAATAGTAGTAGTAGTAGTAGTAGTAGTAGTAGTAGTAGTAGTAGTAGTAGTAGTAGTAGTAGTAGTAGTAGTAGTAGTAGTAGTAGTAGTAGTAGTAGTAGGTGCATGGCCAGATTTCTAAGGGAGGAATCAAGTTTTAGCTATGCCCCGCCTATCTTTGACTAAGTTCCACCCATGCTTTGCCCGTGTTGGGATCGATCGACCCCTAAGCTCCATGGCTATCAATTTCCAGAAAGCTGTACAGGTAAGCCTGAGTGATTAGATTAGTTTCAAAATTTTCAACAGCATCTTTATTAAATAGAAGACATCCACAGGCCTACAATTTGTACAACAACGCCTAGTCCGTAATCAATGCATGTGTCATGTTACACTAACCTAGATGCGTCATGCTGAAGCTCGCAGCCAGACACGTTACACTAACCTAAATGTGTCATGCTGAAGCTCGCTGCCAGATATGTTGCACTAACTTGAATGCGTCATACTGTAGCTCGCAGCCAGACATGTTACCCTGACCTGAATGTGTCATTCTGAAGCTCTCAGCCGGACAAGTTACACTAACCTGAATGCGTCATGCTGAAGCTCGCAGCTAGACATGTTAAACCCGCCACTAACATGCACATCATGAGCATCTTCTTTCGACCTAAACGATTTATACCAAAGACTGTAATCCCGCAGGCAAGAATCTCCATTGCGCCCGACAGGAGGTTGTTCAGATAAATATTTCCGCCCAGAGATCCGGTACCGAGCGATAACCCATAATACACTAACGACACGACAAACCTGAAAATGCAACGTACTGTTGAACTATATACAGCATATTGCAAATAAAACACCGCACCAGCTCGGCCAGTGCAAAACAACAGCAAACATTGATTACCGGTATTAACCAACGGTAACCATTGAATCGGAATATCACACCATATGCATAGAGAATAAGAAACAAAACACGCACACGCACACCCACGCGCATGGACGTCCGCCCACCCGCCCGCCTGCCCGACCAGCCAACCCACCCGCCAGCCCGCCTGCCCACCCACCTGTCCGCCCGCCCATCCGGTACACACACGCGCACGCACGCATGCACGCGCACAATGAGCTCAAGTGCATTCTGTTGTAGCTCGTGGTTGACTAGATTATATTTTTAATTTGTGACAAAATAAATTAGACACATTTCGTAGAACCCTCTTTCTTGTCCTTCAGGGTGAGGTTGATTAATCTGATTTTAATATTTTTTACTGAATAATTATAATTCAGCATAGAAGCCTATACTGTCATACTGACCAGTTAAAATATACTAGAAGTGTGCGGATGCGCATGTTAGGCGTTCTAAACAAGTCCAGTATGGTTGCATTCTTTTGAGAGTTTTCTTTTGATAGTGCGTCATCTTTCTACAAAAAAGAAACATTAACTATGCAATCAATAAGGAAACCAACTCAAGTTCCTGGCATTAAACTGTAATGGCATACATTCAAAAGTTGTATAAGATCAACTTTACATAAATTTACGATATCATTTATGCATAAACATATATTCAAAAGTGAAACAATGCTAGATGTCCCTGATTTTATGATGGCGCATATTCAATAGTGAAACAAAAACATTTATACATGAATTGATGACGTCATCTACTCAATAGTCAAACAAACACATCTTTACTTGAATTGGTTGTATTTCAACGGATTGATTCAATAAAAAGTAAAATCTGCAGAACACTGTTATACAATTTCCGTGTATTTTTAACGCTCACCAGTCTGACGTCAACATTTTATACTTTCAAGTTAAATCTAAAAATCTGGTGCTCATTTTTAAACAAAGAACAGCAACATCATCCAACAATATTGTTTTAAAATATAGCCCATATTCTTTGCTATTGGTACAATAAAATGATAGAATATTGCTATCAGAAGGGTAAGGATAGTTACGTACATTGTGTTCCGGGTTCTCTAAATCCGTGAGCTTACATGAAGGCTTGCCATTGTATTTGGCTATTTTGTCAACAATAAGCTTGGCCTCAGACTGACGCATTGCACTTATAAGCCAACGAGGCGACTCTGGTACAAGCCTACAACGCAAGCACATGCGAAATCGGACAAGAACATGGGGATATACTCCCTTAGTAGTTGGTACACATAAACGTATGCTAAATCAGACAAGAGGACTGTAAGAACGACATTATTCTGATCTTGTACAACTCAAATGTGCTAAATCAGGCAAGAACAATTGCAAGAATGGCATTTGGTCAAGAACGGTGCAAGAGAATGACATTATTATGAGCATCTACAGCACAGACGCTTGTTAAAATCCACAGGAACAATGCAAGGATGACATTATTCGAAGCATCTACAACACAAAGAAATGTTGAATTTCACAGGAACAATGCAAGGATGACATTATTCGGAGCACCCGCAACATAAAAGCATGTTAAATTCTACAGGAACAATGCAAGGATGGCATTATTCTGAGCATCTATAGCACAGACGCATGTTAAAATCCACAGGAACAATGCAAAGATGGCATTATTCTGAGTAGCTACAACACAAAGGCATGTTAAATTCCACAGGAACAATGCAAGGATGGCATTATTCTGAGCATCTACAGCACAGACGCATGTTAAAATCCACAGGAACAATGCAAGGATGGCATTATTCTGAGCACCCACAACACAAACAGTGGAGAAAGATGACACCTTCACGCTGGTCTCCTCCGTAACTACCAACTTTGTTGGGAAACTAAGTCATCAATGATTGTGGGCTGACATCCGCATACAGAGGCAACTCTGATTATGTCTACCCTTCTTCAAACAAGAAACTGTGCTCGACCTCCTCGGACGACGCAATCTTCCCAGGAGCTTACCATAGCTACGTGGAATGTACGTGGTCTGAGTGCAACATCAACGAGGCAAACCTTAGGTGCAGACTGTGAACACTATAACATCGATATTGCATGCATTCAAGAGATTAAAGTAGCTAAACACTCAGAGCAGCAACTACAGACAGGCCATAGCCTAGTGCTCATGGAGCAAAAACAGGCCACATACCAGGGCTTAGGCTTCGTAATCGGACCAAGGGTCTTGGATCATGTCGTTAGTTTTGGATACATCAGTAATCGCGTTGCATTCATCGACCTAGCTATACCTACGTGAAAACACACCATCACTAAGTGTTGAATTGGCAACGCATACGGCCTAAGTAGTGAAAAAAAGAGAATCCAGCAATACTAGATTCCTTCTATGCGGAAGTGAGTTCCGCCATTACAATCCCAACTAGATGGCAACTGTTCGTGTGTGGAGATTTCAACTTCAAGCTGGTTAAACTCGGAATTGCTGACGAAAGTTCATGACTTGGCTTATGCATGGGATCCTATGGAGAGGGTACACGCAACAGCAATGGAGATGCACTAGTGGCATTCCTTAGTTCCAATGGCCTATTTGTCACAAATACGGCTTTCAAACACCCATGCTGTCACAGGACAACCTGGATTGGACACAGTACTGAGCGCAAAGCCCCAAACGGTTCTAAGGCTACAACAGCTGTCTTCAACCAAATAGACTTCATACTATGCAAGACAGAAGCAAAACCCTTACTATGTAACGCTCGTTCGTATGAAGGCACATATCTCAATTCTGACCATAAGCTAGTCATTACACGCCTTCAGATAAACGGTCTCTACCTAATATATAAACACTATACCAGGCAAGAGGGTAGAGTCACCTACAACTTACCCAAGCTCATCAACGACACTGACACTCAAATGTCATAGAAAAAAGCCCTCGGGGGAGCAGATAGCTAACATCGATGTCAGCTCCAATCCAAACGAATCCCTAACCAAAATACTGAAATCTATGGAATCATCCGCTACCAGCACCATAGGTGTTCCTAAAAACAACCAAACTAGGTATACTGACGACCCTCTAGTAGTAAAACTGTCAGCAGAGCGGAAAGCATTATGGCTGCGCATCTATCAAAGTGGCCAAACTGAAGACTGCACCAAACTACGCCAGGAGCGCAATATTATTCTGCGCCACATTAGCGAATGCTTAAAAGATCTTGCTATTCAACGGGCAGACTCGCTAGCAGATGAAATCACTGCCATGGATGACTGTAACAAAATGTTTCAGGCAGCCCGAGCCCTGAGAATTACTGACTACACACCACCACTAACTGTACATAACTCTGAAGGACACTTTATCGGGACTGACCAGGGAAAAGCCGAGGCGATCCGAGAATGGTTCAAGGAACAGTTCACTGACAACGATGATGAGCCCTTGCACTAGTTCCCAGGAGACTCCAGGCCAGTTGCAATGAAGACGAGCTACGACTAGTGAGACTACTGCATGCAGACACCAAGCTGAGAGTACGAGTCAAGTCAGTGAAGTCTGTAGAGTTTGAGACATCAATCGGCTCCCCACAGGGAGATGGTCTATCTCCGGTGCTTTTCACATACTACCTTGCTGCTGCATTGAAATCTGTGTGGTAAAGTTCCACAAGACCAACCCCCACCCCCACCCCCAGTGTCCATACTGGGCATGCCACTAGAGATGGAATATACCGACGATGTGGACTTCATAGACGAGGAAAAGAAACCCCATTGACGAACTTCTCCCAATAGCTGCAAGCAAACTAAAAATTGAGAATCTCTTTATGAATGAATCCCAAACAGAGCTTTCCAGTCCATCTGGAAACGATGGATTCGTAGATCAAAGATGCCCTTGATAAAGAGGCTACGTTTATACAATGCAACCTGCGTATCCTTGATGCTGTATAACTGTAACAGCTGGGCAGCTCCAAAGGCAGCTCTAGACAAACTCGATGCTTGCCACCGCAAACACATACGCACCATCACTGGACACCGAAGGCCAGACAGCATAATTCCCAACGATACACTAGACAAGATGTGTAATACGTCGCCACTGTCTGTAAAAGTCGCCCAGCAAAGATGGTCCATGTTTGGCCATGTGCTAAGGATGCCAGAAGAGACACCAGCACAGAGAGCCTTGGAATTCGCTCTACTCGGAGCCAGCAAATACAAAGTCAGGAGAGGACGTCATTGCATAAATCTGCTAAGCGTGCTACGAGGTGGCCTCAAGAAAGCAGGACTCGGTAAACTCAAGTCAAGAATGGACCTGAGGAAGCTAAGGATTTCGGATGAGGACAAGACACAGTGGGCAAAAGCGAAGAAGGACTGATTGCAGCTGTATGATGTTTCTACTACTACAGCCGCAGAATACAGTAATCATACATACATCATACAACACAAACGCATGTTAAATTCCACAGGAACAATGCAAGGATGGCATTATTCTGAGCATCTGCAGGACAAACGCATGTTAAATTCCACAGTAACAATGCAAGAATGGCATTATTCTGAGCATCTACACATAGCTAGAGATTAGGCGGGGCATATTTAAAACTGGATTCATCATTCATCCATTAACAAGTTGGCTTTATGGCGTGTTCAACAGATGATGTTACTCATTAAAAATAACTTGTCATGTTTCTTGTTGTATATGTGCATATACAATGCTATGCTGTCTCAACACGGTTTCACTATCAGGGGCGCAGGAAGCAAATTTGAGGGGCGGGGGTAGGTTCCACAAAAGCGCACGCTGGATGGCATTGTCTCGAGGAAGATATGAAACACACGCACGCACGCACGCACGCACGCACGCACGCACGCACGCACGCACGCACGCACGCACGCACGCACGCACGCACGCACGCACGCACGCACGCACGCACGCACGCACGCACGCACGCACGCACGCACGCACGCACGCACGCACGCACGCACGCACGCACGCACGCACGCACGCATACACAACCCCACCACACCCCACCTGCCTCTCATAGAAGGGTTTTCGGGGATACCCACCTACCTAACCACCATGAGAAAAACCATTGAAAGGTGTAGGCTCATGGCTTGATTTCCTGCGCTCTGAGTTTCTCATGATTACGTATAAATGTTAGAGCAATGTTAATCGAAGAACTTATGTATTCTGTGGTTAATTCTAACCTATCACCAATTCACAATGTGAGCGAGCGAGCGGGCGGGCGGGTTGTTGTATCAGATGCACACGTTGAGTGCGCGTGCATTCGTGCATATTTCTGCACGGTGGACCTGCGCAGTTTGCCTTGAATATATTTAATTGGACCTTAGTTCCTAATTATATTCGCAATCAGCGGGATTTAGAGGAAAAGTGTTTTTTTTGTGAAAACTAGGTTATCCAAGACAAATCTACCAATCATGTTGAACACGTGAACACGGTTTGTTCAGCTCTTGCCTTAGATGAAGGCCATGAAGTGTTTTGAGTTTCATGTCAAGGTCTTTAAATGTAATTTTTTAAATAGTGCAAAATCCAAGATGGCCATCAACAAAATCGATCAAGCAGCTTTTCGGGACCAACCATTGATCTGACCCAATAGTTCCTTCCACCCCAGCAGTTCTCAAGGACTCACTTAATGAATACCAAGGACATATGCTGGATGAATTGACAGATGAGGTAGCAACACAATTACGTCAAATTAGTAACAGACTATTCAACAGCGAGTGTGTATGGAATAAGTAATTTAAATTATGATTTCGCATCCTCTTACTTGGCCATATTGGCGTGTCCATTGGGCGTGTACATTTGGGCCGGGCTATTCAAAGGAGGCCTTCAAATATCTGATTTTGATTACGTGTGTATGGTGTCATCATCTTTTATGGTTAGAACTCAAAGGGCGTAACATGGTTAAACGTGTGTATCATGACCGTACGAGTTTGGGGGGGGGGAGGGGTGAGGGGGGGGGGGGGGTGCGGGCGTGGGGGTGGGGGGGGGGGTGGGGTGGGGGTGAGCTCATACTCATATAAATAGCACAGTATTAAAAAAATCTAAGAGGATGATATTTATTACTTAGAGATGTCGGCGATACAGGAGATGGCTTCCAAGTGCATCTAATTTTTACATTCTTTCGATGGAGGTCCCAGACACACCCTCCTCCCAATCTATGTGTGTGTGTGTGGGGGGGGGGCCTCAACACATCTTACACATTCCTCAAATACACCTACCGACATTGCAATTTGGTCATGTGTATACAAATTATTTCTACTTTTGCATCTGCTTCACACGTCAATTAAAAATTTGAGTTTGAGAGTTGATGTTAATTCTAATATCCCTTAGTGTTTCCACATTGCTGCACCCAGCCGCCCACCATTATACATATATTCTATTCAACCCACTAAGCAAGGCATTAACGGAGCGTGGACCAGTATCACTTTAAAAATTCAAATACCATGTATAGCTACGTGTATATATCTTAAACCTTTACTTGAAAAGATTCAGATAACAAAAGTCAATATGTCACATGTAACTGCCACTACATAAATAACGTTTGCATTGATGATTTGATTCAGCCTAAAAGTACTTCCATATTACTTTATGGACTTGTGTTAGTGTCAAAGCAACCTAACTTTGATACAACTGCTCAGTCTGCGCTGAATATTCTAAAAATCTTGTTTAAAGTTCTAAAGTAAAGTGTACTCATTTTTCGCATGGAAACTGGTAAAGGGCACAGCCGCCCCTGCTGCCCCTCCCCCCCACGCTGCCCCATGCCCAAAGGGCAACGGGAGTAGTTTCATCGCTGCCCCCGTGCTTCCGGCGCCTCTGTTCACTATCTATTAGGGTAGCACTACCCTCACAGATAGTGAAACCATGCCGTGACACATGTAGCATTGTATATGAGCATTGCGAGTTTAATGCGAATTTTCGATCTAGCATGTCGATTCCCAGCTTTTAGAAACCACAATCCTGTGACGGAACAAGCGCTGTAAGCATACATTGTGCCCAGATTGTCAAATATAGGCCAAGATTTAAAAAAAGAAGTTTATAGACTAGCTGCATTGTTGTCACATTATTGAGATTCTGGGACATTTGTGTTCAAAGTGTTTGCAAAAGAGATCGTTATCAAGCACTGACACAGTGACCTATGTTAGATACTCGATGAGCATCTAAGTACTCTCACAATCGTCCGCCAAAAGTTGTGTTTGGATGACAAGTAAAGACCCAGTCTTTGTGTTGATCTAGTTACTTCAGAATTGCTCTTCTGTTTTTCATACTAAACCATGTTTCTTTTATGCGTAATGTTGTTGATCTGTAAGAGTACAAGAACGTTAAGCAATATCATTTTCAAAATGCTTGGCACGTACTGTCCTCATAGCTTGTACAGTACTGATATCGCATTGCATACAAGGCTAAACTTGTTCAGATCACGTAGGTACGCCTAATCTGCCGGGGGGGGGGGGGGCGCTTTGCCCAAATGACACTATCTAAGCAACTCTGTACTACCTAAAACACCACGTTCCTTATTCACTAACATCGTATATTATATAACCTCAAGTGCCTTTAGTGAACCTTTTAGCCATAACGGACTAGAAACGACAACTTCTTTATGATTTATGATGTACGGAATATTCTTAAATTTGATTATTTGCTGTATTATACAAGAGGCTCAAGATGCCTGTATTAATTACCCGGAACATAGGCATGTCAAATAGAAAAGTCATCGCCTGTAAGTAAAACACTAAGGTTTTGGGCAGAATTGCAACAAAAACAAAGATGTGTGGCCCATTACCAGATTTGGTTGACGGAAGACAGACGATGGTCATGGCATAAGCTCACCTGGTTCAGGCCATGTGAGCTAAATATGCCATAGTTCAGTTCAGGCCAGTTCAGGAGAGCCCACCCTTTCACTAGGAGCACCCATGCTTCCCTGGTAATGATGTTCACGCGCATACATTATTCCCGAATTACTTTGTCGACATATTGTACATTAATTATCCTCCTGGATTCCGTATAATCATATAAGCATTAATCAAATAAGTTTTAACGTTCCTGACACTAGGAAGTGTTAATCAGGAATATTACACAATGACAATTAGCTAGTTCTGGTGTGTAGGTAGCGAGTTATAACTGCAAGAAAAGTGATTAGCAACTCGCATGGTCTTAGGGTCTCAGATCCAAGAAATGACATAGGTTGGTGTGGGCAGGTTTCCTTGCAGTGTGTAGGTGCTTGTGTGTCGGTGCTTGTCAGGAATTTTGCCTTGACTGCGGCTTTCTCCACTTCTCTTGGATCATCGCATACTGAGGACCATACAACCCTTCCCCATATGTATGTATGGCATTAGAGCTCAAGAATTTTAGAGAAACCATTTCTTTAATATTCAACCGCCACTTCGAAGTCCAGTGCTGCTACAGGGTCTTCTCTGCCACGTTCTTCCAGGTTGCCTTGAACAATGGGTTCTCCAGTAATACCCAGGCTGAAGGGAGATTGTACTTGAACAAGACCCTTTTCACCATCGAATACCAGCTGGTGGCTCCACTCTTCTTTACCGCAGTTTGTTATCTAGCCAGTTGATGCTCTGTGGATCTTCTCATACAGATGTTGCCATACAGAGATAGGACCTTCTGATCAATCACAGCTTCCACAGGATCAGCACCTAAAATGAGTATACTGCGACACCCGCACACCTGTCGGGTAAGGACTGGATTTGCTTTTGCTTCTGATGCTGTACCTTTTCCAGTTGCAGGATATCTGTGTGATTTAGATAGCATGCCTCTACTCCATATGTCAGTCTGGGGCTTATGCACTGCTGCCATATCTTATCAATCAGTGCAGGGTAAGACCATGTTTACCAGGCAGACCGGCGCCAAAAAGGGCATACATTGTGCGGCATGTGCTGGTTATCAGTTAATCTTAGATGGACCAGCATATTGTTTGGCGGAACTTCCTTTTGCCCCAAGCCAGAAGGGAGGAATATCGTCTCCTTTCTTGTTGAATAGTATTATCAATAACAAATTACATCATAACGACACTTTTTATTTCATAGCAAGAAGTCAATATCACCTGACCATACCACGGTTGATCAAATGGTACGTGAGTGTGTGTGCGCGTGTGTGTAGTGCGTGCCTGCGTGTAGCCTAAATATCTAGACAATAATATGCCATAATTTGACTATTAGTACAGCAACACTATTCAATTGAGTAATCCAGTTCATATGACGTCATAATCTACTACATAACGTATAGGTTGACTTTACAATCCAACGTCACAATCCATAATCATAATTGACAGAAGCAGTCCATCTTTAACCTGGAATAGTCCATCAAGTTATACGGATTGTATGTCTTTATTATTTAATAAATATGCAACAGCCCCTAGTCAAATTAGTTTCAAAATATTCAACAACTTAACTGCATAGTTTTCTGAAAATTGAAATTCAGAGAGTGCAGAGATCGATTGATCCCAACACTCGCAAAGTATGGGTGTGGCTTAGCTGGAGACGGGCGGGACATAGCTAAAACTGGATTCCTCCATTCCATCACTTTTAACCCTCTAATATCTAGTACTCATGGAGCAAAAACAGGCCACTTACCGTGGATTAGGCTTCATAATCGGACCAAGGGTATTGGACGATGTCATTAGTTATGGATACGTCAGTGATCGCGTTGCATTTATCGACCCGGCTATACCAACGTGAAAGCGCACCACCACTAAGTGTCGCATAGTCAATGCATATGGATCAACTACCGAAAGCGCCAAAGAGAATCCAGCTATATTAGATTCCTTCTAAGCAGAACTGAGCTCCGCCATTACTATCCCAGCTAGATGGCAACTGTTCGTGTGTGGCGATTTCAACTCCAAGCTGGGTAAACTCGGCATTGCGGACAAACGTTCAGGACTTGGCTCATGCATGGGATCGTATGGAGAGGGCACACGCAACAGCAATGTAGATGCACTGGTGGCATTCCTTAGTTCCAATGGTCTATTTGCCACAAATATGGCTTTCAAACACCCATGCCGCCATCGGACAACATGGACTGGACACAGTGCTGATCGCAAAACACCAAAAGGTTCTAAAGCTACAAAAGCTGTCTTCAACCAAATAGATTTCATACTATGCAAGATAGCAGCAAAACTCCTACTTCGGGATGCTCGTTCCTATGGAGGCACAGACCTCAATTCTGACCATAAGCCAGCCATTATATGCCTCCATATGAACCAGCTCTACCTAATGTATAAACGCCATACCAGGCAAGAGGGTAGAGTCACCTACACCTACAGCCCGAGCCCGGAGAGTTGCTGACTACAAACCACCACTAGCTGTACACAACTCTGAAGGACACTTTATCGGGACTGACCAGGGCAATTCGAGAATGGTTCAAGGAACAGTTCACTGACCACGATGATAAGCCCTGGCAGCCATTCTCAGGGGACCCCAGGCCATAACTAACACCAATTAATACAGCAGAGGTTGAGAAGGCACTTAAATCCCTGAAAAATGGACGTGCATCTGGATCTGATGGCATGAGCAATGAACTATTCAAATATGCAAGTGACATTATCTCAAACCCGATCACGCACATAATCAATTCAGCTTTTATGCACCACCTTCCCATCGACACTGTAGGCCAAGGCATCCTTATCGCGCTACATAAGCCCAAGAAACCATCTGGCCCTAGCCAATCTGCGGCCCATTGTGCTCCTTAACAGCATACAGAAAATCCTATCCAATCCTATCCTCTATGCCGCATCCCAGACAAGATCGACGACTTCACCGGATCATGTCAAAGTGACTTCAAACATGGACGCAGCTGCGCAGACATTGTGTGGGCTCAACGCATGCTTGTGTCGGTAGTCATGTCCAAACAATGGGATTTCCACAAAATAGGCATTGACATGTCACGATCCTTCGACACAATTAAATGCTCAAAGATCCTAAATGTACTATGCCAGGCCAGTTGCAATGAAGATGCGGTACGACTAGTGAGACTACTGCTTGCAGACACCAATCTGAGAGTAATAGTCAAGTCAGTGAAGTCTGTAGAGTTCGAGACATCAATCGGCCCCCCACAGGGAGATGGTCTATACCCTGTGCTCTTCACCTGTTACCTGGCTGCCGCATTGAAATTCGTGCGAGGGAACTCCACAAGACCACCCCCACCCTCCCGTGCCAATACTGGCCATGCCGTTAGAGATTGAATATGCCGACGATGTGGAATTTATAGATGAGGAAAAGAAACCCCTTGACGAACTTCTCCCAATAGCTGCAAACAAACTAAAAATTGAGAATCTCTTTATGAATGAATCCAAAACAGAGTTCAGCCACATATACCTATCTACAAAACATGAAACTAAAGAAAATGACGATCCACTCCGTGGCGCCGAACCATGGAGGAAAAGTAAAATCCTTGGCTCCCTGCTTTGCAGTACTGTTGACATTGCTGCACGCTGCATCATGAGGAACATAGATTTCCAGTCCTTCTGGAAGCTATGGATTCGTAGATCAAAGATGCCCTTGGTAAAAGGACTACGTTTATACATATCCTTGATGATGTATAACTGCAACAGCTGGGCAGCTCCAAAGGCAGCTCTAGACAAACTTGATGCCTGCCACCGCAAACACCTACGCACCATCACTGGACACCGATGGCCAGAGAGCATAATTTCCAACGATGCACTATACAAAATGTGTAATACGCCGCCGATGTTTGTAAAAGTCGCCCAGCAAAGATGGTCCATGTTTGGCCATGTGCTACGGATGCCAGAAGACATACCAGCACAGAGCCTTGGAATTCGCCCTACTCGGAGCCAGCAAATACAGAGCCAGGAGAGGACGTCATTGCATAAATCCGCTAAGCGTGCTACGAGGTGACCTCAAGAAAGCAGGATTAGGTACACTCAAGTCAAGAATGGACCTGAGGAAGCTAAGGATTTTGGCTGAGGACAAGACACAGTGGGCAAAAGCGAAGAACGACTGATTGCAGTTGTAGGATGTTTCCACTACTTCAGCCGCAGAATACAGTAATCATACAATGTCTAAATTTGGTCAAGAAAATCAAAATATTTTCTTATTGAATGTCCATTTGTAGGCCACGAGAAGACTATTTTTTGAAAATTTACAACTGAAATGGCTGACTCGGTTACTGAGCCAGTCATTTCAGTGGTAAAGTTTAAAAAAATAGTCTTCTCTTGGCCTACAATTGGGCATTCCTCAAGACCACTACAGGTGCTGGTTTTGGCCGGCTTCGTCATGAAAGGGTTAATATATACACCAGTATTCATTTCATGGCTCCACCCACCCTGGCAATGCTGAACTCTATTCATGGCTACATCTAAAAAGCATCACTCGATTTAACGAAGAAGTATCTTTCTTGTTTGTTTTCACTTAGTGTTAAGTGTACAGTCGTGTGTGATATGCAAATGTAATAATATTAGATATGAGAGTAATAATAATAGATCAAAAGTAGAGGTAATAGTAATAGGGGAATTGTGAAGAAATGGTAAGAATAATAGATCAAAACTAGAGGTAATAGTAATAGAAGAATGGTGAAGTATTGGTAATAGTAATAGATTGCTTGTAATGGAAGAATTCGATCCGTCACTCGAGTATATTACGTCATGATCAATTACGTCGCACGTAGGCGGACGCCAAAATCATAATTGACAGACCGGCATGAAGCTGGAACAGTCTGTTAATTATATAATTTGTATGTCTTTGGTGTAAATTTACTATGTAATAAACATTCAGTTGAATATTTTGAAACTAATATGACTGGGCGCGTTTCTGACACAGGCATCTATGGTTACCTTGAAATTGGAATTCTGAGAATTCAGGATTCAAAGTATATTAATCGATCGCATCACGCGCAAAGCATGGACGGAGATTAGCTAGAGATGCTTTGGTTATCAATCACTTGAGAGGAATGCAACAGGAGTCACCGTTACTGAACAAGACTATCAGAGGAATATGCCAGGAGAGAGGTGGATTGTGGAGTGAGGTTGGGTAGGTGTGGATGGGTGGGGTGGGGGGTCTAGCAACAATAATCTAATCCCTGGTGCGATCTGTCGTTCAATTATCTCACGCTTTAATCAATTGCGGTACGAGTTAACTGACGTCACAATCATAAGGACTTGGAATCCGTCACGAAAATCGAAAGGTCGAAAGGAATTGTAGGAATTGTGTCTTTGATGAGTTTACAATTTAATAAATATTCAGTTGAAGATTTTGAAACATCTTACATGTATAGTTTGTTACCTTGAAATCTAGACTGGTAATTCAGGATTCAGAGTTTTAACTCGATTCTAAGACGCCTAAAATCTGGCGGGTGGGGGGGGGGGAGCTTATCTCGAAGAAGGTGGGACAGATCTAGAAATACGTGCATTCTTTAGCCTCTGCGCTTACTTACCACCAGTATGAGATAAATGCGACAGCGGGTATAGCAACAATGATCTGGAAGATTTTAAAGTCTCTTACAAAATATGCCACACCAGACATAATCATGACGCCCAGAGCAAACCATCCTTGAATGAACACGCCAGTCACGACTCGCCATGATGGACCAATCATCTCCATCACTGGAGAAAATACAATAAACAATATTTCGGGACCAAAAGATAATGGTTATACGTCAAGATTCAGAGGCCCCCCACCCCCACCCACCATAAGACAAGTAATCTACTGTGTCATGGATGTGGATACAACCACCCATCAAACCTCTCATCCACCCACCAGGTTGCAATGGCAATGCATGTGTGACAACCACCCATCAAACCACTCATCCACCCACCAAGTTACAAGTGCATGAGTTTCAGGACAAAGCGTCAAATATCTAGGTCATGGTGTTACAAAGTACATACCAGAATACACATTTTGGCCATAACACTGGAGTGTAAGAAGGCAGAATCACCAGATTTATCATACGCTGTCACTAGGTGTATCGTTAAGACACATCGCAAGTGTTTCAGCCTTGCCCTCCAGTGCATTCGCGTTATTAACCCTTTAATGACGAAGCCGGCCAGAACCGTCCTCTGCAGTGGGGTTGAGAAATGCTCATTTGCAGGTCAAGGGAAAAATATTTCACAAATTTTACGACTGAATTGACTGACTCGGTAACCGAGCCAGCTATTCCAGTGCTAAATTTTCAAAAATACTCTCTAGGCCTACAAATGGGCATTCAATAAATAAATATTTTGATTTTCTTGACCAAATTTAGACATTCTAGTTACTGATACGATGCTTACGGATTACAAAGCACGTGGTGAATGCGCCTCCAGTGCATGAGCCCACAACACAACGCAACATTACAAAGCTTATGTAGTCTGGAGCAAATGCAGCCCCTGAGGCAACAATGGAAGCGACTACAGCAGTGATCACCAGAACCTTGTGGCGGCCATATCTATAGAAAATATACATAACTTGATAACCCATATAACTGGGCCGATACCGGGCCACTATATACTGGGTCGTATTGGCCCATTATTGGTCAAGTACCGGCCACGTAACGGCATTAACAGAGAAATGTTCAGATATCATACTACATTAAGTCTGAAGTGTGGTTAGGTTATAAGCTTCCTATTGTCATCACTGTTAGTATTTTCATTGTGTACACTTAAATATCCACTCATCAATATTGGCGTAGGCCCTATCATCAATGTTGGCGTAGGCCCTATCATTAATATCGGCGTAGGCCCTATCTTACGTGTCGTAAATTACAAATTAAAATGTGTACAGTTCAGTGTCATTCTTTGAGATAGGAGCAGCCACGAATCTGGATAGCCATCTCCAGAGATATAGTCTGATGAACATCCCTCTATCGACCTAATATAAATATATGAAACTGCATAAAAATATCGCATCAGATCTTTCCAGTGGACCACACTGTTCACACTCGCAAGACGCCGTCTCTGAAGCAACCATTCTCAAGATTTCTGCTGAAGTGACTGTTTATGTTGTCAACAGACATCAACCAGATAGAAATGGAGGACTCCAGTTTTAGCGATGCTCCACCAACCTCTAGCTAAGTGCCACCCACGCTGTGTACGGGTTGGGATTGATCGACCCCTGCACTCCTTGAATCTCATTTGTAGAAAAAATCTTTACAGGTTGGCTGTTGAATATTTTGAAATTAATTTGACTGGGTGATGTTGGCAAATTAGTTTCAAAATATTCAACAGAATGCTTATTATACAGAAAAGACATACAATTCGTACAACAACGCGTAATCTATCATCAATTAAGCGTTGTGACGAACTTAGCTACGTCATTCATGGAGTAATTGATGATAACATCATATGATTGACTGAGAAACTGGATTCACACACTGTTCACACTCACAAGACGCCGTCTCTATAGCAACCATTCTCAGGATTTCTGCTGAAGTGACTGTCAACAGACATCGATTGGATAGAAATGGAGGACTCCAGTTTTACTATGTTCCACCCACATCTAGCTATGCTCCACCCACCTCTAGCTAAGCGCCACCCACGCTGTGTAGAAGTTGGGATTGATCGATCCCTGTACTCCATGAATCTCATTTGTAGAAAAAATCTATACAGGTTGGCTGTTGAATATTTTGAAATTAATTTGACTGGGTGATGTTGGCAAATTAGTTTCAAAATATTCAACAGAATGCTTATTAAGTAGAAAAGACATACAATTCGTACAACAACGCTTATTCTATCATCAATTAAGCGTTGTGAGAACTTCGTGAGAGCTACGTCATTCATGGCGTAATTGATTATAACGTCATATGATTGTCTGAGAAACTGGATTCATCAGTTATTTCCAGAGAAGATATCTGTGCTCCAAGTCTCAGAATTATTTAACGCGTTATATATCAAATCTCTAGTACTCTAGCATTTATGGACACAAATAGGAAAGACGGTTGCATTCCCTATGTTCGTTTGACCTGCTCTATCAATACACGGATAGAACTTCACACACCCAGTCTAGTATATACATACTGAAGTATACGTGCACGTATAGGCCTACATATCTATAACCAAGCAATTACTATGAAGTCTTTGAATTCGGATCGAGTTTTGGCCATACCTATACGTAATCAAGACACAGACATTATTTTCTATAGCCCTTCCGTTTACGAAACCGGCCAAAAGCAGCCTCTGCAATGGTCTTGAGGAATGTCCAGGTTATTACAGTAGTAAATTTTCAAAAATAGTCTTCTATTAGCCTGAAAATGGACATTCAATAAGTATATATTTTAATTTTCTTGAGAAATTTGGTCATTAAAGTGTTAAACTTACCTATCAGCGAGTGAACCAAACAATATTGCGCCAACCAGAACTCCTACCATGTATATAGTCGTTGCCATGGCAACCATCCATTCTCTGCCGCATACTAAATCCCACTAAAGGAAAAAGGGTGATTGAATAGAAGCAGAAGTCCATCATAGTAAATATATATTATAGGGCCTATAATATGATAATTCTTGCTAGACAATCCAAATCCACTCGCAATTTCTCCTAAAGAGACAACATGAGCAATATCAGCAGCAATGGCTAAATCAAGGCTTTAGCTATACCCCGTCCATCTCTAGCTAAGCTCCACCCGTGTTTTGATCGTGTTGGGATCGATATATAAGGGCCTATACCTTGAATTCTAAATTCCTTGAATCCCAAATTATCATGGTAACTATAGAGCAAACATGTTGAATATGGCAGATACAGCGCCCGGTCAAATTAGTTTCAAAATATTCAACAGAATGTTTATTAAATATGAAAGATATACACGTCGTACACATATTGGACATTTAAAAGTTAATGACTGGCTAATGTGCTACGTCATTCATTAAGCAACATTGCTGTGACACAAGTCTTCATGTGAGGTAATTCATTATGACGTCAAATACTTAAATGACAGATTGGATTCGTCCATTAGAAAGCAAACCAAAAGCGATGAAACTATAGGTTTCAGATAGGTTTCCATATCTCTGCCCCGTACCAATAGATCACTCACCTAGCGGCCGCAAGCACGCACACACGCGCGTACACGGCCTCTAGAGTGGTGTTGAGGAATGTACATTTGGCGGCCAAGAGAAGAACATTTTTTACAATTGACCCGAGCCAGTCATTCCACAGATAAATTTCCAAAAAAATTGTCTATTCTTTAAGTTCCATTCACTGCAGTTACGTTCAAATCAATTTTAATCAGAGATTGCAGACCCTCGCCATTTCCACTTCGTCAGAACGCACCCCATTTCTAGCTAAGCTCCGCCCACTCTGTACGTGGGGTTGACATCAAATTATGTAGTTTGAATACTGAATTTCAAGGTAACGAACAGGTAAGCTGAGTCACGTGATATACATACCTGAGACACAATAGTGTTCCTGAAGACTGACCATCGGTCATATGCCCAGGCGTCACATTCCTGCATATCCGTCACATTGATGTCACTCAATGCTCCACTCTGATTATGCCATTCTTCAAGATTCACCGGACGTGAGCACGTGTATTTCTTTAGTGTGTGAAGAGAGGAATTATGTTTGAAGAGAAGTTCACCAAATACATCAGCGGATGCTTCCTGGTCGAATAACCAATCGCCAGTGACGTTCTGTGAATAACTATAGGTTTGACGCGAGTTAGGCGTGGCCAGTTTATATTCTATGTTAGAATGACCATGCAGCTCCGGATTGGTGGACGATTGCATAACCGACATGGATAGTGCTGGATCCCAGCATGCAAAGTCCATCTCTCCACCAACAAACACCACAGAAAGTGTTTGCATTCCTGCTGGAATCGCTACTAATCCCATCAGCAGGAACATCAGTTTTTGGTAACGACCAAACTCACCAACTTGCCCCAACACAACGTCGAAATGGGCCATGTCGAGTGGCAATGAAAGGCGCAGTATTAAGAAAGGGTCAGCAGTATGCACACCTAAGGTATGTATTGTTGAAAATGATTAAAAATACAACCACAACGTCCAAGACCGAGAGGAGGTTTAATACAAGTTCACAACTATAGATGCCACCGCGTCCAGAATCCTAGGTGGATTTAAAATCAAAACAAACACAGCATCCAGTATCCAAATGGCTTTAGCAAAACAAACGCGGTATCTAGGTCCTTTAGACTTAAAATAAGTTAGCCAATACAACAACAGTGTCCTGTATGGTGAAATGGACCGAATTAGCTCACATGTCCAGTATCGTCAAACAACCCACATAACACGCATGTGCTCGCATAAATATCACCACATTCGTCGTACATCTCTCCACCAAGAAAGCATAGCGTATGTGGTATATAAGTAGGTATATATGTAACTAGAGTAATAAAGCTTATCCTGAGACGTATATAGATATCTAGCAGCGGGCAGCGTGTAATAAAATATCATATCACTCACTCTGTGAGACTAGACTACTATTATTTTAACAATCTACTTAGCAGCAGATCTGCACTACTTAATCACTTCCTTCTTTCTCTCACAGTCTCGATCTTGCTAGTAACCATCCATCTCCAAGGCGATCTCCCCACATCCATCCATCCATCCATCCCTACATACATCTATCCATACATCATTTCTCCCTTCTTCCTCCTCCTCCTCCCCACCTCTCTCTCTCTCTCTCTCTCTCTCTCTCTCTCTCTCTCTCTCACCCCTCCTCCCTCCCTCCATCCCTCCGTCCGTCCATCCATTCCTCACTCCCTCTCTTTCTCCATCCCGCTCTCTCCATCCCTCTCTCTCCCCCTTCCCTCTCCCTGCCTCGCTTGCTCGAGATAACATATACTTCCATTAGTTAATGGTGCACCCCCACCCCCAAACCGCATCCCTTTGTTTTTTCCTGCCGCGTCAACCCTAAATCGGCCAACAGTTTTACGTGAAAGTTTTGCTGCCAAGTATTCCCCCATCTGTTCGTCAGACCAACAGTTGGTTCGAGATAAATTATGTAGTTATCTAATACATATTACATATTTAGATTTCTCAGACATATTTCTATTAATTGTTTGCAATGGTGGCCCCACATATATGGATATATTGGCTAGATGGCTCATGCAGCAATATCAAGCAATTCTCTCCAACATAACCATGGTCTGACAGATTCCCACTCAGCGGGTATAAATGAGCAGAGAGACACAGTCATGAATATATTAACGGGGAAAATGTTGAAACAATCATGAACTACTATACGCTTTTATCACAGGAAAACCCTATAATGCTTTTACAAGAATATTGGCTCTAGAGATTTAAAGTTAATGGACTCTCAAATGTCTACGGCAATCAAGACTTCCATGCAAAATGCAGTGATGATGACGTCCCCATTCCCCCTCTACAGGCACCATGGGGTTATAGTGGAGCTGCTATCCTCTGGGCTGGTCATGTGACTTCAACCAGCATATTCGAAAAATTGATGACGGAGGCAATAGAAATGTAGGCATAGGATTGTTGATTAACAGTCCCAGCTTCCCGATTAATGTATATATGCCATCTAGAGGGTCAGCTCAGGCTGAAAGAGAATTTGGTGCCGTTTTAGATGAACTACATGACATAGGTGTGAGATATTAGGATTCCCACATATCCTAGTAGCGGGGGATGCAAATGCCTCACTTCACAGAGATCATCATATTCCTAGAGATCAGAAGCTCAGGACATTTATGGACGAGCATAGCTTATAGCTCCAGCTTACAGCTCCCAAACGATTACCCCTCGAATGTGGCATTCTGCTCTGAAAGTGGGAATTCTTCACAGATCGACTACTGGCTTCATGCAAGTTAAAGTTAAGGATCTAGTACAGCAGGTCACGATAGCAGAGAAGCATCACCTTGTCAGTATATAGATAACAGATAACCCCCAGCTGCAACAACACCCAATACAAGGTACACAGCAGGCTAACAAGCGGGTACCTACAAGAATTAAGTGAGAAAGGTGTGATATCGACATGTATATGAACATAATTAACGCTTCGCTTTAAAATGAGATATCTGAACCCCATACATCCTATATGAACATGTCAGCTGACCAACTGGTTAGAAATTTTGCAACTACTATGCACAGTGCTTCAGTAACAGTTACGAGTCAAACCGAAAAGCCACAAAAGAAGAAGTCACCGAAAGGAAGCCAACTATGGACTCCACCCCAAGCATCCTTAGTACACCACAGCAAGGTAGCACACATAAACTGGAAGCTCAGTGGAAAACCTACTGACAGCGGGAATATCCTTAGTGAAGCCCGGAAGTGCAAAAGGAACTGAGCATCATAACCAAATCATGCACGCACACGAAGAAGACAAACACACATTATTTCAACTCATTGCTAAGCAGCGTTCCGTTCCTCGAAAAATAATATAACAGCTAATCAGTGAGGGTAAATTGCTCACAGAGGAAAATGACATTCTCAATTCCTTCAAAGACCACTTCTGCACGCTTGCAAACCCGTCTCGAAACCCAGCTTTTAGCAGTAGCTACATGGCGCCTGTTTAGACTGACGTCGCAATAATTGAAGACATGTGCAGCACATGCCCTTCCAAAATGGAACATAGACCAGTAACTGAAGTTGAGATAAGAAGCATAGTTACTGGACTTAAGAACAACAAAGCAGCCAGTCATTAAGGTCTAACTGCAGAATACCTAAAATATGCTCCCCCTATAGTCTTTCTCCACCTGACTATGTTAATGAATAAAATTATCGTTACGAGACATATTCCACCTGTTATGAAACAGGGAGTGATAGCCCCAGTACTGAAGAAAGGCAAAGACAGTAAACAAGTGACGAATTATAGAGGAATCACCGTTCTGTCGATCATAGGAAAGATACTGGAGAGAGTGTTCCTAAATCGAACTAAATCCATGCAAGATAGTATTCAGTCAAAGATGCAGAGAGACTTCATAGAAAGGTTTTCCTCAACAAACGCAGCTCTAATCATCTCGGCAGTAACGAACGACGCCAATGTCGACCATGAACAGCTCACTATGGTAACACTAGATGCTTGTAAAGCCTTTGATGTCATATGGCATGCCTCATTACTGCGCAGAATATACAACAATGGAGTTGATGGTTCACTCTGGTGCACGATCAAGGACCTCTACCCCGAAGCTCAATCTTCCATTAAACTGAGTAGATGTCTGTCAGACCCGTTTACAATACGCCAGGGTGTTCGTCTGTAGGAATTCTACCTACATTTCACTACGAACTCTTCATCAACAATCTTCTTCATCTTATGGAGCGCACAAATATTGGTTCCAAAATTGGACACATTAACTGCTGTGCGCCAACTTGTGCTGATGATATTGCCCTGCTTGCTCGGGACACCAACCATCTACAGGAACTGCTCAATATTCTTGTCCACTATACACGTCAAGAGCGGTATATCATCAATCCAACAAAAAGTGCCCTAGTCTTTCTCAATAAGGGCCCCAAGGAGACACCAAGTATCCGAAATTGAACAGTCGAGTTGCGAGACACATCTGGGAATAGAATGTTTCTCAAGACGGGCCCCAAGGAGACACCAAGTATCCATCTAGGTGAGTCCCAAATTGAATAGTCGAGTTGCGGGACACATCTGGGAAAAGAACTTTCGAGCAAATGTAAAGAAAATGTCAAAAAGCGCATACAGTCAAGTCGAAGAACTATCCACTCACTAATGGGGGTTGGTCTGCATGGAAACGGTGGTGTGTCCCCTGTGGTCGCCGCACATATATGGAAGATTTACTGTGTACCAAGGCTCCTGTATGGTCTGGATGTCATCAGTTTGTCACAAACGGATCTAAACTACATCGAACAATTTCAGCTTACTGTTCTCAAGCAACTGCAGTCCCTCTAAACACTGGCACAACAGCATCTCTCTGCTTCTTGGGGACTCGTCCAGTCCAAGCGGAACTAGACTGTGGAAAGCTCACATTGTTAGGAAACATACTCAGAGATAGCAACACTTTCGAATTTCAAACAGTTGCCATACAACTTGCAGTAAAGTCCTACAAGAGCAACAGCTGGTTTGTGGCATGCCAATCCTTACTAGATACATACAAACTGCCAAGCATCTACCAGCTGATTAGCAACATGCGTACCAAGACAGTGTGGAAATCTCTGGTCGACACCCAAATAAACAGTGCCATACACTCCTCATGGGAATCTGACTATGTGGATAAATCCAGCCTCAAGTAATTGAAGATTGCAGCTTGTGCAGTGAACACCATCCATCACTGCTTGGCCTCTGCTGACAATAATACTACCAGAGATGCTACAATAGCCGCAATCAAAGCATGACTACTAACAGGCACCTACATACTGCAGACAAACCATACACTCTTCAACCAACATGCGGTCTTGGAGGAATGCTGCTCCAGAAGCCACAACTCACTTCATCGTCTCTTGTGAAAGGCTGGAGGAGTGCAGAGGTCTGGATTTGAAAAGAACCCTCTCTATACTCTACCGTGAAAATGATGTAGATCTTATCAGCAAGCTAACAAATGAGCCTGAAAATACCACTCAACTGATCCTTGACCATACACAAATTCTTGTCGAGCCAACGTATAAGTTCTCCTCCACAGACTCACTTGAATTAACAACGGTCATACGCTTTCTTTGCTATTCTCTGCATCTGGCGCGTACAAAGCTGATAGAACGATCCATATGTCTTGCTCCAAATATTGCTATGATGCTAGTTGTCACGACCGCCTGTGAGACGAGTTAAGTAAATCGCAATTGTGCATGACTGGGTATTCACTGACTGGCTGACGCGGATGATCAGTTGCATATGTAGCTTTCAAAAATGACTACATTATCCTTTTGGTAATTTGAAGAGAAATTGAACAGTCAAATCAAATTTACATATTTTTTATCAGAAATAAAATTGTGGCTACGTAATAGGTTTAGTAACAAAAAACATATTATTTTCGTGACTATACATCCGGTGAGAAAATACTGTAATTAGTCCTGCAGCAGGACCCCTAAAAGTGGCTTAGTTTTTGTGTCGGTGTGACTCGGATGGTAACATTTGTCCTCATTTCATCATTGGGGTGGAGATGTTATGAAACCATGTGATGCCAGTGTCAGCAGTGGGTGCGAATCACATACGCCGCCATTTTCCAAGATGGCCACCATTTCACCAATGTAAGCACTGAATGTCAATAGCTCAGAAACTATAACATGTATGAAGTCATTATTGGTGTCGAATTATATGTTTCCTGGGTCAGCGAATAAGGTGAAACTATTCTCAGATCATTTCAACATTTTCTGAAGTCTTTTATAGCTATATCATGTTTTATACCCTTCACAAAACCTGGTAACTAACTGTTTATTTTTACTGCTTTCTTCGTTTTAACGAAAACACTACAGAGCTAACTAACATTACCAGAAGTACATTCGGGCATTGCTTATTATAATGTTGCAGACATTTAAGACATTATACTCAGTTTGTTTAAACCCGGGTTCGTGTGAATTGGAGGTATAGAGTAAACCTCTGGGTGGAGTAGAGGTGAAACGATATAGAGCACATTCGAATGGGCTAGTCTTGTCAACACTAGTATCGTACTGTTGTCATAATCACGCCCTTCAACAGCATGACACTAGTGTTGCAACACTAGTCCTGTCGAATGTGTCCAGTGCCTATGTGTTACTGTCTTCAACAACATGTGCATGACATGTCCACACCACAGTAAATAATCTTAGCCATTCATGTATATCTATTACCATCATCATCATCATCATCATCATCATCATCATCATCATCATCATCATCATCATCATCATCATGAACATGTGTAACACTAACCATATGTTCTCTTTTTAGAAGCGATGAATACAAATCATAATGGCAGCAGAATTTGATGTTTCTACCAACAAAAGGCGGCGAATGACTTCGCTATTTAACATGGGCAAATGTGTATTTTGTGTGGAACTTTTCACAGAAAATTCACCAGGAGAATCTCAAGACGCGAACACAATCCAGACACGGTTCTCTGTTCACTGTTCTCTGCATGCTCTGAATGACGTGATGCAGTGGGATGATTCTTGCGAAAAGGTATCACAAAAACTTCAGGTTCACATATACCAGTGCTCTCTATCTGAAAGTCGTAGCAAAGACAAAATGCCAAGCACCAGTAATACACGGAGTGGCGTATCCCACTGTTTGTTTTACCAGATCCAATATTTCATCTCAAACCCTTGGAAGGAGAACTGTTTTGTGTAGCGGAGGGTGCAATTCAAAGAAACGACTTAGCTGGTCAATGGTTCAATCATCAATATGTTCTAGGTTTTGATCTCACCCGAACATTATAGTGATTCTGAGGCTCCATGGCGTCCCGATTGGCGATCTTGTTGCAATAGAGGCTAGGTATCATAGGGCGAAAAACTGCTCCTCGAAATATACCAATAAACGAAAAATCGGCATGCAGAGGAAAGAAAGTGAAATAGATTTCCCCATCAAAGAAACTGTCAGACATTTAATTTCTGAGTTTCAGCCATCTTCTATTGCTGACATGGTGGTTGTTATATTGACAACATTTTATGAGTCGTTTTCGAGAACTGCTTAGAGAAGATGACTTGAAAACCCTGAAGAATATCAATCAAAATATCGATCAAAACAGATAAAGAAACAGCTAACTAATGGGTGGCGAGACATTTCGTTCATACCTCAGCCAGGTATGTTGGACGTAGTCTGTTCAAATAACATTTCTGTTGATGAAATTCTGAGGAAAGCTAATGTGTTAGGTCAATTACTTAAGGAAGTTGCGCACTCCGAGGAGGAATCAGAACAAAAGTTGGACAATGTTGGTATATTGCGGAGACAAGGCCGTGTGTTGGCTCAAAAACAAAGAATTTATGATAATGCTGCTAACACGTCAACGATTGATCCGACTCTTCCCTATCTGAATACAGGAGCCAACTTTCACTGCTCAAGGAGACGTACATTCACTATTTTGATTTAGCAGATGTGCCTACTGAGCTTGTTATCTTTGCCACTGGTGCTATGTTTAATCGTATTGGACCAGAACACTAACTAATGTGTCCCAGATGTTATCCTTTACTGATAATTACAAAATAAGGTGCACAGTTAATCTCTATATGTGCAATACTCCGTGAATTATTGAATACTGTGATTGAAAAGTCAGCCATTTTTATCGGGCATTTGGAAATATGATTGATTGTTCATCTAAGTGGCCTGGAATCATCTTTATCGAATTCCTTGACCCCGAAAACATATAATTCGACAATAAAACTGCCTTCCTACATAGCATAGTTTCTGAGATATTGATGTTCAATGCTCATAATGGTGAAATGGCGACCATCTTGAAAAATTCTCGCCCGCCTTTGACAATGTCATCACATGGTTTTATGATCTCCACACCCCAATGATCAATTTTAGCCATGAGGACAAATGTTACCCTGCAAGTCCCGGTACCCTCCAGTTTAGCTTGTCTCTGTTGTTGCAGGACCAAATATAAAATGTCGCTTTTGAGAGGGTCGTGATCATAGATATCCTATGGATAGATAACTCATGGCCCTCTGAAAAGCGCCATTTCAGTGTCCAGTGGTTTCTCGCCGATCTCGTTTATATGAGAATATCATGTTACTAACGGAATCGTATTTTTTGTTGCAAATTCCATTTCCTAGTCGAATACATTGTCAGATTAACACCTTCAACCAAAACCTATTTGCGATAAAAAAAAAGAAGTATAAATTCAGGTCCTGAATGTCTGCTTTAATACATGTAGGATAAATATAGACTATATCTATCCTCCATGATCCTCTTCTGATTACTGAACAAAAACAGAGACACATTTTATTACCGCGTTTTATAGACCATGGTGGTTGGACCGGGCAAGTCCGAAGCGCATTAACGAGGTACAATATTGCATGATTTTAACAACCATAAGCAGCCCATATATTCCTGACCCTCATGAATGACTCGATTTAGTCCGTCTTAAGCACTTAATAGTCCGTCAGGTTGTATGACTTGTATGTGTTTACTATTTAATAAACATAATGTTGAATATTTTGAAACTAATTTGCCTGGACACTGTTGCTGCCTTACCTGTATAGTTTACTGGAAATTGCTAGTCAGTGTGTTCAGGGATCGGTCGATCTCAACACAAGCGAGATGTGGGTGGAGCTTACCTGGGGATGGGCGGGGCATAGCTAAAACTGGACAGGTCCATTAATTGCAACATTACACGTAGGCCTACTGTTGCATGTGGTAATAGCACTTAGCTCTTGCTTGTGGTTATAGCACTTAGCTGTTGCTTGTGGTTATATCACCTAGCTGTTGCTTGTGGTTATAGCACCTAGCTGTTGCGTGTGGTTATAGCACCTAGCTGCTGCTTGTCGTTATAGCACCTAGCTGTTACTTGTGGTTATAGCACCTATCTGTTGCTTGTGGTTCTAGCGCCTAGCTGCTGCCTGTGGCTATAGCATCTAGCGGCTGCCTGTGGTTATAGCACCTAGCTTTTGCTTGTGGTTAACCACCTAGCTGCTGCCTGTGATTATAGCACCTAGCTGCTGCCTGTGATTATAGCACCTAGCTGCTGCTTGTGGTTATAGCACCTAGCTGCTGCTGGTGGTTATAGCACCTGGCTGCTGCCTGTGATTATAGTACCTAGCAGTTGCCTGTGGTTATAGCACCTAGCACCTGTTTGTGATTATATCACCTAGCTGCTGCCCGTGGTTATAGCACCTAGCTCCTGCTTGTGGTTATAGCACCTAGCTCCTGCTTATGGTTATAGCACCTAGCTGCTGCCTGTGATTATAGCACCTAGCGGCTGCCTGTGGTTATAGCACCCAGCTGCTGCTTATGGTTATAGCGCCTAGCTGCTGCTTGCGATTATAGCACCTAGCTGCTGCGTGTGGTTATAGCACCTAGCTGATGCTGGTAGTTATAGCACCTAGCTGCTGCCTGTGGTTATAGCATCTAGCTGCTGCCTGTGGCTATAGCATCTAGCGGCTGCCTGTGGTTATAGCACCTAGCTGCTGCTTGTGGTTATAGCGCATAGCTGCTGCCTGTGTCTATAGCACCTAGCTTTTGCTTGTGGCTATAGCACCTAGCTCCTGCTTGTGGTTATAGCACCTAGCTCCTGCTTGTGGTTATAGCACCTAGCTCCTGCTTGTGGTTATAGCACCTAGCTCCTGCTTGTGGTTATAGCACCTAGCTCCTGCTTGTGGTTATAGCACCTAGCTGCTGCCCGTGGTTATAGCACCTAGCTCCTGCTTGTGGTTATAGCACCAAGCTGCTGCCCGTGGTTATAGCACCTAGCTCCTGCTTATGGTTATAGTACCTAGCTGCTGCCTGTGATTATAGCACTTAGCTGCTGCTTGTGGTTATAGCACCTAGCTGTTGCCTGTGATTATAGCACCTAGCTGCTGCCTGTAATTATAGCACCTAGCTGTTGCTTGTGGTTATAGCCCCTAGCTGCTGCTGGTGATTATATCACCTGGCTGCTGCCTGTGATTATAGTACCTAGCTGTTGCCTGTGGGTATAGCACCTAGCTACTGCCTGTGGTTATAGCACCTAGCTGCTGCCTGTGGTTATAGCACCTAGCTGCTGCCTGTGGTTATAGCACCTAGCTGCTGCCTATGGCTATAACACCTAACTCCTGCTTGTGGTTATATCACCTAGCCGCTGCCTGTGATTATGGCACCTAGCTGCTGCCTGTGGTTATAGCACCTAGCTGTTCCTTGTGGTTATAACACCTAGCTGCTGCATGTGGTTATAGCACCTAGCTCATGCTTGTGGTTATAGCACCCAGCTGTTGCCCATGGTTATAGCACCTAGCTCCTGCTTGTGGTTATAGCACCCAGCTGCTGCCCGTGGTTATAGCACCTAGCTCCTGCTTATGGTTATAGCACCTAGCTGCTGCCTGTGATTATAGCACCTAGCGGCTGCCTGTGGTTATAGCACCTAGCTGCTGCTTATGGTTATAGCGCCTAGCTGCTGCTTGCGATTATAGCACCTAGCTGCTGCGTGTGGTTATAGCACCTAGCTGATGCTGGTAGTTATAGCACCTAGCTGCTGCCTGTGGTTATAGCATCTAGCTGCTGCCTGTGGCTATAGCATCTAGCGGCTGCCTGTGGTTATAGCACCTAGCTGCTGCTTGTGGTTATAGCGCCTAGCTGCTGCCTGTCGTTATAGCACCTAGCTTTTGCTTGTGGTTATAGCACCTCGCTGCTGCTTGTGATTATAGCACCTAGCTGCTGCTTGTGGTTATAGCACATAGCTGCTGCCCGTGATTATAGCACCTAGCTGCTGCCTGTGATTACAGCACCTAGCTGCTGCTTGTGGTTATAGCACCTAGCTGCTGCTTGTGGTTATAGCACCTAGCTGCTTCCCGTGGTTATAGCACCTAGCTGCTGCTTGTGGTTATAGCAACTAGCTCCTGCTTGTGGTTATAGCACCTAGCTGTTGCCTGTGATTATAGCACCTAGCTGCTGCCCGTGGTTATAGCACCTAGCTCCTGCATGTGGTTATAGCACCTAGCTCGTGCTTGTGATTATAGCACCTAGCTGCTGCCTGTGATTATAGCACCTAGCTGCTGCTTGTGGTTATAGCACCTAGCTGCTGCTGCTTGTGGTTATAGCGCCTAGCTGCTGCTGGTCATTATATCACCTGGCTGCTGCCTGTGATTATAGTACCTAGCTGTTGCCTGTGGGTATAGCACCTAGCTACTGCTTGTGGTTATAGCACCTAGCTGTTGCCTGTGATTATAGCACCTAGCTGCTGCCCGTGGTTATAGCACCTAGTTCCTGCATGTGGTTATAGCACATAGCTCGTGCTTGTGATTATAGCACCTAGCTGCTGCCTGTGATTATAGCACCTAGCTGCTGCTTGTGGTTATAGCACCTAGCTGCTGCTGCTTGTGGTTATAGCGCCTAGCTGCTGCCCGTGGTTATAGCACCTAGCTTTTGCTTGCGGTTAAAACACCTAGCTGCTGCTTGTGATTATAGCACCTAGCTGCTGCTTGTGGTTATAGCACCTAGCTGCTTCCTGTGATTATAGCACCTAGCTGCTACCTGTGATTATAGCACCTAGCTGCTGCTTGTGGTTATAGTACCTAGCTGCTGCTTGTGGTTATAGCACCTAGCTGCTGCCCGTGGTTATAGCACCTAGCTGCTGCCTATGGCTATAGCAACTAGCTCCTGCTTGTGGTTATAGCACTAGCTGCTGCCTGTGATTATAGCACCTAGCTGCTGCCCGTGGTTATAGCACCTAGCTCCTGCATGTGGTTATAGCACCTAGCTCCTGCTTGTGGTTATAGCACCTAGCTGCTGCTTGTGCTATAGCACCTAGCAGCTGCTGCTTGTGGTTATAGCACCTAGCTGCTGCCTGTGGTTATGGCACCTAGCTGCTGCTTGTGGTTATAGCACCTAGCTTTTGCTTGTGGTTATAGCACCTAGCTGCTGCTTGTGATTATAGCACCTAGCTGCTGCTTGTGGTTATAGCACCTAGCTGCTGCCTGTGATTATAGCACCTAGTTGCTGCCTGTGATTATAGCACCTAGCTGCTGCTTGTGGTTATAGCACCTAGCTGCTGCTGGTGGTTATAGCACCTGGCTGCTCCCTGTGATTATAGTACCTAGCTGTTGCCTGTGGTTATAGCACCTAGCTCCTGCTTGTGGTTATAGCACCTAGCTGCTGCCCGTGGTTATAGCACCTAGCTCCTGCTTGTGGTTATAGCACCTAGCTCCTGATTGTGGTTATAGCACCTAGCTCCTGCTTGTGGTTATAGCACCCATCTGCTGCCCGTGGTTATAGCACCTAGCTCCTGCTTGTGGTTATAGCACCAAGCTGCTGCCCGTGGTTATAGCACCTAGCCCCTGCTTATGGTTATAGCACATAGCTGCTGCCTGTGATTATAGCACCTAGCTGCTGCTTGTGGTTATATCACCTAGATGCTGCCTGTGATTATAGCACCTAGCTGCTGCGTGTGATTATAGCACCTAGCTCCTGCTTGTGGTTATAGCACCTAGCTCCTGATTGTGGTTATAGCACCTAGCTCCTGCTTGTGGTTATAGCACCCATCTGCTGCCCGTGGTTATAGCACCTAGCTCCTGCTTGTGGTTATAGCACCAAGCTGCTGCCCGTGGTTATAGCACCTAGCCCCTGCTTATGGTTATAGCACATAGCTGCTGCCTGTGATTATAGCACCTAGCTGCTGCTTGTGGTTATATCACCTAGATGCTGCCTGTGATTATAGCACCTAGCTGCTGCGTGTGATTATAGCACCTAGCTGCTGGTTGTTGTAATAGCACCTAGCTGCTGCTGGTGGTTATATCACCTGGCTGCTGCCTGTGATTATAGTACCTAGCTGTTGCCTGTGGTTATGGCACCTAGCTCCTGCTTGTGGTTATAGCACCTAGCTGCTGCCTGTGGTTATAACACCTAGCTGTTGCTTGTGGTTATAGCACCTGGTTGCTGCCTGTGGTTATAGCACCTAGCTGCTGCCTGTGGTTAGAGCACCTAGCTTTGCTTGTGGTTATAGCATCTAGCTGCTGCTTGTGTTATAGCACCTAGCTGCTGCTTGTGGTTATAGCACCTAGCTGTTGCCTGTGATTATAGAACCTAGCTGCTGCCTGTGATTATAGTACCTAGCTGCTGGTTTCGTTATAGCATCTAGCTGCTGCTGGTGGTTATAGCACCTGGCTGCTGCCTGTGATTATAGTACCTAGCTGTTGCATGTGGTTATAGCACCTAGCTCCTGCTTGTGGTTATAGCACCTAGCTGCTGCCTGTGGTTATAGCACCTAGCTGCTGCCTGTGGTTATAGCACCTAGCTGCTGCCTGTGGTTATAGCACCTAGCTGCTGCCGATGGCTATAGCATCTAGTTGTTGTTTGTGGTTATAGCACCTGCTAGCAGTCACGGATATATAGGGACTCAGGGTGAATCTATGGAGGGCGAGGGGGATTTCATGGGTTCGCACGCGTACACATCAGCAGGGTTTGGTTTATTAAACATATTTTCATTGTTTTAATACGGCAATTTATTGGGATTGTGTCACACAAGTTGTCGTCAACTTAGTTATGATACTCTCCCAGTAGGTGTAGCATGGTCAGACTGGTGTGCCCTTTCTTCTCCAAAACCCTACATATATAAGTTTATTGAAGTAAAATTTCAACTGATAATCTGATGGACCATCCAGAACCGTAAGAAACGCAGTCTGGGAGCATTTAATTTTCAGACATTTTGGGGGTGATGGCGGGTGGGGGTGGGGGTGGGGGGTGGTAGGAGGGGGTATTCTTCCAAGCATCCATTTAAGTACGATTTCAACTTGTTTTAGGCTGACCTCCTGAAATATATGAGAGGACCACATGTGCCCACTCGCCTTCCAACACCTATATATATCCCTGTAAGTTTTCAACTGATATTATCTTCAGTAATCCGGCGGAGGGCCCCGAGTGAGCACAGTTTTTACCGTAACTGCGGGGACATTGCATTGTGGGAACATTATTATTTTAACAGTTTAGAACCTTTTCTGAGTGTCTTATGCATTTTACACTTATATCTAAAGAGTGGTTTTGATTATTTACATTGGCAACTCAATTTCGAAAAACCTTGTTTGGACTGTCCTTGCACGAGGAGGTGAGATATGAGAGAATCTTCACACGGAGCTGGGGCATATGACGGAGTCTTCACACGGAGCGGGGACATATGAGAGAGCCCTCACACGGAGCGGGGACATATGAGAGAACCCTCACACGGAGCGGGGACATATGAGAGCACTCACACGGAGCGGGGACATATGAGAGAGCCCTCACACGGAGCGGGGACATACGAGAGAGTCCTCAGAGACTTAAACGGTATATGGTTGAGAGATGGACAAGAGATTTCGACATCCCTAGCCTACACAACACATGCAATGCTTAGCATAGCACGTGTTTGTATGCACTAAGCAATACACATTAAAAAAGTGAGAATTTGTCAATTTTGTGGGGACATTGAAATGGGAGAGATGGGTTGAAAAATGGGTGATGGGTGTTTAAGAGGTGCCCGCCCTTTTTATGCACCTCATATATATATATAGGGCTGCGCGGTTTGGCTTACAGCCATATCGGTTTCGATATGACTTTTCATATCGGTTTTAACCGTGTATCGGTTTTATGGACATGAAACAAAAAAATTTAAATGATAAAAAATAGCAAGAAAACAGAACGTATTTTCACGCCCTGATACATTCATAACGTTTTACGCCTTTAAAGCTTAATATACCTTATAATATCCATCACCGCGGGAGTGAAATGATTAATTAGAACGCCTAAATATTAAGCACAGTTAAATAAACATCGTTTATTTTGTCAAAATTAATCATAAATCAGTAAAACAGGTTGCGAAAAGACGTAGCCTAATCACGTGATTGTAATTAATTATGATGTAATTATCTCCCTTTCTTCTTTCATTTCCAATTCGACCCGAGGACGAAATCATGCCTTGAAGAAAATATTAACTGTAATATTGCGAACGCGAATTTCATAAGTTAATATGATATTGTGTAGAGAAGATAACATTTTAAAAACGGTTTGAGTAATAATTTTATTTAAAATTATATCCTAATCAGCAAAATGTATTCAGCATTATATTTATTGGCGCGATTTTTATCCATTCGGGCGATAAGTTTTGGGACGACTTTGCATTATGTTAATTAGCCGTTGACGTAAATAAAATGGATGCAGTTGTTTAGACATGTTTTCCCCGATACAAATTTCAATGACAAATTCTCGCGTTAGTATTGTGTTTTATATTGCAAATTTATCTGAGACTATCAGGGAAAAGACGAGTGGATATTTATTTAATTAATTCGCTGCTTGATTTCTCTCGGCGTATAGCGAGTTACATGGAGTTACACAATATGCGCAATTGGGGCCACGTTCAATTATTAGTTGCCCCGAACGTAGCTCAATGGAAAGTCTGGCCACTATTATTCATTACGCTTTTCATGCTCGTTAGTATCTTTTATTTTTAACAATCCTGATACGAAAAACCGAAAATATGTTTATATGCGGTTTTTCGATATTTATTTTTTATAATCGGTTATGAAACCGTCAGTGCGGGATATCGGTTTTAAATATGGTATCGGTATATCGCGCAGCCCTATATATATATATATATATATATATATATATATATATATATATATATATATATATATATATATATATATATATATATATATATATATATATATATATATATATATATATATATATATATATATATATATATATATATATGGCTCATATATAGCGACCGAGATGACGGTTTCGCCAGTTTATAGTACTGGTCAATGAATGTAAATTGATCTTATCTAGCAAATGATTGCTGGCTTATATGTACATTTACTAACACGTCACTCCGTGTTTCTATCACAGTTATGACCGTTTGCTCGATTAATACAACAAACTCAAACTGTATTCCTGCCATTTTCTAGAGATCGTTCCATACAACTTTCTCTCGTTCTTTGTCAGGATGTACCTGACTTCTAGCGAGTTTGCCAATATTTGAAAATATTAACGATGTCGAAATACTTCATAAGTGCTTTTGTAAAAAATATTACCCATACAGCGACGGTCTATGGCGAACTCGGCTAGTATCCTCCCATCGTACTAACATACGCCCATTCACATCGCTTCGCCGTTAGAGGCCGTACTTGCAAACCCACAATTTCTGGCTATGTTGACTACCGCAGATTTCTGCCTACTTCAATCTCGCTATAAATCTAAAAAAGAGGCATAGCTTCATGCCAATATCGACTGAGAACTTGCAAGACATGAATGTCAATCTATGTGATTGACAGTATATTAGTTGGATGATAATAACCAAGCAATTTTATTAGGCGGTAGTTGACTGACCTCATTTATGAAGTTTCGTGAACTTAGAGCATACATCAAAAGGCTGTGCAAGCACGGGACTCGATACGAGTGGGAGTACGAGACCGTGCGATGACTCGATACGAGTGGGAGTACGAGACCCTGCGATAGGACGATGGTATCCTCTACGCATAGCGATAGACACAAGAATGGTACTATTTTGGGCAAAATTAATAATAGGCAGAGAACCCAAAATTTCATATATACTGTATTACTACATAATCTTTTATCAAATAACACATATTAGCGGCCATGGATGCTGCATATTTAAAAATGTTAGATAATACCTGCCTGTCGATGGTATGGACAAATCAAGACCCGTTCCATACAGACTGGCTAAAATCAGTATTAAATCGACAGCTCTCTGATCAGTATATGCAAGAGTGGCGCGGGGAAATCTTCAATAGCAGATTATGCATCACATGTAGGATCTACAAAGAAGATTCAAAACTCGAAAAATATCTAATCTCTCTCCCGGAAAAAACTATAAAAAATACTCTGTAAATTTCAAACGAGTATCGTTTACAGACATGCACGTTTTTGTAATCTATGTGACCTAAATGTACTAGTTGACGAATTCCACCATTTATTTCAATGTCATGAAATACATGCAGAGAGACGAATATATTTTCATAAATATTATACACTTCGCCCAAATACACATAAAATGTATCAACTTTTCAATTAAAAAAAATTCGCAAAACAATAATACCTCTCTGTAAATATATTGATATCATTATGAATAAGTTTAAAAAGAACAAATGACAGATTATGTAATTACCAGCGCGTAAAGCTTGCTATACCTATTGGTCCTACAAATGTATGCACGTCTCCGTGAGTGGCGGTGGCAGTAGTAGTAATAGTAACTATAACCCATATTCATACTACCCGCCGTCATCACCATCATCATCATCATCATCATCATCAGTTTGCGACCACAACTATCATCAGTTTTATTTATATCATTGAAAAACATAAACACCTATACGATTTAATTATGTATATGTAACCGCCATTATATGTATATTTCATGTCTATATGTTTCCTAGCTCCCATTTTGTTCCAGAGAGCTTCCGCATAACTGCCAGTCTTCGCTTGGCTATACCTTCAACTTTTCTGATTTGCGCCTTCCAGGTTAGTCTTTTGTCAAATATCAGACCAAGATAAGTTACTTCATCCTCAAAGTACAGAACTGATTCACCAAATTTCAGACGTCTTGTGTTCCTTTTTAGTGGATAGTGTGAATAAAGTTGCGACTGTCTTCTCTTTGTTGATCTGGACAAACCATCTTGTAACCCAAGAATTGAGGTGATCAATTGCGAGTTGCATGCGGTAATTGGCTGTTGATACATACTTCTCTTTGCTCCACATCACAAGATCGTCAGCATACAATGCAGCTCTGACTCCCATTGGAAGGTTATTTAGCAGGTCATTGATGAATATTGTGAAGAGGGTGGGAGAGACTACACCACCCTGAGGTACACCATGTCGTAGCAGGACTTTCTTGCTGCTCGTCCTATTGAGCTGTACTGATGCCTTTCGGTTGTGGAGATACTGGCATATCCAGCTTCTTCAGTACAGGGATCATGTTGGCCTCTCTCAAAGACTGGGGAACTTCTCCTGTGTACCAACTTTTGTTGAAAATCTCCAGAAATTTTCCGAATTTCGCGTTTTTGTGATTGCATTAATCCAATAGTGACACGTAGATATAAATCGTGTAGACGTTCAGGTAAATCATCAGTCAGCGGTGGTGTTGTATCCGAAAGTGCAGGTGTTTCCAGTGAAATTATGTCCACCAAATGGCCGCAGCGTACTCCGGGTTCTAGAGTGACAGGATCTGCGGTACCATCGAACACTCGAAAGGGTATTTTCCCTTTATCCGTAGTGTCTACTAGTAGGCAGGGACTTGCGCATTGTGAGGCGATCATGTACTCAGGGTCGAGTTCCAGCATGGTGATGTGTGTGTTGCTTCCTAACTGTGGTGCAGTGGCTCATATGCGTTCCTGTCCTGGCTCAACCGTGGCAGTACTTGAAAGTATTACTGCAGGCGTATTGTATAACGATGATGCGGGTCCGAGAGGTATTCGTCGGCCGTGTATGTCGAGTTCCTGTTGTCTGCAGTGTATGATGGCTTCGCTGGCACTGAGACAGTCAGAGCCAAGTAAGGCGTCGTTATGAATGGAGGCGATGACAACTCTCTGAATGAATTGCATTTCCTCTATCTGAATAACTAAATTAACTACACCGGCCACGGGCACATCCGCTCCCGTAGCCGTCTGTAGGTAAATATTTGTAGGCTTAAGGGGAGGCTTTTTATGAGATGGGATGCTCTCATATAAGCGCTGGTTAAATACTGTAAAAGAAGCTCCGGTGTCGATGTTAGCGCTTGTAGAAACGCCACTAACCAGACAGGCACATTTGTAGATTACCTTACGATGAACCTGCGGAAGAGTTTCCAATGATGCCGTCCGCGATAATTGCATCGCAGCAGCATCATTCTGTATATATTCCATCTGTTTCCATATGGCTTCTCTCAATGTTACAGATGGCTGAGTGAGGAATGGACCAGTTCGTCGTCACCGCTGGGGTGTAGGCTGCGGTGAAGACGGAGCTGGGGGTAGCAATGGCGGTGGCGTTGTGGCCGTTTCTGTGTGTGTAGTATTGGTGTAGACGGCAGTCCGTACGGGATGACTGATAAGTTTCACCTGTGCAAGCCATTTCCGGCAGTGCTTCATGGGATGTGTTGTTGAAGCACAGAAGAAACAGCGCAGTTTCCATGGATGTGCGTTCCTCCGTCTATGTTGGCGCTTGCGTATCCATGGGGCGGAATGATTTGTGTCTCCAAAATTGCTACTGTCGGTGGATGCGGAAGATGATGCTGATCGGGGCGGTGTTCTGTATACCACCAGAGGGCACCGAGAATCTAGTGTCTTAGTGGCGGGATGTGGTGCTTTCAAAAACGTTGTTTCAGCAGAGGTCCTACAACCTAACACTGCCGCTTTACAAAGAAAAGAAGGTTTGTTGTGTATGGAATAAGAGGGGGGGATGTCTTTGCTGCGGATGGGGGAGGCAACGTAGCACGGACATATTGGAAGCCGTGCTTTGTGATGTTGATGTGTCCGTTACTTTTTGTTGATGATGGGTGGCCACTGAACGTTGTTGTGTGTAAGCCGCAGTTGAGCTGAAAGAGGAATGCGGGCACCGAAGTGGCTCGTTATAGTTCGGTACCCTTAGGGGTTTAACTGTTTCTCTTGTTGCGGTGTGGTGAGGTGCGTTGCAGGCGTTGTGGAGGGATGTTGGTTAGGACACCATTCCCTCCAATGTCCCAGCTGACTGCATCCAAAACAGGTGTTCGGTGGCGGTGCAGTACTGGTAGTGTTTGTAGTCCTATACTGTGTGGTTGCTAAGTTAGTGCTGAGGGTGGTGACTAAGTTGCTGAGTGCGGAGATCTGTTTGTTGATCTGTTCTATTCGCTCTCCCATGTTGCCGTTATTGTTGTTGTTTTGCTGGTTTCCACGCCCTGGGGCTCCGCTGTACCCACCTCTGCGGGCATGGCCCCTTCCTCCAGGTGCTTGATTCGGGCTGGTCTTCTGCATATCCGATACTGGTGGTGGTGTCTGCGTGGTTGGTGTTGCTGATCTGGGGGGAACACTGGCGGGCGAGGCGACAGCTGCACCATCTATCTCAGATAGGATGGAGTTGGCGTCGGTTTTGTTTTTCCCGCTCCAGTAAGTTCTCGATACGGACCGCGGTTGCCGTTATTTGGGCCAAACTTCCGTGGTCACTGATAAATAATTTTTCCTTTAGAGCGGGTTCACCGCTTAATGCATCGATGACTGTATCAAGATGCAAGTAGAGTACGCCCTCCATATTAGTGCTCGGATATGCATGGGTAACTAGCCTTCTGATTCGGCTAGCTAACTCAGGAAGAGTTTCTCCCACGCATCATCGTAGATCCTTTAGTTGTAGAGGACTGATTTCCCTGAGAGCTGTGTCGCCAAATTGCTCCATAAGCGCTCGTTCCAATTGTGTGTAAGTAGGAGTACAATCCGTCCCCAGATCCGCAAGAACTTGCAGGGCGTTTCCCGAAAGTTTTGCTGCAAGATATTCACCCATCTGTCTGTTGTCCCAGCGGTTAGTCCGACTTATTATTTCGAACTGGATTTTATAATTGGTCTAGTCAATTCCCCCACTAAATTCGGGGGTGGTAGGTGGGAAGTATGACTCGACCAAAACCGCAGGAAGAGTGTCCGGGTGGTGCAGATATCAGAGAAGTGGCGGATTGTACTGACGTTGGTCATGTTGCCGGTGGTGGTGGTGTTGGTGTTTCCCGTCGATGCCGATGCCGAGGAGTGAGGACATGCGTACTCCAATTAACTGAGTCCACCCCGGTGGTTGAGCCATAGACCGGCATGGGTCTATGAACAGGAGGCGGATTATGGTGGAGAGTGCGTGGTCACTCCTCCCGCGGTGAGGGCTGTCATTTCTCATATGGTGGTGGTGCAACTGGCTGATGGTCGTGATATGTTGTGTAACTGATGTACTGGCAGAATGGTGGTGCCGATTCCTCCCGATGACTCCGCAATGTTCCCCGTGAATAGAGCATTTCGCTAGACGGGGCGGTGCAGGAGGTTGTCTATGTAATGGATTTTCACACGGCCATACTGTCTCTGTAGATGACATGGGCAAAAGATAGTAGTGTGAAGGGCTGTATATATGCCCGTAATCAGGTCTTTGTCGGAATCGTCTACGATTCGGCCCTGGTGGTGTTGGCCTGTCGCAGACCTCCGAGATGGTTCTGAATTCTGTTCCCGTCTGTGAGGCATCCTGAAAGGTGCCATCGCTAACAGGCGAAAACAGATGATAGTGCAAAGTTGTTCACTCCGCGGAATTTCTGGCATAGTCGGTGAGCATATGTGCTGAAAATCCGACGTATGAGGCTACCTCTTGATCGAGGGAGTCCTCGCTGAACGGAGATGGGATTAAACTGAGCTCACTATATGGTGTGGGCGTGAGTTCGCTACACGTTATTACTGTTGTTCTTCGAGGCCCACATCTGGCGCCACTTGTAGCTCGCCGGGTAGTGTCGGGCCATTCCGATGTCTCTTGTCGATTCGCCATGCCGCATGTGCGAGACGAATGATGATGCTGGTTAGCATCTGGTCTCGGGGTGACGGACCGTGACCGAGACTGCCCTGCGGGAAACAAAAACCGGCTCCTAAGGCTGGTGAAACTCGCTCGTTCCGGTGTGGCCGTGCGACCATCGTCGCGAACATTAAATATAACGGTATCATCCCAAGAGTTTGTGTCACCAGTATGTCTGTCCATAGCAATTTCGTGATATATGGACTTACAAGATTTGATTTGGTGGCCTAAAAATATACGTCTATGCAATGCGTTTAGCTAAAATCTGCTAGATAAAACCACAATAAGAGCATACGAAAATATAAGACATAGAGGCAGGTAGATGAACTTTTAAACATGGGGCTCCCAGAGGTACCACACAGACTCGTAGGTCTGCAGAGGTATCCCCGCAAGGGACGCTCCCATACACGAGACATAGCTTTTTGACTTAATATAAGTTATTATACCTCTAGGCTGGAAGGAAGAAGAATATCTCGGACGAAAAGTGATGTGCCTCACGCGGGCACTACTCCTAGTGCAATTTTAGGTGAGGAGTATTATCCTGGCGTGGACCGTCGTCGCTGAATCCTTGCGAGAGGCAAGTGCCTCGTGCGGGCCTCCGTCTAAGGAAGGTGCTGCCATGGCTTAAAGCGGGAGAAGAATAGCAGGCAAGAAACAGGCCTACTCTAATATTTCAAACAAAAATGCTATACAAGGAAAAGACCATACCTAGTGAAATTATGACTGTAGGGGTGCGTACTGTTTTACGTGAAGACGGGACGGAAGATTCCCGATGGATTCCTTCATCCCCATCTTATGTACTTCTAATATGCTGAGTTAGTAGTTGCCGCTTTATTTCTGCGGGCCTTCTGCTTTGCTTAATTCCTTTTAGTTGTTTTCAAAACAAGAATTAGTTTATGGCACAACTGGCGATAACTACCTAGCTATTGGACACGGCGGTCACAGTGACCAGATGCCCGAGGACATCCGTACTGCAGACAGCACTCTTACATGTTACTTAGCGGGATCTCTGAACCGGGTGAGAATCTGGACATTCCATGCCGCAAAAACATGAAACATTACAAGACATGGTTTACATTTCATGGAAGCATTATTAGGCCATATCTCCTATCGTTATGGTGGGGGTTAAGAGAGACGGATGCACACCGTGAATGTCCTTCCCATAAAGGCGTGGCAGATCTAAATATCTTGCCCAGACATTCAAACAGAATTCGGTGAGCATACGTATTTTGCCCGTCACCGGGTCCTATGGAACTAACCATCTAACCTGTCGTTAGGTTTATACACAAGTCACCAGTTTTGCACTGCGGTGCAGGAGAATTGTCAGTAAATATAATAATAATTAATACATATGTTTTCGCAGTGCTTTCCTACATTGGCTTAAGGTACTATCTACTAAGTATCCGAAGATACGCACGCGCACATGCGTGCGTGCGTGCGTGCGTGCGTGCGTGCGTGCGTGCGTGCGTGTGATACCACACCATAGCCATCACCGCTCGGTAACCCCAATAGTTTCCCAGAGTCAGATCAGCCCATGGTGCGGATAGGGATATCCAAACAATTAAGAAGCCACAAGGCTAAGAGGAATATGAAAAGAGACAAAATCTTGGAGTTATGAGTCTTACCGGAGTGCGGGGCTAAATTACCGCACTACCGGAAGAGAAGAGTATATTACACAGTATGTAATGAAGAAAGTGTCTCTAATCATTCTGAACCTATCCTATCGAGCTGAATAGCAAAGGTTTTAGTCGGTAGCATGCCGGGCTAAACAGAGTTCTCAGTGAAAAATTGTTGGTGGCGGGAGAAAGTGCTGCATATATAAATGTTGCTGTATAGTGGTTTCTACGTGCATTGCAGTCCTACATTTTTATAACTAAACAAAACGAGTTAACGGATGACCACTGGCCATATACATACATAATCTAACCAGACAAACAATACGGTGTCAAATGATTACGGTATGTATTTTAGTACAGGTCTACGAACCTACTATAGTGTGGTTAGCAACACATTGAGAAAAATGATAATAACTATTTAACAAATACAGAAACTATAACTATCGGTCCTAAGACCTTTGCGGTTCCTTTTAGTCATCAGAACCTTTATTACGGATATGAGATAATTAACGAAACCTATATAGAGAAATAATTAAACTCTGAAGTATAGTTACTTGAATACTTGGGAGTCATTCCTAAGTAAGGCTATGGCGTTACTGAAATTGATACGTCACTCCATACGCGACGTGAGATGATGCGCTCTCCGGAAGCTGGAAAGTTCCCGCAGGCTGGTTCCCGCAGGCTGGTTCCCGCAGGCTGGTTCCCACGAGCTGTTGTCCGCAAACAAGATTCCCACAAAAACATCCATGGTGAGGCATCATCGCTCAGCACTGTAAGCCTATCCAGAATGTCTAACGAGCAGTCAGTAAAAGATACGATAGTACTACCAAGTGAAGAAAGTTCACGTACACCGATGGTACGGATGCAAAGTGTAAACAACCCGATCACTAGCGGGGGTTGTCAAATGCGGATGAAGATACAAAACAAAGCGTCACAGTGCTGGGTACGTCAACCAGCTCTGAAGACGCACCGGGCAGAGTTCACTTGCTACAGTGGAAAGTCGGAAGAACCTACATGATAGGTGCGGCGGCGTTTGAAATACCACTTTTTAGGTGTGGCTGGCAGATCCGACAAGTCATCCATCAAAGAACATCATGCCTCTACATCTGTAGATTCACATTATCAGGCCGCAAAGGCCTCACCGCAAGTTTGTGTTCCGATTGTAGATCTTGTATTCGTGAACGCTTTATCAAAAGTTTCTAAACTACTCCCCTAAAAGAGGAGTTACAAAATTGATTTAGTGTGGTGGGTTGGAAACTGTACTCTACGGGATAAAAACCCGAAACATAGCGAAGAAAGACGTGTGTCGCACTTGATAATAGTTGGTACAGCTCCAACCTGTTCGGCCCCTGGCCGAGGATGCTCTCGATCTCTGGATCGCTTCTCGTCACAGGCGCAGGCTTCGTCCAATCATCGCTCGATCAACAGCCAATCAGAGCGTCGCTAATAATAGCGTCGTCGAACGTTCTAGAACATTCTAGAAGCTTTACGTCTATGTGGTTATGACGTCACGGCAATATTGTGAAGATAATCAAGAAGAGTTTTCCTTGGATAACTCAGCCATTTCTCAACCGATTTTGAAATGGTTTACAGTTTTCGAAAGCCAGAAGTAACGGGAACAGGCAGTTAATAAGAATTACAGAGTACCAGCTCGGTACACTAAAAGCGCCATTCATCTAGGTCACAACTACGCGCTCCATAGAAACAGTATCGCTCGCATGCGCATAATGCGTTTTAACGAACTTCGTCATTTTTCAACACACTCTCTCTCCCATAGACCTGTATACGCCTATAGCTCTACCCAGAGGGGCGTGTTCAGGAAACGAATCCTAGACAGACGGCTCGTACCCAGCTTAGCTGGTACAGCCGGTACCTGACCGGTCGATTCGAACTACGCCAACGCGGGTAAACTCTGCCTCCTTATTTCTAGTAATTTATAGCTGTGTTTAAACACAAACCCAAAACAGCTATTAAAACTATCTGAAATGACAAAATTAGATTGGTAATGTGATGATACTGTAATAAATATTCACCATTGAGAAATTAACGCTTTGATTTGAAACGCACAGTGTTGAAGCACATATATGCCAATATTTTCCAAGTACTAAATATTATACAATATCGTACTCGGCGGATCTAAGGGTAGCTAATCCTAGAATCCGATATTCACAACCTGATGGATGGATAAGTTGGAAAGCTCCATTGGTAAACTTACACTGAACACTATTGAACTATGAGCTGTCAAGGAATTGCTGCCCACAACTGCTTTCCAGAATGCCAATGCCATGAGAAAGTTCCTGCTCAGTCAAATGACGTCTGCATGGAAATTCCTTCAAATGCAACGAAAAAAGGAATTCTATTGTCGTCTTTGGGAAAGCACGTGTTTCACTGAACGTCAGAAGACTGCACTTGGCAGGCTCAATCATAGCAAGCGCGAGTAGAGCACTAACGGTTGCCTGCACACTGTCTTTCACAATGCCCATTTCAATGTCAGTTTCTGTAATCACATTAAGATTAGGTTAGGATTCATTTAGCGTAGGAAAATTTGCTTTCCTGGTATTTTCTGTACATATATTTAGAATATCTTTAGCAATGTTTAGTAGTATATAATACTATCTTACCATTGCCTTTATCAGCAATATCTAGACAAAGTGAACGTTAATATGCTGATATTCAGTCTGTGTAGCGAAGTTATACATCATTGACAGTAATAGACGGTGGCGATGATGACAACAATCGCAACAAACAAACAGCAGTAAAAGCCACAGCAGCAGAAACAACTGATACTACTATGATTATGATTATGTCATGTCTGCTATTAAAGCAACAATTCCAATGGGTACAAAGAACATGACGCAAAGTGAATAAATGATACCCTTTCAGCCTTAATTTTCTCACAAAAAATTTATTGTCAGAAGAAAGCCACAATGGACCCTTTTCCAGTATATCTATCAATCATATGACATCATAATCAACTAGGCGACATGTAGGATGATGCAATAATCAATGACGTCATGAACGCTTAATTGATGACGGACTAAACTTTGTTGTACGAATTGCATGTGTTTACTATTTAATACATGATGTTGACTATTGGGAACTAATTTGTCTGGGTGCTGTTGATGCCAAGGGCAGCAACAACACCCAGTCAAATAGATTTCAAAATATTCAATAGCTTACCTGTATAGTTTTCTGGAAATTGATAGTCCGGGTGTTCAGGGATCGATCGATCCCAACACGGGCGATGTGTGGGTAGAGCTTAGCTACAGATGGGCAGATAATAGTAAAAATGGATTTCTCCATTATATCTTAAATATTTTATTTGTTTCTTATTGAACAGCAATCTCTGGCTAATGGTACATCAGAGAAAATTTACTTGGAGAACAGGTTCAAATGCCAGTGATGGGACACGAGTGACAATATGTCAAGAGAGCAGTTTTTGGTGATATTGATGCTACATCATGGATACATATGCCAGTAGAACCCATTGTGGCACATAAGGGATAACATGGCAGTATAACAGGTTTTGTATGGGCTTCACAATCCGTACATCTGTGCTGTTGGCTTTATGTAGTATAGTCATGTGCTTCTTGAAAGAGTTGAAACTGTCACATTCTGGTGGATTGAATTGCAGGGTGCACTCCATCGTATTGCTGTTTTGTATTGTCAGATTGTGTTTGCACTCCATCAAATTGTTGGTTTGTTTTGCCAAATCGTGTCTGATCAGCTTCACCTTGCTGGTTTGTGTGGAATGGCGCTTGCGCTCCTTCAGCTTGATCATTTGCCTCTAGACCATAGGTCATGTTACTCCTGGCAAAAAGCAGAAAGTAATACATGGACTTGTTTAAACAGAAGACCATATATTTGATTTGCATGGAACATCTCTAATAAATAGAATGTTGTTCAATGTAGACCATTGATTACCTGTTGTCATCTTCCTGATAAACATAAAAGTTTCAGATATGTTTAACATAATAATAAAAAGTTTATATGAATATGGACAACCTTGGTGTGTGCGTACGTGCGGGCAGGCTAGCTGGCGGACAGGCGGTGGACGGGTGGGTGGGCCTGTGGGCGGTGTGTGTTTTACAACATAGATTAATTGATGGGATAATGTAAATATAATAGTGTGTCTTGAAGTAGTGGTTATCTCGGAACCTAACTTAAGTAAATGGCAATTATCGATTAGGCCCTAGGAATTCTCTCAGACTCAATTGTCTGTGACATCATGAACATGAACACAATGACCAATGAATACACTGACCAATGACCACTGATGTATTCATTGATGTCCGGAAATAATACAAAGAGGACAGAGTTCCTTGCCCCTTCCATGTCATTACAGCTTCTGAACTAGTGCATGAACACCATTCCTTGTTTTCTAGTACATATTACATTTAGTACATGTAATGCAGTGGTTAGTATATGTAGAGATCATCCAATACATGTAGTGGTCAGTATACCCCGAGGAAATGTTGCCTTCTCGACATTCTGGAGGCTAATTGTCCAGATATACCTATGCCACTCTAGTCTGTTACACGTGTCTCAATAATGCTATACGACTGCGACCTCTGGCCACCTCTAAAGTGCTTCTTGAACCAACTCGATGCGTATCACAACAAACACCCACAGGCCATCATCAATCACCATTGTTAAGTGTTTTGTTTTATTCATAATTATCATCAGGTTCATGTAGAGTTCAATATATTCAGAGGTCATCTAGTGCATGTGCACTCTTAACCCTTTATCACTCAAATTTATTAAAGAAAATTTCAATTTTCTCATAGAAAATGTCCATGTGCAGACCATTAGGATACTATTTTTGAAATTTTACCACTAGAATGACTGGCGCGTTATCGAGCCAGTCATTCCATTGGCCAATTAAAAAAAATAGTGTACTCTTGTTCTGCAAATGGACAGTTCTCAAGGGCATTGAAGAAACCGTTTTTGGCTGGTATGAGTGTTAAAGGGCTAAGCTTATCAGGAGGTCCTGTAGTACATTTTAATGACATCATAGGTAAGCAATTTATCATGACATACTGGCCAAACCGCTCTCCATCCTCTATAGTCTCAGGCAGCTGTCGACCTAACGTCTCCGGTAGAAACAGAATCAAGCCAGCTGCTACCAATGGCGTCAAGGAAAAGACCATGAAAGGCAGCTGTGGCCATACAAATTTCTGTGGAACATATTAAACTGTATGACTGCTGAGAGACACCAGACAATAATTTCAATTGTCAATAATTCTGAACCTGCTGAATATTTTGAAAATGATTTGATTGCTTAGCCACCAACAACTTTCTGTCAAATTGTTCTAAAAATATTCAGCAGTTCCAGAGTTAAATTTAAACGCCATGGGAAATTATATGCAAAAAATCTGACCATTTCAGGGTCATTGAGTAGGAGAAAAGCTACCACCCTAGCATACATGCACATCCCTGATCATCCCTATTTATTGTTACAGACCAAGCACTGCACTGGTATTAAGAGCTGTTATGTGGATCCCACTCGTAAAACTAACATTACATGTATGAAATCAAATATCTGACCAGATTGAATATACAATATCTGTGCATGACTCCATAGGTAGCTATTGTGTGGCTTACCAGCCTTCCTATCTGTGGTGCGAGAAGACTGCCAATTCTGGCACACATTGACCCAGAACCGACACCAACACTCCTCACGACAGTGGGAAATACCTCCGAAGAGTAGATGTACACAATGGCAAAGGCCGCTGATATTGCGCATTTACCAATCATTGCAAGAGTAATAGTCAATGCCTCCAGCTCTGCAGAAAACATGAGGTAGTAGTAGTAGTAGTAGTAGTAGTAGTAGTAGTAGTAGTAGTAGTAGTAGTAGTAGTAGTAGTAGTAGTAGTAGTAGTAGTAGTAGTAGTAGTAGTAGTAGTAGTAGTAGTAGTAGTAGTAGTAGTAGTAGTAGTAGTAGTAGTAGTAGTAGTAGTAGTAGTAGAGTTCCTCTATGGAGTTTATCCGACGGCGTCAGCGTAGGATTTAAAAAAAAAAGGTAGTAGTAGTAGTAGTAGTAGCAGCAGCAGCAGCAGCAGCAGCAGCAGCAGCAGTAGTAGTTTTTTTTCTGGGGGTTTGCAAGCCTTTTCCTCCGTGAAGTTTGCCCGACTGCGTCAGCGTCGGATTTTCAAAAAAAAAGAAAAAAAGTAGTAGTAGTAGTAGTAGTAGTAGTAGTAGTAGTAGTAGTAGTAGTAGTAGCAGCAGCAGCAGCAGCAGTAGCAGTAGGAGTAGCAGCAGCAGCAGCAGCAGCAGCAGTAGTAGTAGTAGTAGTAGTAGTAGTAGTAGTAGTAGTAGTAGTAGTAGTAGTAGTAGTAGTAGTGGTAGCAGCAGCAGCATCAGCAGCAGCAGCATCAGCAGCAGCAACAGCAGCAGCAGCAGCAGCAGCAGCAGCAGCAGCAGCAGCAGCAGCAGCAGCAGCAGTAGTAGTAGGAGTAGCAGCAGCAGCAGCAGCAACAGCAGCAGCAGCAGCAGCAGTAATAGTAGTAGTAGTAGTAGTAGTAGTAGTAGTAGTAGTAGTAGTAGTAGTAGTAGTAGTAGTAGTAGTAGTAGTAGTAGTAGTAGTAGTAGTAGTAGTAGTAGTAGTCAATATTGTCAACGCACTGGCTCAGAATCTTCAATAATTGAACAAATTCAAAAATTTAAGATATTTTGGTTTATCTTTCTGCCTGAGATTTGTCATTTTGTTTGAGGAAAGCCATATGGCATTAATGTTAACCCTTTACTGGTTCAATTTGTTCAGTAGAATCCAAATATTCGCTTACTTATTTAATGTACATTTGCAGGCACAGACAAGGTCATTCCCGAGAATATGCCACTGGAACGACTGTCTCGGTTCCCGAGCCAGTCATTACAGCGGTAAATTTTCAAAAATACTCCAATCCCCGCCGGCAAATGGACATTGCCCAAGATCGCTAAATTGACCGTTTTTGGCTGACCATCATGCAAGGGTTAATGTTGAATGATTGAGATGGATATTCTGGATAGCTATTTGAGTTTTGCTTTTACCAAGATGTCACGTAGATTCGGATTTTTCTTAAACGCAATTACTGGACGCTTGTTAAAGGGTTGTTTCAGTTTCTCCTGTAGGTTTTGATACTCATCTTTCAAGATTTTGGAAATTTCAACGTTTTTCCGATTATAGGTCAGAATGAATGGAATTTTGTCACGTTGATCAGATAAGCCTGGGTCCGAGTTTATTCCCCTTGGCCACTGTGTTTCGAGTTCTTTAATCCGAAACGATTCTCGAAGTTTTCTTTGTTTATCAGTTTCTTCTGCCGTATCTGAAAGGGGTGGCTGTTCAATTGGAATAATTTCAAAGTCACGAAGGACTAAATGGTCAGGAAGATTAAAATGTTCGGAAACATGTGTGTCTTCCTCTAGCCTAATATCTGAGAGGTGTCGAGTTGCCCGCCATCTTAATGGACATTTGGTTTCGCCGACATACTGTTTTTGGCCAAATTTGCATGAAATTAGATAAATAACATTTTCAGAGTCACAATCTAGATTAGACTGAAGTTGGAACTGAAGTATTCTGGTTTGGGAGAAATTCATCTAACTTGCACCTTTTCTTTCCGCATTTGCGAGATTCGCCTACACCTATAATCGGACGATTGTGAGAAATTTTTGTAGGCCGACGATTTGAGGCATTATCTGGAATGGTTTCCAAGCCGTCCAATGTTTCAGATTTGATTTTGCGCAAGAATCGTGAGGAGTAACCTCGTGGTTTGAGGGCTTTGAATAGGGTAGAGCACGCTTCTTCAAAGTTTTTCCTATCACTCGAATTCCTGTGAAAACGGATTATTTGTGATTTTACTATTCCTTTAAAAGTATGCGGTGGATGGAAAGATTTTTTGTGCAATAGCTGATGCGAATCGGTTGGTTTGAAATACACTTTGTAGTCTAAGTAGCCAGTTGTTTCATACTTTAGACCTTTATATACAGTTATATCCAGGAAATCTACAGACATCTCGTCAATGGTTGCTTTTAATTTGATATTCTGATCGTGATTGTTCAGAATTTCGAAAAATTCATCAAACTCTGCCTTTGTGTGCTGCCAAATCATGAAAATGTCATCAAGGTACCTGCGATAAATGAGGGGCTGTTTTGAACACTTTTCTAAGGCTTCCTCCTCCCACTCTGCTACGTAAATATTGGCAAAACATGGGCTAAAGCGCTTGCCCATCGCGCAGCCGCAAATTTGTTGGTAAATTTCGACATCGAATTCAAAATCATTGCCTTTCAGACTCAGCTCTAATAGAGCTATTACTTCTCTGTCTGGCCTGTTGCTGTCTGGGTAGTTCACGAATGATTTACGGATAGAATTTATACCCTTCTCGATGTCAATGTTTGTATACATAGCATCGATGTCAAGCGTGACCAAGAATGAATTTGGAGGTATCCAGGTCTCAGAGACCTGTGATAAGAAGTCTTCTGTGTTTTTCAAGAAGCTGGGGTGTCTATTTGCTATTGGCTGTAGATGGTAATCGATGTATTCACTGATTATGTAGGATTCTAAGCCACAATCAGAGATTATAGGTCGCCCGGGCGATGACATTGGGTCCAACCACGAATCTATGGGTTTATGAATTTTTGGCAAAAGATAGAAAGTCCGTGGTTTTGACTCAAGTTTAGCAAAGAGATACTTATGTTGCTTTTCGGTGATCTTCTTGCTATTGAGCAATTTTTGAAGAATCTAATTAAATTTGCTGCAATTATTTTGCCAAAGTGGTTTGCTTAGTTTCTGGTAATGCTTTGGGTTACTAAGTTGCCGTTGTGCTTCACGTTTATAGTTATCTTTAAGCATTATTACAGTCGCCGACCCTTTATCTGCAGGTTTGATGACAATTTCGCTGTTTTAGACAATTCAATTAAGGCCTGGCGTTCCTCATAGGGTAAATTTGGTTGATCATTAGGGAATGCAGAATTTCTAACACGTTCTGAAAAGAGCTCTATGCTTTCACCGATCGCTGGGTCCAGGATTTTTACGTTTGGTGCCCAGCCAGTTTTTTCAATGAATGGTGGAATGTTACTATTAGAGTTACGAAAGAAGTCTGCTAATTTAATACGGTGACTAAATTCAGATGTTTCCATACAGCCATTATCTAAAAGAGCATCCAAACCTGTTTTAGGTGTTGGTGTTGGGACAAATGTAAGACCAAAATTGAGCAGTGACTGCTCTGCTTCACCTAATGGGGAGCCAGTTAGATTGACAATATTTCTGCCCAGTCCTGTTTCCGGGCGGATGTTACCTTGGCCCTTGTCTAGTTTAAATTTAGGAATTTAAGCCAGGCAGAATACATAGAGTTAGCTGTCTTCTCAGTCCAATGAATGTTATCCTTAACAACATTAAATTCGGAGAGTCTGAGTGCAGGAATGACAGTCACAGATTTTGATGATTCAGCCGTCGAATTGAGGGACTGAATCGCCAACCTCTGCTGAGCTGTCAACCGACTTGAATAGTTAAGTTTTGCGAAGTAAATCGCAGTCTTTGGGAATTTAGTTTTAGCTATACCCCGCCTATCTTTGACTAAGTTCCACCCATGCTTTGCCCGTGTTGGGATCGATCCTAAACTCCATGGCTATCAATTTCCAGAATTACACTAACCTGGATGCGTCATACTAAAGCTCGCAGCCAGACATGTTGCACTAACTTGAATGCGTCATACTGTTGCTCGCAGCCAGACATGTTACTCTGACCTGAATGTGTCATGCTGAAGATCGCAGTCAGACATGGTAAACTAACCTGAATGCGTCATACTGAAGCTCGCAGCTAGACATGTTAAACCCGCCACTAACATGCACATCATGAGCATCTTCTTTCGACCAAAACGATTTATACCAAAGACTGCTATCCCGCAGGCAAGAATCTCCATTGCACCCGACAGGAGGTTGTTCAGATAAATATTTCCGCCCAGAGATCCGGTACCGAGCGATAAACCATAATACACTAACGACACGACAAACCTGAAAATGTGACGTACTGTTGAACTATATACACCATATTGCAAATAAAACACAACACCAGCTCGGGCAGTGCAAAACAACAGCGAACATTGATTACCGGTATTAACCAACGGTAACCATTGAATCGGAATATAACACCATATGCATAGAGAATAAGAAACAAAACACGCACACGCACACCCACGCGCATGCACGCCCGCCGACCCGCCCGTCTGCCCGGCCGGCCAACCCGCCCGACCCACCCACCGGCCCGCCTGTCCGCCCGCCCATCCGGCACACACACGCACGCGCACGCACGCATGCATGCACGCGCACAATGATCTGAAGTGCATTCTGTTGTAGCTCGTTGTTGACTAGATTATATTTTTTAATTTGTAACAAAATAAATTAAACACATTTCGTGGAACCCGCCTTCTTGTCCTTCAGGATGAGGGTGATTAATCTGATTTTAATATTTTTACTGAATAATTATAATTCAGCATAGAGGCCTATACTGTCATACTGACCAGTTAAAATACACTAGAAGTGTGCGGATGCGCATGTTAGGCGTTCTAAACAAGTCCAATATGGTTGCATTCTTTTGAGCGTTTTCTTTTGATAGTGCGTCATCTTTCTACAAAAAAAGATATATTAACTATGCAATCAATAAGGAAACCAACTCAAGTAGGGCTGCGCGGTTTGGCTTACAGCCATATCGGTTTCGATATGACTTTTCATATCGGTTTTAACAGAATATCGGTTTTATGGACATGAAACAAAAAATTTAAATGATAAAGATTAGCACGAAAACAGAACGTATTTTCACGCCCTGATACATTCGTAACGTTTTACGCCTTTAAAGCTTAATATACCTTATAATATCCATCATCGCGGGAGTGAAATTATTAATTAGACCGCCTAAATATCACGCACAGTTAAATAAACATCGTTTATTTTGTCAAAATTAATCATAAATCAGCAAAACAGGTTGCGAAAAGACGTAAATCACGCGATTGTAATTAATTATGATGTAATTATCTCCCTTTCTTCTTTCATTTCCAATTCGGCCCGAGGACGAAATCATGCCTTGAAGAAAATATTAACTCTAATATTGCGATCGCGAATTTCATAAGTTAATATGATATTGTGTATAGAAGATAACGTTTTAAAAACGGTTTGAGTAATAATTTTATTTAAAATTATATACTAATCAGCAAAATGTATTCAGCATTATATTTATTGGCGAGATTTTGATGCTTCGGGCGATTTAGTGTTGGGACGACTTTGCATTATGTTAATTAGCCGGTGACGTAAATAAAATGGATGCCGTTGTTTAGAAATGTTTTCCCCGATACAAATTTTAATGACAAATTTCCACATTAGTATTGTGTTTTATATTGCAAATTTATCTGAGACTACCAGAGAAAAGACGAGTGGATATTTATTTAATTAATTCGCTGCTTGATTTCTCTCGGCGTACAGCGTGTTACATGGAGTTACACAATATGCGCAATTGGGGCCACGTTCAATTATTAGTTGCCCCGAACTTAGCTTAATGGAAAGTATGGCCATTATTATTCATTACAATTTTCATGCTCGTTAGTATCTTTTATTTTTAACAATCCTGATACGAAAAACCGAAAATATGTTCATATTCGGTTTTTCGATATTTATTTTTTATAATCGGTTAGGAAACCGTCAGTGCAGGATATCGGTTTTTAAATATGGTATCGGTATATCGCGCAGCCCTAAACTCAAGTTCCTGGCATTAAACTGTAATGGCATACATTCAAAATGGTATACGATCAACTTTACATAAATTTATGATATCATTTATGCATAAACATATATTCAAAAGTGAAACAATACTAGATGCCCCTGATTTTATCATGGCGCATATTCAATAATGAAACAAGAACATTTATACATGAATTGATGACGTCATCTACTCAATAGTCAAACAAACACATCTTTACTTGAATTGGTTGTATTTCAAAGGATTGATTTAATAAAAAGTAAAATCTGCAGAACACTGTGGATAGACCCATTATACAATTTCCGTGTATTTTTTAACGCTCACCAGGCTGACGTCAAATTTTAAACTTTCAAGTTAAATCTAAAAATCTGGTGCTCATTTTTAAACAAAGAACAGCAACATCATCCAACAAAATTGTTTTAAAATATAGACCATATTCTTTGCTATTGGTACAATAAAATGATAGAATATTGCTATCAGAAGGGTAAGTATTGTTACGTACATTGTGTTCCGGGTTCTCTAAATCCGTGAGCTTACATGAAGGCTTGCCATTGTATTTGGCTATTTTGTCAACAATAAGCTTGGCCTCAGACTGACGCATTGCACTTATAAGCCAACGAGGCGACTCTGGTACAAGCCTACAACGCAAGCACATACGAAATCGGACAAGAACATGGGGATATACTCCCTTAGTAGTTGGTACACATAAACGTATGCTAAATCAGACAAGAGGACTGTAAGAACGACATTATTCTGATCTTGTACAACTCAAATGTGCTAAACCAGGCAAGGACAATTGCAAGAATGGCATTTGGTCAAGAACAATGCAAGAGAATGACATTATTCTGAGCATCTACAGCACAGACGCATGTTAAAATCCACAGGAACAATGCAAGGATGACATTATTCTGAGTATCTACAACACAAAGACATGTTAAATTTCACAGGAACAATGCAAGGATGACATTATTCGGAGCATCTACAGCACAAAGACATGTTAAATTTCACAGGAACAATGCAAGGATGACATTATTCGGAGCATCTACAGCACAAAGACATGTTAAATTTCACAGGAACAATGCAAGGATGACATTATTCGGAGCATCTACAGCACAAAGACATGTTAAATTTCAGAGGAACAATGCAAGGATGACATTATTCGGAGCATCTACAACACAAAGACATGTTAAATTTCACAGGAACAATGCAAGGATGGCATTATTCTGAGCATCTATAGCACAGACGCATGTTAAATTTCACAGGAACAATGCAAGGATGGCATTATTCTGAGTATCTACAACACAAAGGCATGTTAAATTCCACAGGAACAATGCAAGGATGGCATTATTCTGAGCATCTACAGCACAGACGCATGTTAAAATCCATAGGAACAATGCAAGGATGGCATTATTCTGAGTATCTACAACACAAAGACATGTTAAATTTCACAGGAACAATGCAAGGACGGCATTATTCTGAGTATCTACAACACAAAGGCATGTTAAATTTCACAGGAACAATGCAAGGATGACATTATTCTGAGCACCCACAACACAAAAGCATGTTAAATTCCAAAAGAACAATGCAAGGATGGCATTATTCTGAGTATCTACAACACAAAGGCATGTTAAATTCTACAGGAACAATGCAAGGACGGCATTATTCTGAGTATCTACAACACAAACAGTGGAGAAAGATGACACCTTCACGCTGGTCTCCTCCGTAAGTACCAACTTTGTTGGGAAACTAAGTCATCAAGGATTGCGGACTGACATCCGCATACAGAGGCAACTTTGATTATGTCTACCATTCTTCAAACAAGAAACTGTGCTCGACATCCTCGGACGACGCAATCTTCCCAGGAGCTTACCATAGCTGCGTTACTAGCTATAACTAGGTTATCCAAGACAAATCTACCAATCATGTTGAACACATGAACACGGTTTGTTCAGCACTTGCCTTAGATGAAGACCATGAAATGCTTTGAGTTTCATGTCAAGGTCTTTAAATGTAATTTTTTAAATAGTGCAAAATCCAAGATGGTCATCAACAAAATCGATCAAGCAGCTTTTCGGGACCAACCATGGATCTGACCCGATGGTTCCTTCCACCCCAGCAGTTCTCAAGGACTCGTTTAATGAATACCAGGGACATATGCTGGATGAATTGACAGATGAGGTAGCAACACAATTACGTCAAATTAGTAACAAACGATTCAACGGCTAGTGTGTATGGAATAAGTAATTTAAATTATGATTTCGCCGCCTCTTACTTTGCCATATTGGCGTGTCCATTGGGCGTGTACATTTGGCCCGGGGTATTCAAAGGAGGCCTTCAAATGTCTGATTTTGATTACGTGTGTATGGTGTCATCATCTTTTATGGTTAGAACTCAAAGGGCTTAAACGTGTGTATCACGACCGTACGAGTTTGTGGGTGAGGGTGGGGGTGGGGGTGGGTGGGCGTGGGGTGGGGGGGGGGGCGTGTGTGTGTGTGGTGGGGGGGGGGGGGGGTGAGCTCATACTCATATAAATAGCACAGTATTAAAAAATCTAAGAGGATGATATTTATTACTTAGAGATGTAGGAGATACAGGAGATGGCTTCTAAGTGCATCTAATTTTGACATTTTTCGATGGAGGTCCCAGACACACTTTCCTTCCATTCTATATGTGTGTGTGTGTGGGGTGGGGGGGGGGGGTCAACAAATCTTACACATTCCTCAAATACACCCACCGACATTGCACTTTGGCCATGTGTATACAAATTATTTCTACTTTTGCATCTGCTTCACACGTCAATTAAAAATTTGAGTTTGACAGTTGATGTTAATTCTAATATCCCTTAGTGTTTCCACATTGCTGCACGCAGCCGCCCACCATTACACATATATTCTATTCAAACCCACTAAGCAAGGCATTAACGGAGCGTGGGCCAGTATCACTTAAAAAATTCAAATACCATGTATAACTATATATCTTATACCTTTACTTGAAAAGATGCATGTAACGTACGTTTACAGACAACAAAAGTCAATATGTCACATGTAACTGCCATGATTGATTCAGCCTAAAACACTTCCATATTACTTTATGGAATTGTTTAGTGTCAAAGCAACCGAACTTTAATACAACTGCTCAGTCTGCGCTGAATATTCTAAAAATCTTATTTAAAGTTCTAAAGTAAAGTGTACTCATTTTTCGCATGGAAACTGGTAAAGGGCACAGCTGCGCCCGCTGCCCCCCCCCCACCCACGCTGCCCCCTGCCCAAAGGCGCCTCTGTTCACTATCTATTAGGGTGGCGCTACCCGCACAGATAGTGAAACCATGCCGTGACACATGTAGCATTGTATATGAGCATTGCGAGATTAATGCGAATTTTAGATCTGGCATGTCGATTCCCAGATTTTAGAAACGACAATCTTGTGACGGAGCAAGCGCTGTAAGCATACATTGTGTCCAGATTGTCAAATATAGGCCAAGATTTAAAAAAAGAACCTTATGGCCTAGCTGCATTGTTGTCACATTATTGAGATTCTGGGACATTTGGGTTCAAAGTGTTTGCAAAAGAGATCGTTATCAAACACTGACACAGTGACCTATGTTAGATACTCGATGATCATCTAAGTACTCTCACAATCGTCTGCCAAAAGTGGTGTTTGGATGACGCGTACAGACCCAGGCTTTGTGTTGATCTATTTACTTCTGAATTGCTATTCTGTTTTTCATACTAAACCATGTTTCTTTTATGCGTAATACTGTTGATCTGTAAGAGTACAAGAACGTTAAGCAATATCATTTTCAAAATGCTTGGCACGTACTGTCCTCATAGCTTGTACAGTACTAATATTGCATTGCATACAAGGCTAAAATTGTTCAGATCACGCAGGTACGCATAATCTGTCCAGGGAGGGGTGGGGTGTGGGGTGGGGGCGCTTTGCCCAAATGACACTATCTACGCAACTCTGTACGACCTAAAACACCACGTTCCTTATTCACTAGCATCGTATATTATATAACCTCAAGTGCCTTTAGTGAACTCTTTAGCCATAACGGACTAGAAACGACAACTTCTTTATGATTTATGGTGTACGGACTATTCTTAAATTTGATTATTTGCTGTATTATACAAGAGGCTCAAGATGCCTGTGTTAATTACCCGGAACATAGGCATGCCAACTAGAAAAGTCATCGCCTGTAAGTAAAACACTAAGGTTTTGGGCAGAATTGCAACAAAAACAAAGATGTGTAGCACATTACCAGATTTGGTTGACACGTTTTATTTCATAGCAAGAAGTCAATATCACCCGACCATACCACGGTTGATCAAATGGTACGTGAGTGTATGCGCGTGTGTGTGTGTGTGTGTGTGTGCGCGTGCGTGCGTGCGTGCGTGCGTGCGTGCGTGCGTGCGTGCGTGCGTGCGTGCGTGCGTGCGTGCGTGTGTGTGTAGCATAAATATCTAGACAATAATGTGCCATATTGTGACCATGAGTACAGCAACACTATTCAATTGAATAATCCAGTTCATATGACGTCATAATCTACTACATAACGTATAGGTTGACGTTACAATCCAGCGTCACAATCCATAATCATAATTGACAGAAGCAGTCCATCTTTAACCTGGAATTGTCCATCAAGTTATACGGATTGTATGTCTTTATTATTTAATAAACATGCAACAGTCAAACTAGTTTCAAAATATTCAACAACTTACCTGCATAGTTTTATGAAAATTGAATTTCAGAGAGTGCAGAGATCGATTGATCCTAACACTGGCAAAGTATGGGTGTGGCTTAGCTGGAGACCGGCGGGACATAGCTAAAACTGGATTCCTCCATTCCATCACTTTTAACCCTCTAATATCTAGTACTCATAGAGCAAAAACCGGCTACTTACCGTGAATTAGGCTTCATAATCGGACCAAGGGTATTGGACGATGTCATTAGTTTTGAATATGTCAGGGATCGTGTTGCATTTATCGACCTGGCTATACCAACGCGAAAGCATACCACCACTAAGTGTCGCATAGTCAATGCATATGGGCCAACTACCGAAAGGGCCAAAGAGAATCCAGCTATATTAGATTCCTTCTATGCAGAACTGAGCTCCGCCATTACTATCCCAGCTAGATGGCAACTGTTTGTGTGTGGCGATTTCAACTCCAAGCTGGGTAAACTCGGCATTGCGGGCAAAAGTTAAGGACTTGGCTCATGCATGGGATCGTATGGAGAGGGCACACGCAACAGCAATGGAGATGCACTGGTGGGATTCCTTAGTTCCAATGGACTATTTGTCACAAATACGGCTTTCAAACACGCATGCCGCCACCGGACAACATGGACTGGACACAGTGCTGATCATAAAACCCCAAAAGGTTCTAAGGCTACACAAGCTGTCTTCAACCAAATAGATTTCATACTATGCAAGACAGGAGCAAAACCCCTACTTCGGGATGCTCGTTCCTATGGAGGCACAGACCTCAATTCTGACCATAAGCCAGCCATTACACGCCTCCATATGAACAAGCTCTACCTAATGTATAAACGCCATACCAGGCAAGAGGATAGAGTCACTTACAACTTACCCAAGCTCATCAGTGACACTGACACTTAAATGTCATACAAAAAGGCCCTCGGGGAGCAGATAGCTAATATCGACGTCAGCTCCGATCCAAACGAAGCCTTAACCAAAATACTGATATCTATGGAATCATCAGCTACTAGCACCATAGGTGTTCTAAAAAACAACAGAACTAGGTATACTGACAACCTTCTCGTAGTAAAACTGTCAGCAGAACTTTACATCTATCAATGTGGCCAAAGTGAAGATCGCACAAAACTACGCCAGGAATGCAATAACATTCTGCGCCACATTAGCGAATGCTTAAAAGAGCTTGCTAGCCAACAAGCAGACGCCCTAGCAGATAAAATCACTGCCACGGATGACTGCCACAAAATGTTTCGGGCAGCCCGAGCACTGAGAGTTGCTGACTACAAACCACCACTAGCTGTACACAACTCTGAAGGACACTTTATCGGGACTGACCAGGGCAAAGCCGAGGCAATTCGAGAATGGTTCAAGGAACAGTTCACTGACCACGATGATGAGCCCTTGCACCCATTCTCAGGGAACCCTAGGCCATTACTAACACCAATTAATACAGCAGAGGTTGAGAAGGCACTTAAATCCCTGAAAAATGGACGTGCATCTGGACCTGATGGCATGAGCAATGAACTATTCAAATATGTAAGTGACATTATCTCAAAACCGATCACGCACATAATCAATTCAGCTTTTATGCACCACCTTCCCATCGACGCTGTAGGCCAAGGGATCCTTATCGCGCTACCCATGCCCAAGAAACCACTTGTCCCCCAGCCAATCTGCAGCCCATTGTGCTCCTTAACAGCATACGGAAAATCATATCCAATGTTACTCTATGCCGCATCCGAGACAAGATCGACGACTTCACCGGATCATGTCAAAGTGGCTTCAAACGTGGACGAAGCTGCGCAGACATTGTATTTGGCTCAACGCATGCTTGTGTCGGTAGTCATGTCCAAACACTGGGATTTCCAAAAAATGGGCATTGACATGTCACGAGCCTTCGACACAATTAAATGCTCAAAGATCCTAGATATACTATGCCAGGCCAGTTGCAATGAAGATGAGCTACGACTAGTGAGACTACTGCTTGCAGACACCAAGCTGAGAGTAATAGTCAAGTCAGTGAAGTCTGTAGAGTTTGAGACATCAGTCGGCTCCCCACAAGGAGATGGCCTATCCCCTGTGCTCTTCACCTGTTACCTGGCAGCCACATTGAAATCCCTGTGGGGGAACTCCACAAGACCAACCCCAACCCACCCCCACACACCCCCCTCCCCCAGTGTCAATACTGGGCATTCCTCTAGAGATTGAATATGCCGACGATGTGGACTTTATAGATGAGGAAAAGAAACCCATTGACGAACTTCTCCCAATAGCTGCAAGCAAACTAAAAATTGAGAATCGCTTTATGAATGAATCCAAAACAAAATTCAGCCACATATGCCTATCTACAAAGCATGAAACTAAAGAAAATGACGATCCACTCCGTGGCGGCGAACCATGGAGTAGAAGTAAAATCCGGGGCTCCCTGCTTTACAGTACTGCTGACATTGCTGGACGCTGCATCATGGGGAACATAGCTTTCCAGTCCTTCTGGAAGCTATGGATTCGTAGATCAAAGATGCCCTTGGTAAAAAAACTACGTTTATACAATGCAACCTGCGTATCCTTGATGATGTATAACTGTAAAAGCTGGGCATCTCCAAAGGCAGCTCTAGGCAAACTTGTTGCCTGCCACCGCAAATACCTACGCACCATCACTGGACACCTATGGCCAGAGAGCATAATTTCCAATGATGCACTATACAAGATGTGTAATACGCCGCCGCTGTCTGTAAAAGTCGCCCAGCAAAGATGGTCCATGTTTGGCCATGTGCTATGGATGCCAGAAGACACACCAGAGCAGAGCCTTGGAATTCGCCCTACTCGGAGCCAGCAAATACAGAGCCAGGAGAGGACGTCATTGCATAAATCTGCTAAGCGTGCTACGAGGTGACCTCAAGAAAGCAGGATTAGGTACACTCAAGTCAAGAATGGACCTGAGAAAGCTAAGGATTTTGGCTGAGGACAAGACACAGTGGGCAAAAGCGAAGTAGGACTGATTGCAGTTGTAGGATGTTTCTACTACTACAGCCGCAGAATACAGTAATCATACAATGTCTAAATTTGGTCAAGGAAATCAAAATATTTTCTTATTGAATGTCCATTTGTGGGCCATGAGAAGACTATTTTTGAGAATTTACAACTGAAATGGCTGACTCGGTTACTGAGCCAGTCATTTCAGTGGTAAAGTTTAAAAAATAGTCTTCTCTTGGCCTACAATTGGGCATTCCTCAAGACAACTACAGAGGCTGGTTTTGGCCGGCTTCGTCATGAAAGGGTTAATATATACACCAGTATTCATTTCATGGCTCCAGCCACCTGACAATGCTAAACTCTATTCATGGCTACATCTAAAAAGCATCACTCGATTTAACGAAGAAGTATCTTTCTTGTTTGTTTTCACTTAGTGTTACGTGTACAGTCGTGTGTGATATGCAAATGTAATAATATTAGATATGAGAGTAATAATATTAGATCAAAAGTAGAGGTAATAGTAATAGGGGAATTGTGAAGAAATGGTAAGAATAATAGATCAAAACTAGAGGTAATAGTAATAGAAGAATGGTGAAGTATTGGTAATGGTAATAGATTGCTTGTAATGGAAGAATTCGATCCGTCACTCGAGTATATTACGTCATGATCAATTACGTCGCACGTAGGTGGACGCCAAAATCATAATTGACAGACCGGCATGATGCTGGAACAGTCTGTTAATTATATAACTTGTATGTCTTTGGTGTAAATTTACTATGTAATAAACATTCGGTTGAATATTTTGAAACTAATATGACTGGGCGCGTTTCTCCCACAGGTATCTATGGTTACCTTGAAATTGGAATTCTGAGAATTCAGGATTCAAAGTATATTAATCGATCGCAACACGCGCAAAGCATGGACGGAGCTTAGCTAGAGATGGATGGGCCATTGCTAAAATGGATTCATCCATTAAACCCCATCCCTTCTTCTTCTTTTCGATCGCTGGTATCACACTTAGAGAGCCGTTCTCAAGATGAAATCTGTGGTTTTCTGCAGTTCTTCCACAGGCCCATACAGCTTTTCAAGAAAAGAGGTTGACAAAGGCCAGATCTCTTCTCTCAGCAGCTGGTACGTACTGCAACATTGAAGTATGTGCTCTGTGGTCTGTTCTGCTTCTCCACAAGGACAAGCGGGCGATGTCGTAAGGTGGAACCGCCTGTACATGTGTTGGTTTAGTCTGTTGTGTCCTGTTCTGAGACGAATAATGGTCACTTGCTCTGGCCTCGAGAGACTATGGTAGGCATCTTCTGATTGAGGTGTTCTATAGAGTGACTTGATGATAGTCTTCATCTCTGTATGGGTAACCATGCTTTCTGTCTGATTCTCTTCTGCACCCACCTTTGCCATCTTGTCTGCTTCCTCATTTCCTTGGACTCCACAGTGTGAGGGGATCCACTGCAATGCTATCCGAAAGCATTTGATGGTTTGTAGTGCTTCTTCAAGTCGTGGCAGCTTACCTTTGGTGATAGCCGCAAGGACGTAGCGGGCATCAGATAAAAAGACACTCTGTGTAATAGGGTCTGCTTTTCTGCTGATGGTATTAGCTGCATGAACCAGTGCTTCGACTTCAGCTCTGTAGTTTGTGCAGTGTTTGCCCGTCGGTATTGCAGCTGACTCATGTTGTCCGTTTGGATACTGTATGTGCAGTCCGGCACCTACGCTCCTAATTGCATCTTTGGCTGACCCATCTGTGTAGATCCTTATCTATGTCTCCTGAGGGTACATTTCTTCCAGCATGGCTAGGGTCAGGGCCTTCTTGCTCACATCACTGTGTTCATCTTTGGTTGTGAGATGAGGTACTGTGGTGCGAATAGCTATGCTCTCTAGTTTGTTTTCCCAGGGTGGAGGATCAAGGGTGTGGTTTGGGTCTTCTATTTGTGCTGGCAACATTTCTTGGTGTTTCCTTTGAAGTGCTTTTGTCTCTTTCACAAAACTTGATATTTTAAGTCTTCCTGATGACGGCTGTGCTTGCCTGATCTTCATCGGGTGGTTGCTGAACGATTTGAACGTTGCAACTTGGATCAGTGCTTTGCATCCCCTTCCTTTGCTAAGTGGGGAGATGCCTGCTGTCTGCTCCATTTTTTCTATTGTTGTTGATCTCATTCCACCAGTGATGATGCGCAGTGCCTGGCTTTGTACTCTGTCGCGGTTCTGTTGATGAGATTTAGCTGCTGTCATCCATGAGCTGGATCCATACTCAAGGTGTGGTCGTATGGCACCTAGGTAGATGGTCTTGAGGATCCTTTCATTGGCACCCCACTTTGTTCCTGCCAGCTTCCTCATGATGTTTAGCTTTCTTCTGGCCTTTGCCTCTGCATTCTGTATGTGCTCCTTCCATGTAAATCTTCTGTCGTAGGTGACTCCCAGGTATTTTTGCTTGTCCTCATACTCGAGTGGAGTACCGCCCAGTGTCAGATTGCCAACCTTGGTTTTGGTGGACAGTGAGAATAGCATGGCTGATGATTTTTCTTTGTTGATGGTAATACACCAGCGATTGGCCCAAGCTGTAATTCTGTCCAAGGCGAGCTGCATTCTGTACGTGGCAGTCGTTGTGTACTCTTCGGTGCACCAGAGTACGAGGTCATCTGCATAAAGGGCTGCTTGGATCCCATTGGGCAGCTCTGCTACAATGTCATTAATGAAGAGTATGAACCGAGTTGGTGATAATACTCCGCCTTGTGGCACCCCTTGTCTCAGCAATACATTCCGTCCAGATTGTCCATCCACCAGCACCCTAGCTCTGCGATTGTGTAGGTACGACTTGGTCCATCGGAATATGTTGCCACCGATGCCTGTGCGCCGGAGCTTCACGAGGAGGCCATCCTTCCACACCTTGTCAAATGCCTTCTGCAGATCGATAAAGGCAGCTAGTATCACCTTCTTGGCTTGAAAAGTGTCCTCTATGACCTGTGCAAGATGTGTTGTTTGATCTTCTGTGCTCCTGTATCTTCTGAATCCGGCCTGCTCTGAAACTATAATGTTCTCCGACTCCAGGTACCACTGCAACCGCTGGTTGATGATGCGCTACATGGTCTTGCATATGCAGCTTGTAAGACTGATAGGACGGTAGCTCAGCACTTTCGTCTTGTTCTTCCCTTTTTACAGAATAGGAGTCATTCTGGCTTCCTTCCCGCACTGAGGAACCTCTCCATTGGTCCAACTGAGATTAAAGATGTCTAGCAACTTGCGGAGAGATGCATTACCAAGGTGTTGGATCATTTCATTCGTAATGCCATCTGGCCAGGGAGATTTCTTCTTCTTCCATTGGCGGACAGCCTTCTTCAGTTCTGCTAAACTAATGTCAACTTTCATTGCATCGTGAGTGTTGGTGTCTGTTCTTTCCTTTTGCTCTTTTCTAACCTCTTTTTGACGCATCCGTGGTATCGAGATGTTGCTTTCTTTTGCATATGCCTTCGCAAAGCATCTGCAGCCGTCTTTCCTGTCAGTGTTTGTCCATCTTCTTCAAGAGTAATCTTCTCTCCCCCGACACCCTCATCATTCAGTGCTTTATTCAGTCTCCATAGCTTTGTGATGTCTCTCTCTAAATTATACCCTGCCATCCTTTCCCTCCAGCTTCTTCTTTTGGCCTCCAGCTTGGTCTTTAGATACCTGGCTTTAGTTTGTTGTAGCGTGAAGTGGATTTCATGACACGGATTACCCTCTGCATCTTCTCTGACCTTGTCTAGTTTATCATGTGCTGCTTGCCTGATTTCAGCATATGCTTCCAGTGTTGCCTCTGGTGGCTCTTCGGTCTATGTCTATGGATAAATGCGCATTTGTTCCATCAGTGGTGTGTGTTGATGAGTGCTTTTCTGTATGCTTATTACGATTATGATTTATGATTTTATAGGCCTATTTACTAAGAGTGTAGCAGACAGCTCATCGTGGCTGAGCGGGTCTCCTCTGCCACCCCACTCCACCTCATCCCACTCCCACCACCATAAGTTTATTGATAGCATGAAATGGTTACAACCAGATGTCTATAACACTATTATTAGCACAATGAACGGCTGCTCCTACACAGTACCACAGCCGCGGAAACAAAGATGTACATTTCTACGATCCTTTGGTTATCAATCACTTGGGAGGAATGCAACAGGAGTCACCGTGACAGTACGATGAATCCCGACTCTCTTACTGTAAGTTACTGACCAAGACTATCAGAGGAATGTACCAGGAGAGAGGTGGATTGTGGAGTGAGATTGGGTAGGTGTGGATGGGTGGGGTGGGGGCATGGCAACAATAATCTAATCCCTGGTGCGATCTGTCGTTCAATTATCTCATGCTTTAATCAACTGCGTCACGAGTTAACTGACGTCACAATCATAAGGACGTGGAATCCGTCCCGAAAATCGAAAGGTCGAAAGGAATTGTAGGAATTGTGTCTTTGATGAATTTACAAATTAATAAATATTCAGTTGAAGACTTTGACACAACTTACATGTATAGTTTGCTACCTTGAAATTTAGACTAGTAATTCAGGATTCAGAGTTTTAACTCGATTCTAAGACGCGTAAAATCTGGCGGGTGTGGGAGCTTATCTCGAAAAAGGCGGGACAGATCTAGAAATGCATGCATTCTTCAGCCTCTGCGCTTACTTACCACCAGTACGAGATAAATGCGACCGCGGGTATAGCAACAATGAGCTGCAAGATTTTAAAATCTCTTACAAAATATGCCACACCAGACATAATCATGACGCCCAGAGCAAACCATCCTTGAATGAACACGCCAGTCACGACACGCCATGATGGACCAATCATCTCCATCACTGGAGAAAATACAATAAAGAATACATCGGGACCAAAATATGATGGTTATATGGCAAGATTCAGAGCCCCCCCCCCCCCCCACCGTAAGACAAGTAATCTACTGTGTCATGGATGTGGACACAACCACCCATCAAACCTCTCATCCACCCACCAGGTTACAATGGCAATGCATGTGTGACAACCACCCATCAAACCTCTCAACCACCCACCCAGTTACAATGGCAAGTGTTATAGGGGGCTAGAAGTTCCATGAGTTTCAGGACAAAGCATCAAATTTCTAGGTCATGGTGTTACAAAGTACACACCAGAATACACATTTTGGCCATAACACTGGAGTGTAAGAAGGCAGAATCACCATATTTATCACACGCTGTCACTAGGTGTATCATTAAGACAGTCCGCAAATGTTTCAGCCTTGCCCTCCAGTGCATTCGCGTTATTAACCCTTTAATGACGAAGCCGGCCAGAACCGTCCTCTGCAGTGGTCTTGAGGAATGCTCATTTGCAGGTCAAGGGAAAAATATTTCAGAAATTTTACCACTGTATTGACTGACTCGGTAATCGAGCCAGCCATTCCAGTGCTAAATTTTCAAAAATACTCTCTAGGCCTGCAAATGGGCATTCAATAAGTCAATATTTTCTTGACCAAATTTAGACATTCTAGTTTCTGATATGATGCTTACGGATTACAAAGCACGTGGTGAATGCGCCTCCAGTGCATGAGCCCACAACACAACGCAACATTACAAAGCTTATGTAGTCTGGAGCAAATGCAGCCCCTGAGGCAACAATGGACGCGACTACAGCAGTGATCACCAGAACCTTGTGGCGGCCATATCTATAATAAAAAAAATATACATAACTTGATAACGCATATTACTGGGCCGATACCGGGCCACTATATACTGGGTCGTATTGGCCCATTATTGGTCAAGTACCGGCCACGTAACCTGCATTAACAGATAAATGTTCAGATATCATACTACATTAAGTCTGAAGTGTTGTTAGGTTATAAGCTTCTTATTGTCATCACTGTCAGTATTTTCATTGTGTACACTTAAATATCCACGCATCAATATTGGCGTAGGCCCTATCATGAATGTTGGCGTAGGCCCTATCATTAATATCGGCGTAGGCCCTATCTTACGTGTCATAAATTACAAATTAAAATGTGTACAGTTCAGTGGCATTCTTTGAGATTGGAGCAGCCCCGAACCTGGATAGCCATCTCCAGAGATAGAGTCTGATGAACATCCCTCTTGCCCATCGACCTAATATAAATATATGAAACTGCATAAAAAGATCGCATCAGATCTTTCCAGGGGACCACACTGTTCACACTCGCAAGACGCCGTCTCTGTAGCAACCATTCTCAAGATTTCTGCTGAAGTGACTGTCAACAGACATCAATCAGATAGAAATGGAGCACTCCAGATTTAGCTATGCTCCACTCACCTCTAGCTAAGCTCCACCCACGCTTTGTACGGGTTGGGATTGATCGATCCCTGCACTCATTGAATCTCATTTGTAGAAAAAATCTCCACAGGTTAGCTGATGAATATTTTGAAATTAATTTGACTGGGTGATGTTGGCAAATTAGTTTCAAAATGTTCAACAGAATGCTTATTGAGTAGAAAAGACATACAATTCGTAGAATAACGCTTAATCTATCATCAATTAAGCGTTGTGAGAACATAGCTACGTCATTCATGGCGTAATTGATTATAACGTCATATGATTGTCTGAGAAACTGGATTCATCAGTTAAGATATCTGTGCTCCAAGTCTCAGAATTATTTAACGCGTTATATATCAAATCTCTAGTAAACTAGCATTTATGTACACAAATAGGAAAGATGGTTGCATTCCCTATGTTCGTTTGACCTGCTCTATCAATACACGGATAGAACTTCACACACCCAGTCTAGTATATACATACTGAAGTATACGTGCACGTATAGGCCTACATATCTATAACCAAGCAATTACTATGAAGTCTTTGAATTCGGATCTAGTTTTGGCCATACCTATACGTAATCAAGACACAGACATTATTTTCTATAGCCCTTCCATTTACGAAACCGGCCAAAAGCAGCCTCTGCAATGGTCTTGAGGAATGTCCAGGTTATTACAGTAGTAAATTTTCAAAAATAGTCTTCAATGGGCCTGCAAATGGACATTCAATAAGTATATATTTTAATTTTCTTGAGAAATTTGGTCATTAAAGGGTTAAACTTACCTATCAGCGAGTGAACCAAACAATACTGTGCCAACGAGAAATCCTACCATGTATATAGTCGTTGCCATGGCAACCATCCATTCTCTGTCGCATACTAGATCCCACTAAAGGAAAAAGGGTGATTGAATAAAAGCAGAAGTCCATCATAGTAAATATGTATTATAGGGCCTATAATATGATAATTCTTGCTAGGCAATCCAAATCCACTCGCAATTTCTCCTAAAGAGACAACATGAGCAATATCAGCAGCAATGGCTAAATCAAGGCTTTAGCTATACCCGTCCATCTCTAGCTAAGCTCCACCCGTGTTTTGATCGTGTTGGGATCGATATATAAGGGCCTATACCTTGAATCCTAAATTCCTTGAATCCCAAATTATCATGGTAACTATAGAGCAAACATGTTGAATATGGCAGATACAGCGCCCGGTCAAATTAGTTTCAAAATATTCAACAGAATGTTTATTAAATATGAAAGATATACACTTCTTACACATAATGGACATTTAAATGTTCATGACTGACTAATGTGCTACGTCATTCATTAAGCAACATTGCTGTGACACAAGTCTTCATGTGAGGTAATTCATTATGACGTCAAATACTTAAATGACAGATTGGATTCGTCCATTAGAAAGCAAACCAAAAGCGATGAAACTATAGGTTTGAGATAGGTTTCCATATCTCTGCCCCGTACCAATAGATCACTCACCCAGCGGCTGCAAGCACGCACACACGCGCGTACACGGCCTCTAGAGTGGTGTTGAGGAATGTACATTTGGCGGCCAAGAGAAGAAAATCTTTTTACAATTGACCCGAGCCAGTCATTCCACTGATACATTTCCAAAAAAATTGTCTATTCTTTAAGTTCCATTCACTGCAGTTGTGTTCAAATCAATTTTAATCAGAGATTGCAGACCCTCGCCATTTCCACTTCGTCAGAACGCACCCCATTTCTAACTAAGCTCCGCCCACAATGTACGTGGGGTTGACATCAAATTATGTAGTTTGAATACTGAATTTCAAGGTAACTAACATACCTGAGACACAATAGTGTTCCTGAAGCCTGACCATCGGTCATATGCCCAGGCCTCACATTCCTGCATATCCGTCACATTGCTGTCACTCAATGCTCCACTCTGATTATGCCATTCTTCAAGATTCACCGGACGTGAGCACGTGTAGTTCTTTAGTGTGTGAAGAGAGGAATTATGTTTGAAGAGAAGTTCAGCAAATATAGCAGCAGATGCATCCTGGTCGAATGGCCAATCGCCAGTGACGTTCTGTGAATGGTTATAGGTTTGCTGCGAGTTAGGCGTGGCCAGTTTATATTCTATGTTAGAATGACCATGCAGCTCCGGAGTGGTGGACGCTTGCATAACCGACATGGGTAGTGCTGGATCCCAGCATGCAAAGTCCATCTCTCCACCAATAAACACCATAGAAAGTGTTTGCATTCCTGTTGGAATCGCTACCAATCCCATCAGCAGGAACATCAGCTTTTGGTAACGACCAAACTCACCAATTTGTCTCAACACAAAGTCGAAATGGGCCATGTCGAGTGGCAATGAAAGGCGCAGTATTAAGAAAGGGTCAGTATTATACACACCTACGGTATGTATTGTCGAAAATGACTAAAAATACAACCACAGCGTCCAAGACCGAGAGGATGTCTAATACAAGTTCACAACTATAGATGTCACAGCGTCCAGAATAATAGGTGGATTTAAAAACAAAACAAACACAGCATCCAGTATCCAAGTGGTTTTAGCAAAACAAACGCGGTATCTAGGTCGTTTAGACTTACAATAAGTTAACCAATACAACAACAGTGTCTTGTATGGTGAAAAGGACCGGATTAGCACACATGTCCAGTATCGTTAAACAATTCGTATAACACGCATGTGCTCGCGTAAATATCACCACATTCATCGTACATCTCTCCACCAAGAAAGCATAGCGTATGTGGTATGTAAGTATGTATATATGTAACTAGAGTAATAAAGCTTATCCGGAGATTTATAGAGATATCTAGCAGCAGGCCGTGTGTAATAACATATCATATCACTCACTCTGTGAAACTAGACTACTATTATTTCAACAATCCACTTAGCAGCAGATCTGCACTACTCAAACACTTCCCTCTTTCTCTCACAGTCTCGATCTTGCTAGCAACCACCCATCTCCCACGTGATCTCCCAACATCCATCCATCCATCCCTACATACATCTATCGATACATCATTTCTCCCTTCCTCCCCCTCCCCCCACCCCTCTCTCTCTCTCTCTCTCTCACCCCCTCCTCCCACCCCTCCCCCCCTCCGTCCATCCCTCCGTCCATCCATCCATTCCTCCCTCTCTCTCTCTCTCTCTCTCTCTCTCTCTCTCTCTCTCTCTCTCTCTCTCTCCATCCATCTCTCTCCATCCCGCTCTCTCCTCCTTCCCTCTCACTGCCTCGCTTGCTCGAGATAACATATACTTCCATTAGTTATTGGTGCATCCCCCCCAACCCCCACCTCTTTGTTTTTTCTTACCGCGTCCGCCCTAAATCGGCCAACAGTTTTACCGGAAAGTTTTTCTGCCAGATATTCCCCCATCTGTTCGTCGGACCAACAGTTGGTTCGAGATAAATTATGTAGTTATCTAATACATTTTTAGATTTCTCAGACATATTTCCATTAATTGTTTGCAATGGTGGCCCCATATATATGGATATATTGGCTAGATGGCTCATGCAGCGATATCAAACAAATCTCTCCATTCAGCGGGTATAAATGAGCAGAGAGACAAAGTCATGAATATATTAACGGGAAAAATGTTGAAACAATCATGAACTACCGTAAACTTTTATCACAGGAAAACCCTGTCTTTTACAGGCTTTTACAAGAATATTGGCTCTAGAGATTTAAAGTTAATGGACTCTCAAATGTCTACGGCAATCAAGACTTCCATGCAAAATGCAGTGATGATGACGACCCCTCTACAGGCACCAAGGGGTTATAGTGGAGCTGCCATCCTCTGGGCTGGTCATGTGACTTCAACCAGCATATTCGAAAATTGATGACGGAGGCAAAAGAATTGTAGGCATAGAACTCTTGATTAACAGTCCCATCTTCCTGATTAATGTATATATGCCATCAAGAGGGTCAGCTCATTCTGGAAGAGAATTTGACGCAGTTCTAGATGAACTACATGTGATAGTTGTGGGATATTAGGATTCCCACCATATCCTCGTAGCGGGGGATCCAAATGCCACACTTCACAGAGATCATCATATTCCTAGAGATCAGAAGCTCAGGACATTTATGGACAAGCATAACTCACAGCTCCAGCTTACAGCTCCCAAACGATTACCCCTCGAATGTGGCATTCTGCTCTGAAAGTGGAAATTCTTCACAGATCGACAACTGGTTTCATACAAGTTAAAGATAAGGATCTAGTACAGCAGGTCATGATAGCAGAGAAGCACCACCTTAATCTGTCAGACCATACATATGTCAGTATATCGATAACAGATAACCTCCAGCTGCAACAACACCCAATACAAGGTACACAGCAGGCTAACAAGCGGGTACCTGCAGGAATTAAGTGGGAAAGGTGTGATATCGACATGTATATGAACATAATTAAGGCTTCGCTTTAAAATGAGCGATCTGAACCCCACACACCTTATATGAACAGCTGACCAACTGGTGAGAAATTCTGCAACTACTATGCACAGTGCTTCAGTGACAGTTACGAGTCAAACCGAAAAGCCACAAAAGAAGAAATCACCGAAAGGAAGCCAACTATGGACTCCACACCAAGCATCCTTAGTACACCACAGCAAGGTAGCACACAGAAACTGGAAGCTCAGTGGAAAACCTACCGACAGTGGCAATATCCTTAGTGAAGCACAGAAGGAAGCCCGGAGGAAACTTATACAATCAGTATGTTTATTGAATAGTGCGAAAGGAACTGAGCATCACACCCAAATCATGCAAGCACACGAAAAAGACAAATACACATTATTTCAACTCATTGCTAAGCAGCGTTCCAGTCCTAGAAAAACAACATTCTCAATTCCTTCAAAGACCACTTCTGCACGCTTGCAAACCCTTCTCGAAACCCAGCTTTCAGCAGTAGCTACATGCGCCTGCTTAGACTGACGTCGCAATAATTGAAGATATGTGCAGCACATGCCCTTCCAAAATGGAACATAGACCAGTAACTGAAGATGAGATAAGAAGCATAGTTACTGGACTTAAGAACAACAAAGCAGCCAGTCATCAAGGTCTAACTGCAGACCGCCTAAAACATGCTCCCCCTGTAGTCTTTCTCCACCTGACTATGTTAATGAATAAAATTATCGCTACGAGACATATTCCACCTGATATGAAACAGGGAGTGCTAACCCCAGTACTGAAGAAAGGCAAAGACAGCAAACAAGTGACGAATTATAGAGGAATCACAGTTCTGTCAATCATAGGAAAGGTACTGGAGAGGTACTGGAGAGAGTGATCCTAAATCGAACTAAATCCATGCACGATAGTATTCAGTCAAAGATGCAGAGAGACTTCATAGAAAGGTCTTCCTCAACAAACGCAGCTCTAATCATCTTGGAGGTAACGAACGACGCCAAATTCAACCATGATCAGCTAACTATGGTAACACTAGATGCTTGTAAAGCCTTTGATGTCATATAGCATGCCTCATTACTGCGCAGAATATACAACAATGGAATTGATGGTTCACTCTGGTGCACGAACAAGGGCCTCTACTCCGAAGCTCAATCTTCCATTAAACTGAATAGATGTCTGTCAGACCCGTTTACAATACGCCAGGGTGTTCGCCAGGAGGAATCCTACCTACAATTCACTACGTGCTCTTCATCAACAATCTTCTTCATCTGATGGAGGGCACAAGTATTGGTGCCAAAATTGGACACATTAACTGCTGTGCGCCAATTTATGCTGATGATATTACCCTGCATGCTCGTGACACCAACCATCGATAGGAACTGCTCAATATTGTTGGCCACTATACACGTCAAGAGCGGTATACCATCAATCCAATAAAAAGTGCCCTAGTCTTTCTCAATAAGGGCCCCAAGGAGACACCAAGTATCCGAAATTGAACAGTCGAGTTGCGAGACACATCTGGGAATAGAATGTTATCCAACTGTAAATAAAAGGTCAAAAAGCGCATACAGTCAAGTCGAAGAACCATCTACTCGCTAATGTGGGTTGGTCTGAATGGAAACGGTGGTATGTCCCCTATGGGCGTCGCACATATATGGAAGATTTACTGTGTACCAAGGCTCCTGTATGGTCTGGAAGTCATCAGTTTGTCACAAACAGATCTAAACTACATCGAACAATTTCAGCTTACTGTCCTCAAGCAACTCCAGTCCCTCTAAAACACTGCCACAACAGCATCTCTCTGCTTCTTGGGGACTCGTCCAGTCCAAGCGGAACTAGACTGTGGAAAACACACATGGTTAGGAAACATACTCAGAGATAGCAACACTCTCGAATTTCAAACAGCTGCCAGACAACTTGCTGTAAAGTCCCGCAAGAGCAAGAGCTGGTTTGTGGCATGCCAATCTTTACTAGATACATACAAACTGCCAAGCATCTACCAGCTGATTAGCAACATGCGTACCAAGACAGTGTGAAAATCTCTGATCGACACTCAAATAATCAGTGCCATACACTCGTCATAGGAATCTGACTATGTGGATAAATCCAGCATCAAGTACTTGAACATTGCAGCTTGTGCAGTGAACACCATCCATCACTGCTGGGCCTCTGCTGACAATAATACTACCAGAGATGCTACAAGAGCCGCAATCAAAGCAAGACTACTAACAGGCACCTACATACTGCAGACAAACCGTACACGCTTCAATCAATACTCGGTCTTGGAGGAATGCGCACTCTGCATGCTGCTCCATGAGCCACAACTCACTTCATCGTCTCTTGTGAAAGGCTGGAGGAGTGCAGAAGTCTGTATTTGAAAATAATCCTCTCTATACTCTACCGTGAAAATGATGTTGATCTTATCAGCAAGCCAACAAATGAACCTGAAAATACCACTCAACTGATCCTTGACCATACAAAAATTCTTGTAGAGCCAACATATATGTTCTCCTCCACAGACTCACTTGAATTAACGCTTTCTTTGCTATTCTCTGCATCTGGCGCGCACAAAGCTGATAGAACGATCCATATGTACTGCTCGAAATATTGCTATGATGCTAGTTGTCGCGACCACCTGTGAAGCGAGTTAAGTAAATCGCAATTGTGCATGACTGGGTATTCACTGACTGGCTGACGCGGATGATCAGTTGCATATGTAGCTTTCAAAAATGACTACATTATCTTTTTGGTAATTTGAAGAGAAATTGAACAGTCAACTCAAATTTACATATTTTTTATCAGAAATAAAATTGTGGCTACGTAATAGGTTTAGTAACAAAAAACATATTATGTTGGAGACTATACATCCGGTGAGAAAATACTGGAATTAGTCCTGCAGCAAGACCCCTAAAGGTGGCTTAGTTTTTGGGTAGCTGTGACTCGGATGGTAACATTTGTCCCCATGGCTAAAATTGATCATTGGGGGGTGGATGTCACGAAACCATGTGATGACAGTGTCAGCAGTGGGTGCGAATTACATACGCCGTCATTTTCCAAGATGGCCACTATTTCACCAATGTGAGCGCTGAATGTCAATAGCTCAGAAACTATAACATGTATGAAGGCATTATTGGTGTCGAATTATATGTTTTCCGAGGCATCGAATAAGATGAAACTATGCTCAGATCATTTCAACATCTTCTGAAGTCTTTAATAGCTATATCCTGTTTTTGTACCCCTCACAAAACCTGGTCACTAACTGTTTATTTTTACTGCTTTCTTCGTTTTAACGAAAACGATACAAAACTAACTAACATTACCAGAAGTACATTCGGGAATTACTTATTATAATGTTGCAGACATTTAAGACATTATACTCAGTTTGTTTAAACCCGGGTTCCTGTGAATCGGAAGTCTATAGTAAACCTCTGGGTGGGGTAGAGGAGAAACGATATAGAGCACATTCGATTGGGCTAGTCTTGTCAACACTAGTATCGTACTGTTGTCATAATCACGCCCTTCGACAGCATGACACTAGTGTTGCAACACTAGTCCTGTCGAATGTGTCCAGTGCCTATGTGTTACTGTCGTCAACAACATGTTCATGACATGTCCACACCACAACAGATAATCTTAGCATTCATGTAAATCTGTTATTATTATTATCATCATCATCATCATCATCATCATCATAAACATGTGTAACACTAGCCAAATTTTCTCCTTTTAGATGCGATGAAGACAAATCATAATGGCAGCAGAATTTGATGTTTCTACCAACAAAAGGCGGCGAGTGACTCAACTATTTAACATGGGCAAATGTGTATTTTGTGTTGAACTATTTACAGAAAATTCACTAGAAAATCTCAAGACGCGAACACAATCCAGACACGGTTCTCTGTTCACTGTTCTCTGCATAATCTGAACGACGTGATGCAGTGGGACGATTCTTGCGAAAAGGACTGAAATTCTCGGTGTAACTGCCACTTTCCGGTATCACAAAAACTTCAGGTTCACATGTACCAGTGCTCTCTATCTGAAACTGACCGCGGAAAGGCGTAGCAAAGACAAAATGCCAAGCACCAGTAATACAAGGAGTGGCGTATCCCACTGTTTGTTTTACCAGATCCAATATTTCATCTCAATCCTTTCGAAGGAGAACTGTTTTGTGTAGTGGAGGGTGCAATCCAAAGAAACGACTTAGCTGGTTCAATTATCAATATGTTCTAGGCTTTGATCTCACCCCAACATTATAGTGATTCTGACATGTTGGCTAGACTCCACGGCATCCCGAATGGAAATCTTGTTGCAATAGAGGCTAGGTATCATAGGGCGAAAAATTGCTACGCGAAATATATCAGTAAACGAAAAATCGGCAAGCAGAGGAAAGAAAGTGAAATAGATTTCCCCATCAAAGAAACCGTCAGACATTTAATTTCTGATTTTCAGCCATCTTCCATTGATGACAAGGAGGTTGTTATATCGACAACATTTTAGGAATCGTTTTCGAGAACTGCTTCGAGAAGATGACATTGAAACCCTGAAGAATATCAATTAAAATATCAATCAAAACAGATGAAGAAACAGCTAACTAGCGGGTGGCGAGACATTTCGTTCATACCTCAGCCAGGCATGTTGGACGTACTCTGTTAAAAATGACATTTGATGACATTCTTAGGAAAGCTAATGTGTTAGGTCAATTACTTAAGGAAGTTACGCACTCCGAGGAGGAATCATAACAAAAGTTGGACAATGTTGGTATATTGCGGAGACAAGGCCGTGTGTTGGCTCAAAACTGACTCTTCCCTATCTGATTACAGGAGCCAACTTTCACTGCTCAAGGAGACGTACATTCACCATTTTGATTTAGCAGATGTGCCTACTGAGCTTGTTAGCTTTTCCACTGGTGCTATGTTTAATCGTATTGGACCAGAACACTAACTAATGTGTCCCAGATGTTATCCTTTTACTGGTAATTACAAAATAAGATGCACAGGTAATCTCTATATATGCCATACTCCGTGAATTATTGAATACTGTGATTGAAAAGTCAGCCATTTTTATCGGCCATTTGGAAATATGATTGATTGTTCATCTAAGTGGCCTGGAATCAAGTTTATCGAATTCCTTGACCCCGAAAACATATACTTCGACACCAATACTGCCTTCCTACATGGCATAGTTTCTGAGATATTGATGTTCAATGCGCATAATGGTGAAATGGCGGCCATCTTGGAAAATGGCGGCGTATGCAATTCTCTCCCGCCTTTGACAATGTCATCACATGGTTTCATGATCTCCACACCCCAATGATCAGTTTTAGCCATGAGGACAAATGTTACCATGCAAGTCCCGGTACCCGCCACGTTAGCTTGTCTCTGTTGTTGCAGGACTAAATATAAAATGTCGCTTTTGAGAGGGTCGTGATCATAGATATCCTATGTCTAGATCACTCATGGCCCTCTGAAAAGCGCCATTTCAGTGTCCAGTGGTTTCTCGCCGATCTCGTTTATATGAGAATATCATGTTACTAACGGAATCGTATTTTTTGTTGCAAATTCCATTTCCTAGTCGAATACATTGTCAGATTAACACCTTCAACCAAAACCTATTTGCGATAAAAAAAAAAAATGTATAAATTCAGGTCCTGAATGTCTGCTTTAATACATGTAGGATAAATATAGACTATATCTATCCTCCATGATCCTCTTCTGATTACTGAACAAAAACAGAGACACATTTTATTACCGCGTTTTATAGACCATGGTGGTTGGACCGGGCAAGTCCGAAGCACATTAACGAGGTACAATATTGCATGATTTTAACAACCATAAGCAGTCCATATATTCCTGACCCGTGCGCAATATGAAGTCCATTGATCATGACTAAAAGCCAATTAATTCATGAATCCATTTCTTCAGTCATTAATATTATGTAATAATCAGCTAAGTGGCGTGTAGGATGACGTCAAAATCATTATGTCATGAATGTCTCGATTTAGTTCGTCTTAAACACTTAATAGTCCGTCAGGTTGTATGAATTGTATGTGTTTACTATTTAATAAACATGATGTTGAATATTTTAAAACTAATTTGCCTGGGCCCTGTTGCTGCCTTACCTGTATAGTTTACTGGAAATTGATAGTCAGTGTGTTCATGGATTGGTGGATCCCAACACGAGCGAGGTGTGGGTGGAGCTTACCTGTGGATGGGCGAGGCATAGCTAAAACTGGAAAGATCCATTGATTGCAACATTACATGTAAGCCTACTGTTGCTTGTGGTTATAGCACCTAGCTGTTGCTTGTGGTTATAGCACCTAGCTGCTGCCTGTGGTTATAGCACATAGCTACTGCCTGTGGTTATAGCACCTAACTGCTGCCTGTAGTTATAGCACATAGCTACTGCCTGTGGCTATAGCACCTAGCTGTTGCCTGTGGTTATAGCACCTAACTGGTGCGTGTTGCTATAGCACCTAAATGCTGCTTGTGGTTACAGCCCCTAGCTGTTGCCTGTGGTTATAGCACCTAGCTGCTTCTTGTGGTTATAGCGCCTAGCTGCTGCATGTGGTTATAGCACCTATCTTCTGCCTGTGATTATAGCACGTAGCTGCTGCTTGTGGTTATAGCACCTAGCTGCTCCTTGTGGTTATAGCACCTAGCTGCTACTTGTGGTTATATCACCTAGCTGCTGCTTGTGGCTATAGCATCTAGCTACTGCCTGGGGTTATAGCACCTAGCTGCTGCATGTGGTTATAGCCCCTAGCTGCTGCCTGTGGCTATAGCACATAACTGTTGCCTGTGGTTATAGCACCTAGCTGCTGCTTGTGGTTATAGCCCCTAGCTGCTGCTTGTGATTCTAGCACCTAGCTGCTGCTTGTGGTTATAGCACCTAGCTGCTGCTTGTGGTTATAGCACCTAGCTGCTGCCTGTAGCTATAGCACCTAGCTGCTGCCTGTGGTTATAGCACCTAGCTGCTGCCTGTAGCTATAGCACCTAGCTGCTGCCTGTGGTTATAGCACCTAGCTACTGCTTGTGGTTATAGCACCTAGCTGCTGCTTGTGGTTATATCACCTAGCTGCTGCTTGTGGTTATAGCACCTAGCTGCTGCCTGTGGTTATAGCACCTAGCTGCTGCCTGTAGCTATAGCACCTAGCTGCTGCATGTGGTTATAGCACCTAGCTGCTGCTTGTGGTTATAGCACCTAGCTGCTGCCTATGGCTATAGCATCTAGTTGTTGTTTGTGGTTATAGCACCTAGCTGCTGCCTGTGGTTATAGCAGTCACGGATATATAGGGAATCAGGGGTGAATCTATGGAGGGTGAGGGGGATTTCATGGGTTCGCACGCGTACACATAAGCAGGGTTTGGTTTATTAAACATATTTTTATTGCTTTAATATGGCAATTTATTGGGATTGAGTCACAAGTTGTCATCAACTTAGTTACGATTCTCTCCCAGTAGGTGTATCATGGTCAGGCTGGTGTGCCCGTTCTTCTCCAAAACCCTACATATATATGTTTATTGAAGTAAAAGTTAAGCTGATGATCTGATAGAACCTCCAGAACTGTAAGAAACGCAGTTTGGGAGCATTTAATTTTCAGACATTTTGGGGGTGATGGCGGGTGGTGGGGGCGGGTGGGGGTATAGGTGTTCTTCCAAGCATCCACTTAAGTATGATTTCAACTTGTTTTAGGCTGACCTCCTGAAATATAGGAGAGGACCACGTGTGCCCACTCGCCTTCCAACACCTACATATATCCCTGTAAGATTTCAACTGATATTACCTTCAGTAATTCGGCGGAGGGTCCCAGCCCCAACACAGTGATATATGCTCTTTTTACATGATCCCATGCCAAGTCCTGGAGAGAGAGAGAGAGAGAGAGAGAGAGAGAGAGAGAGAGAGAGAGAGAGAGCGAGCACGGTTTTAACCGTAACTGCGGGGACATTGCATTGTGGGAACATTATTATTTTAACAGTTTAGAGCATTTTCTGAGTGTCTTATAAGCGTTTTACACCTATATCTAAAGAGTGGTTTTGATTATTTACATTAACAACAAAATTTCGAAAAGCCTTGTTTGGGCTGTCCTCGCACGAGGAGGTGAGATATGAGAGAATCTTCACACGGAGCTGGGACATATGAGGGAGTCTTCACACGGAGAGGGGACATATGAGAGTCCTCACACGGAACGGGGACATACGAGAGTCCTCAGAGACTTAAACGGTATATGGTTGAGAGATGGACAAGAAATTTCCCCTAGCCTAGCCTACACAACACATGCAATGCTTATCATAGCACGTGTTTGTATGCCCTAAGCAATACTCATTAAAAAAGTGAGAATTTGTCCATTTTGTGGGGACATTGAAATGGGAGAGATGGGTTGAAAATTGGTTGATAGGTGTTTAAGAGGTGCCCGCCCTTTTTATACACCTCATATATAGCGACCGAGATGACGGTTTCGCCAGTTTATAGTACTGGTCAATGAATGTAACTTGATCTTATCTAGCAAATGATTGCTGGTTTATATGTACATTTACGAACACGTCACTCCGTGTTTCTAACACAGTTATGACCGTTTGCTCGATTAATACAACAAACTCAAACTGTATTCCTGCCATTTTCTAGAGATCGTTCCATACAACTTTCTCTCGTTCTTTGTCAGGATGGACCTGACTTCTAGCGAGTTTGCCAATATTTGAAAATATTAACCATGTCGAAATACTTCATAAGCCCTTTTGTAAAATTCTCTTGAGTGAATACTACCCATACAGCAATGGTCTATGTCCAACTCGGCCAGTATCCTCCCATGTTAGAGGCCGTACTTGCAAACCCCCAATTTCTGGCTACGTTGACTAGCGGTTTTCTGGTAGCCAAGCAGATTTCTGCCTACTTCAATCTCGCTATAAATCTAAAAAAGAGGCGTAGCTTCGTGCCAATATCGATGGAGAGCTTGCAAGACACGAATGTCAATCTATGTGATTGACAGTATATTAGTAGGATGATAATAACCAAGCAATTTTATTAGGCGGTAGTTGACTGACCTCATTTATGAAGTTACGCGAACTTCGCGTAGACATCAAAAGGCTGTGCAAGCACGGGACTCAATACGAGTGGGAGTACGAGACCGTGCGATGACTCGATACGAGTGGGAGTACGAGACCGTGCGATAGGACGATGGTATCCTCTACGCATAGCGATAGACACAAGAATGGTACTATTTTGGGCAAAATTAATAACAGGCAGGGAATTCAAAATTTCATATATACTGTATTACTGCATAATCTTTTATCAAATAACACATATTAGTGGCCATGGATGCTGCATATTAAAAATGTTAGATAATACCTGCCTGTCGATGGTATGGACAAATCAAGACCCGTTCCATACAGACTGGCTAAAATCAGTATTAAATCGACAGCTCTCTGATCAGTATATGCAAGAGTGGCGCGGGGAAATCTTCAATAGCAGATTATGCATCACATGTAGGATCTACAAAGAAGATTCAAAACTCGAAAAATATCTAATCTGTCTCCCGGAAAAAACTATAAAAAATACTCTGTAAATTTCAAACGAGTATCGTTTACAGACATGCACGTTTTTGTAATCTATGTGACCTAAATGTACTAGTTGACGAATTCCACTATTTATTTCAATGTCATGAAATACATGCAGAGAGACGAATATATTTTCATAAATATTATACACTTCGCCCAAATACACATAAAATGTATCAACTTTTCAATTAAAAAAAATTCGCAAAACAATAATACCTCTCTGTAAATATATTGATATCATTATGAATAAGTTTAAAAAGAACAAATGACAGATTATGTAATTACCAGCGCGTAAAGCTTGCTATACCTATTGGTCCTACAAATGTATGCACGTCTCCGTGAGTGGCGGTGGCAGTAGTAGTAATAGTAACTATAACCCATATTCATACTACCCGCCGTCATCATCATCATCATCATCATCATCAGTTTGCGACCACAACTATCATCAGTTTTATTTATATCATTGAAAAACATAAACACCTATACGATTTAATTATGTATATGTAACCGCCATTATATGTATATTTCATGTCTATATGTTTCCTAGCTCCCATTTTGTTCCAGAGAGCTTCCGCATAACTGCCAGTCTTCGCTTGGCTATACCTTCAACTTTTCTGATTTGCGCCTTCCAGGTTAGTCTTTTGTCAAATATCAGACCAAGATAAGTTACTTCATCCTCAAAGTACAGAACTGATTCACCAAATTTCAGACGTCTTGTGTTCCTTTTTAGTGGATAGTGTGAATAAAGTTGCGACTGTCTTCTCTTTGTTGATCTGGACAAACCATCTTGTAACCCAAGAATTGAGGTGATCAATTGCGAGTTGAATGCGGTAATTGGCTGTTGATACATACTTCTCGTTGCCCCACATCACAAGATCGTCAGCATACAATGCAGCTCTGACTCCCATTGGAAGGTTATTTAGCAGGTCATTGATGAATATTGTGAAGAGGGTGGGAGAGACTACACCACCCTGAGGTACACCATGTCGTAGCAGGACTTTCTTGCTGCTCGTTCCATTGAGCTGTACTGATGCCTTTCGGTTGTGGAGATACTGGCATATCCAGCTTCTTCAGTACAGGGATCATGTTGGCCTCTCTCAAAGACTGGGGAACTTCTCCTGTGTACCAACTTTTGTTGAAAATCTCCAGAAATTTTCCGAATTTCGCGTTTTTGTGATTGCATTAATCCAATAGTGACACGTAGATATAAATCGTGTAGACGTTCAGGTAAATCATCAGTCAGCGGTGGTGTTGTATCCGAAAGTGCAGGTGTTTCCAGTGAAATTATGTCCACCAAATGGCCGCAGTGTACTCCGGGTTCTAGAGTGACAGGATCTGCGGTACCATCGAACACTCGAAAGGGTATTTTCCCTTTATCCGTAGTGTCTACTAGTAGGCAGGGACTTGCGCATTGTGAGGCGATCATGTACTCAGGGTCGAGTTCCAGCATGGTGATGTGTGTGTTGCTTCCTAACTGTGGTGCAGTGGCTCATATGCGTTCCTGTCCTGGCTCAACCGTGGCAGTACTTGAAAGTATTACTGCAGGCGTATTGTATAACGATGATGCGGGTCCGAGAGGTATTCGTCGGCCGTGTATGTCGAGTTCCTGTTGTCTGCAGTGTATGATGGCTTCGCTGGCACTGAGACAGTCAGAGCCAAGTAAGGCGTCGTTATGAATGGAGGCGATGACAACTCTCTGAATGAATTGCATTTCCTCTATCTGAATAACTAAATTAACTACACCGGCCACGGGCACATCCGCTCCCGTAGCCGTCTGTAGGTAAATATTTGTAGGCTTAAGGGGAGGCTTTTTATGAGATGGGATGCTCTCATATAAGCGCTGGTTAAATACTGTAAAAGAAGCTCCGGTGTCGATGTTAGCGCTTGTAGAAACGCCACTAACCAGACAGGCACATTTGTAGATTACCTTACGATGAACCTGCGGAAGAGTTTCCAATGATGCCGTCCGCGATAATTGCATCGGAGCAGCATCATTCTGTATATATTCCATCTGTTTCCATATGGCTTCTCTCAATGTTACAGATGGCTGAGTGAGGAATGAACCAGTTCGTCGTCACCGCTGGGGTGTAGGCTGCGGTGAAGACGGAGCTGGGGGTAGCAATGGCGGTGGCGTTGTGGCCGTTTCTGTGTGTGTAGTATTGGTGTAGACGGCAGTCCGTACGGGATGACTGATAAGTTTCACCTGTGCAAGCCATTTCCGGCAGTGCTTCATGGGATGTGTTGTTGAAGCACAGAAGAAACAGCGCAGTTTCCATGGATGTGCGTTCCTCCGTCTATGTTGGCGCTTGCGTATCCATGGGGCGGAATGATTTGTGTCTCCAAAATTGCTACTGTCGGTGGATGCGGAAGATGATGCTGATCGGGGCGGTGTTCTGCATACCACCAGAGGGCACCGAGAATCTAGTGTCTTAGTGGCGGGATGTGGTGCTTTCAAAAACGTTGTTTCAGCAGAGGTCCTACAACCTAACACTGCCGCTTTACAAAGAAAAGAAGGTTTGTTGTGTATGGAATAAGAGGGGGGGATGTCTTTGCTGCGGATGGGGGAGGCAACGTAGCACGGACATATTGGAAGCCGTGCTTTGTGATGTTGATGTGTCCGTTACTTTTTGATGATGATGGGTGGCCACTGAACGTTGTTGTGTGTAAGCCGCAGTTGAGCTGAGAGAGGAATGCGGGCACCGAAGTGGCTCGTTATAGTTCGGTACCCTTAGGGGTTTAACTGTTTCTCTTGTTGCGGTGTGGTGAGGTGCGTTGCAGGCGTTGTGGAGGGATGTTGGTTAGGACACCATTCCCTCCAATGTCCCAGCTGACTGCATCCAAAACAGGTGTTCGGTGGCGGTGCAGTACTGGTAGTGTTTGTAGTCCTATACTGTGTGGTTGCTAAGTTAGTGCTGAGGGTGGTGACTAAGTTGCTGAGTGCGGAGATCTGTTTGTTGATCTGTTCTATTCGCTCTCCCATGTTGCCGTTATTGTTGTTGTTTTGCTGGTTTCCACGCCCTGGGGCTCCGCTGTACCCACCTCTGCGGGCATGGCCCCTTCCTCCAGGTGCTTGATTCGGGCTGGTCTTCTGCATATCCGATACTGGTGGTGGTGTCTGCGTGGTTGGTGTTGCTGATCTGGGGGGAACACTGGCGGGCGAGGCGACAGCTGCACCATCTATCTCAGATAGGATGGAGTTGGCGTCGGTTTTGTTTTTCCCGCTCCAGTAAGTTCTCGATACGGACCGCGGTTGCCGTTATTTGGGCCAAACTTCCGTGGTCACTGATAAATAATTTTTCCTTTAGAGCGGGTTCACCGCTTAATGCATCGATGACTGTATCAAGATGCAAGTAGAGTACGCCCTCCATATTAGTGCTCGGATATGCATGGGTAACTAGCCTTCTGATTCGGCCAGCTAACTCAGGAAGAGTTTCTCCCACGCATCATCGTAGATCCTTTAGTTGTAGAGGACTGATTTCCCTGAGAGCTGTGTCGCCAAATTGCTCCATAAGCGCTCGTTCCAATTGTGTGTAAGTAGGAGTACAATCCGTCCCCAGATACGCAAGAACTTGCAGGGCGTTTCCCGAAAGTTTTGCTGCAAGATATTCACCCATCTGTCTGTTGTCCCAGCGGTTAGTCCGACTTATTATTTCGAACTGGATTTTATAATTGGTCTAGTCAATTCCCCCACTAAATTCGGGGGTGGTAGGTGGGAAGTATGACTCGACCAAAACCGCAGGAAGAGTGTCCGGGTGGTGCAGATATCAGAGAAGTGGCGGATTGTACTGACGTTGGTCATGTTGCCGGTGGTGGTGGTGTTGGTGTTTCCCGTCGATGCCGATGCCGAGGAGTGAGGACATGCGTACTCCAATTAACTGAGTCCACCCCGGTGGTTGAGCCATAGACCGGCATGGGTCTATGAACGGGAGGCTGATTATGGTGGAGAGTGCGTGGTCACTCCTCCCGCGGTGAGGGCTGTCGTTTCTCATATGGTGGTGGTGCAACTGGCTGATGGTTGTGATATGTTGTGTAACTGATGTACTGGCAGAATGGTGGTGCCGATTCCTCCCGATGACTCCGCAATGTTCCCCATTAATAGAGCATTTCGCTAGACGGGGGCGGTGCAGGAGGTTGTCTATGTAATGGATTTTCACACGGCCATACTGTCTCTGTAGATGACATGGGCAAAAGATAGTAGTGTGAAGGGCTGTATATATGCCCGTAATCGGGTCTTTGTCGGAATCGTCTACGATTCGGCCCTGGTGGTGTTGGCCTGTCGCAGACGTCCGAGATGGTTCTGAATTCTGTTCCCGTCTGTGAGGCATCCTGAAAGGTGCCATCGCTAACAGGCGAAAACAGATGATAGTGCGAAGTTGTTCACTCCGCGGAATTTCTGGCATAGTCGGTGAGCATATGTGCTGAAAATCCGACGTATGAGGCTACCTCTTGATCGAGGGAGTCCTCGCTGAACGGAGATGGGATTAAACTGAGCTCACTATATGGTGTGGGCGTGAGTTCGCTACACGTTATTACTGTTGTTCTTCGAGGCCCACATCTGGCGCCACTTGTAGCTCACCGGGTAGTGTCGGGCCGTTCCGATGTCTCTTGTCGATTCGCCATGCGCATGTGCACGACGAATGATGATGCTGGTTAGCATCTGGTCTCGGGGTGACGGACCGTGACCGAGACTGCCCTGCGGGAAACGAAAACCGGCTCGTAAGGCCGGTGAAACTCGATCGTTCCGGTGTGGCTGTGCGACCATCGTCGCGAACATTAAATATAACGGTATCATCCCAAGAGTTTGTGACACCAGTATGTCTGTCCATAGCAATTTCGTGATCTATGGACTTACAAGATTTGATTTGGTGACCTAAAAATATAAGTCTATGCAATGCGTTTACCTAAAATCTGCTAGATAAAACCACAATAAGAGCATACGAAAATATGACATAGAGGCAGGTAGATGACCTTTTAAACATGGGGCTCCGGGAGGTACCACACAGACTCGTAGGTCCACAGAGGTATCCCCGCAAGGGACGCTCCCATACACGAGACATAGCTTTTTGACTTAATATAAGTTATTATACCTCTAGGCTGGAAGGAAGAAGAATATCTCGGACGAAAAGTGATGTGCCTCACGCGGGCACTACTCCTAGTGCAATTTTGGGTGAGGAGTATTGTCCTGGCGTGGACCGTCATCGCTGAATCCTTGTGAGAGGCATGTGCCTCATGCGGGCCTCCGTCTCAGGAAGGTGCTGCCATGGCTTAAAGCGGGAGAAGAATAGCAGGCAAGAAACAGGCCTACTCTAATATTTCAAACAAAAATGCTATACAAAGAAAAGACCATACCTAGTGAAATTATGACTGTATGGGTGCGTACTGTTTTACGTGAAGACAGGACGGAAGATTCCCGATGGATTCCTTCATCCCCGTCTTATGTACTTCTAATATGCTGAGTTAGTAGTTGCCGCTTTGTTTCTGCGGGCCTCCTGCCTTGCTTAATTCCTTTTAGTTGTTTTCAAAACAAGAATTAGTTTATGCCACAAGTGGCGATAACTACCTAGCTATTAGACACGGCGGTCATAGTGACCAGATGCCCGAGGACATCCGTACTGCAGACAGCACTCTTACATGTTACTTAGCGGGATCTCCGAACTGGGTGAGAATCTGGACATTCCATGCCGCAAAAACATGAAACATTACAAGACATGGTTTACATTTCATGGAAGCATTATTAGGCCATATCTCCTATCGTTATGGTGGGGGTTAAGAGAGACGGATGCACACCGTGAATGTCCTTCCCGTAAAGGCGTGGCAGATCTAAATATCTTGCCCAGACATTCAAACAGAATTCGGTGAGCATACGTATTTCGCCCGTCACCGGGTCCTATGGAACTAACCATTTAACCTGTCGTTAGGTTTATACACAAGTCACCAGTTTTGCACTGCGCTGCAGGAGAATTGTCAGTAAATATAATAATAATTAATACATATGTTTTCGCAGTGCTTTCCTACACTGGCTTACGGTACTATCTACTAAGTATCCGAAGATACGTGTGCGTGCGTGCGTGCGTGCGTGCGTGCGTGCGTGCGTGTGATACCACACCATAGCCATCACCGAGTCGGATCAGCCCATGGTGCGGATAGGGATATCCAAACAATTAAGAAGCCACAAGGCAAAGAGACAAAATCTTGGAGTTATGAGTCTTACCGGAGTGCGGTGCTAAATTACCGCACTACCAGAAGAGAAGAGTATATTACACAGTATGTAATGAAGAAAGTGTCTCTAATCATTCTGAACCTATCCTATCGAGCTGAATAGCAAAGGTTTTAGTCGGTAGCATGCCGGGCTAAACAGAGTTCTCAGTGAAAAATTGTTGGTGGCGGGAGAAAGTGCTGCATATATAAATGTTGCTGTATAGTGGTTTCTACGTGCATTGCAGTCCTACATTTTTATAACTAAACAAAACGAGTTAACGGATGACCACTGGCCATATACATACATAATCTAACCAGACAAACAATACGGTGTCAAATGATTACGGTATGTATTTTAGTACAGGTCTACGAACCTACTATAGTGTGGTTAGCAACACATTGAGAAAAATGATAATAACTATTTAACAAATACAGAAACTATAACTATCGGTCCTAAGACCTTTGCGGTTCCTTTTAGTCATCAGAACCTTTATTACGGATATGAGATAATTAACGAAACCTATATAGAGAAATAATTAAACTCTGAAGTATAGTTACTTGAATACTTGGGAGTCATTCCTAAGTAAGGCTATGGCGTTACTGAAATTGATACGTCACTCCATACGCGACGTGAGATGATGCGCTCTCCGGAAGCTGGAAAGTTCCCGCAGGCTGGTTCCCGCAGGCTGGTTCCCGCAGGCTGGTTCCCACGAGCTGTTGTCCGCAAACAAGATTCCCACAAAAACATCCATGGTGAGGCATCATCGCTCAGCACTGTAAGCCTATCCAGAATGTCTAACGAGCAGTCAGTAAAAGATACGATAGTACTACCAAGTGAAGAAAGTTCACGTACACCGATGGTACGGATGCAAAGTGTAAACAACCCGATCACTAGCGGGGGTTGTCAAATGCGGATGAAGATACAAAACAAAGCGTCACAGTGCTGGGTACGTCAACCAGCTCTGAAGACGCACCGGGCAGAGTTCACTTGCTACAGTGGAAAGTCGGAAGAACCTACATGATAGGTGCGGCGGCGTTTGAAATACCACTTTTTAGGTGTGGCTGGCAGATCCGACAAGTCATCCATCAAAGAACATCATGCCTCTACATCTGTAGATTCACATTATCAGGCCGCAAAGGCCTCACCGCAAGTTTGTGTTCCGATTGTAGATCTTGTATTCGTGAACGCTTTATCAAAAGTTTCTAAACTACTCCCCTAAAAGAGGAGTTACAAAATTGATTTAGTGTGGTGGGTTGGAAACTGTACTCTACGGGATAAAAACCCGAAACATAGCGAAGAAAGACGTGTGTCGCACTTGATAATAGTTGGTACAGCTCCAACCTGTTCGGCCCCTGGCCGAGGATGCTCTCGATCTCTGGATCGCTTCTCGTCACAGGCGCAGGCTTCGTCCAATCATCGCTCGATCAACAGCCAATCAGAGCGTCGCTAATAATAGCGTCGTCGAACGTTCTAGAACATTCTAGAAGCTTTACGTCTATGTGGTTATGACGTCACGGCAACATTGTGAAGATAATCAAGAAGAGTTTTCCTTGGATAACTCAGCCATTTCTCAACCGATTTTGAAATGGTTTACAGTTTTCGAAAGCCAGAAGTAACGGGAACAGGCAGTTAATAAGAATTACAGAGTACCAGCTCGGTACACTAAAAGCGCCATTCATCTAGGTCACAACTACGCGCTCCATAGAAACAGTATCGCGCGCATGCGCATAATGCGTTTTAACGAACTTCGTCATTTTTCAACACACTCTCTCTCCCATAGACCTGTATACGCCTATAGCTCTACCCAGAGGGGCGTGTTCAGGAAACGAATCCTAGACAGACGGCTCGTACCCAGCTTAGCTGGTACAGCCGGTACCTGACCGGTCGATTCGAACTACGCCAACGCGGGTAAACTCTGCCTCCTTATTTCTAGTAATTTATAGCTGTGTTTAAACACAAACCCAAAACAGCTATTAAAACTATCTGAAATGACAAAATTAGATTGGTAATGTGATGATACTGTAATAAATATTCACCATTGAGAAATTAACGCTTTGATTTGAAACGCACAGTGTTGAAGCACATATATGCCAATATTTTCCAAGTACTAAATATTATACAATATCGTACTCGGCGGATCTAAGGGTAGCTAATCCTAGAATCCGATATTCACAACCTGATGGATGGATAAGTTGGAAAGCTCCATTGGTAAACTTACACTGAACTCTATTGAACTATGAGCTGTCAAGGAATTGCTGCCCACAACTGCTTTCCAGAATGCCAATGCCATGAGAAAGTTCCTGCTCAGTCAAATGACGTCTGCATGGAAATTCCTTCAAATGCAACGAAAAAAGGAATTCTATTGTCGTCTTTGGGAAAGCACGTTTTCACTGAACGTCAGAAGACTGCACTTGGCAGGCTCAATCATAGCAAGCGCGAGTAGAGCACTAACGGTTGCCTGCACACTGTCTTTCACAATGCCCATTTCAATGTCAGTTTCTGTAATCACATTAAGATTAGGTTAGGATTCATTTAGCGTAGGAAAATTTGCTTTCCTGGTATTTTCTGTACATATATTTAGAATATCTTTAGCAATGTTTAGTAGTATATAATACTATCTTACCATTGCCTTTATCAGCAATATCTAGACAAAGTGAACGTTAATATGCTGATATTCAGTCTGTGTAGCGAAGTTATATATCATTGACAGTAATAGACGGTGGCGATGATGACAACAATCGCAACAAACAAACAGCAGTAAAAGCCACAGCAGCAGAAACAACTGATACTACTATGATTATGATTATGTCATGTCTGCTATTAAAGCAACAATTCCAATGGGTACAAAGAACATGACGCAAAGTGAATAAATGATACCCTTTCAGCCTTAATTTTCTCACAAAAAATTTATTGTCAGAAGAAAGCCACAATGGACCCTTTTCCAGTATATCTATCAATCATATGACATCATAATCAACTATGCGACATGTAGGATGATGCAATAATCAATGACGTCATGAACGCTTAATTGATGACGGACTAAACTTTGTTGTACGAATTGCATGTGTTTACTATTTAATACATGATGTTGACTATTGGGAACTAATTTGTCTGGGTGCTGTTGATGCCAAGGGCAGCAACAACACCCAGTCAAATTGATTTCAAAATATTCAATAGCTTACCTGTATAGTTTTCTGGAAATTGATAGTCCGGGTGTTCAGGGATCGATCGATCCCAACACGGGCGATGTGTGGGTAGAGCTTAGCTACAGATGGGCAGATAATAGTAAAAATGGATTTCTCCATTATATCTTAAATATTTTATTTGTTTCTTATTGAACAGCAATCTCTGGCTAATGGTACATCAGAGAAAATTTACTTGGAGAACAGGTTCAAATGCCAGTGATGGGACACGAGTGACAATATGTCAAGAGAGCAGTTTTTGGTGATATTGATGCTACATCATGGATACATATGCCAGTAGAACCCATTGTGGCACATAAGGGATAACATGGCAGTATAACAGGTTTTGTATGGGCTTCACAATCCGTACATCTGTGCTGTTGGCTTTATGTAGTATAGTCATGTGCTTCTTGAAAGAGTTGAAACTGTCACATTCTGGTGGATTGAATTGCAGGGTGCACTCCATCGTATTGCTGTTTTGTATTGTCAGATTGTGTTTGCACTCCATCAAATTGTTGGTTTGTTTTGCCAAATCGTGTCTGATCAGCTTCACCTTGCTGGTTTGTGTGGAATGGCGCTTGCGCTCCTTCAGCTTGATCATTTGCCTCTAGACCATAGGTCATGTTACTCCTGGCAAAAAGCAGAAAGTAATACATGGACTTGTTTAAACAGAAGACCATATATTTGATTTGCATGGAACATCTCTAATAAATAGAATGTTGTTCAATGTAGACCATTGATTACCTGTTGTCATCTTCCTGATAAACATAAAAGTTTCAGATATGTTTAACATAATAATAAAAAGTTTATATGAATATGGACAACCTTGGTGTGTGCGTACGTGCGGGCAGGCTAGCTGGCGGACAGGCGGTGGACGGGTGGGTGGGCCTGTGGGCGGTGTGTGTTTTACAACATAGATTAATTGATGGGATAATGTAAATATAATAGTGTGTCTTGAAGTAGTGGTTATCTCGGAACCTAACTTAAGTAAATGGCAATTATCGATTAGGCCCTAGGAATTCTCTCAGACTCAATTGTCTGTGACATCATGAACATGAACACAATGACCAATGAATACACTGACCAATGACCACTGATGTATTCATTGATGTCCGGAAATAATACAAAGAGGACAGAGTTCCTTGCCCCTTCCATGCCATTACAGCTTCTGAACTAGTGCATGAACACCATTCCTTGTTTTCTAGTACATATTACATTTAGTACATGTAATGCAGTGGTTAGTATATGTAGAGATCATCCAATACATGTAGTGGTCAGTATACCCCGAGGAAATGTTGCCTTCTCGACATTCTGGAGGCTAATTGTCCAGATATACCTATGCCACTCTAGTCTGTTACACGTGTCTCAATAATGCTATACGACTGCGACCTCTGGCCACCTCTAAAGTGCTTCTTGAACAAACTCGCTGCGTATCACAACAAACACCCACAGGCCATCATCAATCACCATTGTTAAGTGTTTTGTTTTATTCATAATTATCATCAGGTTCATGTAGAGTTCAATATATTCAGAGGTCATCTAGTGCATGTGCACTCTTAACCCTTTATCACTCAAATTTATTAAAGAAAATTTCAATTTTCTCATAGAAAATGTCCATGTGCAGACCATTAGGATACTATTTTTGAAATTTTACCACTAGAATGACTGGCGCGTTATCGAGCCAGTCATTCCATTGGCCAATTAAAAAAAATAGTGTACTCTTGTTCTGCAAATGGACAGTTCTCAAGGGCATTGAAGAAACCGTTTTTGGCTGGTATGAGTGTTAAAGGGCTAAGCTTATCAGGAGGTCCTGTAGTACATTTTAATGACATCATAGGTAAGCAATTTATCATGACATACTGGCCAAACCGCTCTCCATCCTCTATAGTCTCAGGCAGCTGTCGACCTAACGTCTCCGGTAGAAACAGAATCAAGCCAGCTGCTACCAATGGCGTCAAGGAAAAGACCATGAAAGGCAGCTGTGGCCATACAAATTTCTGTGGAACATATTAAACTGTATGACTGCTGAGAGACACCAGACAATAATTTCAATTGTCAATAATTCTGAACCTGCTGAATATTTTGAAAATGATTTGATTGCTTAGCCACCAACAACTTTCTGTCAAATTGTTCTAAAAATATTCAGCAGTTCCAGAGTTAAATTTAAACGCCATGGGAAATTATATGCAAAAAATCTGACCATTTCAGGGTCATTGAGTAGGAGAAAAGCTACCACCCTAGCATACATGCACATCCCTGATCATCCCTATTTATTGTTACAGACCAAGCACTGCACTGGTATTAAGAGCTGTTATGTGGATCCCACTCGTAAAACTAACATTACATGTATGAAATCAAATATCTGACCAGATTGAATATACAATATCTGTGCATGACTCCATAGGTAGCTATTGTGTGGCTTACCAGCCTTCCTATCTGTGGTGCGAGAAGACTGCCAATTCTGGCACACATTGACCCAGAACCGACACCAACACTCCTCACGACAGTGGGAAATACCTCCGAAGAGTAGATGTACACAATGGCAAAGGCCGCTGATATTGCGCATTTACCAATCATTGCAAGAGTAATAGTCAATGCCTCCAGCTCTGCAGAAAACATGAGGTAGTAGTAGTAGTAGTAGTAGTAGTAGTAGTAGTAGTAGTAGTAGTAGTAGTAGTAGTAGTAGCAGCAGCAGCAGCAGCAGCAGTTGTAGTAGTAGTAGTAGTAGTGGTAGTAGTAGTAGTAGTAGTAGTAGTAGTAGTAGTAGTAGTAGTAGTAGTAGTAGTAGTAGTAGTAGTAGTAGTAGTAGTAGTAGTAGTAGTAGAGTTCCTCTATGGAGTTTATCCGACGGCGTCAGCGTAGGATTTAAAAAAAAAAGGTAGTAGTAGTAGTAGTAGCAGCAGCAGCAGCAGCAGCAGCAGCAGCAGCAGTAGTAGTTTTTTTTCTGGGGGTTTGCAAGCCTTTTCCTCCGTGAAGTTTGCCCGACTGCGTCAGCGTCGGATTTTCAAAAAAAAAGAAAAAAAGTAGTAGTAGTAGTAGTAGTAGTAGTAGTAGTAGTAGTAGCAGCAGCAGCAGCAGCATCAGCAGCAGCAGCAGCAGCAGTAGCAGTAGGAGTAGCAGCAGCAGCAGCAGCAGCAGCAGTAGTGGTAGTAGTAGTAGTAGTAGTAGTAGTAGTAGTAGTAGTAGTAGTAGTAGTAGTAGTAGTAGTAGTAGTAGTAGTAGTAGCAGCAGCAGCATCAGCAGCAGCAGCATCAGCAGCAGCAACAGCAGCAGCAGCAGCAGCAGCAGCAGCAGCAGCAGCAGCAGCAGCAGCAGCAGCAGTAGTAGTAGGAGTAGCAGCAGCAGCAGCAACAGCAGCAGCAGCAGCAGCAGTAATAGTAGTAGTAGTAGTAGTAGTAGTAGTAGTAGTAGTAGTAGTAGTAGTAGTAGTAGTAGTAGTAGTAGTAGTAGTAGTAGTAGTAGTAGTCAATATTGTCAACGCACTGGCTCAGAATCTTCAATAATTGAACAAATTCAAAAATTTAAGATATTTTGGTTTATCTTTCTGCCTGAGATTTGTCATTTTGTTTGAGGAAAGCCATATGGCATTAATGTTAACCCTTTACTGGTTCAATTTGTTCAGTAGAATCCAAATATTCGCTTACTTATTTAATGTACATTTGCAGGCACAGACAAGGTCATTCCCGAGAATATGCCACTGGAACGACTGTCTCGGTTCCCGAGCCAGTCATTACAGCGGTAAATTTTCAAAAATACTCCAATCCCCGCCGGCAAATGGACATTGCCCAAGATCGCTAAATTGACCGTTTTTGGCTGACCATCATGCAAGGGTTAATGTTGAATGATTGAGATGGATATTCTGGATAGCTATTTGAGTTTTGCTTTTACCAAGATGTCACGTAGATTCGGATTTTTCTTAAACGCAATTACTGGACGCTTGTTAAAGGGTTGTTTCAGTTTCTCCTGTAGGTTTTGATACTCATCTTTCAAGATTTTGGAAATTTCAACGTTTTTCCGATTATAGGTCAGAATGAATGGAATTTTGTCACGTTGATCAGATAAGCCTGGGTCCGAGTTTATTCCCCTTGGCCACTGTGTTTCGAGTTCTTTAATCCGAAACGATTCTCGAAGTTTTCTTTGTTTATCAGTTTCTTCTGCCGTATCTGAAAGGGGTGGCTGTTCAATTGGAATAATTTCAAAGTCACGAAGGACTAAATGGTCAGGAAGATTAAAATGTTCGGAAACATGTGTGTCTTCCTCTAGCCTAATATCTGAGAGGTGTCGAGTTGCCCGCCATCTTAATGGACATTTGGTTTCGCCGACATACTGTTTTTGGCCAAATTTGCATGAAATTAGATAAATAACATTTTCAGAGTCACAATCTAGATTAGACTGAAGTTGGAACTGAAGTATTCTGGTTTGGGAGAAATTCATCTAACTTGCACCTTTTCTTTCCGCATTTGCGAGATTCGCCTACACCTATAATCGGACGATTGTGAGAAATTTTTGTAGGCCGACGATTTGAGGCATTATCTGGAATGGTTTCCAAGCCGTCCAATGTTTCAGATTTGATTTTGCGCAAGAATCGTGAGGAGTAACCTCGTGGTTTGAGGGCTTTGAATAGGGTAGAGCACGCTTCTTCAAAGTTTTTCCTATCACTCGAATTCCTGTGAAAACGGATTATTTGTGATTTTACTATTCCTTTAAAAGTATGCGGTGGATGGAAAGATTTTTTGTGCAATAGCTGATGCGAATCGGTTGGTTTGAAATACACTTTGTAGTCTAAGTAGCCAGTTGTTTCATACTTTAGACCTTTATATACAGTTATATCCAGGAAATCTACAGACATCTCGTCAATGGTTGCTTTTAATTTGATATTCGGATCGTGATTGTTCAGAATTTCGAAAAATTCATCAAACTCTGCCTTTGTGTGCTGCCAAATCATGAAAATGTCATCAAGGTACCTGCGATAAATGAGGGGCTGTTTTGAACACTTTTCTAAGGCTTCCTCCTCCCACTCTGCTACGTAAATATTGGCAAAACATGGGCTAAAGCGCTTGCCCATCGCGCAGCCGCAAATTTGTTGGTAAATTTCGACATCGAATTCAAAATCATTGCCTTTCAGACTCAGCTCTAATAGAGCTATTACTTCTCTGTCTGGCCTGTTGCTGTCTGGGTAGTTCACGAATGATTTACGGATAGAATTTATACCCTTCTCGATGTCAATGTTTGTATACATAGCATCGATGTCAAGCGTGACCAAGAATGAATTTGGAGGTATCCAGGTCTCAGAGACCTGTGATAAGAAGTCTTCTGTGTTTTTCAAGAAGCTGGGGTGTCTATTTGCTATTGGCTGTAGATGGTAATCGATGTATTCACTGATTATGTAGGATTCTAAGCCACAATCAGAGATTATAGGTCGCCCGGGCGATGACATTGGGTCCAACCACGAATCTATGGGTTTATGAATTTTTGGCAAAAGATAGAAAGTCCGTGGTTTTGACTCAAGTTTAGCAAAGAGATACTTATGTTGCTTTTCGGTGATCTTCTTGCTATTGAGCAATTTTTGAAGAATCTAATTAAATTTGCTGCAATTATTTTGCCAAAGTGGTTTGCTTAGTTTCTGGTAATGCTTTGGGTTACTAAGTTGCCGTTGTGCTTCACGTTTATAGTTATCTTTAAGCATTATTACAGTCGCCGACCCTTTATCTGCAGGTTTGATGACAATTTCGCTGTTTTAGACAATTCAATTAAGGCCTGGCGTTCCTCATAGGGTAAATTTGGTTGATCATTAGGGAATGCAGAATTTCTAACACGTTCTGAAAAGAGCTCTATGCTTTCACCGATCGCTGGGTCCAGGATTTTTACGTTTGGTGCCCAGCCAGTTTTTTCAATGAATGGTGGAATGTTACTATTAGAGTTACGAAAGAAGTCTGCTAATTTAATACGGTGACTAAATTCAGATGTTTCCATACAGCCATTATCTAAAAGAGCATCCAAACCTGTTTTAGGTTTTGGTGTTGGGACAAATGTAAGACCAAAATTGAGCAGTGACTGCTCTGCTTCACCTAATGGGGAGCCAGTTAGATTGACAATATTTCTGCCCAGTCCTGTTTCCGGGCGGATGTTACCTTGGCCCTTGTCTAGTTTAAATTTAGGAATTTAAGCCAGGCAGAATACATAGAGTTAGCTGTCTTCTCAGTCCAATGAATGTTATCCTTAACAACATTAAATTCGGAGAGTCTGAGTGCAGGAATGACAGTCACAGATTTTGATGATTCAGCCGTCGAATTGAGGGACTGAATCGCCAACCTCTGCTGAGCTGTCAACCGACTTGAATAGTTAAGTTTTGCGAAGTAAATCGCAGTCTTTGGGAATTTAGTTTTAGCTATACCCCGCCTATCTTTGACTAAGTTCCACCCATGCTTTGCCCGTGTTGGGATCGATCCTAAACTCCATGGCTATCAATTTCCAGAATTACACTAACCTGGATGCGTCATACTAAAGCTCGCAGCCAGACATGTTGCACTAACTTGAATGCGTCATACTGTTGCTCGCAGCCAGACATGTTACTCTGACCTGAATGTGTCATGCTGAAGATCGCAGTCAGACATGGTAAACTAACCTGAATGCGTCATACTGAAGCTCGCAGCTAGACATGTTACCCTGACCTGAATGTGTCATGCTGAAGCTCGCAGTCAGACATGGTAAACTAACCTGAATGCGTCATACTGAAGCTCGCAGCTAGACATGTTAAACCCGCCACTAACATGCACATCATGAGCATCTTCTTTCGACCAAAACGATTTATACCAAAGACTGCAATCCCGCAGGCAAGAATCTCCATTACACCCGACAGGAGGTTGTTCAGATAAATATTTCCGCCCAGAGATCCGGTACCGAGCGATAAACCATAATACACTAACGACACGACAAACCTGAAAATGTGACGTACTGTTGAACTATATACACCATATTGCAAATAAAACACAACACCAGCTCGGGCAGTGCAAAACAACAGCAAACATTGATTACCGGTATTAACCAACGGTAACCATTGAATCGGAATATAACACCATATGCATAGAGAATAAGAAACAAAACACGCACACGCACACCCACGCGCATGCACGCCCGCCCACCCGCCAGTCTGCCCGGCCGGCCAACCCGCCCGACCCACCCACCGGCCCGCCTGTCCGCCCGCTCATCCGGTACACACACGCATGATCTGAAGTGCATTCTGTTATAGCTCGTTGTTGACTAGATTGTATTTTTAATTTGTAACAAAATAAATTAAACACATTTCGTGGAACCCGCCTTCTTGTCCTTCAGGATGAGGGTGATTAATCTGATTTTAATATTTTTACTGAATAATTATAATTCAGCATAGAGGCCTATACTGTCATACTGACCAGTTAAAATACACTAGAAGTGTGCGGATGCGCATGTTAGGCGTTCTAAACAAGTCCAATATGGTTGCATTCTTTTGAGCGTTTTCTTTTGATAGTGCGTCATCTTTCTACAAAAAAAGAAACATTAACTATGCAAACAATAAGGAAAACCAACTCAAGTTCCTGGCATTAAACTGTAATGGCATACATTCAAAAGTGGTATACGATCAACTTTACATAAATTTATGATATCATTTATGCATAAACATATATTAAAAAATGAAACAATACTAGATGCCCCTGATTTTATCATGGCGCATATTCAATAATGAAACAAGACCATTTATACATGAATTGATGACGTCATCTACTCAATAGTCAAACAAACACATCTTTACTTGAATTGGTTGTATTTCAAAGGATTGATTTAATAAAAAGTAAAATCTGCAGAACACTGTGGATAGACCCATTATACAATTTCCGTGTATTTTTTAACGCTCACCAGTCTGACGTCAAATTTTAAACTTTCAAGTTAAATCTAAAAATCTGGTGCTCATTTTTAAACAAAGAACAGCAACATCATCCAACAAAATTGTTTTAAAATATAGGCCATATTCTTTGCTATTGGTACAATAAAATGATAGAATATTGCTATCAGAGGGGTAAGGATTGATACGTACATTGTGTTCCGGGTTCTCTAAATCCGTGAGCTTACATGAAGGCTTGCCATTGTATTTGGCTATTTTGTCAACAATAAGCTTGGCCTCAGACTGACGCATTGCACTTATAAGCCAACGAGGCGACTCTGGTACAAGCCTACAACGCAAACACATACGAAATCGGACAAGAACATGGGGATATACTCCCTTAGTAGTTGGTACACATAAACGTATGCTAAATCAGACAAGAGGACTGTAAGAACGACATTATTCTGATCTTGTACAACTCAAATGTGCTAAACCAGGCAAGGACAATTGCAAGAATGGCATTTGGTCAAGAACAATGCAAGAGAATGACATTATTCTGAGCATCTACATCACATACGCTTGTTAAAATCCACAGGAACAATGCAATGATGACATTATTCGGAGCATCTACAACACAAAGACATGTTAAATTTCACAGGAACAATGCAAGGATGGCATTATTCTGAGCATCTATAGCACAGACGGTTGTTAAAATCCACAGGAACAATGCAAGGATGACATTATTCGGAGCATCTACAACACAAAGACATGTTAAATTTCACAGGAACAATGCAAGGATGGCATTATTCTGAGTATCTACAACACAAAGACATGTTAAATTTCACAGGAACAATGCAAGGATGACATTATTCTGAGTATCTACAACACAAAGACATGTTAAATTTCACAGGAACAATGCAAGAATGGCATTATTCTGAGTATCTACAACACAAAGACATGTTAAATTTCACAGGAACAATGCAAGGATGGCATTATTCTGAGTATCTACAACACAAAGACATGTTAAATTTCACAGGAACAATGCAAGGATGGCATTATTCTGAGTATCTACAACACAAAGACATGTTAAATTTCACAGGAACAATGCAAGAATGGCATTATTCTGAGTATCTACAACACAAAGACATGTTAAATTTCACAGGAACAATGCAAGGATGGCATTATTCTGAGTATCTACAACACAAAGACATGTTAAATTTCATAGGAACAATTCAAGGATGGCATTATTCTGAGTATCTACAACACAAAGACATGTTAAATTTCACAGGAACAATGCAAGGATGGCATTATTCTGAGTATCTACAACACAAAGACATGTTAAATTTCACAGGAACAATGCAAGGATGGCATTATTCTGAGTATCTACAACACAAAGACATGTTAAATTTCATAGGAACAATGCAAGGATGGCATTATTCTGAGCATCTATAGCACAGACGCATGTTAAAATCTACAGGAACAATGCAAGGATGGCATTATTCTGAGTATCTACAACACAAAGGCATGTTAAATTTCACAGGAACAATGCAAGGATGACATTATTCGGAGCATCTACAGCACAAAGACATGGTAAATTTCACAGGAACAATGCAAGGATGACATTATTCGGAGCATCTACAGCACAAAGACATGTTAAATTTCATAGGAACAATGCAAGGATGGCATTATTCTGAGTATCTACAACACAAAGACATGTTAAATTTCACAGGAACAATGCAAGGATGACATTATTCGGAGCATCTACAACACAAAGACATGTTAAATTTCACAGGAACAATGCAAGGATGGCATTATTCGGAGCATCTACAACACAAAGACATGTTAAATTTCACAGGAACAATGCAAGAATGGCATTATTCTGAGTATCTACAACACAAAGACATGTTAAATTTCACAGGAACAATGCAAGGATGGCATTATTCTGAGTATCTACAACACAAAGACATGTTAAATTTCATAGGAACAATGCAAGGATGGCATTATTCTGAGTATCTACAACACAAAGACATGTTAAATTTCACAGGAACAATGCAAGGATGGCATTATTCTGAGTATCTACAACACAAAGACATGTTAAATTTCACAGGAACAATGCAAGGATGGCATTATTCTGAGTATCTACAACACAAAGACATGTTAAATTTCACAGGAACAATGCAAGGATGGCATTATTCTGAGCATCTATAGCACAGACGCATGTTAAATTTCACAGGAACAATGCAAGGATGGCATTATTCTGAGTATCTACAACACAAAGGCATGTTAAATTTCACAGGAACAATGCAAGGATGACATTATTCGGAGCATCTACAGCACAAAGACATGTTAAATTTCACAGGAACAATGCAAGGATGACATTATTCGGAGCATCTACAGCACAAAGACATGTTAAATTTCATAGGAACAATGCAAGGATGGCATTATTCTGAGTATCTACAACACAAAGACATGTTAAATTTCACAGGAACAATGCAAGGATGACATTATTCGGAGCATCTACAGCACAAAGACATGGTAAATTTCACAGGAACAATGCAAGGATGGCATTATTCGGAGCATCTACAACACAAAGGCACGTTAAATTCCACAGGAACAATGCAAGGATGGCATTATTCTGAGTATCTACAACACAAAGACATGTTAAATTTCATAGGAACAATTCAAGGATGGCATTATTCTGAGTATCTACAACACAAAGACATGTTAAATTTCACAGGAACAATGCAAGGATGGCATTATTCTGAGTATCTACAACACAAAGACATGTTAAATTTCGTAGGAACAATGCAAGGATGGCATTATTCTGAGCATCTATAGCACAGACGCATGTTAAAATCCACAGGAACAATGCAAGGATGGCATTATTCTGAGTATCTACAACACAAAGACATGTTAAATTTCACAGGAACAATGCAAGGATGACATTATTCGGAGCATCTACAGCACAAAGACATGTTAAATTTCACAGGAACAATGCAAGGATAACATTATTCGGAGAATCTACAGCACAAAGACATGTTAAATTTCACAGGAACAATGCAAGGATGACATTATTCGGAGCATCTACAACACAAAGACATGTTAAATTTCACAGGAACAATGCAAGGATGACATTATTCGGAGCATCTACAGCACAAAGACATGTTAAATTTCACAGGAACAATGCAAGGATAACATTATTCGGAGCATCTACAGCACAAAGACATGTTAAATTTCACAGGAACAATGCAAGGATGACATTATTCGGAGCATCTACAACACAAAGACATGTTAAATTTCACAGGAACAATGCAAGGATGGCATTATTCTGAGCATCTATAGCACAGACGCATGTTAAATTTCACAGGAACAATGCAAGGATGGCATTATTCTGAGTAACTACAACACAAAGGCATGTTAAATTCCACAGGAACAATGCAAGGATGACATTATTCTGAGTATCTACAACACAAAGGCATGTTAAATTTCATAGGAACAATGCAAGGATGGCATTATTCTGAGCATCTACAGCACAGACGCATGTTAAAATCCACAGGAACAATGCAAGGATGACATTATTCTGAGCATCTACAGCACAGACGCATGTTAAAATCCACAGGAACAATGCAAGGATGGCATTATTCTGAGTATCTACAACACAAAGACATGTTAAATTTAACAGGAACAATGCAAGGATGGCATTATTCTGAGCACCCACAACACAAAAGCATGTTAAATTCCAAAAGAACAATGCAAGGATGGCATTATTCTGAGTATCTACAACACAAAGGCATGTTAAATTTCACAGGAACAATGCAAGGATGACATTATTCTGAGCACCCACAACACAAAAGTATGTTAAATTCCAAAAGAACAATGCAAGGATGGCATTATTCTGAGTATCTACAACACAAAGGCACGTTAAATTCCACAGGAACAATGCAAGGATGGCATTATTCTGAGTATCTACAACACAAAGACATGTTAAATTTCATAGGAACAATTCAAGGATGGCATTATTCTGAGTATCTACAACACAAAGACATGTTAAATTTCACAGGAACAATGCAAGGATGGCATTATTCTGAGTATCTACAACACAAAGACATGTTAAATTTCGTAGGAACAATGCAAGGATGGCATTATTCTGAGCATCTATAGCACAGACGCATGTTAAAATCCAAAGGAACAATGCAAGGATGGCATTATTCTGAGTATCTACAACACAAAGACATGTTAAATTTCACAGGAACAATGCAAGGATGACATTATTCGGAGCATCTACAGCACAAAGACATGTTAAATTTCACAGGAACAATGCAAGGATGACATTATTCGGAGCATCTACAGCACAAAGACATGTTAAATTTCACAGGAACAATGCAAGGATGACATTATTCGGATCATCTACAACACAAAGACATGTTAAATTTCACAGGAACAATGCAAGGATGGCATTATTCTGAGTATCTACAACACAAAGACATGTTAAATTTCACAGGAACAATGCAAGTATGGCATTATTCTGAGTATCTACAACACAAAGACATGTTAAATTTCATAGGAACAATGCAAGGATGGCATTATTCTGAGCATCTATAGCACAGACGCATGTTAAAATCCACAGGAACAATGCAAGGATGACATTATTCTGAGTATCTACAACACAAAGACATGTTAAATTTCACAGGAACAATGCAAGGATGACATTATTCGGAGCATCTACAGCACAAAGACATGTTAAATTTCACAGGAACAATGCAAGGATAACATTATTCGGAGCATCTACAGCACAAAGACATGTTAAATTTCACAGGAACAATGCAAGGATGACATTATTCGGAGCATCTACAACACAAAGACATGTTAAATTTCACAGGAACAATGCAAGGATGGCATTATTCTGAGCATCTACAACACAAAGGCATGTTAAATTTCACAGGAACAATGCAAGGATGACATTATTCTGAGCACCCACAACACAAAAGTATGTTAAATTCCAAAAGAACAATGCAAGGATGGCATTATTCTGAGTATCTACAACACAAAGGCATGTTAAATTCCACAGGAACAATGCAAGGACGGCATTATTCTAGGTATCTACAACACAAACAGTGGAGCAAGATGACACCTTCACGCTGGTCTCCTCCGTAAGTACCAACTTTGTTGGGAAACCAAGTCATCAAGGATTGTGGACTAACATCCGCATACAGAGGCATCTGAGGCAACTTTGATTATGTCTGCCATTCTTCAAACAAGAAACTGTGCTCGACATCCTCGGACGACGCAATCTTCCCAGGAGGTTACCATAGCTGCGTTACTAGTTATAACTAGGTTATCCAAGACAAATCTACCAATCATGTTGAACACATGAACACGGTTTCAGCTCTTGCCTTAGATGAAGACCATGAAATGCTTTGAGTTTCATGTCAAGGTCTTTAAATGTAATTTTTTAAATAGTGCAAAATCCATGATGGTCATCAACAAAATCGATCAAGCAGCTTTTCGGGACCAACCATGGATCTGACCCGATGGTTCCTTCCACCCCAGCAGTTCTCAAGGACTCGTTTAATGAATACTAGGGACATATGCTGGATGAATTGACAGATGAGGTAGCAACACAATTACGTCAAATTAGTAACAAACGATTCAACAGCTAGTGTGTATGGAATAAGTAATTTAAATTATGATTTCGCAGCCTCTTACTTGGCCATATTGGCGTGTCCATTGGGCGTGTACATTTGGCCCGGGGTATTCAAAGGAGGCCTTCAAATGTCTGATTTTGATTACGTGTGTATGGTGTCATCATCTTTTATGGTTAGAACTCAAAGGGCTTAACATGGTTAAACGTGTGTATCACGACCGTACGAGTTTGTGGGTGAGGGTGGGAGTGGGTGGGGGTGGGTGGGTGGGGTGGGTGGGTGGGGGGGGGGGGGTGAGCTCATACTCATATAAATAGCACAGTATTAAAAAATCTAAGAGGATGATATTTATTACTTAGAGATGTAGGAGATACAGGAGATGGCTTCTAAGTGCATCTAATTTTGACATTCTTTCGATGGAGGTCCCAGACACACTCTCCTTCCATTCTATATGTGTGTGTGTGTGTGGGGTGGGGGGGGGGGGTAAACAAATCTTACACATTCCTCAAATACACCCACCGACATTGCACTTTGGTCATGCGTATACAAATTATTTATACTTTTGCATCTGCTTTACACGTCAATTAAAAATCTGAGTTTGGCAGTTGATGTTAATTCTAATATTCCTTAGTATTTCCACATTGCTGCATGCAGCCGCCCACCATTACACATATATTCTATTCAAACCCACTAAGCAAGGCATTAACGGAGCGTGGACCAGTATCACTTAAAAAATTCAAATACCATGTATAACTATATATCTTATACCTTTACTTGAAAAGATGCATGTAACGTACGTTTACAGACAACAAAAGTCAATATGTCACATGTAACTGCCATGATTGATTCAGCCTAAAAACACTTCCATATTACTTTATGGAATTGTGTTAGTGTCAAAGCAACCGAACTAATACAACTGCTCAGTCTGCGCTGAATATTCTAAAAATCTTATTTAAAGTTCTAAAGTAAAGTGTACTCATTTTTCGCATGGAAACTGGTAAAGGGCACAGCTGCGCCCGCTGCCCCCCCCCCACCCACGCTGCCCCCTGCCCTCTTCCGGCGCCTCTGTTCACTATCTATTAGGGTGGCGCTACCCGCACAGATAGTGAAACCATGCCGTGACACATGTAGCATTGTATATGAGCATTGCGAGATTAATGCGAATTTTAGATCTGGCATGTCGATACCCAGATTTTAGAAACGACAATCCTGTGACGGAGCAAGCGCTGTAAGCATACATTGTGCCCAGATTGTCAAATATAGGCCAAGATTTAAAAAAGAACCTTATGGCCTAGCTGCATTGTTGTCACATTATTGAGATTCTTGGACATTTGGGTTCAAAGTGTTTGCAAAAGAGATCGTTATCAAGCACTGACACAGTGACCTATGTTAGATACTCGATGATCATCTAAGTACTCTCACAATCGTCCGCCAAAAGTGGTGTTTGGATGACGCGTACAGACCCAGTCTTTGTGTTGATCTATTTACTTCTGAATTGCTATTCTGTTTTTCATACTAAACCATGTTTCTTTTATGCGTAATACTGTTGATCTGTAAGAGTACAAGAACGTTAAGCAATATCATTTTCAAAATGCTTGGCACGTACTGTCCTCATAGCTTGTACAGTACTGATATTGCATTGTATACAAGGCTAAAATTGTTCAGATCACGCAGGTACGCATAATCTGTCCAGGGAGGGGTGGGGTGGGGTGGGGGCGCTTTGCCCAAATGACACTATCTAAGCAACTCTGTACGACCTAAAACACCACGTTCCTTATTCACTAACATCGTATATTATATAGCCTCAAGTGCCTTTAGTGAACTCTTTATCCATAACGGACTAGAAACGACAACTTCTTTATGATTTATGATGTACATATTCTTAAATTTGATTATTTGCTGTATTATACAACAGGCTCAAGATGTCTGTGTTAATTACCCGGAACATAGGCATGCCAACTAGAAAAGTCATCGCCTGTAAGTAAAACACTAAGGTTTTGGGCAGAATTGCAACAAAAACAAAGATGTGTAGCACATTACCAGATTTGGTTGACACTTTTTATTTCATAGCAAGAAGTCAATATCACCCGACCATACCACGGTTGATCAAATGTTACGTGAGTGTATGCGCGCGCGCGTGTGTGTGTGTGTGTGCGTGCGTGCGTGCGTGCGTGCGTGCGTGTGTGCGTGCGTGAGTGCGTGCGTGTGTGTGTGCGTGTAGTGTGTGCGTGTGTGTGTAGCATAAATATCTAGACAATAATGTGCCATATTTTGACCATAAGTACAGCAACACTATTCAATTGAGTAATCCAGTTCATATGACGTCATAATCTACTACATAACGTATAGAATCCAGCGTCATAATCCATAATCATAATTGACAGAAGCAGTCCATCTTTAATCTGGAATTGTCCATCAAGTTATACGGATTGTATGTCTTTATTATTTAATAAACATGCAACAGTCAAACTAGTTTCAAAATATTCAACAACTTACCTGCATAGTTTTATGAAAATTGAATTTCAGAGAGTGCAGAGATCGATTGATCCCAACACTCGCAAAGTATGGGTGTGGCTTAGATGGAGACTGGCGGGACATAGCTAAAACTGGATTCCTCCATTCCATCACTTTTAACCCTCTAATATCTAGTACTCATGGAGCAAAAACCGGCCACTTACCGTGGATTAGGCTTCATAATCGGACCAATGGTGGCAACTGTTTGTGTGTGGCGATTTCAACTCCAAGCTGGGTAAACTCGGCATTGCGGGCAAAAGTTCAGGACTTGGCTCATGCAAGGGATCGTATGGAGAGGGCACACGCAACAGCAATGGAGATGCACTGGTGGGATTCCTTAGTTCCAATGGCCTATGTGTCACAAATACGGCTTTCAAACACGCATGCCGCGACCGGACAACATGGACTGGACACAGTGCTGATCATAAAACCCCAAAATGTTCTAAGGCTACACAAGCTGTCTTCAACCAAATCGATTTCATACTATGTAAGACAGGAGCAAAACCCCTACTTCGGGATGCTCGTTCCTATGGAGGCACAGACCTCAATTCTGACCATAATCCAGCCATTACACGCCTCCATATGAACAAGCTCTACCTAATGTATAAACGCCATACCAGGCAAGAGGATAGAGTCACCTACAACTTACCCAAGCTCATCAGCGACACTGACACTCAAATGTCATACAAAAAGGCCCTCGGGGAGCGGATACCTAATATCGACGTCAGCTCCGATCCAAACGAAGCCTTAACCAAAATACTGATATCTATGGAATCATCAGCTACTAGCACCATAGGTGTTCTAAAAAACAACAGAACTAGGTATACTGACAACCCTCTCGTAGTAAAGCTGTCAGCAGAACAGAAAGTGCTACGTCTGCGCATCTATCAATGTGGCGAACGTGAAGATCGCACAAAACTACGCCAGGAATGCAATAACATGCTGTGCCACATTAGCGAATGCTTAAAAGAGCTTGCTAGCCAACAAGCAGACGCCCTAGCAGATAAAATCACTGCCACGGATGACTGCTACAAAATGTTTCGGGCAGCCCGAGCCCTGAGAGTTGCTGACTACAAACTACCACTAGCTGTACACAACTCTGAAGGACACTTTATCGGGACTGACCAGGGCAAAGCGGAGGCAATTCGAGAATGGTTCAAGGAACAGTTCACTGACCACGATGATGAGCCCTTGCACCCATTCTCAGGGAACCCCAGGCCATTACTAACACCAATTAATACAGCAGAGGTTGAGAAGGCACTTAAATCCCTGAAAAATGGACGTGCATCTGGACCTGATGGCATGATCAATGCACTATTCAAATATATAAGTGACATTATCTCAAAACCGATCACGCACATAATCAATTCAGCTTTTATGCACCACCTTCCCATCGACGCTGTAGGCCAAGGCATCCGTATCGCGCTACTCATGCCCAAGAAACCACCTGCCCCCTGCCCCCACCCCGGCCAGCCAATCTGCGGCCCATTGTGCTCCTTAACAGCATACGGAAAACCCTATCCAATGTTACTCTATGCTGCATCCGAGACAATATCTACGACTTCACCGGATCATGTCAAAGTGGCTTCAAATGTGGACGCAGCTGCGCAGACATTGTATTTGGCTCAACGCATGCTTGTGTCGGTAGTCATGTCCAAACACTGGGATTTCCACAAAATGGGCATTAACATGTCACGAGCCTTCGACACAATTAAATGCTCAAAGATCCTAGATTGCAATGAAGATGAGCTACGACTAGTGAGACTACTGCTTGCAGACACCAAGCTGAGAGTAATAGTCAAGTCAGTGAAGTCTGTAGAGTTTGAGACATCAGTCGGCTCCCCACAAGGAGATGGCCTATCCCCTGTGCTCTTCAGCTGTTACCTGGCAGCCACATTGAAATCCATGCGGGGGAACTCCACAAGACTAACCCCAACCCACCCCCACCCAACTCCCCCCACCCCAGTGTAAAAACTGGGCATTCAGCTAGAGATTGAATATGCTGACGATGTGGACTTTATAGATGAGGAAAAGAAACCCCTTGACGAACTTCTCCCAATAGCTGCAAGCAAACTAAAAATTGAGAATCGCTTTATGAATGAATCCAAAACAAAATTCAGCCACATATGCCTATCTACAAAGCATGAAACTAAAAAAAATGACGATCCACTCCGTGGCGGCGAACCATGGAGTAGAAGTAAAATCCTGGGCTCCCTGCTTTACAGTACTGCTGACATTGCTGGACGCTGCATCATGGGGAACATAGCTTTCCCGTCCTTCTGGAAGCTATGGATTCGTAGATCAAAGATGCCCTTGATAAAAAAGACTACGTTTATACAATGCAACCTGCGTATCCTTGATGATGTATAACTGTAACAGCTGGGCATCTCCAAGGCAGCTCTAGGCAAACTTGATGCCTGCCACCGCAAACACCTACGCACCATCACTGGACACCGATGGCCAGAGAGCATAATTTCCAACGATGCACTATACAAGATGTGTAATACGCCGCCGCTGTCTGTAAAAGTCGCCCAGCAAAGATGGCCCATGTTTGGCCATGTGCTACGGATGCCAGAAAACACACCAGAGCAGAGCCTTGGAATTCGCCCTACTCGGAGCCAGCAAATACAGAGCCAGGAGAGGACGTCATTGCATAAATCTGCTAAGCGTGCTACGAGGTGACCTCAAGAAAGCAGGATTAGGTACACGTGAGTCAAGAATGGACCTGAGAAAGCTAAGGATTTTGGCTGAGGACAAGACACAGTGGGCAAAAGCGAAGAAGGACTGATTGCAGCTGTAGGATGTTTCCACTACTTCAGCCGCAGAATACAGTAATCATACAATGTCTAAATTTGGTCAAGAAAATCAAAATATTTTCTTATTGAATGTCCATTTGTGGGCCATGAGAAGACTATTTTTGAAAATTTACAACTGAAATGGCTGACTCCGTTACTGAGCCAGTCATTTCAGTGGTAAAGTTTCAAAAATAGTCTTCTCTTGGCCTACAATTGGGCATTCCTCAAGACCAGTACAGAGGCTGGTTTTGGCCGGCTTCGTCATGAAAGGGTTAATATATACACCAGTATTCATTTCATGGCTCCAGCCACCTGACAATGCTGAACTCTATTCATGGCTACATCTACAAAGCATCACTCGATTTAACGAAGAAGTATCTTTCTTGTTTGTTTTCACTTAGTGTTAAGTGTACAGTCGTGTGTGATATGCAAATGTAATAATATTAGATATGAGAGTAATAATAATAGATCAAAAGTAGAGGTAATAGTAATAGGGGAATTGTGAAGAAATGGTAAGAATAATAGATCAAAACTAGAGGTAATAGTAATAGAAGAATGGTGAAGTATTGGTAATAGTAATAGATTGCTTGTAATGGAAGAATTCGATCCGTCACTCGAGTATGTTACGTCATGATCAATTACGTCGCACGTAGGTGGACGCCAAAATCATGATTGACAGACCAGCATGATGCTGGAACAGTCTGTTAATTATATAACTTGTATGTCTTTGGTGTAAATTTACTATGTAATAAACATTCGGTTGAATATTTTGAAACTAATATGACTGGGCGCGTTTCTCCCACAGGTATCTGGTACCTTGAAATTGGAATTCTGAGAATTCAGGATTCAAAGTATATTAATCGATCGCAACACGCGCAAAGCATGGACGGAGCTTAGCTAGAGATGGACGGGCCATTGCTAAAATGGATTCATCCATTAAACCCCATCCCTTCTTCTTCTTTTCGATCGCTGGTATCACACTTTGAGAGCCGTTCTCAAGATGAAATCTGTGGTTTTCCGCAGTTCTTCCACAGGCCCATACAGCTTTTCAAGAAAAGAGGTGGACAAAGGCCATATCTCTTCTCTAGGCAGCTGATACGTACTGCAACATTGAAGTATGTGCTCTGTGGTCTGTTCTGCTTCTCCACAAGGACAAGCGGGCGATGTCGTAAGGTGGAACCGCCTGTACATATGTTGGTTTAGTCTGTTGTGTCCAGTTCTGAGACGAAAAATGGTCACTTGCTCTGGCCCCGAGAGATGATGATAGGCATCTTCTGATTGAGGTGTTCTATAGAGTGACTTGATGATGGTCTTCATCTCTGTATGAGTAACCATGTTTTCTGTCTGATTCTCTTCTGCACCCACCTTTGCCATCTTGTCTGCTTCCTCATTTCCTTGGACTCCACAGTGTGAGGGGATCCACTGCAGTGATATCCGAAAGCATTTGATGGTTTGTAGTGCTTCTTCAAGTTGTGGCAGCTTACCTTTGGTGATAGCATCAAGGACGGAGCGGGCATCAGATAAAAAGACAATCTGTGCAATATGGTCTGCTGTTCTGCTGATGGTATTAGCTGCATGAACCAGTGCTTCGACTTCAGCTCTGTAGTTTGTGCAGTGTTTTCCCGTCGGTATTGCAGCTGACTCATGTTGTCCGTTTGGATACTGTATGTGCAGTCCGGCACCTCCGCTCCTAATTGCATCTTTGGCTGATCCATCTGTGTAGATCCTTATCCATGTCTCCTGAGGGTACATTTCTTCCAGCATGGCTAGGCTCAGGGCCTTCTTGCTCACATCACTGTGTTCATCTTTGGTTGTGAGATGAGGTACTGTGGTGCTAATAGCTATGCTCTCTAGTTTGTTTTCCCAGGGTGGAGGATCAAGGGTGTGGTTTGGGTCTTCTATTTGTGCTGGCAACATTTCTTGGTGTTTCCTTTGAAGTGCTTTTGTCTCTTTCACAAAACTTGATCTTTTAAGTCTTCCTGATGACAGCTGTGCTTGCCTGATCTTCATCGGGTGGTTGCTGAACGATTTGAACTTTGCAGCTTGGATCAGTGCTTTGCATTCCCTTCCTTTGCTAAGTGGGGGGATGCCTGCTGTCTGCTCCATTTTTTCTATTGGTGTTGATCTCATTCCACCAGTGATGATGCGCAGTGCCTGGTTTTGTACTCTGTCGAGGTTCTGTTGATGAGATTTAGCTGCTGTCATCCATGAGCTGGATCCATACTCACGGTGTGGTCGTACGGCACCTAGGTAGATGGTCTTGAAGATCCTTTCATTGGCACCCTACTTTGTTCCTGCCAGCTTCCTCATGATGTTTAGCTTTCTTCTGGCCTTTGCCTCTGCATTCTGTATGTGCTCCTTCCATGTTAATCTTCTGTCGTAGGTGACCCCCAGGTATGTCTGCTGGTCCTCATACTCGAGTGGAGTACCGCCCAGTGTCAGATTGCCAACCTTGGTTTTGGTGGACAGTGAGAATAGCATAGCTGATGATTTTTCTTTGTTGACGGTAATACACCAGCGATTGGCCCAAGCTGTAATTCTGTCCAAGGCGAGCTGCATTTTGTACGTGGCAGTCGTTGTGTACTCCTCGGTGCACAAGAGTACGAGGTCATCTGCATAGAGGGCTGCTTGGATCCCATTGGGCAGCTCTGCTACAATGTCATTAATGAAGAGTATGAACAGAGTTGGTGATAATACTCCGCCTTGTGGCACCCCTTGTCTCAGCAATACATTCTGTCCAGATTGTCCATCCACCAGCACCCTAGCTCTGCGATTGTGTAGGTACGACTTGGTCCATCGGAACATGTTGCCACCGATGTCTGTGCGCCGGAGCTTCACGAGGAGGCCATCCTTCCACACCTTGTCAAATGCCTACTGCAGATCGATAAAGGCAGCTAGCATCACCTTCTTGGCTTGAAAAGTGTCCTCTATGACCTGTGCAAGATGTCTTGTTTGGTCTTCTGTGCTCCTGTCTCTTCTGAAGCCGGCCTGCTCTGAAACTATAATGTTCTCCGACTCCAGGTACCCCTGCAACCGCTACTTGATGAGGTGCTCCATGGTCTTGCATATGCAGCTTGTAAGACTGATAGGACGGTAGCTCAGCACTTTCGTCTTTTTCAGAATAGGAGTCATTCTGGCTTCCTTCCAGCACTGAGGAACCTCTCCATTGGTCCAACTGAGATTAAAGATGTCTAGCAACTTACGGAGAGATGCATTAGCAAGGTGTTGGATCATTTCATTCGTAATGCCATCTGGCCCGGGAGATTTCTTCTTCTTCAATTGGCGGAGAGCCTTCTTCAGTTCTGCTAAACTAATGTCAACTTTCATTGCATCGTGAGTGTTGGTTTCTGTTCTTTCCTTTTGCTCTTTTCTAACCTCTTTTTGACGCATCCGTGGTATAGAAATGTTGCTTTCTTTTGCATATGCCTTCGCAAAGGCATCTGCAGCCATCTTTCCTGTCAGTGTTTGTCCATCTTCTTCAAGAGTAATCTTCTCTCCCCCGACACCCTCATCATTCAGTGCTTTAGTCAGTCTCCATAGCTTTGTGGTGTCTCTCTCTAAATTAAACCCTGCCGTCTTTTCCCTCCAGCTTCTTCTTTTGGCCTCCAGCTTGGTCTTTAGATACCTGACTTTAGTTTGTTGTAGCGTGAAGTGTTTTTTTATGACAGGGATTGCCCTCTGCATCTTCCCTGACCTTGTCTAATTTATCATGCGCTGCTTGCCTGATTTCAGCATATTCTTCCAGTGTTGCCTCCGGTGGTTCTTCGGTCTATGTCTATGGATAAATGCGCATTTGTTCCATCAGTGGTGTATGTGCTTTTCTGTATGCTTATTACGATTATGATTTATGATTTTATAGGCCTATTCACTAAGAGTGTAGCAGACAGCTCATCGTGGCTGAGCGGGTCTCCTCTGCCACCCCACTCCACCTCATCCCACTCCCACCACCATAAGTTAATTGATAGCATGAAATGATTACAACCAGATGTCTATAACACTATTATTAGCACAATGAACGGCTGCTCCTACACAGTACCACAGCCGCGGAAACAAAGATGTACATTTCTACGATCCTTTGGTTATCAATCACTTGAGAGGAATGCAACAGGAATTACCGTCACAGTACGATGAATCCCGAATCTCTTACTGTAAGTTACTGACCAAGACTATCAGAGGAATGTGCCAGGAGAGAGGTGGATTGTGGAGTGAGATTGGGTAGGTGAGGATGGGTGGGGTGGGGGCATAGCAACACTAATCTAATCCCTGGTGCGATCTGTCATTCAATTATCTCACGCTTTAATCAACTGCGTCACGAGTTAACTGACGTCACAATCATAAGGACGTGGAATCCGTCACGAAAATCGAAAGGTCGAAAGGAAGTGTAGGAAGTATGTCTTTGATGAATTTACAATTTAATAAATATTCAGTTGAAGACTTTGAAACATCTTACATGTATAGTTTGTTACCTTGAAATTTAGACTAGTAATTCAGGATCCAGAGTTTTAACTCGATTCTAAGGCGCGTAAAATCTGGCGGGTGTGGGAGCTTATCTCGAAAAATGCGGACCAGATCTAGAAATACCTGCATTCTTTAGCATCTGCGCTTACTTACCACCAGTATGAGATAAATGCGACAGCGGGTATAGCAACAATGAGCTGCAAGATTTTAAAATCTCTTACAAAATATGCCACACCAGACATAATCATGACGCCCAGAGCAAACCATCCTTGAATGAACACGCCAGTCACGACACGCCATGATGGACCAATCATCTCCATCACTGGAGAAAATACAATAAAAAATACATCGGGACCAAAATATGATGGTTATATGGCAAGATTCAGAGCCACCCCACCCACCGTAAGACAAGTAATCTACTGTGTCATGGATGTGGACACAACCACCCATCAAACCTCTCATCCACCCACCAGGTTACAATGGCAATGCATGTGTGACAACCACCCATCAAACCTCTCATCCACCCACCCAGTTACAATGGCAAGTGTTATAAGGGACTAGAAGTTCCATGAGTTTCAGGACAAAGCATAAAATATCTAGGTCATGGTGTTACAAAGTACATACCGGAATACACATTTTGGCCATAACACTGGAGTGTAAGAAGGCAGAATCACCAGATTTATCACACGCTGTCACTAGGTGTATCGTTAAGACAGTCCGCAAGTGTTTCAGCCTTGCCCTCCAGTGCATTCGCGTTATTAACCCTTTAATGACGAAGCCGGCCAGAACCGTCCTCTGCAGTGGTCTTGAGGAATGCTCATTTGCAGGTCAAGGGAAAAATATTTCAGAAATTTTACCACTGTGTTGACTGACTCTGTAACCGAGCCAGCCATTCCAGTGCTAAATTTTCAAAAATACTCTCTAGGCCTGCAAATGGGCATTCAATAAGTCAATATTTTGATTTTCTTGACCAAATTTAGACATTCTAGTTACTGATATGATGCTTACGGATTACAAAGCACGTGGTGAATGCGCCTCCAGTGCATGAGCCCACAACACAACGCAACATCACAAAGCTTATGTAGTCTGGAGCAAATGCAGCCCCTGAGGCAACAATGGACGCGACTACAGCGGTGATCACCAGAACCTTGTGGCGGCCATATCTATAAAAAAAAAAAATACATAACTTGATAACGCATATTACTAGGCCGATACCGGGCCACTATATACCGGGTCGTATTGGCCCATTATTGGTCAAGTACCGGCCACGTAACCTGCATTAACAGATAAATGTTCAGAGATCATACTACATTAAGTCTGAAGTGTTGTTAGGTTATAAGCTTCGTATTGTCATCACTGTTAGTATTTTCATTGTGTACACTTAAATATTCACTTATCAATATTGGCGTAGGCCCTATCATCAATGTTGGCGTAGGCCCTATCATTAATATCGACCTAATATAAATATATGAAACTGCATAAAAAGATCGCATCAGATCTTTCCAGTGGACCACACTGTTCACACTCACAAGACACCGCCTCTATAGCAACCATTCTCAACAGACATCGATCAGATAGAAATTGAGGACTCCAGTTTTACTATGCTCCAAACCCACATCTAGCTATGCTCCACCCACCTCTAGCTAAGCGCCACCCACGCTGTGTAGAAGTTGGGATTGATCGATCCCTGCACTCCATGAATTTCATTTGTAGAAAAAATCTATACAGGTTGGCTGTTGAATATTTAGAAATTAATTTGACTGGGTGATGTTGGCAAATTAGTTTCAAAATATTCAACAGAATGCTTATTAAGTAGAAAAGACATACAATTCGTACAACAACGCTTAATCTATCATCAATTAAGCGTTGTGAGAACTTAGCTACGTCATTCATGGCGTAATTGATTATAACGTCATATGATTGTCTGAGAAACTGGATTCATCAGTTATTTCCAGAGAAGATATCTGTGCTCCAAGTCTCAGAATTATTTAACGCGTTATATATCAAATCTCTAGTAAACTAGCATTTATGGACACAAATGGGATAGACGGTTGCATTCCCTATGTTCGTTTGACCTGCTCTATCAATACACGGTAGAACTTCACACACCCAGTCTAGTATATACATACTGAAGTATACGTGCACGTATAGGCCTACATATCTATAACCAAGCAATTACTATGAAGTTTTTAAATTTTGATCTAGTTTTGGCCATACCTATACGTAATCAAGACACAGACATTATTTTCTATAGCCCTTTCGTTTACGAAACCCGGCCAAAAGCAGCGTCTGCAATGGTCTTGAGGAATGTCCGGGTTATTACAGTAGTACATTTTCAAAAATAGTCTTCAATTGGCCTGCAAATTGACATTCAATAAGTATATATTTTAATTTTCTTGAGAAATTTGGTCATCAAAGGGTTAAACTTACCTATCAGCGAGTGAACCAAACAATACTGTGCCAACGAGAAATCCTACCATGTATATAGTCGTTGCCATGGCAACCATCCATTCTCTGTCGCATACTAAATCCCACTAAAGGAAAAAGGGTGATTGAATAATAGCAGAAGTCCATCATAGTAAATATATATTATAAGGCCTATAATATGATAATTCTTGCTAGACAATCCAAATCCACTCGCAATTTCTCCTAAAGAGACAACATGAGCAATATCAGCAGCAATGGCTAAATCAAGGCTTTAGCTATACCCCGTCCATCTCTAGCTAAGCTCCACCCGTGTTTTGATCGTGTTGGGATCGATATATAAGGGCCTATACCTTGAATTCTAAATTCCCTGAATCCCAACTTCATGGTAACTATAGAGCTAACCTGTTGAATATGGCAGCTACAGCGCCCGGTCAAATTAGTTTCAAAATATTCAACAGAATGTTTATTAAATATGAAAGATATACACTTATTACACATAATGGACATTTAAATGTTCATGACTGACTAATGTGCTACGTCATTCATTAAGCAACATTGCTGTGACACAAGTCTTCATGTGAGGTAATTCATTATGACGTCAAATACTTAAATGACAGATTGGATTCGTCCATTAGAAAGCAAACCAAAAGCGATGAAACTATAGGTTTGAGATAGGTTTCCATATCTCTGCCCCGTACCAATAGATCACTCACCCAGCGGCTGCAAGCACGCACACACGCGCGTACACGGCCTCTAGAGTGGTGTTGAGGAATGTACATTTGGCGGCCAAGAGAAGAAAATCTTTTTACAATTGACCCGAGCCAGTCATTCCACTGATACATTTCCAAAAAAATTGTCTATTCTTTAAGTTCCATTCACTGCAGTTGTGTTCAAATCAATTTTAATCAGAGATTGCAGACCCTCGCCATTTCCACTTCGTCAGAACGCACCCCATTTCTAACTAAACTCCGCCCACAATGTACGTGGGGTTGACATCAAATTATGTAGTTTGAATACTGAATTTCAAGGTAACTAACATACCTGAGACACAATAGTGTTCCTGAAGCCTGACCATCGGTCATATGCCCAGGCCTCACATTCCTGCATATCCGTCACATTGCTGTCACTCAATGCTCCACTCTGATTATGCCATTCTTCAAGATTCACCGGACGTGAGCACGTGTAGTTCTTTAGTGTGTGAAGAGAGGAATTATGTTTGAAGAGAAGTTCAGCAAATATAGCAGCAGATGCATCCTGGTCGAATGGCCAATCGCCAGTGACGTTCTGTGAATGGTTATAGGTTTGCTGCGAGTTAGGCGTGGCCAGTTTATATTCTATGTTAGAATGACCATGCAGCTCCGGAGTGGTGGACGCTTGCATAACCGACATGGGTAGTGCTGGATCCCAGCATGCAAAGTCCATCTCTCCACCAATAAACACCATAGAAAGTGTTTGCATTCCTGTTGGAATCGCTACCAATCCCATCAGCAGGAACATCAGCTTTTGGTAACGACCAAACTCACCAATTTGTCTCAACACAAAGTCGAAATGGGCCATGTCGAGTGGCAATGAAAGGCGCAGTATTAAGAAAGGGTCAGTATTATACACACCTACGGTATGTATTGTCGAAAATGACTAAAAATACAACCACAGCGTCCAAGACCGAGAGGATGTCTAATACAAGTTCACAACTATAGATGTCACAGCGTCCAGAATAATAGGTGGATTTAAAAACAAAACAAACACAGCATCCAGTATCCAAGTGGTTTTAGCAAAACAAACGCGGTATCTAGGTCGTTTAGACTTACAATAAGTTAACCAATACAACAACAGTGTCTTGTATGGTGAAATGGACCGGATTAGCACACATGTCCAGTATCGTTAAACAATTCGTATAACACGCATGTGCTCGCGTAAATATCACCACATTCATCGTACATCTCTCCACCAAGAAAGCATAGCGTATGTGGTATGCAAGTATGTATATATGTAACTAGAGTAATAAAGCTTATCCGGAGATTTATAGATATATCTAGCAGCAGGCCGTGTGTAATAACATATCATATCACTCACTCTGTGAAACTAGACTACTATTATTTCAACAATCCACTTAGCAGCAGATCTGCACTACTCAAACACTTCCCTCTTTCTCTCACAGTCTCGATCTTGCTAGCAACCACCCATCTCCCACGTGATCTCCCAACATCCATCCATCCATCCATCCATCCCTACATACATCTATCGATACATCATTTCTCCCTTCCTCCCCCTCCCCCCACCCCTCTCTCTCTCTCTCTCTCTCTCACCCCCTCCTCCCACCCCTCCCTCCCTCCATCCCTCCGTCCATCCATCCATTCCTCCCTCCCTCTCTCTCTCTCTCTCTCTCTCTCTCTCTCTCTCTCTCTCTCTCTCTCTCTCTCTCTCTCTCTCCATCCATCTCTCTCCATCCCGCTCTCTCCTCCTTCCCTCTCCCTGCCTCGCTTGCTCGAGATAACATATACTTCCATTAGTTATTGGTGCATCCCCCCCAACCCCCACCTCTTTGTTTTTTCTTACCGCATCCGCCCTAAATCGGCCAACAGTTTTACCGGAAAGTTTTTCTGCCAGATATTCCCCCATCTGTTCGTCGGACCAACAGTTGGTTCGAGATAAATTATGTAGTTATCTAATACATATTTAGATTTCTCAGACATATTTCTATTAATTGTTTGCAATGGTGGCCCCATATATATGGATATATTGGCTAGATGGCTCATGCAGCGATATCAAGCAAATCTCTCCATTCAGCGGGTATAAATGAGCAGAGAGACAAAGTCATGAATATATTAACGGGAAAAATGTTGAAACAATCATGAACTACCGTAAACTTTTATCACAGGAAAACCCTGTCTTTTACAGGCTTTTACAAGAATATTGGCTCTAGAGATTTAAAGTTAATGGACTCTCAAATGTCTACGGCAATCAAGACTTCCATGCAAAATGCAGTGATGATGACGACCCCTCTACAGGCACTAAGGGGTTATAGTGGAGCTGCCATCCTCTGGGCTGGTCATGTGACTTCAACCAGCATATTCGAAAATTGATGACGGAGGCAAAAGAATTGTAGGCATAGAACTCTTGATTAACAGTCCCATCTTCCTGATTAATGTATATATGCCATCAAGAGGGTCAGCTCATTCTGGAAGAGAATTTGACGCAGTTCTAGATGAACTACATGTGATAGTTGTGGGATATTAGGATTCCCACCATATCCTCGTAGCGGGGGATCCAAATGCCACACTTCACAGAGATCATCATATTCCTATTGATCAGAAGCTCAGGACATTTATGGACAAGCATAACTCACAGCTCCAGCTTACAGCTCCCAAACGATTACCCCTCGAATGTGGCATTCTGCTCTGAAAGTGGAAATTCTTCACAGATCGACAACTGGTTTCATACAAGTTAAAGATAAGGATCTAGTACAGCAGGTCATGATAGCAGAGAAGCACCACCTTAATCTGTCAGACCATACATATGTCAGTATATCGATAACAGATAACCTCCAGCTGCAACAACACCCAATACAAGGTACACAGCAGGCTAACAAGCGGGTACCTGCAGGAATTAAGTGGGAAAGGTGTGATATCGACATGTATATGAACATAATTAAGGCTTCGCTTTAAAATGAGCGATCTGAACCCCACACACCTTATATGAACAGCTGACCAACTGGTGAGAAATTTTGCAACTACTATGCACAGTGCTTCAGTGACAGTTACGAGTCAAACCGAAAAGCCACAAAAGAAGAAATCACCGAAAGGAAGCCAACTATGGACTCCACACCAAGCATCCTTAGTACACCACAGCAAGGTAGCACACAGAAACTGGAAGCTCAGTGGAAAACCTACCGACAGTGGCAATATCCTTAGTGAAGCACAGAAGGAAGCCCGGAGGAAACTTATACAATCAGTATGTTTATTGAATAGTGCGAAAGGAACTGAGCATCACACCCAAATCATGCAAGCACACGAAAAAGACAAATACATATTATTTCAACTCATTGCTAAGCAGCGTTCCAGTCCTAGAAAAACAACATTCTCAATTCCTTCAAAGACCACTTCTGCACGCTTGCAAACCCTTCTCGAAACCCAGCTTTCAGCAGTAGCTACATGCGCCTGCTTAGACTGACGTCGCAATAATTGAAGATATGTGCAGCACATGCCCTTCCAAAATGGAACATAGACCAGCAACTGAAGATGAGATAAGAAGCATAGTTACTGGACTTAAGAACAACAAAGCAGCCAGTCATCAAGGTCTAACTGCAGACCGCCTAAAACATGCTCCCCCTGTAGTCTTTCTCCACCTGACTATGTTAATGAATAAAATTATCGCTACGAGACATATTCCACCTGATATGAAACAGGGAGTGCTAACCCCAGTACTGAAGAAAGGCAAAGACAGCAAACAAGTGACGAATTATAGAGGAATCACAGTTCTGTCAATCATAGGAAAGGTACTGGAGAGGTACTGGAGAGAGTGATCCTAAATCGAACTAAATCCATGCACGATAGTATTCAGTCAAAGATGCAGAGAGACTTCATAGAAAGGTCTTCCTCAACAAACGCAGCTCTAATCATCTTGGAGGTAACGAACGACGCCAAATTCAACCATGATCAGCTAACTATGGTAACACTAGATGCTTGTAAAGCCTTTGATGTCATATAGCATGCCTCATTACTGCGCAGAATATACAACAATGGAGTTGATGGTTCACTCTGGTGCACGAACAAGGGCCTCTACTCCGAAGCTCAATCTTCCATTAAACTGAATAGATGTCTGTCAGACCCGTTTACAATACGCCAGCGTGTTCGCCAGGAGGAATCCTACCTACAATTCACTACGTGCTCTTCATCAACAATCTTCTTCATCTGATGGAGGGCACAAGTATTGGTGCCAAAATTGGACACATTAACTGCTGTGCGCCAATTTATGCTGATGATATTACCCTGCATGCTCGTGACACCAACCATCGATAGGAACTGCTCAATATTGTTGGCCACTATACACGTCAAGAGCGGTATACCATCAATCCAACAAAAAGTGCCCTAGTCTTTCTCAATAAGGGCCCCAAGGAGACACCAAGTATCCGAAATTGAACAGTCGAGTTGCGAGACACATCTGGGAATAGAATGTTATCCAACTGTAAATAAAAGGTCAAAAAGCGCATACAGTCAAGTCGAAGAACCATCTACTCGCTAATGTGGGTTGGTCTGCATGGAAACGGTGGTATGTCCCCTATGGGCGTCGCACATATATGGAAGATTTACTGTGTACCAAGGCTCCTGTATGGTCTGGAAGTCATCAGTTTGTCACAAACAGATCTAAACTACATCGAACAATTTCAGCTTACTGTCCTCAAGCAACTCCAGTCCCTCTAAAACACTGCCACAACAGCATCTCTCTGCTTCTTGGGGACTCGTCCAGTCCAAGCGGAACTAGACTGTGGAAAACACACATGGTTAGGAAACATACTCAGAGATAGCAACACTCTCGAATTTCAAACAGCTGCCAGACAACTTGCTGTAAAGTCCCGCAAGAGCAAGAGCTGGTTTGTGGCATGCCAATCTTTACTAGATACATACAAACTGCCAAGCATCTACCAGCTGATTAGCAACATGCGTACCAAGACAGTGTGAAAATCTCTGATCGACACTCAAATAATCAGTGCCATACACTCGTCATAGGAATCTGACTATGTGGATAAATCCAGCATCAAGTACTTGAACATTGCAGCTTGTGCAGTGAACACCATCCATCACTGCTGGGCCTCTGCTGACAATAATACTACCAGAGATGCTACAAGAGCCGCAATCAAAGCAAGACTACTAACAGGCACCTACATACTGCAGACAAACCGTACACGCTTCAATCAATACTCGGTCTTGGAGGAATGCGCACTCTGCATGCTGCTCCATGAGCCACAACTCACTTCATCGTCTCTTGTGAAAGGCTGGAGGAGTGCAGAAGTCTGTATTTGAAAATAATCCTCTCTATACTCTACCGTGAAAATGATGTTGATCTTATCAGCAAGCCAACAAATGAACCTGAAAATACCACTCAACTGATCCTTGACCATACAACAATTCTTGTAGAGCCAACATATATGTTCTCCTCCACAGACTCACTTGAATTAACGCTTTCTTTGCTATTCTCTGCATCTGGCGCGCACAAAGCTGATAGAACGATCCATATGTACTGCTCGAAATATTGCTATGATGCTAGTTGTCGCGACCACCTGTGAAGCGAGTTAAGTAAATCGCAATTGTGCATGACTGGGTATTCACTGACTGGCTGACGCGGATGATCAGTTGCATATGTAGCTTTCAAAAATGACTACATTATCTTTTTGGTAATTTGAAGAGAAATTGAACAGTCAACTCAAATTTACATATTTTTTATCAGAAATAAAATTGTGGCTACGTAATAGGTTTAGTAACAAAAACATATTATGTTGGAGACTATACATCCGGTGAAAAAATACTGGAATTAGTCCTGCAGCAAGACCCCTAAAGGTGGCTTAGTTTTTGGGTAGCTGTGACTCGGATGGTAACATTTGTCCCCATGGCTAAAATTGATCATTGGGGGGTGGATGTCACGAAACCATGTGATGACAGTGTCAGCAGTGGGTGCGAATTACATACGCCGTCATTTTCCAAGATGGCCACTATTTCACCAATGTGAGCGCTGAATGTCAATAGCTCAGAAACTATAACATGTATGAAGGCATTATTGGTGTCGAATTATATGTTTTCCGAGGCAGCGAATAAGATGAAACTATGCTCAGATCATTTCAACATCTTCTGAAGTCTTTAATAGCTATATCCTGTTTTTGTACCCCTCACAAAACCTGGTCACTAACTGTTTATTTTTACTGCTTTCTTCGTTTTAACGAAAACGATACAAAACTAACTAACATTACCAGAAGTACATTCGGGAATTACTTATTATAATGTTGCAGACATTTAAGACATTATACTCAGTTTGTTTAAACCCGGGTTCCTGTGAATCGGAAGTCTATAGTAAACCTCTGGGTGGGGTAGAGGAGAAACGATATAGAGCACATTCGATTGGGCTAGTCTTGTCAACACTAGTATCGTACTGTTGTCATAATCACGCCCTTCGACAGCATGACACTAGTGTTGCAACACTAGTCCTGTCGAATGTGTCCAGTGCCTATGTGTTACTGTCGTCAACAACATGTTCATGACATGTCCACACCACAACAGATAATCTTAGCATTCATGTAAATCTGTTATTATTATTATCATCATCATCATCATCATCATCATCATAAACATGTGTAACACTAGCCATATTTTCTCCTTTTAGATGCGATGAAGACAAATCATAATGGCAGCAGAATTTGATGTTTCTACCAACAAAAGGCGGCGAGTGACTCAACTATTTAACATGGGCAAATGTGTATTTTGTGTTGAACTATTTACAGAAAATTCACTAGAAAATCTCAAGACGCGAACACAATCCAGACACGGTTCTCTGTTCACTGTTCTCTGCATAATCTGAACGACGTGATGCAGTGGGACGATTCTTGCGAAAAGGACTGAAATTCTCGGTGTAACTGCCACTTTCCGGTATCACAAAAACTTCAGGTTCACATGTACCAGTGCTCTCTATCTGAAACTGACCGCGGAAAGGCGTAGCAAAGACAAAATGCCAAGCACCAGTAATACAAGGAGTGGCGTATCCCACTGTTTGTTTTACCAGATCCAATATTTCATCTCAATCCTTTCGAAGGAGAACTGTTTTGTGTAGTGGAGGGTGCAATCCAAAGAAACGACTTAGCTGGTTCAATTATCAATATGTTCTAGGCTTTGATCTCACCCCAACATTATAGTGATTCTGACATGTTGGCTAGACTCCACGGCATCCCGAATGGAAATCTTGTTGCAATAGAGGCTAGGTATCATAGGGCGAAAAACTGCTACGCGAAATATATCAGTAAACGAAAAATCGGCAAGCAGAGGAAAGAAAGTGAAATAGATTTCCCCATCAAAGAAACCGTCAGACATTTAATTTCTGATTTTCAGCCATCTTCCATTGATGACAAGGAGGTTGTTATATCGACAACATTTTAGGAATCGTTTTCGAGAACTGCTTAGAGAAGATGACATTGAAACCCTGAAGAATATCAATTAAAATATCAATCAAAACAGATGAAGAAACAGCTAACTAGCGGGTGGCGAGACATTTCGTTCATACCTCAGCCAGGCATGTTGGACGTACTCTGTTAAAAATGACATTTGATGACATTCTTAGGAAAGCTAATGTGTTAGGTCAATTACTTAAGGAAGTTACGCACTCCGAGGAGGAATCAGAACAAAAGTTGGACAATGTTGGTATATTGCGGAGACAAGGCCGTGTGTTGGCTCAAAACTGACTCTTCCCTATCTGATTACAGGAGCCAACTTTCACTGCTCAAGGAGACGTACATTCACCATTTTGATTTAGCAGATGTGCCTACTGAGCTTGTTAGCTTTTCCACTGGTGCTATGTTTAATCGTATTGGACCAGAACACTAACTAATGTGTCCCAGATGTTATCCTTTTACTGGTAATTACAAAATAAGATGCACAGGTAATCTCTATATATGCCATACTCCGTGAATTATTGAATACTGTGATTGAAAAGTCAGCCATTTTTATCGGCCATTTGGAAATATGATTGATTGTTCATCTAAGTGGCCTGGAATCAAGTTTATCGAATTCCTTGACCCCGAAAACATATACTTCGACACCAATACTGCCTTCCTACATGGCATAGTTTCTGAGATATTGATGTTCAATGCGCATAATGGTGAAATGGCGGCCATCTTGGAAAATGGCGGCGTATGCAATTCTCTCCCGCCTTTGACAATGTCATCACATGGTTTCATGATCTCCACACCCCAATGATCAGTTTTAGCCATGAGGACAAATGTTACCACGCAAGTCCCGGTACCCGCCACGTTAGCTTGTCTCTGTTGTTGCAGGACTAAATATAAAATGTCGCTTTTGAGAGGGTCGTGATCATAGATATCCTATGTCTAGATCACTCATGGCCCTCTGAAAAGCGCCATTTCAGTGTCCAGTGGTTTCTCGCCGATCTCGTTTATATGAGAATATCATGTTACTAACGGAATCGTATTTTTTGTTGCAAATTCCATTTCCTAGTCGAATACATTGTCAGATTAACACCTTCAACCAAAACCTATTTGCGATAAAAAAAAAATGTATAAATTCAGGTCCTGAATGTCTGCTTTAATACATGTAGGATAAATATAGACTATATCTATCCTCCATGATCCTCTTCTGATTACTGAACAAAAACAGAGACACATTTTATTACCGCGTTTTATAGACCATGGTGGTTGGACCGGGCAAGTCCGAAGCACATTAACGAGGTACAATATTGCATGATTTTAACAACCATAAGCAGTCCATATATTCCTGACCCGTGCGCAATATGAAGTCCATTGATCATGACTAAAAGCCAATTAATTCATGAATCCATTTCTTCAGTCATTAATATTATGTAATAATCAGCTAAGTGGCGTGTAGGATGACGTCAAAATCATTATGTCATGAATGTCTCGATTTAGTCCGTCTTAAACACTTAATAGTCCGTCAGGTTGTATGAATTGTATGTGTTTACTATTTAATAAACATGATGTTGAATATTTTAAAACTAATTTGCCTGGGCCCTGTTGCTGCCTTACCTGTATAGTTTACTGGAAATTGATAGTCAGTGTGTTCATGGATTGGTGGATCCCAACACGAGCGAGGTGTGGGTGGAGCTTACCTGTGGATGGGCGAGGCATAGCTAAAACTGGAAAGATCCATTGATTGCAACATTACATGTAAGCCTACTGTTGCTTGTGGTTATAGCACCTAGCTGTTGCTTGTGGTTATAGCACTTAGCTGCTGCCTGTGGTTATAGCACATAGCTACTGCCTGTGGTTATAGCACCTAACTGCTGCATGTAGTTATAGCACATAGCTACTGCCTGTGGCTATAGCACCTAGCTGTTGCCTGTGGTTATAGCACCTAACTGTTGCGTGTTGCTATAGCACCTAAATGCTGCTTGTGGTTACAGCCCCTAGCTGTTGCCTGTGGTTATAGCACCTAGCTGCTTCTTGTGGTTATAGCGCCTAGCTGCTGCATGTGGTTATAGCACCTATCTGCTGCCTGTGATTATAGCACGTAGCTGCTGCTTGTGGTTATAGCACCTAGCTGCTCCTTGTGGTTATAGCACCTAGCTGCTACTTGTGGTTATATCACCTAGCTGCTGCTTGTGGCTATAGCATCTAGCTACTGCCTGGGGTTATAGCACCTAGCTGCTGCCTGTGGTTATAGCCCCTAGCTGCTGCCTGTGGCTATAGCACATAACTGTTGCCTGTGGTTATAGCACCTAGCTGCTGCTTGTGGTTATAGCCCCTAGCTGCTGCTTGTGATTCTAGCACCTAGCTGCTGCTTGTGGTTATAGCACCTAGCTGCTGCTTGTGGTTATAGCACCTAGCTGCTGCCTGTGGTTATAGCACATAGCTACTGCCTGTGGTTATAGCACCTAACTGCTGCCTGTAGTTATAGCACATAGCTACTGCCTGTGGCTATAGCACCTAGCTGTTGCCTGTGGTTATAGCACCTAACTGTTGCGTGTTGCTATAGCACCTAAATGCTGCTTGTGGTTACAGCCCCTAGCTGTTGCCTGTGGTTATAGCACCTAGCTGCTTCTTGTGGTTATAGCGCCTAGCTGCTGCATGTGGTTATAGCACCTATCTGCTGCCTGTGATTATAGCACGTAGCTGCTGCTTGTGGTTATAGCACCTAGCTGCTCCTTGTGGTTATAGCACCTAGCTGCTACTTGTGGTTATATCACCTAGCTGCTGCTTGTGGCTATAGCATCTAGCTACTGCCTGGGGTTATAGCACCTAGCTGCTGCCTGTGGTTATAGCCCCTAGCTGCTGCCTGTGGCTATAGCACATAACTGTTGCCTGTGGTTATAGCACCTAGCTGCTGCTTGTGGTTATAGCCCCTAGCTGCTGCTTGTGATTCTAGCACCTAGCTGCTGCTTGTGGTTATAGCACCTAGCTGCTGCTTGTGGTTATAGCACCTAGCTGCTGCCTGTAGCTATAGCACCTAGCTGCTGCCTGTGGTTATAGCACCTAGCTGCTGCCTGTAGCTATAGCACCTAGCTGCTGCCTGTGGTTATAGCACCTAGCTACTGCTTGTGGTTATAGCACCTAGCTGCTGCTTGTGGTTATATCACCTAGCTGCTGCTTGTGGTTATAGCACCTAGCTGCTGCCTGTGGTTATAGCACCTAGCTGCTGCCTGTAGCTATAGCACCTAGCTGCTGCATGTGGTTATAGCACCTAGCTGCTGCTTGTGGTTATAGCACCTAGCTGCTGCCTATGGCTATAGCATCTAGTTGTTGTTTGTGGTTATAGCACCTAGCTGCTGCCTGTGGTTATAGCAGTCACGGATATATAGGGAATCAGGGGTGAATCTATGGAGGGTGAGTGGGATTTCATGGGTTCGCACGCGTACACATAAGCAGGGTTTGGTTTATTAAACATATTTTTATTGCTTTAATATGGCAATTTATTGGGATTGAGTCACAAGTTGTCATCAACTTAGTTACGATTCTCTCCCAGTAGGTGTATCATGGTCAGGCTGGTGTGCCCGTTCTTCTCCAAAACCCTACATATATATGTTTATTTAAGTAAAAGTTAAGCTGATGATCTGATAGAACCTCCAGAACTGTAAGAAACGCAGTTTGGGAGCATTTAATTTTCAGACATTTTGGGGGTGATGGCGGGTGGTGGGGGCGGGTGGGGGTATAGGTGTTCTTCCAAGCATCCACTTAAGTATGATTTCAACTTGTTTTAGGCTGACCTCCTGAAATATAGGAGAGGACCACGTGTGCCCACTCGCCTTCCAACACCTACATATATCCCTGTAAGATTTCAACTGATATTACCTTCAGTAATTCGGCGGAGGGTCCCAGCCCCAACACAGTGATATATGCTCTTTTTACATGATCCCATGCCAAGTCCTGGAGAGAGAGAGAGAGAGAGAGAGAGAGAGAGAGAGAGAGAGAGAGAGAGAGAGAGAGAGAGAGAGAGAGAGAGCGAGCACGGTTTTATCCGTAACTGCGGGGACATTGCATTGTGGGAACATTATTATTTTAACAGTTTAGAGCATTTTCTGAGTGTCTTATAAGCGTTTTACACTTATATCTAAAGAGTGGTTTTGATTATTTACATTAACAACAAAATTTCGAAAAGCCTTGTTTGGGCTGTCCTCGCACGAGGAGGTGAGATATGAGAGAATCTTCACACGGAGCTGGGACATATGAGGGAGTCTTCACACGGAGAGGGGACATATGAGAGTCCTCACACGGAACGGGGACATACGAGAGTCCTCAGAGACTTAAACGGTATATGGTTGAGAGATGGACAAGAAATTTCCCCATGCCTAGCCTACACAACACATGCAATGCTTATCATAGCACGTGTTTGTATGCCCTAAGCAATACTCATTAAAAAAGTGAGAATTTGTCCATTTTGTGGGGACATTGAAATGGGAGAGATGGATTGAAAATTGGTTGATAGGTGTTTAAGAGGTGCCCGCCCTTTTTATACACCTCATATATAGCGACCGAGATGACGGTTTCGCCAGTTTATAGTACTGGTCAATGAATGTAACTTGATCTTATCTAGCAAATGATTGCTGGTTTATATGTACATTTACGAACACGTCACTCCGTGTTTCTAACACAGTTATGACCGTTTGCTCGATTAATACAACAAACTCAAACTGTATTCCTGCCATTTTCTAGAGATCGTTCCATACAACTTTCTCTCGTTCTTTGTCAGGATGGACCTGACTTCTAGCGAGTTTGCCAATATTTGAAAATATTAACCATGTCGAAATACTTCATAAGCCCTTTTGTAAAATTCTCTTGAGTGAATACTACCCATACAGCAATGGTCTATGGCCAACTCGGCCAGTATCCTCCCATCGTACTATCATACGCCCACTCACATCGCTTCGCTGTTAGAGGCCGTACTTGCAAACCCCCAATTTCTGGCTACGTTGACTAGCGGTTTTCTGGTAGCCAAGCAGATTTCTGCCTACTTCAATCTCGCTATAAATCTAAAAAAGAGGCGTAGCTTCGTGCCAATATCGATGGAGAGCTTGCAAGACACGAATGTCAATCTATGTGATTGACAGTATATTAGTAGGATGATAATAACCAAGCAATTTTATTAGGCGGTAGTTGACTGACCTCATTTATGAAGTTACGCGAACTTCGCGTAGACATCAAAAGGCTGTGCAAGCACGGGACTCAATACGAGTGGGAGTACGAGACCGTGCGATGACTCGATACGAGTGGGAGTACGAGACCGTGCGATAGGACGATGGTATCCTCTACGCATAGCGATAGACACAAGAATGGTACTATTTTGGGCAAAATTAATAACAGGCAGGGAATTCAAAATTTCATATATACTGTATTACTGCATAATCCTTTATCAAATAACACATATTAGTGGCCATGGATGCTGCATATTAAAAATGTTAGATAATACCTGCCTGTCGATGGTATGGACAAATCAAGACCCGTTCCATACAGACTGGCTAAAATCAGTATTAAATCGACAGCTCTCTGATCAGTATATGCAAGAGTGGCGCGGGGAAATCTTCAATAGCAGATTATGCATCACATGTAGGATCTACAAAGAAGATTCAAAATTCGAAAAATATCTAATCTGTCTCCCGGAAAAAACTATAAAAAATACTCTGTAAATTTCAAACGAGTATCGTTTACAGACATGCACGTTTTTGTAATCTATGTGACCTAAATGTACTAGTTGACGAATTCCACTATTTATTTCAATGTCATGAAATACATGCAGAGAGACGAATATATTTTCATAAATATTATACACTTCGCCCAAATACACATAAAATGTATCAACGGTTCAATTAAAAAAAATTCGCAAAACAATAATACCTCTCTGTAGATATATTGATATCATTATGAATAAGTTTAAAAAGAACAAATGACAGATTATGTAATTACCAGCGCGTAAAGCTTGCTATACCTATTGGTCCTACAAATTTATGCACGTCTCAGCGAGTGGCGGTGGCAGTAGTAGTAATAGTAACTATAACCCATATTCATACTACCCGCCGTCATCATCATCATTATCATCATCATCATTATCATCAGTTTACCCCCACTACTATCATCACTTTTATTTATATGATTGAAAAACATAAACACCTATACGATTTAATTATGTATATGACATATGTAACCGCCATTATATGCATATTTCATGTATATGTTTCCTACACGTCTGAAGGAGTTACCGAATAAAGTTGAAACTTGATGTCGACTCGTCAAAGGTCAAACATCGCTGACCTTTGAAGACCGTAGAGAAGCTCCCGCCGGCTTGTGGTGGCGGAGGACGCAGCTTTCTAACATATTTTAGTTTTGACGACGATTCTTGAGCGCCCAAAGTGTCATAAACGATTCTCTGTCTGGTAACCGCTGTGTCAACGCGTGTGATTGGCTGACGTTTCATGACCACACCATGACAGGATGACGTCACGAGTTAGCGGTACAATATTATGTCAAACTACTATAAATGACGTCACATTTTATTTCTCACCCAAAACTGGCAATCAAGGTGCCGGTTTTTGGACACCAAATGGCGCCCATTTGAGGACTGGGGGGAAAGGCACACTGGTCTTTGAAGTGGACAATCTAAACATAGAGCCGGAGCTTCGTGCTATGCCGAGAATTAGCCAATGGACTAATGTGTGCATAATTTTCATTTTGAGAATCAAACACGCTATGGACATTTTTATCTATTTTTAGCTATGCCACGGTCATCACTAGCTAAGCTCCACCCACACCTCGCTCCTGTTGGGATCGATCGATGTCTGAACACCCTGACTATCAATTTCCAAATAAAATACACAGGTAAGCTGTTGAATATTTTGAAACTAATTTGAGTGGGTGCCCAGTCAAATTAGTTTCAAAATATTCAACAGCATGTTTATTAAACAGCAAAGAATTACAAAGATATACAATTCATACAACGTGTCGGACCATTTGAGATTTGGTGACGGTCTATATGGAATCCTTTGTGACGTAATGATTATGACGTCATCATGCACGCGTTGGGCTGATTATGACGTCATACGAGGTCAGATGATGGAAAGGTGAATTGATATTAACCCCTCTTGTATCAGGAGCGCTCAAAATGTTCAAATGGTACTTATATTAATTAAACCGTTTATGCCAAATGTTCAAGATTTTTAAAGAAAATTAAAATTTGTGTTTAGTGGGTGTCCATTTGCAGGCCAAGGGCACACTATTTGTAAATTTATTACTGTAAAAATTTATTTCTGTTGTCCTGCAAATTAATATTTCTTGTCGGAACTATTGGCGAATTTTGTTTAGTCCGTGTCTATTTGGAAGCCAAGATTCTATTTTTTGAAAATTTTTTTATCTCTGAAATTACTGACTCGTTTCTCGAGCCAGTCATTCCAGTGATACATTTTTAAAACAGTCTTTTCTTGGCCTGCAAATGGTCATTTCTCAAGACCACCGCAGGTTCCATTTTTGCCGGCTTAACCATTAAAATTGTCACAAGAGAGGTTAACGTTCCATCATATCGAGGCTATGCATTGGCCGAAGTGATATATAATACATGCCGTACACCATTCCTTCATGGAAACTTACTACTCGATCAAATATATGACGACATAATCAACTAAATCAGATGTAAGCTGACATCACAATCAAAATGTGTAATGAATGGCAAATTTTGGTCTGTCAGGAATATTGAATAATCCGTCATTTATACGAATTGTATGTCTTTACTATTTAATAAACATGCTGTTCAATATTTTTGAAACAAATTTGATTGGACAGCACCCAGGCAAATTAGTTTCAAAATATTCTGTAGATTACGTGGAAATTGGGATTCTGGGAGCTCAAGATTCACAGTATATAAATCTATGCCAGAACGCGCAAAGCATGGGCGGAGCTTAGTTAGAAATGGGCGAGGCATAGCTAAAGTTAATTCTTCCTTTCTGATAACTTCTCTGTAGGCGCTAACATCAACTTCAAACTATATCCATTATAACAAATATAGGGAGCCGACCTATCACTCTGAAATAGCAATGAAACACGTCACATATTAGCTGACGTCACAATCAAAATGGCTCTCGGTCATGAAACGCGAAAATTCCGAAAATTCAAGTGTAGGAATTGTATGGCTTCGATCAATTTACAATTTAACACTTTCAAGCCGAACCTAGCCTCTCCAGGAATTTTCGGGTGTGCTTTGGAATGCTCAGATTTTCTTTTTAATTTACCGCCGGAATGACTGTCTCGAGCCAGGCATTTCAATGGTAAATTTTCAAAAATAGCCTTCTCTTGGTCGACAAATGGACATTCAATAAAGAAATATTTTTGTACTCGACCAAATTTATCAATAAAAGGGTCGATAAACATTCTGTTAACTATTTTGAAACACATTTGGCTGGGGTCTGCTGCCGCTATAGACACCTTAGCTAGAAATGGACACCCTTTTCTTGCAGACAAAGACAATCTATTGAATTTCATTTATGTAATTGCGTGAAATTGTAGCTGAATGGGACAGGCATGCATTTTACTAATTGATTACAAACTAGGGAAATACATGCGCAATGATTCTTCAACACACGCAGAAATATTAATAAATTTAAATATATATTTATAACAATTAAAGTTAATTCGCTTAGTTATCATATTTCGCATTCGCCTACTCTGCCGTATGAAATTTGATTTTAAATCACTTTGCTCAGTGCAAAGATTCTAATGATTATACGGAAAACTTTCCATGTCTTTTATTTTTCGAATTATTTATAGATCGAAGCGAAATTCTGCGAAATCAGAAAGCAAATGTTATGTGGGTGAAACTACAGTCGAAGAAATGGCAGTAGTTGAACGTGCTTGTGACTTGGTAGCTTTGTACACGCCAAACTTTCTGCTGAACAATCTGAACACCCTTTTCTTGCAGACAAAGACAATGAAAATAAAGACGCCATTGAGAGAGTTGAGAATTGTGCTTATGCTGAATAAAACATTTGATGGATCCGAAGATGATAAAAAGAAAAGAAGCCACACGACACCCATAATAAGAGAGAGTTTGAAATAGAGCAGGACATCAAATATCTTACCACGATCATTATTCGCCATCACCACCATCTTTTTTACCAAATAGATGCTATAAACTGATTTTACAAAGAAACACACATTTAAGACCTGCGATATAGCGATTGGAATTCCAAACCAGTAGAGATTCAATCGTGGATTGCTAATCCAGCAGAAAAACGCATTCCCGTATATTGAATGCGCATTACCTTCGTTGGTGATACCGGTGAAACCAGTTATTAAAGCACATATAACAGTCACTAGTGGTACACCAATGGCGAACGCAGAATACTTGTATAATAGCTTGGATCTGGTTTGATTTGATGGCTTTAGATTGACAGAAAATGTCTTACATAGGTCAACCGACAGAACATTCATCCACAGAAACACGGAAAACCAGAGGAAATGAAGTGCACTGGCAATGATAATACATAGCCATTGATTGCCTGTTTGATTGGCACCAACAAGAAACAGTAGCATGGCCATTGCGAGAGTGATAGTTAGAGACATGACTAAGAGACCGGGACCGTTTCTCAAACTAGAGAACGTGCAGTATGTTAGAAATGTTAACACAAGACATATAATAGACAAAGAGAATCCTACAATTGTCACATGGCTATCCAAAGTACTGAATTTAATACTATATGCTATCTTCAGTTTCTCAATTTCATTAGAACAAAATGTCAGAGTTTGGTTAATTAGGAGAAACTTGTTTGTTCTATATGATTCATTGACATGGTTAAAATAAGCATATCGCTCTCCAATTATGTAATGCTCTAGAGCAAGTAATCGGGCATGACATCTTCCAAACTTTCTCTCCCAAATGGACACATAAACTTGGCGACAGCTAATTATGTCAAAAGTATCCGATGAGAAATTCGCACTATTGAAGTAAAACCCCTGAGTTTGGAGCAGGGTACGAATATAAGATGATGTTACAGCATTAGAATTTCTGCTTTCACCGTCAACTTGTAATTCCGACTCAGTTCTGTTACATTTCATCCCGGCTCCTACTGATATATTGCCAATAACAAGTAGGCTGTTACGCCCCACCAAACGGATTGCTTTCACTGTTTGCCTGTTAGTTTGGTGTTTTACCAGTGTGGCAATTAACTCTGGAATTGAATTGTTAACTTCTGCTTGGATAGTTGTGGTAAGATGAATGTGAACAGGGAACATACAGACATCATTTCCCGACTTGTTATAGTCGTTCATGTGTACCAAGGAGCCAGGTAGAGAGACGTCATTTTCACTATTTATATCGGATCTGGCAAATGGAAAGGTTGCCTTGACATTGGTTGACTGTGGTACCATGCTTATGCTTGCTGCTGTCATTTTGGAGACAATTTGCATCATTTGAGACATATTTGCACCACGGTTCGTATTTGTAGTTATAGTTTCATTAAACAAACGTAAAATCCTTAGACAAATAGTTAGCGGGATTGTTGGTTGAGCAATATTAGGTGAGGACTGGCGTCCTGAACGCTCACCGGTACCAGTGCTTTGAGAATATGCCTTGAGTTTACTACCTTGATTACTATGCGGACTATAACTTGTGGTATTTGCCTGACAAAAACAAGCCATCAGTAGTCGAAGACGATCAATCTGACTTAGCGAGATTGTACAAGTACTAGTATGGTGAATATCAACAAGCAGGACGGCATCGAATTGAATGACCAATGGCCATGCTTGATTAAGCCACTCGCCGCATGAACCATTAGCCATGGCTTGTTTACCCGGTGGACACAGCAGCGTCTCGCATGACTTAGATGATAAACTGTACACCTCTCGAGTGGCACATGGCGCGTCTACATCTTCAGAACTCTCCAAAATATTCACACTAATGTTGTCATAAAACGTATGCAAATTATATAAATTCGAATCTTGAAAACTGAATAAGAGTGGCAACGATATGTCAGAATCTTTCGGCTTGAATCCCGTGTAGTCTGAAACTAATTCTCTTGAAAACTGATGGTCACATGCATAGCTTTTAACACGGTGGTGAATGGCACAATGAGGATTTGCGAAATGTATGTTTAAATTTGATAGCCAGTACTGGACTGGCAGCTTGTAAAAATAGCATGCCCGTTTAACGGACATGCGTGATATCTCTGGCGTGCTACTGAGCTGATGTCTGGCTCTTTGTTTTGTATTAATTCTGCAATAGGTAATATCGATGTTGTAATCTAAACGAGAAAAGTGAGCATCACGTGGCTTCAAGTACAGCTCACACATGGAAGTCACTACACTAATATTACTTCTGTTGCTATTATTGACAAATGCTTTTGTTAGATTGCTCATATAGTCCTTTGGACATGTGACTTCTGCGTCCCAGAGATTTGCCTTGGTTATGTTTCGTGTGTGGCACAATGCGCAGTATACGTTTCTAAATACCAAGCCTGTGTTTGCAGGGTCGTTAACGGGGATGTTGTGCAAATAGTTCTTGGAATCACTTTCACATTCTGTGCGCACAGTAGACTTATCTGTCCATGTTGAGGGGCATCGAGAAATGAGGTAATACCTTGTTGATGAAAAAGCACGGCTAACCATCATAGTCACAGGTGACATACAAGCGCGCACCGAAAGCGCTGATTGAAATGGATTAAGGTGCTCGGGTATACGATCACAGTATTCTGATGTATCAAACAGACTCCCAGTTACTGCCCTGTCACCATGTTGTTGAAAAAAACCCTCAAACAGATTAATTGTCACATTACCGGTTAGTTTCAAACAAGTCTGATAGAAATCGTGGCAGCAGTCGCCATAGATGGTGCACCTTACATCGCACCAACACACGAAGCTACACTGGTTAGCCTTTAACGACATAGTTTTGTTTTCTATTAAGGTAAACTCTTCTTCTTTCCACAACTGAGAAATGATCTTATTTGTGCTATCGTCGGTACCATTGTTTCTCTCTATCATACACCGTCCAGCACATCTCTGACACGGATGACAGTCTAGCAGATCTATGCCAAGGAACTTTGCGCTAGAAGTCGGATTCTCTTCATTGCGAATCCCCAACGGACCTATGAACTCAGCATCATTAAGATCGTCATCATTAATATGGTATTGACTCAAATTTGCTTTAGAATTCGGATTCTCTTCATTACCCATTGCCCATTGGCCCAGGAACTCACTGTCATCAAAATCGCCATCCTTGGTAGTATGATCACTCCACAATTGTTCATTTGTTACATTACCGCTCGCTGGAATATCGAATGCTAGTATGTTACCTTTACATGGATGATGTGAACTCACTGCAGAAGAAATATAAATACAATTGAGACACCGTGAAAATAGCGGGCATTATGTAAATCTCAAATAGGTCTATCTGTGTGGAATGTCAGTCTATATTAATCCAGAGGGGGCAGACAATTGTATATATATTTTAATATGTTCGCAAATGTATTGGTTAGCTTATGGGCCTAAGTTGCAACGCATTTGCCTGTAAGTGAAATTTACTAGAAGTACTTATGCGCTACTTTGCGACGTAAGTAATAGACGGCTTTGTCAGAAACGTCAAAAATTACGCACAAGCACCCCCCCCCCCTTCCCTCCTCCATTGCCCCCCCCTCCCTCTCTCTCTCACCACCAACCACCCCCCCCCCCTTACATATTTATAGGAGAATTACTGCAATGGTGACTACTGATTAACTATTAATTCAGTCTCTCTACAAAAGATCAAACTAAACCCGAAGACCTGCTTTAGATCAATGTGCGCCTTGGGCGCTACTGAAGTTAAACAGCTAATACAAAAGGCGTGATTGCTTAATTATATCGAGCTTATCTAACTGTAGCATGGGTTAGTACGCCGGTTCGTTTCAGGCGATTAAGGTGTGAGAATAACAATGAGGGCTATTTGGTCAGTCATTAGATCAAATGCTGCCGAGATATGTTTAATCATGGCGGCTGAGAGTAATTTACTTGTTGTTTGAGTACTGCAAGGGACAGGTTTCCTGAATAAAGATTATTAAAACAAATTCTGACAAGCTATACAGGTTTTTTTATCTTGGCGAATCGGTTCACTCAGTCATTACAAAGCGTTGATTACTTCTTTGTAATAAGTTGGCGTTGCCGTGTGTTCGAAAATAGGAACAAATTCTGACAGTTAGGAGTTATACAGTTTTTTGATCTGGGCAAATCGGTTCACTCAGTCATTACAAAGTATTGATTACTTCCTTGCAATAAGTTGGCGTTGCCATGTGTTCGAAAATAGGAATAAACAAATAGTTTTGAGCAGGTCTTTCTGACATAGGATGATCCATTGTGGATTGACTGAATGTTGTTGGTCTAGTGAGATTCCTTCAAAAGAGAGGTGGTTGTAAGTCACAAGTTGTTTGAGCTGTGTACGCTTATATGTTCAACAACCCATGCACTCATTCACCCGCCCAGACACCATCATATTAATCCATCAATCAGTCCATCCTGCCATCCACCTAAACAAATACTTGATTAAGGGGAGAACAGATTTGTAAACTGATAGACAGACACCCGGTGGATGACTAGGCGACTGAACAAATGAATAGGAAAATGGGTGAAAGCTACAATTTCATTTCCGAATTTGGTTTAATTTATTCATTTAGTCATTGCAAAGTGCTAATTGCTTCTTTGCAATGATTTGGTGTGGCTGTTGAAAAAATAAGAATAAAATACGACAGGTGGTTGCGGAAGAGAGGTGGTTTATACCTTTACACACATATATGTCCAAACAATCCATGCGCCCACCCGGACACCAACCCAGTAATCCATCCATCAGTCCATCCGCACGGACAGTCAATTGATGTCTGAGAGGCACAGACCAGTAAACCAATAGAGAGGCCAAGGACAGGTGACAGGATGAGTGAACAGATAGGTGGATGAATGAATGAATGAATGAATATACGCACATATGAATGCGCGCACGCACGCACGCACGCCCGCCCGCCCGCCCGCACGCCCGCCCGCCCGCACGCACGCACGCACGGACGAACGAACGAACGAATGCACACGCGAACGCATGCATGCACGATTGCAGGTATGGACGACCGTGCAAACGAAACATCAGCTACCAGCAGACCAATTCCGACAGTGTTTTTATACACATAAACAGTTTAAAATTGTTTGATTTGGGACAAATATGGAGGCCTGGCACAAGCATGTCCGTCTTTACATTGAAAAAAACCGAATTGGCACAGGAATTTAATTACAAATTTCTTTACCTAAATTTGTCCTATCGAGACCTAGTTTAGATTTACTTAGAGTGGTCCCCCCTTGAGATTAGTTGGGGTAAAGTGAACTTATCAGTAGGTCGCTTTAACAGGTAAAGGCTGGGATTGATCCTACATTATAGAGAAATCACACACACACGAATGCACACACACGAATGCACGCACGCACGCACGCACGCACGCACGCACGCACGCACGCACGCACGCACGCACGCACGCACGCACGCACGCACGCACGCACGCACGCACGCACGCACGCACGCACGCACGCACGCACGCACGCACGCACGCACGCACACATCTGAACGAATGCACGAATGCATGCACTAATACAGTTTTGGAGTTGGTACAAAAGTAAGACCACGATCGAGAATTGATTTTTCAGATGGTGAGAGATCATAGTCAGCTGCTAAATTGACAGGGTTTGTTCCTAATCCTATGTTAGGGGAGCTATTGCCTTGACCCACATTTAGTTTAAACTAAGTACCGTCAACCAATGGTTATAAATACAATTAGCTGTTTCTTTCGTCCAATGGATTCTATCCTTCTCAACATGAAAATTGGCATCAGAAATTTTGGGAATGACCTTATCAACGTGGCAGTTGGACCTTGCTGATTCGTTGATACGCTTGAGACAGTACTTTTGCCTGTCTGACAAGCTATCAGAGAAGTTAATCTCAGCAAAGTGCAACTCCGCATTAGGGAAGGTGTTTTTAAATTCACGAGCCATGAACCGTAAATGGCTTGAGGCTTTGGTTGGATGCTCATTTTTGGAGTTGATGCCAATATTCAGGATGATCTTCTCCGGGCTAGGGCCATCCTGGTGTCGCATAGCCATTGTTCTGAAATGTGATAATGCGGCACCAGGATAGCACTCAACCTGGATGTCAGGATGGACGTCTAAATCAATTCGGGCTAGATTAGAGGACCCTATCATCAGAATCTTTTTGGTGATTCTGGGGATCCTCCACAGGCCCTTGCTATGCGATTGATGACGGTACTTAGCAAACTTCCTATCAGACAGGTTACTATTATTCTCCATATGAGGGAGAGGAGGCGGAGACAGAGGAAGAGGAGCAGAAGAAGAAGGTGCGTGAGGAGAAGAGAGATGAAGAGTAGGAGGAAGAGCAGGAGGAGGGATGGAGAGAGGAGATGCAAGAGGAGAAGATTGAGTATGAGGAGCAAGAGGCGGGATTGAGAGAGGAGATGCATGAAGAGAAGAAGTTTGAGGAGGAAGAGGAGGAGGCGGGATTGAGAGAGGAGAAGGAGGAAGAGGAGAAGATCGAGTCAGAAGGTGGCGAGGAGAAGATAGTGGAAGAGATGAGGAAGAGTTGCTAGGTGGTAGATTGGGGGAACAATGAGTAACAACCAGACAACGGCGCACAGGAGGAGAATTTGTCTTTGGGAGAGCCGGCCATGACTCTGTTACATCATCAACACCAGGTGCTGGTGTTGGTGATGTATACAGATTCGTCCGCTTGAAAGTGGTAGGCGAGGGTGTGAAGGTGGTTGGTGACCGTTGTCGTTTGTTAGTCATTGTTGAATGTGAACCTGAACCTGTACTCGGTGTGGCCACCGGTGTTGGTAGAGACATCACTCTATTTTGCTCATCACTAGCTATTTCTGCGACGTAAGTAATAGGCGGCTTTGTCAGAAACGTCAAAATTTACGCACAAGCACCCCCACAAGCACCCCCACCCCTCCCCTCCATCCCCCATCCCTCCCTTGCCCCCCCCCCCCTCTCTCTCTCTCACCACCAACCACCCCCCCCCCCTCCTCCGCCCCTCCTCGCCCGCCCACCCGCCCTCCCCTCTCCCCTCCCCCGCGCTCCCTCTCTCCCTCCCTCTCGCTCCCCCTCCTTCCCCTTTCCCCTTTCTCTTTCTCCCTCCCTCTCTCTCTCTCTCTCTCTCTCTCTCTCTCTCTCTCTCTCTCTCTCTCTCCCCACCTCTCCATCTCTCTCTGTGTGTCTCGCTCTCTCCCTCCCTCCCTCCGTCCGTCCGTCCGTCCGTCCGTCCCCCCTCTCTCTCTCTCTCTCTCTCTCTCTCTCTCTCTCTCTCTCTCTCTCTCTCTCTCTCTCTCTCTCTCTCTCTCTCTCTCTCTCTCTCTCTCTCTCACTCTCACTCTCACTCTCACTCGCCTCGCTCTCTCTCTGACTTCATAATCAAATACGTCACACGTGATAATCAAAACGACCCTCCTTTACCAAAATCGTAAATTCCGTCACGAAAGTGTACGAATCGTATTTCTTTGATGAATTTATAATTTTATAAGCATCCTGTTCAATATTCTGACTGGAAGCTGTTGTTGCCACATGCAACAACGGACCGAGTAAAATTAGTTTCAAAATATCCAACAGCTTGCCTTTATAGGTACTTTGTAATTGTCCCAATACGAGGCGGAACTTAACTAGAAATGCTCGAATCATAGCTAGAAACGAGTGAGTCGTTGCTAGAAATGGGCGAATCATAGCTAGAAATGGGCGAGTCGTAGCTAGAAATGGGCGAGTCATAGCTAGAAATGGGCGGGTCACAGCTAGAAATGGGAGAGTCATAGCTAGAAGTGGGCGAGTCATGGCTAGAAATGGGCGAGTCATAGCTAGAAATGGACGAGTCATAGTTAGAAATGGACGAGTCATAGCTAGAAATGGGCGAGTCGTGGCTAGAAATGGGCGAGTCATAGCTAGAAATGGGCGAGTCATAGCTATAAATGGACGAGTCATAGCTAGAAATGGGCGAATCATAGCTAGAAATGGGCGAGTCATAGCTATAAATGGACGAGTCATAGCTAGAAATGGGCGAATCATAGCTAGAAATGTGCGAGTTATAGCTATAAATGGATCACTTTATTCTTAACTTACCTATCAAGAATATATTAAGCCACATGCGAGCATTGTCCACACACTCCATTATAGCTATATGTTATTACGCTCTGTTCCAGGCTATACGCACTTATCTTAGAACTGCTGCAGAACTGCCAATATGTGGTCACTTAAGACAGTTGTCATACGAAATATATTTTGGTGGTTAGAAAGTCTTTTAAACCTTGAAATTATTCAAGAAAATTCAAACTTTTTCATAGAAAATGAAAACGTCAATTGGATGACCAATATAAGACGATTAAAAATAATATATCTCTGGAATGCTAGTTATTCAACTGATACCATTTCAAAGATTGTCCTCTCTTGTCCTACAAATAAATATTTCTCAAGTCCACTGTAGACGACATTTTGGCTTATTTGAGTGTTAAATGGTTAAACGATTCAGTCTTCCGATCACCTGTCTTAGCGAACCACATTGTATCGCATGCATGTTTAAATGTAATTATAACCATAGCTATACTAGCGGACAATGATATTTAATCTTTGTTAATCTATTCTCTCTATTATGTGTGTTATAATGTGATATTTTGTCAGAGATTTTCAATTATAAAAGTTGGTAATGAATCCCATATTGACAAACGATGAGAATCGATAAGAGAGTACAGCCCAGAAATAAGTTAACATGTTTCTAAAACAAAACATGTGACATATTGGCGTTTAATATAACTTAGAACGTTTCCGAAACAAAATAAATGTATGATTGCATATTTTCAACACAATTGGATTGGAAAACATTGATGCCTGTCTTCTAATCCAGTGGACCTTTCCAGTTTTAGCTATGCCACACCCATCTCTATGTAAGCTCCACCCACACCACGCTCGTGATGGGATCGATCGATCTCTGAACTCCATAACTATCAATTTCCAGAAAACCATGCAGGTAAGCTGTAAGTAAGGTGAGTTTCACCCAGCCCAGTCAAATTAGTTTCAAAATAGTACTACAGCATGTTTATTAAATAGCAAAGACATACAATTCGTACAACGTGTCGGACTATAGTAAAAATGGACTGTTTCGAATCATTCATGACGTCAGCATACGCGCCGATTAGTTAATTATGATGTCATGTAACGTCAGATGATCGATGGATAAACTGGAGAGGTGAATTATGTTCAATATACGCAGTCGTACGTTTACTTTGTTTTGGAAATGTGTTACGTTAATTCGTAGCTGTATTGTACTAGCTAATAGCAGGCATTGGCGTTGTACTGCGCGGTTACTAGGCAACATTCCAAACAAAGTTATGGTCACACTATTTAATATGAGCTTGTTCGAGATAAAATCAAACAGAGCCCTGGTTACGTGTTGACTCTTTGTTTCAAGGTGTATATAGACTACCTGTAAAATCTTTATGGATCAACTTATATGCGGGCAGGTGGTCTCTGAATACAAGTAATTCACTACGTGGCGTATATAGGCCTATACGCAATTAGAGACCAGACAATTGTGGTTACATAAGACAGCTGGTTTTAGAACTACGTCTATTACATAGCCAATATTTTTGCCACCTAAAGTTATGTGGTCGTTAGAGCAAGTTTAGTTGTGTTACCGCGATGACACATTTTACTAGGCCGGTGTACTATGTAATATTACCCCCAAACCCCCGTCCCAGTACTCTGCGTTTACATGATATTTGATGGGATCACACGACATTAACCAAGCCTATTCAAGCTATTTAATTGATGGTAAATAATGGTGGATAAAATGTGTGCTTAAGATATTATTATAGGCTATTGTCCAAATAAACGAGTAATGGCTAGGCGTGCCGGTGGTCGTGGTTCTAAGCTTAGCGTTAATTGATGTTGCTGTGATTCCGTTTGTTTGACCCCATGCACGGTGCACAGACACTGCAAATAAACCATAGATATAGCATTATACTCGCTAGATCACTCATGGCCCTCTTAAAAACATCGTCTATAGCGCGGTCTCACCCTCTCACTTCTCTCTGGTATCGAGTCCCGTGCTTGCACGCCTTTGATGTTTGTACTGCGCTCAATATAATTGCCTGGTTATCATTCTATTAATATACGCCCAATCACATCCCTTGACATGCGTGCCTAGCGAGCTCTCCGTCGATACTGGCGCGAAGCCACGCCTCTATTTTTAGATTGTGTGTGTGTGTTGTAATATTTGAGGCGTTTATATGCTAGTTCCCAATGCTAGGGTCTAGACTCACGCCTGGCCTTTATGGTTTCTGTTGAATTCTTGTGAATTCTTGTGACGTCGGTTTGTGCATTAGCTTGTGTCTCTCTCTGTGTGTATGTGTGTGTTGATCGTTGTCTCTCGATTTTGTCTCATGTTGCTGTTCTTTTCCATGGCTTTTTTTGTTGCTCCTCATGCTTGGGCGTGTGTAATGGGGATGGCCTAACCTGGACCTAACAGGGGTGGGTAAGGGATGGGGTAGGTGTTGGGTCGGGGGAGGTGTGTACGGTCTTATGACCTGATGCACCCAAGGGGGGGGCTTTAGGTCAGAGACCTCCCGGCCCCTTTGGGGGGAGTGGGGAGGTTGGGGTGTGGGGTCTTTCGGGTCCTGGGACCCATTTGGTCTTCTGGCCATCATCCGAGCAGGCACCAGCGCGCACTTGTTTGATTTTGATTGGTTAGGTAGCCCGTATGGTGACTGTGACCGTCCGAGGACGAACTCGGTCAGTCATCCGGGTTACATCCCTCCATAGTCCCCTCGAAAATTCCGAAAGATTCTAATTCTAGCAATTTGGTTTTGGTTTTGTAATCCGTATGTTGCGTGGTTCCATCCGAGGAGGGATCCATTCAGCATCCGGTTTACTTTGACTATGCCGAAATTTCTTGCCTACCTAACCCTAGCTCACGTTCACACAGTGATGGGCACTGTGTGACGGGACCTCAGTTTAAAGTCCCATCCGAGAAGACTGAGCAAGTGGGGCCAAGTACATTGCTTAAGCGTACTCCAGCAGCTTGCTGTGCCCAGATATTTTTAGATTGATAGCTAGATTGAAGTAGGCAGAAATCTGATTGGCTACCTCCAGTCCACTAGCGTAATGTTACTTCATATAGCGAGAAATCACAGGTCTGCTTGTACGGCCTCGAACGGCGAAGCGATGTTAGTACGATGCTCAATAGCAGCCTTTCAGAGTTCAGTATTTTCTGGCCGGATGTATAGTCTCCAAAATCATATGTTTTTATTAGTAATCCTATTACGTAGTCGAATAAAGTGCAAGATTAATATAGCCAATATAATCTTGTTTCATATTAAAAAATATAAATTTGCGTCTGTTCAATTCTTCTTCAAATTACCAAAAGAAAATCTAGTCAATTTGGAAACTATATATGAAGCTGATCGTCTGCGTCCATAGATATCGTATACGTTGGCTAGATCACTCATCGGCCTCTGAAAAGCTGCATTTCAGAGTTCAGTATTTTCTCGGCGATCTCGTTTATATGAGAATATCATGGTGTAGTTCGGATCGACGGGTCGGATACCGGCCGTACCAGCTAAGCTGGGTACGCGCCGCCCGTTCTGGAATCGTTTCCTGAACACACCCCTCTGGGTAGAGCCATAAGCGTATATAGGCCTATGGGAGAGATAGCGTGTCGAAAAACGACTACGTTCGTTAAAACGCATGATGCGCATGCGCGCTAGGACGCTGTTTATATAGAACACGTAATTACAACCTAGATAGGATGGCGCTTTAAGTGTACCGAGATGGTACCCTGTAATTCTTATTGATTGCCCGTTCCCGTTAAATCTGGCATTGGTCAAGACCAGAATTTAACGGGCTCTTCAAATATGTAAACCATTTCAAAATCAGTTGAGAAATGGCTGAGTTATCCAGGAAAAACTCTTCATGATTATCTACAAAATATTGCCGTGACGTCATAACCACGTGGACGCAAAGCTTCTAGAATGTTCTAGAACGTTCGACTGCACTATTATTAGCTGTGCGCTGATTGGCTGTTGCTCTAACAATGATTGAATGGAGCCTGCGCCTGTGACGTCGCGAGGAGTATAAAAGGAGAAAAGATCCAGCAATCGAGAGCATCCTCGGCCAGGGGCTGAACAGGTTGAAGCTGTACTAGCTACGATCAACAGATATTACGAATATGACTTCAGCTTCTGTCCTTCTCCCATAGCTACCAGTAGCAAACCCACCGCAGTAAAGACAATTTTGTAAACTCCCCATTTACGGGAGTAATTTGGAACTTCTGATAATTGTTCACGAATACCAACAGCTACATTCGGAACACAAATTTGCGGTGAGGCCTTTACGCCTGAATATGTGAGTCTACAGATGTAGACGGGATATTCTTTGATGGATGACTCGCCGGATCTGCCGGCCACGCCTAAAAGTGGTATTTCAATCGCCGCCGCACACATCATGTCGGTTCTTTCGACTTTCAACCGCAGCAAGTAAACTCTGCCCGGTGTGTCTTCAGAGTTGGTTGACGTACCCAGCACCATGAAGCTTTGTTTTGTATCTTCGTTTGCCTCTGACAACCCCCGCTTGTGACAGGTTGTTTACACCTTCCATCTGTGCCATCTGTGTATGGGAACTTTCTTCACCACATAGTACTATCGTATCTTTTACTGACTGCTTGTTAGACATTCTATTAGGCCTACAGCCCTAAGCAATGCACTCCCGCCATAAGTGTTCTTGCGGAAGTCTTGTTTGCGGAAAACAGCTTGCAGGAACCCACCTGTGGGAACTTTCCAGCTTCCGGAAAGTGCATCATTTCACGTCGACTACGGATCAACGTATCAATTTCAGTAACATGGTAGCCTAACTTAGGATTGACTACCAAGTATTCAAGTAACTATACTTCACCGTTTAATTATTTCTCTATATACGTTTTGTTAATTATATTGTATCCTCAATAACGGTCCTGTTGACTAAAAAGGAACCGTAACGGTCTTAGGACCTCTAGTTATAATTTCTGTATTTGTTGATAATTATTCTCATTTTCCTCAATGCGTTGGTAACCTCACTGTAGTAGGCTCTTTAACCTGTACTGTTATATATATATCTTAATCATTTGACACCGTATTGATTATTCTGGTTAGATTATGTATATATATGGCCAGTGGCCATCCGTTCATATGTTTTGTTTATTCATAGAAAATATAGGACTATAGTGCACGTAGGAAACACTATACAGCAACACTTATATATGCAGCACTTTCTCCCGCCACCAACAATTTTTCACTGAGGTCGCTGTCCATGCTATAACTCTGTTTAGCCCGCCATGCTACCGACTAAACCTTTTCTATTCAGCTCAATAGGATAGGTTCGAAATGATTAGAGACACTTTCTTCATTACATACTGTGTAAAATACTCTTCTCTTCCGGTAGTGCGATAATCTAGCCCCGCACTGTGATAAGACTCATAAGTAAGATTTTGTCTCACTTCGTGTTCCACTCAGCCTTGTGGCTTCTTAATTGTTTGGATGTCCCCATCCGCACCATGGGCTGATCCGATTCTGGGGAACTATTGGGGTTTCTGAGCAGTGATGGCCAGGGTGTGGTGTCACATACACATTCCCATGTATCTTTGGATACTTAGTAGTTAGCACTTTAAGCCAATGTAGGAAAGCACTGTGAAAACACATGTATTAATTATTATTTTATTTACTGAGCAATCCTCCCGCACCCCAGTACAAAACTGGGCAACTTGTATATAAACCTAACGATAGGTAAAACGGTTAGTTCCATAGGACCCGGTGACAGGCGAGATACGTACCCCCGCCGAATTCCATTAAAATGTCTGGGCATGATATTTAGATCTGCCACGCCTTTGCAGGAAGGACATTTACGGTGGGTATTCATCTCTCTTACCCCCACCATAACGATAGAACAATGGTATAATGATGCTTTCATGAAATGTAACCCATGTCTTGCTATGTTTTATGTGGTTACGGGGCGGGATGTCCGGGTTCTTATCCAGTTTGGAGATCTTGCTATGTAACATGTATGAGCGCTGTCTTTAGTATTGATGTCTTAGGGCATCTGTTCTCCATGACAGCCGTGTCTAATAGCTAGGTAGATATCAGCCAGTTGCGGCCTAAAATAATTCTTGTTCTGAAAACAACTAACAGGAATTAAGCAAAGCAGAAGGTCCGCATAAATAAAGCGACAACTACTAATTCAGCATACCAAGAATCGCATAAGACGGTAACAAGGGAATCCATCGGGAATCCCCCGTCCCGTCTTCACGTAAAACAGTACGCACCCCTATAGTCATAATCTCACTAGGTATGGTCTTTTCTCTCTAAAGCATTTTTGGTTGAAATATTAGAGTGGGCCCATTTTTGTCTACTATTCACCCGCTTTAAGCAGTGGCGACACCTTCCCGAGACGGAGGCCCGCGCGAGGCAATTGCCTCTTGCAAGGATTCAGCGATGACAGTCCATGCCAGGATAATACTCCTCACCCAAACTAGCACTAGGAGTAGTGCCCGCGTGAGGCACATCACTTTTCGTCTGATATAACCTTCTTCCTTTCAGGTAGAGGTATAATAACTTATATTAAGTTAACTAGTGTACGGGAGCCTCCCTTGCATGGATACCTCTGCGAACCTACGGGTCTGTGTGGTACCTCCGGGAGCCCCATGTTTAGAAGTTCATCTACCTGTCTCTATGTCTCGTATTTTCGTATGCTCTTATTGTAGTTTTATCTAGCATATTTTTAATTGTTTAGGTAAACTCATTGTATAGACTTATATTTTTAGGTCACCAAATCAAATCTTGTAAGTCCATAGATCACGAAATTGCTATGGACAGGCATACTGGTGACACAAACTCGTGGGATGAGACCGTTGTGTTTAACGTTCGCAACGATGGTCGCACGGCCCCACCGGAACGATTGAGTTCCACAGCCTTAGGAGCCGGTTTTTGTTTCCCGCAGGGCTGTCTCATACTAGGTCCGTCACCCCGAGAGCGGATACTAACCAGAGGCATATGACTCGTCGTGCACTTGCGGCGCGGTGAGTCGACATGATACACCGGAACGGCCCGACACTACCCGGCGAACTACAAGTGGCGCCCGATGTGGGGCTCGAAGAACATCAGTAACATGCAGCGAACTCACACCCACACCATATAGTGAGCTTACTTCAATACCATCTCCGTTTAGCGAGGACTCCCTCGATCAAGAGGTAGCCTCATATGACGGATTCTCAGCACACACACTCACCGACTATGCCAGAAATTCAGCAGAATCAACAACTCCGTACTATAACCTGTTTTCCCCTGTTAGCGATGGCACCTTTCGAGATGCCTCACAGGTGGGAACAGAATTCAGAACCATATCAGACATCCGCGACAGGCCAACACCAACAGGGCCGAATCGTGGATGACTCCAAGAAAGACCTGAGTACGGGCATATCTACAGCCCTTCAGACTAATATCGTTCACCCGTGTCATCTACGGAAACTGTATGGCCAGGTGATAATCCACAACATAGACAATCTCCCGCACCGCCCCCTTCTAGTGAAACAATGTACTCAAGGCGATTACCGTGGCAATATCGGGACGAATCGGCACCACCGTTTCGCCGGTATATAAGTCATGCGACACATCATGACCATCAGCCGACAGCACCACTGAACGACCGCGCGATCTTCACAATAATCCGCCTCCCGTCCATAGACCCATGCCGGTCTATGGCTCTACAAACGTGGCGGACTCATTAAATCGGCTTCGATGAGAAACACTGACACAACCACCATCTGCACTACGACCAACCTCAGTTCAATCCTCACCTTCCCAGATACCCGCACCAGCTGGATTTCAACCACTGCATTCTTCCCGCGGTCTTGGCCGAGTCATCCTCCCTCCTGAATTTAGTGGGGAGAATGACTGGACCAATTATAAGATACAGTTCGAGATCATAAGTCGAACTAACTGCTGGGACGATCGACAAATGGGTGAATATCTCGCCGCAAAACTTTCCGGAAAAGCCCTTCAAGTTCTTGCGGATCTTGGAACGGATTACACACCTACCTACACACAGTTGAAACGAGCACTAACGTAGTGATTTTGGCGACACAGCCCTCGGAGAGACCAGTCGTATTCAACTTAAAAATCTTCGACGACGTGCGGGAGAAATTCTTCCAGAGTTAGCTAGCCGAATTAGGAGGGTAGTCACCCACGCCTATCTGAGCACCAATACGGAGGGCGTGATTCATTTACATCTCAACACCTTCATCGATGCATTAAGTGGTGAACCCGCCCTAAAAGAAAAACTGTTTCTTGGTGACCACAGGAGTTTGGCCCAATTAACGGCAACCGCGGTTCGCATTGAGAACTTTCTGGAGCGGAAAAAGAATAACCACCGCCAACTCCATCCTATCAACGAGATAGAGGGTGCAGCTATTGCCCCGCCCTCTAGTGCTCCACCCCAGATCATCAACACCAACCACACAAACAACACCACCACCACCGGATTTGCAGAATTCCAATCAGAATCAAGCACCTGGAGGAAGGGGCCATGCCCGTAGAGGAGGGTACAATGGAGCCCCCGGGGCACAGGAACCAGCGAAACAACAACAACAAAGGCAACATGAGAGAGCGGATAGAAGAGATTAACAAACAAATCTCCGCACTCACTAATTTGGTTACAACACTCAGCACCAACCTCGCCACCACCCAGTTTAGGACAGCAAACACCACCAACACCGCACCGCCACTGAACACTTGTTTCGGACGCGGTCAGCCAGGACATTGGAGGGAGCGGTGTCCTAACTGACCTCCCTCTACAACGCCTGCTTCAGACCATAGCACACCACAACCAGAGAAACAGTCAAAATCCTAAGGACACCGAATCACACCGAGCCACTTCGGTGCCCATATCCGCCTCTCGGCTCAACGGCGGATTTCACTCAGCAACATTCAGTGGCTAACCATCATCCACAGAAATCAGCTTTGACACCAACACCAAAATGCACAGCTTCACATATGCCAGTGCCTACGATGCCTCCCCTATCCACAGCAAGGACATCCCCTTCTTTTTCCGCACACAACAAACCTTCTTTCCTATGTAAACCGGAAGTGGTAGGTTCTAGCACCTCCACTTATTCCATACACAACAAACCTTCTTTTCTTTGTAAAGCGGCAGTGTTAGGTTGTAGTACCTCTGCTGAAACAACGTTTTTGAAAGCACCACATCCCGCCACCAAGACACTAGATTCTCGGTGCCCTCTGGTGGTATGCAGAACATCACCCCCACCAGCATCATCTTCAGCATCCACAGACGGTAGCGATTCAGGAGAGACGATTCACTCCGCCTCATGGATCCGCAAGCGCCGATATAAACGGAGGAACTCACGTCCTTGGCAACGTCATTGTTTCTTCTGCGCTTCACCTAAGCATCCTATGAAGCATTGTAGGAAATGGCTTGCACAGGTAGAGCTTATCCATCATCCCGTATGCGCTGCCGTCTATACTGATACCACCTACACTGAAACAACAACATCGCCACCACCATTGCTACCCCCAGCTCCGTCTTCACCACCGTCATCACACCAGTGGCGCCGACGAACTGGCCCTTTCCTCACTCAGCCATCCACAAGCATACAATAAGCAATACAGAAACAGTCGGAATATATACAGAATGATGCTGTTCCAATACCATTATCATGGACCACATCATTGGAAACTCTTCCGCAGGTACATCGCAAAGTAATCTACAAATGTGACTGTCTGTTTAGTGGCGTTTCTACCAGTGCCACCATCGACACTGGTGCTTCCATCACTGTATTTAACCAGGGCTTATATGAGAGCATCCCACCTCATAAGAAGCCTCCCCTTAAGCCTACACATATTTACCCCACAGACGGCTACAGGAGCTGATGTACCCGTAGCCGGTGTAGTTAATTTAGTTATCCAAATAGAGGAAATGCAATTCATTCAGAGAGTTGTCATCGCCTCTACTCATAACGACGCCCTACTTGGCTCTGATTTCCTCAGTGCCACCGAAGCCATCATACACTGCAGATAACAGCAACTCGACATACACGGCCGACGAATACCTCTCAGAGCAGCATCGTCATTGTACGATATGTGTGCGGTAATATTATCAAGTACCACCACAGTTGAGCGGGGACAGGAACAGATCTTATGGGCCACCTCACCACAGTTAGGAAGCAACACACACATCGCCATGCTGGAACCCGACCCTGATTATATGATCGCCTCACAATGCGCAAGTCCCCGCATAATAGTGGACACTACTAATAAGGAAAAAAATACCATTTAGAGTGTTCAATGGTACTGCATATCCCATCACTGTGGAAACCGGAGTATGCTGCGACCATTTAGTGAACATAATCTCATTAGAATCACCTGCACTTTCTGATACAACACAGCAATTGACTGATGATTTACCTGAATATTTACACAATTTATATCTACATGCCACCGTTGGATTACTACAATCACAAAAACGAGAAATTCGGAAACTACTACATAAATATTGTGATAGTTTTTCCTCTGGAGACATGGAACTCGGAGAAACTCATCTCGTACGACACTCCATCGATACAGGCAATAATCACCCCGTATGACAACCGGTACGACGTCTTCTTATTATTCTTGGTATTATTGAACCCCCAGCATTTCCATGCGCTAGCCCTATAGTGCTAGCAGGCAAAAAGGATGGAACCTTGCGGTTTTGCATTGACTACCGCTGCCTTAATGATCTTAGCGTTAAAGACGCTTATCCGTTACCACGGATAGATCAGGCCTTGGATTCCTTGTCAGGAGGCAAATGGTGTTGTACCCTTGATTTAGCTAGCGGTTACTGGAAAGTAGCCATGGATGAAGCTGATATGGAAAAGACGGCATTCGTGTGTAGGGACGGCCTTTTCCAATTCCGCAAGATGACCTATGGGTTGTGCAATGCTCCCGGAACTTTTGAACGACTCATTGAGCAGGTATTAACCACCCTGCAATGGGAGATCTGTCTCTGTTACATCGATGACGTAATAGTCTTTGGACCAATGTTTGAGCAAACCTTGAACAATTTGGACACCGTGCTTTCAAGATTCCACACAGTCAATTTGAAACTCAAACCGAAGAAATGTCATCTCTTCAGACAGAGCATTGAGTTCATGGGACACGTCATAACCGGTGATGGAGTGGCTACACAGCCATCGAAAACTAAGGCAGTAGCAGAGTGGCCGTGGCCCTCTTCAGTTACGGAGACACAGAGTTTCCTTGGCCTATGCCAGTACTATCGCCGTTACATCCGACATTTCAGCGAGATTGCTTCACCCCTCTACAAGATCACCGAGAACGATCGACCATTTGAGTGGATGAGTGAGTGTGAAGGCTCTTTCAGGGCGCTGAAGGAACTCTTGACGACCACCCCAATTCTTGCTCATCCTAATCCAAACCTCGATTTCATCTTAGACACTGACATGTCAGCTTTTGCTATAGGCGCGGTTCTATCTCAGGTCACCGAAGACGGAACAGAGCAGGTGTTGGGTTACAGTTCGCATACTCTGAATAAAACAGAGAGAAGATACGCAACCACCAAGCAAGAACTATTGGCGGCAGGCCATTTCGTCAAGTATTATAAGCACTTGCTGTATGGGCGCCCTTTTACACTCCGTACAGACCATGCCTCGCTACGGTGGCTCAGGAACTTAAAAAATCTGGAGGGCCAGGTAGCGAGATGGCAGGAATTCCTGCAGGCTTATAACTTTAACGTTGTTCACCGCCCCGGCAAATTGCATGGAAATGCCAATGCCCTTAGCAGAATCGGCGCGGAGGCTGAACACGAAGAGGCCGCCACCGTGACACAGTCAACACAGCCATCTCCGGAGTTCCCCAAATTGAGGTGCGCAGAGTGGAATCCGGAGAAAATCGCACACCACCAAACAACAGACGTGCAGACACGGAATATATACGCATGGATTCAGGATGGGGTACGTCCTCCTAGGGAATCAATAACACCTCTATCCACCACAGCTAAATATTATTACCAATGGTTCGAAGAATGTTGATTAATAAATAACGTTCTATACATTAATGACCGTTTGGTAGTCCCGGAAAGTTATCATGAACTATATATCGAAACAACTACATGATAACGCCAGACATCTGGCTGTGGAAAGGACTGTTGCCCGTTTCAAACTGAGATTCCATTGGATCGGGATTCGCGATAGTGTCAAGGCATGGGTTGCCAAATGTATCCCATGCCAAAAACGTGCTGTTGGCCAACACCATATCGCACCATTGCAAATTAGGATTGTTGGTGCACCGTGGGAGCGAGTGGCTATCGACGTGCTCGGACTCTTGAATATGACGGATGATGGAAATAAATACATCCTCGTGTTACAAGATTATTTTACGAAGTGGGTAGAAGCTTTTGCTTTGCCGAACCAAGAGGCATCCACCGTAGTGGAGGTCTTGGTCAGCAATGTGATCTGCCGCTTTGGTATGCCTTATGAGTTGCACTCCGATCAAGGAAGTAATTTTGAGAGCCGGGTCATATCAGAGCTCTGCAAATTATTCCATATCGTCAAAACAAGGACTGGGCGTTTCTCATGACACCGGTACCCAGACAGATATTTCTATGGAAATTAGTAGTCCCACAGTTAGCGCAGAGCACTGCTGTGCTAGTTGAGCCTCAGTTCTACCAAGTCAGAACGTGGATGAACAGGCAGCTAATGCTGACGACGATGATGAGATACATACTCGCCCTCTCCCTCATCAGCATGGGTCTACTCGATCTGGGAAGTCGTATCTGAAGAACTTTGTGTTTGTTTTGTCCAAGGGACCGGATGGGAAAGTTGTTCCTCCGATCTCTTCCCATTCCCACCCACTTCATGCTATGCCCCCCATAATAGAGTTACCACAAGCGGAAGCTGAGGCTGACCCAAGCCATGCTTCCTGTGGGCTGGAACATGTGATGAATAGCATGGAAATGAAGAGGCTGGATGAAGCCTTGGCGTGTCTAGAACCGCAGAACCATACAACAAGGTGTACCCGACCACCTCCCGAAAACGCCAAACCAATTCCCCCCCCCCAAGCGGGACCCATATCTATTACCGCACCACAACCCCAAATCCAATTGTCGTCCCTCGTCTATACACCAAGTTCGGACATCAGCCCAGTCCATTTCACACTCCACCCGTCGTCTGTTGACCATCAATCTTCAGATATGAGAGAGACTGCTGCAACAGAGGAGGTGGCATCCCACACTGCACCGACCAACGTTGCCCCCCATGGTGGGCAGGGAAGCAGCCTGTTCAGCAGACTCTCGGCTCGAATTTTTCGGGTGTCTAAAAATTACGACAGGACACCAACCGTTGTGTAATGGGAGATGACCATATCCCCCTATCCAAAGACTACCCTATCCATTGGCCTACCATACTCCCCCGTGAGCAGTCAGGACATCACACAACAGACAGAACGTCAACACCTACAAGAACACACCTGCCTTCAAGACTGGATGCGTCAATTCATCATTGCCGCATACATCACATACTTGCTCAGTTATACTCTGCATAATGGAGACATTCAACATCGGCAACAACAGCATTTAGCAGCACCTACCGGTCTTAATTAATTACTGGCAGAGACATAAATATTCCCGCAACAAATCCCTCCCGCAGACTACACCTCCCGCAAATAACAACAGACTTGGTGTTCACCAGCGTGAAATACTGGAATGCGCCCACTTCACTTATAACATTGGCATTATACAGCAGCCCGGACGTCCTGACAACAGCATTATCATCAACAGACCGCAACCAAAAAATCTCCCGCACACACCTTCTTATCCAGTTACGGGAGAACTGATCATATGGATATCAGGAAAGCACTACAGTACGCATCACGGGAGGATGTTTGTCCAATGTTCCTCCCCATTCCCTTTTCCCCGACGTCGTACGGAAACAGCTAAGCTATATACTTCATCTACACGTAATAACAGTCAATATTATTAAGAGAGCAAGATGCCCACGTTGTCGTCAGTCACGAGTAGGATTTTACTACCGAAAAGTTGAATTCGACAATGAATTGATCAAAGTTACGACAACATCCAACAGGTCATCTACGCTCTAAAGTAACTCTGTCCCACCCACTGGCTCGGCCATTACAGAGTGAAATATCCTCAGGGTTCGATAAAGTTGACATTCACACCGCCTCTCCCTCCCACCTCCCGCACCTGGCAGCCATAAACACGTCACATTCACCACAGTGAAAATACCATCCACAGAAAACCAGTCACGCGTATCAGAATCAAATCACCAACTAGGACACTCAGGTTGACTGTATTCACAATCTCTGAACGACGGCATTGTAATTGTAATAACTGTGTCACACATTTTTGCAAGTTGTGCTGTAATTTAACCATTATTAAAATGGTACTAATGTGTTTGGTCTAGCCCGGGACAGGAGCTAGTTCTACCCATTGAGGAGAATGCTTGGCCAGCCCTCCCGCTCAGAGAACACAGCTATCTTGACGGGATCAGTACCGTTGATCTACCACATGACTAGAACTGTTTAAACCACACATCAAAATTACTTACAACTTTACTGTTAAATTTTTGACACCACTAGTACCGCCGCTGCTATACGGACGGATATATTGGAACCAGCAGTAACTGTGAGAGACATAATGGACACGCATATTTCCACCACCATCACTTCGGATGTTTCAGACAGTGCCAATAATGGTAATAGTGAAAGCATCTCAGCAATGACAGTGCATCCACCGTGACCCACCACTGTCAGTCGCGGGACCCAGACTCAATGGGGAAATTTCAGTGGTGTGATCATATGTAATTCAGCAGAAATATCAATAGGCGACTCGTGGAAATGTATTAATTATTACTTTATTTTTAAAATACTTTTCTTCTTATTATATATGTTAGATATATGTTAGATCAATTGAATCCCATCCTTAGGTTATCCGACACAACCGCACACTTCAGTGCCCAGTTGTGTCTCACACGAAATGAGCACTGCGGATTCTGAGGTTGTAAGAACGTTGTGTGCGACGTAAAGAATACAACATTCTACAGTGCAATAACGTCACAATCCCGCCATGAAGTCTCAGCTACGCTGAGGCTGCCTGATAAACCAATTCTTATGTTATTATTATTATATATATCTTATTTTTCTTATTAATTTTCTTCCTGGCTTAGACGTCAGGACGGATATGAGGCCAGCGAGAGCTGACCGCTGTGGACCCGCAATAACGGGCCGCAACTAGATATTTTATATAATGATAATACGTGATACATGTTGCGTACCCCTTTATTTACCCAGGGTGCGCAAGTAATATGGTGTGATTAATAAATAAATACCTCATACGGGTATGTTACATGGTCTAGATACCTTGTCTTTTTTTTTCTTATTATATTTTTATATATATTTACAAACTTAAATTGTGGTACGTTGGAGCTTGGGTGTTCTTTACGGAGATCATGTTTATCCGCATTCAAGGAGAACACCCATGCGAGCTATTGTTTGGAATCATCTACTAAATAAAGTTATAGCACGCACCGTAATATTAGTAATAAAACAACGAAAAAATAATTCCAGGTCAAAATTAAAAACTAAAGATCCCTCCTCTTGGCACCCCTATGTGCTCTGTCTCTTGAATACGCGTCTAATGCGTCACTACTCCTCTCCGGCCACGCACCTACCCGGGAAGTCTATAATTCCTGCCTGGTGTACGTCCGTGCGTCGATTCGCCATGCGCGATCGTTTGCCACGGATGTCAAACTAGGAGGGGGTGGTGTAGTTTGGATCAACTGGTCGGATACCGGCCGTACCAGCTGAGCTGATAAACGGCACCCGTTCTGGAATCATTTCCTGAACACGCCCCTCTGGGTAGAGCCATAAGTGTATATAGGCCTATGGGAGATATAGCGTGTCGAAAAACGACTAAGTTCGTTAAAACGCATGATGCGAGTGCGCGCTAGGACGCTGTTTATATGGAGTTATCCAGGAAAAACTCTTCATGATTATCTTCAAAATATTGCCGTGACGTCATAACCATGTGGACGCAAAGCTTCTAGAATGTTCTAGAACGTTGGACTGCACTATTATTAGCTGTGCGCTGATTGGCTGTTGCTCGAACGATGATTTGATGGAGCCTGCGCCTGTGACGTCGCGAGGAGTATAAAAGAAGAAGCGATCCAGGGATCGAGAGCATCCTCAGCCAGGGGCCGAACAGGTTGGATCTGTACTAGCTACGATCGACAGATATTAAAAATATGACTTCAGCTTCTGTCCTTCTCCCGTAGCTACCAGTAGCCAACCCACCGCAGTAAAGACAATTTTGTAAACTCCCCATTTACGGGAGTAATTTGGAACTTCTGATAATTGTTCACGAATTCCAACAGCTACATTCGGAACACAAATTTGTGGTGAGGCCTTTACGAGTGAGTCTAAAGATGTAGAGACAGGATGTTCTTTGATGGATGACTCGACGGATCTGCCGGTCATGCCTAAAAGTGGTATTTCAATCGCCGCCGCACACATCGTGTCGGTTCTTTCGACTTTCGACCGCAGCAAGTATACTCTGCCCGGTGCGTCTTCAGAGTTGGTTGACGTACCCAGCACTGTGAAGCTTTGTTTTGCATCTTCGTTTGCCTCTGACAACACTCGCTTGTGATGGGTTGTTTACACCTTCCATCCATGCCCGGGAACTTTCTTCACCACATAGTACTATCGTATCTTTTACTGACTGCTCGTTAAACATTCTATTAGGCCTACAGCCCTAAGCAATGCACTCCCGCCATGAATGTTCTTGCGGAAGTCTTCTTTGTGTAAAACAGCTTGCGGGAACCCACCTGCGGCAACTTTCCAGCTTCCGGAGAGCGCATCATTTCACGTTGACTATGGATCAACGTATCAATTTCAGTAACACGGTAGCCTAACTTAGGAATAACTACCAAGTATTCAAGTAACTATACTTCACCGTTCAATTATTTCTCTATATAGGTTTTGTTAATTATATTGTATCCTCAACAACGGTCCCGATGACTAAAAGGAACGGTAACGGTCTTAGGACTGCTAGTTATAATTTCTGTATCTGTTTATAGTTATTCTCATTTTCCTCCATGTGTTGCTAACCGCACTATAGTAGGTTCGTTAACCTGTACTGTTATATATATCTTAATCATTTGACACCGTATTGATTGTTCTCGTTAGATTATGTATATATATATATATGGACCGTGCACATATATATCAGATTAGTTCCAAAATATTCAACAAGATTATTCTTACATAATAAAGAATGTAATGCATTGCACGATACCACACACTATCGTTAGATGAGACAAAGTGATGGAGATCACTGTTCAACATGTATGCGATATTACAAAGCAGATAATTTTGATACAGACAAGTGAAAGTGACAAGATATGAATTCTAGGAATATATAAACCACAATTTATTGATGCAATACAATATGTGAGATGAGATTAGCATCCCTTTAAATGTATGAAGGTGTAAGGGGTCTGTTACACGTTCGTCTTCTTTGATAATCTAATATATTTGCATAATTTAATCAAAACAGGTTTATTGCATTTGGATAATAGTCCCTTTGTCTTTTCATCATTGTTGTTTACCGCATACTAATTTGGAATGTATTTTTGCTGTTCAGTGTTAAATTTTTGGCAGTAAAATAAGAAGCGACAGCTTCGACAGCATTACATCTATCGACAGCATTACATCTATTGCATAGTCTCTCAACTCTCTATTTCAGACCATCTTTGAGTTTCAATGCTTAGTTGGTGATTTAAAGATCTAAAGTACCATAGTTAATGACTTCCTTATATGGCAGTGCTGTTAGATATGGCTCAAATTTAATAGAGTTCTTTGTTTTTGCATAAAATATTAACCTAGTTGATGTCTGTATTTCACGTATCCAGTTGTTATCGAATTGAGACTGTAAGGGTTTTTTTAATCTGCTTCATTACCTGTTTTTGTTGATAGTTTCCGCATCTAAGATATGGATGTTTCCTGTTGTCATTAAGATATTTTCTATATGTTCCATCCATTTTATCTTATAATTATAAATTTTGGTTTTTATAGGCAACTTCAGTTAGTGATGAGAGACAAGAGATGGCATGTTCCTGCAGATATTGTTCTAGATCATTTAAAAATATGATTTCAGAAGCTTTTCACGGTTCCCTCTCAGGGATAGCAGTTACGTTTCTACATCTGGGGAAGATGTCCGACACTCTGTTACTTTCAATTTTCTTTGAAGTTAATAAGAAATTATTCCTTTTGAGCCTTCCTCTAGTCATTTGGTGAATCAGCATATGCATGGGATGGTGAGGCATCAATTTGAATTTCCCGTATTGAATCTTGGCCTTGATTTCTCGTCTCTGCTGGAGTGGCTGGATATCGCTGCTATTGGAGTGGTCTTCATAGACCCTGTTATGATATGAAGAGCCTGATTTTGTGCCTTTTCCAATGTCTAAAGGGTGATTGTAGCAGCTGTCATCCATGATGATGAGCCGTCTTCGATGATTGGCCTAACTGATCCAGAGTAAACATGTTTCAGAATCTTCATGTTAGCTCCCCATTTTGTTCCAGAGAGCTTCCGCATAACTGCCAGTCTTCGCTTGGCTATACCTTCAACTTTTCTGATTTGCGCCTTCCAGGTTAGTCTTTTGTCAAATATCAGACCAAGATAAGTTACTTCATCCTCAAAATACAGAACTGAGTCACCAAAGTTCAGACGTCTTGTGTTCCTTTTTAGTGGATAGTGTGAATAAAGTTGCGACTGTCTTCTCTTTGTTGATCTGGACAAACCATCTTGTAACACAAGAATTGAGGTGATCAATTGCGAGTTGCATGCGGTAATTGGCTGTTGACACACTCCTCGCTGCTCCACATCACAAGATCGTCAGCATACAATGCAGCGTTGACTCCCATTGGAAGGTTCTTTACCAAGTCATTGATGAATATTGTGAAGAGGGTGGGAGAGACTACACCACCCTGAGGTACACCATGGCGTAGTAGGACTTTCTTGCTGCTCGTCCCATTGAGCTGTACTGATGCCTTTAGGTTGTGGAGATACTGGCATATCCAGCTGTACATTTTTCCAGAAATATCACTGGTCCTGAGCTTTTGGAGGAGTCCATGCTTCCATACTTTATCAAATGCCTTCTGCAGATCAACCCACACAGTGATGGTCTGCTTTTTCTGTTGGAACGCCTCCTCAATAGACTGTGTCAGATATGTTGTTTGATCCTCAGTAGATCTATACTTTCTGAAGCCATTTTGTTCATCCGCTAAGAGATTGTTGCTTTCAAGATGTCGAAGAAGTCTCTGGTTGAGGATTCTTTCCATGGCTTTGACAGTGCAACTAGTCAGACTGATAGGTCGATAACTTGCCGCTTTGGATTTATTCTTGCCTTTCTTCAGTACAGGGATCATGTTGGCCTCTCTCCAAGACTGGGGAACTTCTCCTGTGTACCAACTGCGGTTGAAAATCCCCAAAAGCTTGTGCTTTCCAATAGTACCCGGATTCTTCAACATCTCATTGGTTATTCCATCTGGTCCAGGAGACTTCCTGTTTTTCAGAACTTTCAAGCTTTTCTCCAACTCGCTGATGGTCAGAAGCTCATCCATTCCTGCAACATGTATTTGTGTCTCTCCGTTCCTCTTTGCAGACTTCATTGCCGCTTTTTTACGACTCACTGGCACATCTAGATTGCTTACTTTCTGAAACATACAAGAAAAGTGTTCAGCAGCAGCCTCTCCTGTTTTGATTTCACAATCCTCTTCAAGAGTTATGTTCGGTACTCTGGTGTTTTCATCGTTAAGCTCCTTCACAAGCCTCCAGAGCTTGTTTGTATCCTTTTCAAGATTTAAGCTTGACGTTTTTTCTCTCCACGATTCTCTGGTGGCTCTGATTTTGGCTTTCAGATATTTTGCCTTGGATTGTTGGAGTCTCACATGGTTGGCTTCTGTTGGGACATTCTCTGCAATTTCCCTTGCGTTGGATATTTCTTCGTGTAACTTTTGCAGAGACGTACTCCAGTAAGGTCTGTAATTTTTCCTGGATCCCCTAGGAATGCATTTGCCCAGCAGCAGAGAGTAAAGCAGAGTTAAGCTCTTTAACAACTTTATTGATATTTTGTTTTTTTACATCAATGTCTTTTACCAATCTGTCACTCTCTTTCTGATATCTGTCCCAGTCTGCTTTCTTATAGATCCATCGAGGAGTCTGATTCCGGTCAATCCCAATATCCATGTTAATGGTAATGAAAACAGGGCAGTGATCACTGCCTCGAAGTTGTTCCCCAACAATACTCAAAGATTCTTGATGTAGATTTTCTGTCGAAAATGCTAGATCAGGAGAACTTGAGGTACGCCATCGTCTTGAGTAGAATATAGGGAGGGTTATCTGCCTTATTCAAGAGAATCAGCTTCTGTTCATCCATCCAATTTTCAATGTCCTCACCCCTCCTATCAGTAGAATGATAGCCCCATAACTGAGAATGACTGTTGAGGTCACCAGCAACGATAGTTGAATCTGGGTGAACTGGGATTTTTCTGAGAGTCAATGGTTGATTATTAAGGCAGTAATAATTGACAACAGTGATAGGATGTTTCTCTGGAATTATCTTGATTGTGAGAATGTCACGTCCGTCCATGTCTCTCTGAACTTCAATGGCGTTTAGGTTATTCCGGACCAGGGTTATGACTCCTCCTTTATGTCTTCCATCCCTGTCAGATCTGAAGCACTGAAATCCTATTAGATAGAATCTTCTGTTGGCATTCAGGTGAGTTTCTTGGATACACGCGACATCTACACCTTTCACCTTTAGAATTAGGCTAAGCTCCGTTTTCTTGTTAAAAACTCATTCAGCATTCCATTGCATGATAGTCAGCGGTTTGTTTACCTGTACTTTAGGTTGGACAACCTTCTTCCTTTTTCTCCAAGGTCTACGAACTTTACCACCAGTAGCTTGGGTGGACCCCTTCGAGGCTGGGGGGGGGGGGCGGTGCTGCACATGCCTGGCGGGAACTCACACGGCGAGCACCATGACGGATACTCATAATATTAACTGTCAAGAAAGATGAGTTGTTTAGTGCTATGGTTGGCCACTCGCTCCAAATACCTGGCTTGGTACCCAGATGAAGTGTTACACCCCTGCGCCCGCCCCAAGATCAAAGATCTTAGATCTACTTTGAGGCCTAGCACTTGTAGCAGGGGATTTTTAATCTCATCTCTTGATATTGGAGCATCGAGCTCAAGGTTTTCAGAGACGAGTAGATCTTCATTTTCGTTTTCGTTTTCATTTTCATTTTAATTTACCCGCTTGAAGTATTCATACAGTGGATTTATGTCAATTTTATTATCACTATTTGCTTGCTTTCTCTTTCCGTGCTTTAATATTTTCGAGTAAGCTTTTGTATCGCTTTTTTCCGAATTCCGCGGTTTAGTGTGCAGTTGAGTGCATGTTTTATGTGCGTATTTTGCCACAGTTATTTTGTAGGTTTTCCTTGCCTTTTTCAAGTTTTCTCGGCTATAGTCGGTTTTATCTACATTATATAGCTTTCTTATTTTATTATATACCTTACGCTTCTGTTTGCACTCGGGTCCGAACCAAGATCTGTTTTTGGGTTTTTTCCCTTTATAAGCTTTGCGGTATCCAAAAGTTGTTTTGGCACTTTTGATAAATAGATCGCCAATTAAATGCACAGTTTTGTTTACCTGCTATTCTACTCCATTTTGCTGTATTGAAGACAACTCTTGGTGAATGGATTCTAATAGTACTGGATCGAGGTTTTGGACAAAGTGTTTTTATTTGCATTCCATTTAATATAGCTATTATCATTATTGGGGACATCTATTTTTCTTATTATTTTCGTCTTCTTCAGCATCAAGACTCAGGATGAAATTTTCCATGTTGTTTCGGGTAGGATATGTTTTGGATATACCATTTTGTTCAATAGTTAACTTTATCGGACAATGTATATCAGATATTATCGGGTTAAAATCATCTATTTTAAAGTTTTTTACTATTTCAATAAATTGTGTGTTCCCTATTAAATAGTCTAGTGCACTCTCATTTGTCGTTGTTATTTTTCCTATTTCTTTATCATGTCCAATTCTTCCGTTTAATATAAATAAATTCATATTTTTGCACAGCTGGAGCAGTTCCACCCCACCCCCACCCCCACCATTTTGGCTTAAGCTTGCTTTACACTGGCTATATCTCCTTTCTGAGGCCAAGTCCTCTTAGTTTTATTACGTCTACATTTGTAACATTATCAACATTTAAATAATTAATAGTAAAATCATCGTATTCATCAAAGTCCAGTGCAACACCAGTTTTTGCATTTAAATCACCAATTATGCATATCTTATAATATTTTTCTCTCACTTCAATGATATCTGATTCAATTTTTTCAAAAGCACCAGCGGAGTAATAGTTCGACGATTCGGGCGGTACATATATGACACCAATTATAAGTTTTCCAGTTGGTAATAAACCATTGCTTATTTCAATCAGGACGTCATTGCATAAATCTGCTAAGCGTGCTACGAGGTGACCTCAAGAAAGCAGGACTCGGTACACTCAAGTAAAAAATGGACCTGAGGAAGCTAAGGATTTCGGCTGAGGACAAGACACAGTGGGCAAAAGCGAAAAAGGACTGATTGCAGCTGTAGGATGTTTCTACTACTACAGCCGCAGAATACAGTAATCATACTTATTTCAATCCACATTGCAAACTCATTTTCAGATTCGAGATTAATTAATCTGACATATTTTACCAGGTCTTCTCTAATAAGTACACCTATTCCAGCTGCTTTCTCCTCAAGTCTTCTTGGCTTTCCGAGAAAAATGTAGTTTGGTATTGATACAATGTCGAGCATAGATAGTTTGGTTTCATCTAAGCCTAATATATCATGTTCATTCAGAAAAGAATAAAATTCTGGGCATTTTAATTTAGTTTTAAAGGCACATACATTTAAAAGGACGATATGTAATAAACCTGATTTATTTGAGCATGATTGCAAGTCATGTTCTGTGTCACTATATTCAGTTCTGTCGTTATCATCAACATCATCATCATCATCATCAGTCATAACATGACCAACAGTAGCATTGTCAATAACGGCAGCAGTATTGACTGATAGTTGTTGACAGGTTGTCAACATGAAATGAAAAAACCCAGACAGACGCATTGGCGATTTACTGAACTCATGCCATCGGCGGTCGCGACAACCAGCCCCATAGTGAGGGTATGCGCATGAGAGATCTAACCAATATTCATGATATCAATAAATTTATGCTTCATCCACTTGCGCAGTGTCAAAAATGTGCTTTACGCAAACGTACCAGTTGAATGGAAAAACCACTAGCAGTATGGAAGGGGCAAAAATACGATATCACTTAAATCTTACAATCTTGAAAATAAAATCCCCCACCCCCTTCAGCGCTGTTTTCAGTCATAGTGAATGGTGAAAAATAGTAGAGTTCAGCTCCCTAAGTCCCGCGTTTTCATATTTTCATCACGTGACCTACTTCACGAAACATGCCACACGCTCAGGCGTTTCATGCTCTATTTTTTTCCGGGAAATACCAGTCGAATAAAAAATATTCTCTATGGATCCAATGCGTTCTAAGTTTTTCCCCCAGTCGAATACAGCCAATGTCTGCATCAGTCAGTCAATGAATACCCGGTCACGCGCAATTGGGATTTACTTAACTCCGGCAACCAGCGGTCGCCACAACTAGCCCTATAGTGCGGGTATGTGCATGAGTGATCTGGTGAGTATAATATTATACAAGAACCAAATGATGAACAAAACAACGAAATCACGAGTCAAGAAATTAGAACAGCTATAAGAAATCTTAGCGACAACAAAGCACCAGGAACTGATGTCATATTGACTGAGTACATAAAATCAACAGAAAACGTTATGTTGCCAGTTTATAATGCCCTTTTTAACTAAATTTTAGACACCGGCCATATCCCAGACATATGGACAGAAGCACTGATAAAACCGATCTACAAAGGCAAAGGGTTAATGGACGACCGTGAAAACTACAGGCCAATTACACTAATTAGCTGCCTAAGTAAACTTTTCACCTCGATTTTAAGTAAAAGAATAAACGTGTACATCGAAAACGAAAATGTCATCAAAGAAAATCAAGCCGGATTTAGAGGAAAGTACACTATCGCAGACCACATATTTGTTTTAAACTCGCTAACAGAAATATTTCAAAATAAGGTGAAACAATTAAATTGTGCATTTATCGACACAGAAAAAGCATTTGACACTGTATGCAGGGAGGCGCTGTGGGGGGAATTATTACAACATAATATAAGCGGCGAAATCTGGAAAGTAATTCGTAATATGTACATGAATATCAAATCTAAAGTATTTAATAACAACACAATATCATTTACATGTAATTGGGGGCTGCGACAGGGGGAAACCTTTCACCCATACTCTTTAACCTCTACAACATGGTCTTCAGGACTACTTGGAAGCAAATGGCTGTACAGGGTTATCCATAGATGAGAATATCGACGCATATCTGAAACTAATGTTAGTACCGTATGCAGACAATACTGTCCTCTTAGCGAAGGAAAGCACTGAATTACAAATAAAGCTTACCAATTTTAATTCATACCGTAAAGGATGGAACCTCCGGATTAACAAATCTAAGACTCAAATTTTGATCTTTGGCAGCAACAAAATGAGATGGAAAGAATTAAGCTTTTATGTAGACAACGAGAAAATCGAAATTACAGAAAAACACAAATATCTGGGAATTCACTTCTGTTTTATATAAAATGGCACAAAATCGCCTAACAAAACAGACAAACAAAGCGCTCTATGCACTTTACAGACGGATAAAAAACATAGATCTTCCAATAAATTGCTAATTGAAACTCTCTGACGTCACTATCTTGCCTATACTAACATATGGCAGCGAGATATGCATCGTACTAACATACGCCCACTCACATCGCTTCGCTGTTCGAGACACGGGAGCGTTGGTGGGAGGGTGAGACCGTGCGATAGGACGATGCGAGATATGGCGCATTGAAAACTCGGAAATAATGAAAAAAGTACGGTTGAACTTTTTACGTAGACTATTGAAGGTGAACAGTAGTACACGCAAATTCATGATTTATAGCGAACTAAACAGATATCCGATTACTGTTACCATTCAGTACTGATTTATTACCTATTGGACCTCTATAATAAATGGTAAGAAAACTAAACTCGCACATCTCATATACAAATACGTGTACAACGAACACCTACAACACGGGGCACAGTTTAAATGGCTTAACACTGCCCAAACAATCCTACAAAACGCCGGAATGGGACATGTATGGGATAGCCAAACTCCACCCAATAAAGTACCGCCAAAAATTATAAAAGAGCCCGCAATCGATAACTCCTCAAAAGGGAAAACATATAATAGTTACAAAACAAGCTTTGAATTCGAACCATACCTCACAAAAACTTAACGATTTGAATACGATAACGCTAACCCGATTTTGTACAAGCAATCACAGACTGCGGATAGGAAAGGTGGGAGGAAATACCTAGGAAACAAAGATTATGCACACTTTGTGACAACCAAGACATCGGAGATGAATACCACTACCTGTTTCTGTGCGATCACATCAAACAAGATAGAAGTAGTATACTACTAAAATATTACACATACCGACCAAACTACTGCAGATTCCACCAACAACTTTCTAGCCATAACCTCAACTTACCAATTAACTAAAGGAGAATAATGGAACAGTTAACATAACAACATCAAAAAACCAGTACCCCACAACAACCAAACCCTCCACCCTCCGCGTGCGTGCGTGCGTGCGTGCGTGCGTGCGTGCGTGCGTGCGTGCGTGCGTGTGTGTATGCCTGTGATGTGGATGCTTTTGTATGCACTGTCCATAAATTGTACATTCTGTATATAACTTGTGGTTATACTACCACCCTTATGCTGTGTGATATACAATGTTACGACGGTTGACTAAATTATGATGCATAGCTTATTGTTATATCTGCTTTTACTGGCATGAGGAGGACAAAATATCAAGACACTATGGTTGAAATTGAAAGAAGCGCCATGCATTTTCATGTGAAGAATGTGTTGCCACTAAACTACAGAACATAAATTATCACTAATGTTTAAACTATGGCTAAACCTGCTAGATGCCTTATAGGTGTTTTGGAGTAGATCCATGAACATCTACTTGGATCACGGCAAGCACATCTTCAGGCAACCTAGGCAATGTTACCATATATGTATGCTGCGGATAAGCAGATCTATACTGGGTGGATCCCATACTATCGTCTAGAACATGTTGGCCTTTCCGGAGTTCAAAGGCAGCTGGGCTGACCTGGCTGTGGAGCAAACCATCATAAAGAATTCCAAGAGTGAAAGTCACAGGCTTGGGTACAAGTGTAGGGCATTGGATTTAAATGCAAACGCAAATGTTTGTGAATGATTCAAGTACAAATGCAAGTGCAAATGCATTTGTAAATGCATTTGAATATTTAGGCACACGTCTGGTACTGAAATTCTGGAACACAGTATGCGTCTGCCATCTATGTATCTGCTAGTAGTGAGTATCTTTTGGAAAACATTTCGCAAACCAAGAGAAGACTATTTTTTTTAAATTTTACCACTGGAATCATTGTTTCGCTTATTGAACCAGTCATTCCAGTGTAAAAATTTCAAAAATAGTCTTCTCTTTATCTGCAGATGGAACTTTTCTATGAAAGGGATAATACTTTTTTCACCATTAGAGTGTAACCATTAAGGCATCGAATTTTCAGATTCCTAAATGTTATGTTGAGTATTTTGAAGGTAACTTCATTGATAGCCATGGCGCCGATGGAAGCAATATGTGTCAGTGAAATTACTTTCAAATTAATTATCAAATAGTAAGTTCAATATTTTGAAAGGAATTTGGTTGATAGCTCCTACTGCACATATGGCAGTAACAGGTTCCAGTCAAAATACATTCAAAATAGTTATCAGCTTATGCAATATCTGTATGAATTTAACAAATATTATGTTGAATATTTTGAACATAATTTGACTGCCAGCTTGTGGGCCAAAGTTTACAGTCAAATTTGTTTCAAAATGTTCATTAGCTTATTCAAGAGCTGGACTAAGATTCTGGCACTTCAAGATTCAAATGTTTAAATGTTAACTTCGTCTGAGATCATCTTGTCACACATGGCTGAATATGTGCTTATAGTCATACTGAATGACTGACGCTTTTAATCACAATGGGCGAACAGTAAACTACGCCATGTCAAGCAGAACTATCAGCATCTGTTATGTATTGATCGTGGTAAATGCCCATTTGCAATCTAACAAGATAACTTTTGAAGATTTAGCACTGGAATGACTGACTCGATTTCCAAGCCAGTCGTTTCACTCAAAAATTTTCAAATATCTTCTCTTGTAATGCAAATAGCCATTCAATAAGCCAGTCTTGACAACTAAACGATTAACAGATTTCTGAATGAATGGAGTTAACAACCTCATACACTGAGCATGTGGAGATATATTACTAAAAATCACACTACTTTGAAAGGATCTTGACAATTATAGAGAGAGGTAACTAATATTTCTTTATTATAAATAAACCAGCCGTATGTTATTCTGGTACTTTAAGTCGGTCTGATATGCTCAGTGTCCGCTCTACTACTATATCTATGCAACACACATAACCCGCAAAGATAATACGCGAAAACAAAGTGAAATTGTGATCGGAATAATAGTTAATATGAAAATAGCTTGCCTGAAAAGAACCAATCATATTGCTGTAAGAAATCTAGAATATGTGTTTCATTGTTAACAGTTAATCTATAGAGATATATGAATAATATGTAAACTGGCTTGCCACTGTATAAATTGTATAATGTATCACATATATGATCTGTGAGTAATAAATAAATATTGAATCTTGTAAAGTTCTGATTAAGCTAATAAATGCAATGTGTAGATTCGATCTGTGATTGGTCAATCAAAAGATGTTGGTTACTCCTACATAAAGGTCAGACAAATACATTGATTATGAAAAATTATATCTGGTTATTTTGTAATATTTATTATTTACAGTCGAGTGAAACTAATGGGCATGGACGGGCTAGTCATTCACTTGATACACACTTCTATCTATCATCATCATCATCGTCGCCGTCGTCGTCGGCATCATCGTTATCATCATCATCAACTTACACTGTTTAATTATTTACTAACATATGCATGTAAACCGCCATTGTGCGTATGTTCCACAAAGTCTCAGTGGCAACACGCTTGCTGCAAGGAAGGTCAGGGCGATAAATAACGAGACAAGGAAACCATGTTCATCTAGGAGGAGGCTTGATTTATGTATATGTTAAAGCAGGTAATTAGATCATTGTTGGCAGAAATGTTTACAGGCCAATTTCCATGTACCTGATATCGCGCGCTGAAACGCTACATGCTGACCTGGAGGCTGAGATGCACTACATGCTGTAGCAATATCTATCCCCAACCCCACCCCATCACACCCCACACCATGCAATTACCGGGAGACCCATTTACTAAAGTTGTTACCAACTGGTGAGGTGGATGGTATGGGGTTCTTGAGTACAGTCTGTCTTCTGCGCGCTGTTCCCATAGCTATAGCATAAAATAGAGATTTTGAACTACTGCTGCTGCTAGTACTACTGCTGCTACTTCAGCAGGTACTACTACTACTACTACTACTACTACTACTACTACTACTACTACTACTACTACTACTACTACTACTACTACTACTACTAGGACTACTACTACTACTACTACTACTACTACTACTACTACTACTACTACTACTACTACTACTACTACTACTACTACTACTACTACTATATTACTACTACTACATTACTACTACTACTACTACTACTACTACTACTACTACTACTACTACTACTACTACTACTACTACTACTACTACTACTACTACTACTACTACTACTACTATATTACTACTACTGCTGCTGTTGCTGCTGCTGCTGCTACTACTACTACTACTACTACTACTTTTTTTTTTTTTTTTGAAAAACCGACGCTGACGCAGTCGGACAAACTTCACGGAGGAACTCCTTTAAAAAGGCTTGCAAACCCCCAGAAAAAAACCTGGTGAACTAGTAATCTTGATTAATATTACACCAAAACAATGATAAATAATGAGCATTAATACAATCTATAAATACATATGGCTTAAAAAGTATAGATACAAAACAATATGCTGATAAAGCTCCGATAGCAAAACAAAACTTAACAAAGGCATTACTATTCAACCCAGGTGTAGTAGTAGACCCGTGTGGCGAGTGCAACTATCCAACAAATGAAAAGTGCCTCGTCAATCTATGACAAATAAGTCAATCATTGACGCCAGTGGGCTGATTCTCTAAAGATCAGCGGGCGTAGTAGCATTTGGGTAGTATAATACATATAGTCGGCAGAAAAATTCCAGAAAAATTGATGGCCCTCTTGTTTACATTTTCAATTTACTTTATTATAAGGTTTTGTAAATTACCATTCAATCCATGTGTGGTAGTAGACCCGTGTGGCGAGTGCACCTATTCAACAAATGAAAAGTAACTCGTCAATCAATGACAAATAAGTCAATCATTGACGCCAGTGGGCTGAGTCTTAAAGATCAGCGGGCGTAGTAGCATTCGGGTAGCATAACATATATAGTCAGCAGGAAAATTACAGAAAAATAGATGGAAATAGATGGCGCTCTTGTTTCCATTTTTGATTTACTTTGTTGTATGGTTTTGTAAATTACCCGGGAACAAATAACCCTATAAAACTCTGTGCAAATTCCTAAAATTACCTGGGACAATTTTATAATTCAATGGCAAATTACTTTATCGATTGATTATTAAATTACCCCAATCTGTTTATTTCTTAACATGAATTATTAAACATAACAATATCAAAGTGCAGACTAAAATGAATTACATGACACAGATTAATTAAAAGACACAGATAAATCAGCTGTAGTAATTAAATGATTTAAGCTAGTGCAGGCTCATTTATTTTTACAGCTCCCAACTCTATTGAAACTATGTTTGTTTTGCACCATATGTCCTTGAATACTTTTTCTTTACCATGCTGCTTTAATCTAAAATATTCGCAAGGAATATGATTCAGCAGCAATGAACGAAATATTGCCTTTATTGCTCTATTGTGATTGCCCATAGATGGATTTTTCGTCTGTGCACACCGATGTTTCCAAATGGCCCAAACACCTATGGTTAGTATTGTTATTAAAATAGTCCTTTCAGACTTTATGATATTTACACCGCTTGATCCAAATTCTCTAAATAAGACTACATGCGTGTCTAGAACAATGGGCTTCGCTCCAAATTTTGCCAAGATTTGGCTGATATAGTCCCAAAATTGTGACGATATTGGACATTCCGCAAATAAATGCTCGATTGTTTCCTCGTCTGTTTGACATAAGTAACACCTATCAGAAGTCGTAATATTGCACTTGTATGTCAAGTGTCCCACCCATAGCCGTCGATGTAGTAATCGCCACCATAAATCACGAGCCATATTTGGTATGTATGGAGAATGTAAGATTTTCCATACATTTTTCCAACTGGATGGTTTATAGCTTGAGTCATCCCATCTCCTAATTGCTATGGGAGGTGTTACTTGTTTTCGTCTCATAATATGGTACCATTCCTTGGATCTCATCTTGTATTTTAACATCTCATCATCAAGAACTAATGCGGGTTGTGGAGTCAAACTATTATTATTTACATTTGGCAGACGAAACCATTCAATTGGTACAGCATGTTTTATTTTATTTAGCAACCGCTGGACATCTATATGCCTCATATGTGTTTTTCTAGCTAAGTCTTGCATTGAAATCCATCTACGTGTTTGAGGGTGTATCATATCCGATAAATGTTGAATGCCATATTTTGCAAAGGACGGTAGATAAAGTACTGCATTGTTATAACATATATTACTATTGCCCCACAATTGCTGTTCTAGTACTTCCTTCCAGCACGTAGGTGGAGGCATGTATCTGTCAAATATTTCTAACTCCTTAACTTGATCTTTAAACACATCTGGTATCATTTGGCTATTCGGCGGTGGCTTCTTTGAGGTAAAAACATGCTCCGCCAGAAATGGTTCTACAATTCTCTCCATGAGAGCTCGTGAAACACATGCCCACGTCTCATCTGATGTAATAAGATCATCCAAAAATTTTAACCTTAAAGAAACACATTTCAATTTAATATCAATTAAATCAAGTCCTCCTTCTAACTTATCATTATTGAGAACACGATGGGAAACTAAATGATTCTTTTCTTCCCATATGAATGACAATATCAACTCATTAACCTCCTTTTCTACATGTTTTGGCATGTGTACAACAGATGCTGTATACCATAGCCCAGATAATGCCAAGTTGTTGACAACAAACACTCTACCAAAGATTGAAAGACGACGACGCTTCCAATTTGCTAATATTCTCTTAAGCTTAGATACTCGTTCATTCCAATTTTGTATTGTATTCGGTTTCCTGCCAAAATAGATGCCTAAAATCTTAATGGTATCATTAGACCAATTGATTTCAAGTGGCTGGTCATTCCGCTCTTTCCATGGCCCCAGAAATAATCCTTTGGATTTTCCTTTATTGATTTTCAAACCAGATGCATTTTGGAACTTTTCTAGTACGTGGTTTAAAATTGCAAAATCATTGTTTGAACTGGTAAACACAGTTGTGTCATCAGCATATTGTGACAGCTTAAGTGATCTTTCTATGCCACGAATACATATGCCTTGAAAGTTATTATTTTGCCTCAATGCTATGCCAAGTGATTCCATCACAATAACAAATAATAATGGCGATAGGGAACACCCCTGTCTAACCCCACGTTCTAAGACAATTTCTCTGGATAATTGATTGTTCACTAAATAGCTACTCTTGATATCCGTATATAAAATCTTTACCCATTTAATAAAGTTTGAGCCTAACCCAAACGATTGCAAAGAATTAAAAAGAAAATCCCATTCCACACGGTCAAATGCCTTTTCATTGTCCAAGGCAATCACAGCTGAAGGGATGCTCTCCTTCTCAACCAATTGTATAAGGTCTCTTATTACCATGGTATTGGTTAGAATTGTCCTCCTGGGTACAGCACATGTCTGCTCTGTTCCAATGATTTCTCCTAAAACACTACCTAGTTTCAATGTTAGTGCTCTGGATATTATTTTGTAGTCTACACATAGTAGAGAAATTGGTCTGTAGTTCTGAATTAGACGTCTGTCATTTCCTTTATATATTAGCCTTACGTATGCCCTAGCCATAGTTGGTGGTAAATGGCCTTTCTCAAAAATTTCAGTGCCTAATTCTTCCATTATTGGACCTACAAGGTGCCAAAACGTTTGGTAAAATTCAACTGGAAGGCCATCACACCCCGGTGATTTTTCTAGTTTCATACCTTTAAGGGATTTAGTTAAATCTTCTAGTGTTAAGGGTTGATCACAAAATTCACTGCCTGTGTCTGACACCTTTTTGTCTATATTTGCTAACAAATCCAATTTTGCATCTTCATCAATTCCCCCTGACTTGTACAATGACTCATAGTAATTGCATACAATAGTACTCATTTCATTGTTGGTAAAGACGGTTGAACCATCCGGCATGTTTAATGAGCACATCACCTTATCTATTGCCCGTGCTTTTTCTAATGCGCAAAAATATCGGGTTGGCTTTTCCCCTTCTGCGTGCATCTGGGCTCTTGCTCTAATTTTTGCACCCTCAAACTCATATTGTTCTATATCTCTTATTTTACTTTTAATTTTAACCAGTAATTCATAATAATTCTCTTCACCATTATTTACTTTAGCATTAATTTTCATCAGTGATCGATGAAGTGTTTTCTTGCGTTTGCGTATTTCCTGTGCTTTTCTAATAGCATACTTTCGGGAAACATACTTTAAATCCAGTTTAACATCCTCCCACCATTGCAATGTGCTCTTATATGATGCTTTCCTATTAATCCAATGTTGCCAACAACTCTCTATATTATTCTTATAAAATTCTTCTCCCAACAGTGTTGTGTTTAATTTCCAAAACCCGACCCCTTTTGTTACCCAGTCAGCATTGGCAAAGGTTACACAAACCATGTTATGATCGGAGAATGCAACTGGCTTAATATTAACATCTCTCAAGTACCCTGTTAACAAACTATTCACATAAATTCTGTCGATCCTTGAACCAACTTTACCATCTACCGAAAACCATGTGAGATCTTTACCATGAGATTTTGATATTCTATAGGTGTCCACTAAATTTTCATTATCACATATTTCTTTTAAGAGTCTATGTGATGTATCAGTATACGTTGAAGTTGCATTCCTGTCATTTTCTTTGTCTAAGACACAATTAAAGTCACCACCCATTACTAAGTTTTCAGTGATGTTATCTAGTGCTGTTTTAGACATCTCCTTAAAAAAATTACGACGTAGTTGATGAGATGTAGGTGCATATATACACAGCAACGTGATACGTGTTTGTTGTATATCTAGCGTGACTCTCACCCAGCGACCATCTGCACCTGATACTGAAGAGATAATATTTACATAGGCTGAACAACGAGGGAGTATAACAATAGCTACGCCTGCACTATTATCTTGAGATAACGAATAAAATATTCTGGATCCAGAAATCTTTTCTAAATTATCGTATAATTCTGACTTCTGAATTTTTGTTTCCTGTATCAAAGCAATGTCAATCTGCTCATTTTTAAGAGTCTCTAGTAAGTGACGTTGCTTTATGTCACTATTTAAGCCTCTACAATTGAGTGTGCAAATTAGCATAAAAGGTAATAAAATGCTGTGTAAAACCGCCATTATTAAGCTAACTAGATTTTGTTTTTTTCGACCCTCTCTTAGACCATTTACCTATTTTACTCACAAACGCTGCATTACTTAGCTCAACTTTTTCCAAATGCTTATATTTTAATATATCTGAATCATGACGCAGATGCCTATATTTAACACCATTTGCCGTAACCTATGGAACTAACACCTCTCCTGCCTCTGACCTGTACATGACCATTTCATCAGGTGATTTAGAACTCTGTGTTTGAATGGATATATCAGATTCAGCGACTGACATATTATCGTCTTCTATATCACTTTCCTCTATTTCTGATTCAGAACTCTCTCCATCTTTCTGTCGCTTTGTTCCACTCAATCGATCCGAGACACCAATTACTTTCTCTATATTATTTAAATCGTCTAGATTGAGTGTACTCAGTGGAAAATCAAAGTTAGTTTCAGTATCTTGCGACCTGAATTTTACTTGTCCTAAATTAAAACTCTCTTCCAGAGGGTATTTATCATCATCTTCAACTTGTGTGGAACTAGCCTCTCTCTCATCAAACTTGGATTGACTTGTTACTGGAGTAATACTTAGCCCCTCATCTAGAACCTCTATTTCATCGCCTGCAACTACAGCGATTGGATTCTTAGTTTTTTCCCCATGCTTCTCATTAACATGGACTTCAGCTACAATCTCAGCAACTACTGGTTCGATGACATTTTCCTTAGCAACGTGCTTCCCATTAGTATGGATTTCAGCTACAATCTCAGCAGCTACCGGTTCTATGACATTCTCTTTAGAGAAAACTTGCTCTGCACTTTTATCAGCACCCTTTTTGACATATTTGTTCT